>CM053773.1:184427437-184456418 GCA_028658325.1 Potorous gilbertii | reverse complement strand
ACTGCATAGAATTGCTCAAGTGAGAGGACCCCCAAGAAGAGATATAAGAAGACATCTCCCCCTCATTTCTTTGTAAGGTTAGGATCCAAAGGGGAAGGAACGTTGTGTATAATAACATCAAGTTTATTCAGTGTGTTGGTTGGTTTTACTAATTTTTTTCTCTTATTCCTCTTTCAAAAAAAAATTCTGTTATAAGGGATAACTTGGAACAAAGTGGGGGAGGGAAAGAATACAAGGAAAAATCTAGATGATGTACAAACAAAAGATGAAAATAAAAATTCATTTAAAAAATTTCATGCAGCCAAGAAGCAAAAATTACCATCCCACCTCCCCAAACTCTGATGGAGTTCTGGTTTCATAATCTGAACCTTCTGCTCCTTCTTCCTACATCCCTGGGTCACCATTTGTGTTTTCCAAACGCAACTGGGTTTCATATTTTAAACTGCTATTGTAGGATCCTCCTCCTAGGCAGTCCATGAGGTTAGGGGGTACAGGGGCATCCCTGTTGTCTTACCTGCTTGGCAGTATCCTGGAGCTCAATAGGGATGCAAGGACCTTCTGCCTTCTTTGGTCCAGGCTTGTCCTCTGCTTCTTCTCTCTTTTTCTGCTTTAGTCTCTGGGTGGACCCACCCTACCATCCATTAGGAGCTGTGGGTTTGAAGAATGTCTCCTCTTACTGCCTCAGAAGGCCTGATGAATGTGGTGATGGGCCTGCTGCAGGAATTCCCTGTGGGTTTGTTCTGATGAACTTCTAGGGAAGGAGAGCTGCTGGGAAGCTGTGAATTCTTGTCTTTCTCCTCCAAGCCCTCAGACTTAACCCTTTGTCTTTCCTCTGCCTCCCTTCCCCCAGGATCAGGCCCCCCGAACCAGGGAAGCATTAGACCAAGTCTGAGGAAGCTAAGGCAGAGAGAGGGTTCTCCTGCTGTGGTCCCAGCTGCCTTCACAAATGTCCCCTCCCTCTTATTTGTTTCTCTAGTTGTCAGTGGGCTTCATTCAGGGCAAGTGAGGGTGAATGGGGAAGATTATATATACAGTGACCCTTCTGTGCCCACAAGGAGCCAGGCATTGACAGTTGTGCCCTGGATACTGAAGGGCCCTGTGAAAATCTATTTTCTTTATTAACACACAAGCTTTTCCACGAATCAAGAGATGGCCAAGTCCAGCTGAGAAAAAAGCCATTTGTTAAAATTGATCCCTCATTTCAGCAACATGCACTAAGTATGGAGCCTGGTGCTGAGGTCTGGGGAAGATGCAAAGTTTATGTATAAGACATGACACCTGTCCTCATGGGGCTCATAGTCCAGTGATGGTGGGGGGCAGTTAGAATTTTAGACAGAAACACAATTAAGTGTAATATACAATGTTACATGAAAAAATGCTTTGTACAATAAGAAATTAAGACTATGAGAAATTCGGAGAGATTTGGGTAGATATATGAACCATGTGGGTAGTTAGATTGTACAGTGGGCTTGAAATTAGAAATACTTATCTTCTTGAGTTCAAATCTGGCCTCAGACACTTACTAGCTTGTGACCCTAGGCAAGTCACTTAGTTCTCTTTGCCTCAGTTTCCTCATCTACAAAATGAGTTGGAGAAGGAAATGGCAAACCACTTTGCTAAGGAAACCCTAAAGGGGGCCATGAAGATTAGGGCATGAAAGAACTGAACAACATATAAACTGTTGCCAAATGAAGTAAGCAGTGCCACAGGAATGATATACACATCAACTATAATAATGTAAATGAAAATAACTCTCAAAAAAGGTAGTAACTCTGGAGGCAGAGCCAAGATGGGGGAGAAAAGGCAGCCACTCAACTGAGCTGTCTCCCAAACCTCTCCAAACACCTTTAAATAATACCATAAAACAATTACTAGAGCAGCAGAACCTACAAGAGGTTGGGGTAAAATAATTTTCCAGCCAAAGACAACTTAGAAGGTCAGCAGGAAAGGTCTGTCACACCTAGTAAGAGTGGAGCAGAGTCCAGAGCAGCCCGTGCCAGCACAGACCCAACCCTAGCAAACCAGGAGCAGACCTTGGGAGTCACTGAATCAGCAGTGACAGCAGCTGCTTCTGGAAGTCTCAGTTCTCAGAGAGTAAGGGAGTCCAACAACTGGTCAGAAGGAGATTACATGGGTCTCTTTGCTAGCACTGAGACAGGACTCTGTTGTGGATCCAGTCACAGACCTGGGTGGCAGTCCCAGGGCAGGGAGGAGCATCAATACAACAGGACTTATAGCCACAGTGGAACAGGTACCCTCATTATAGTTCCAGGCCATAAAAGAGTGCTTGCCAGGCCAGGAGAATAGTAAGCACCTCTCCTTAGATCATACCACCTTGGAAGAACTGAAAACTTACAGATCCATAGAAATATCTCTGAAAACAGCTGCACAAAATTCTTGAAACTTGAGACAGCATACCCACCACCCTGGAGGCAGAGCTTTACTTTAACAGAGTTAAAAGTTAAGAAATAGAAAATAAGAAATAGAAATAGAAAAATAAGCAAACAACAGAAAAAAAAATCCGACCATAGAAAGTTACAATGGTGACAAGGAAGATCAAAGCACAAACTCAGAAGGAGAGAATAAAGTCAAAGCTCCTATATCCAAAGATTCCAAAAAAATATGAATTTGTTTCAGGGAAGAGCTCTAAAGCATTTTGAAAATCAAGTAGGAGAGGTAAAGGAAAATTTTGGAAGAGAAATTAGAATGATGCAAGAAAATCATGAAAAATGAGTCAACAGCTTGCTAAAGGAGATACAAAAAAATACAGAAGGAAATAACACTTTAAGAAACAGACAAGGCCAAATGATAAAAGAGGTTCACAAAGTCAATGACGAGGAAAATGGCTTGAAAAGTAGAATTGGCCAAATGGAAAAGGAGATACAAAAGTTCACTGAAGAAAACAGTTCCTTAGAGATTAGAATTGAGCAAATGAAAGTTAAAGACTTTATGAGAAATCAAGAAATGATAAAATAAAACCAGAAAAAATAGAAGATAATGTGAAATATTTCATTGGAAAAACAATTGACCTGGAAAATAGATTTAGGAGAGATAATTTTAAAATTATTGGACTCCCTGCAAGCTATGATCAAAGAAGCGCCTAGATGTCAACTTTCAATAAATTATCAAGGAAAACTGCTCTGATATTCTAGAACCAAAGGGTAAGATAAAAATTGAAAGAATCCATCGATCACCTCCTGAAAGAGATTCCAAAATGAAAACTTCCAGGAATATTGTAGCCAAATTCCAGAGCTTTGAGATAAGGAGAAAATATTGCAAGCAGTCAAAAAGAAACAATTCAAATATCATGGAGCCACACTCAGGATAACACAAGATTTAGCAGCTTCTAGATTAAAGTATTGGAGGGCTTGGAATATGCTATTCCAGAGGGCAAAGGAGCTAGGATTACAACCAAGAATCTCCTATCTCATAAAACTCAGTGTAATCCTTCAGGGGAAAAAATTAATATTCAATGAGATACAGGACTTTCGAGCATTCTTGATGAAAAGGCCAGAGCTGAATAAAAAATTGACTTTCAGGTACAAGACTCAAGGAAGCATAAAAAATAAATAGGAAAGGGAAATCATAAGAGACTTAAGGTTAAACTGTTTGCATTCTTACATGGGAAGATGGTACTTGTAACTCAAGAATTTTCTAATTATTAGGGCAGTTAGAAGGAGTACACAGGTGTGAGTTGAATAGGAAAAGAAGATATAAAAAATTAAATTAAGGAGTGAAAGAGGAATATACTGGGAGAAAAAGAAAGAGAGAGGTAGAATAGGATAAATTATTTCACATAAAAGAGGGAAGAAAATCTTTTTTACAGTGGAGGGAATGAGGGGGGGGGTTAGGGGGACTGATTGAACATTCCTCTCATCAGAATTGTCTTAAAGAGGGAATAACATACACATTTAATTGGGTATAGAAATCTATCTTACCCTACAGGAAAGTAGGAAAGGAAGGGGATGGTGAGGGGCGGGGGGGGAGTGATAGAAAGGAGGGCAAATGTAGGAGAGGGTAATCATCAGAAACAAAACTCCTTTGAAGAAAGACAGGGTGAAAAGAGAGAGAGAAGAGATTAAATAGGGGGAATAAAATGTAGAGAAATACAGCTAGAAATAGTAATTGTGAAAAAAAATTTGAAGCTTCCTTCCAATAATTTTCTTCATTTCTCAAACATATAGAGAACTGAGTCAAATTTATAAAAAGAGTTATTACCCTTTGATAACTGATCGAAAGATATGAGCAGTTTTCAGATGAAGTAATCAAAGCTATCTATAGCTATATGAAAAAATTCTAATTCACTATCGATTGGAGAAATGCAAATTAAAATGATCCTAAAGTACTACCTCATACCCCATTAGATTGACTAATAGAACAGAAAAGGAAAATGACAAATGTTGGAGTGGATGTAGGAAAAATGAGACATTAATGTACTGTTGGTGGGATTGTGAACTGGTTCAACCATTCTGTAGAGCAGTTTGGAACTATGCCCAGAGGGCTATAAAACCATCATACCCTTTGACCTAGCAATACCACTACTAGTTCTATATCCAAAAAGAGATAAATAACAAAAAGGGAAAGGGTCTATATGTGCAAAAATATTTATAGCAGTTCTTTTCTAGGGGTAAAGGATTGAAAATTTAGGGGATGTCCATCAAATGAGAAATGACTGAACAGATTGTACAGCAATATTGTAAGATGATCAGCTGTGAATGACTTAGCTATTCTCAGTAATACAATGATCCAAGACAACTCTGAAGGACTTAAGAAAAATACTATCCATCCCCCGAGAAAGAATCAATAATGTCTGAATTCAAACTAAAGCATACTTTTTTTTTACTTTATGTTTCTTGAGGTGTTTTGTCTATGTATTCTTTCACAACATGACTAATATAGAAAGGTTTTGCATGAGTACACATGTATCATCTATATCAAATTCCTTGCCTTCTCAATGAGGGGATGGGGTGAGGAGGGAGGAAGGGAGAGAATTTGGTAAAAAAAAAAAACAAATGCTAAAAATTATTTTCACATGTAATTGGAGAAAAATAAAATAAATACACTTTTTTTAAAAAAAAGGTAGTTCTTCTAATGACCATTCTTCGTCACAGAGAGCAGATAATGAAATATACCTCCTTCTAAGTGACAGAAAGGTGGGGAACTGAGGAGGGAGGAAGAGTGATGGGAGAAATGTACAAGCTAGCAGTCATGGTTAATGTATTGATTTTCAAACATTTTTAAATATTTATTGATAATTTTGTTTTTATATCCCTTTCATTTCCAAATATATCCCCTCCTGACTCAACTATCATCTTTTGTTACAAAGAATAAACAATAAAGAACAAACATTTACAGACACATCAATCAATTATATTTGATATTCCACACCCATTATCCCCCATCTCTGGAAAAGAAAAACCAAAGGAATTTGGGTGCATCTTTTCAGCTCTTGTGATTCCTATAATTACAAAGTTCAGATTAGTTTTTTGTTCCTTCCAATTTGACTATTGTGTCATATTAAATATTGCCCTCTTGGTTCTGCTTATATTACCCTTTATCAGTTTGAAATAACTCCTCTCCATTATTTCCTATAGCACAGTTAATATTCCATTACAATCATGTATGATTGTAATGTCTTTAGCTACTCCCTAAACTATAGGCATCTACTTCATCTTGAATTCTTCACTACCACAAAAGGTCCTTCTATGAATATATTGGTGCATATGGGATCTTTCTTTCTGTTTCTGATCTCCTTGGTATATATGATTAGCTGGGCCATCTCTAGGTCAAAAAGTATGATATACTTTTTTAAAATCTTATTCCAAATTGCTTTCCAGAATGGGTAGACCATTGATAGCTAGGTGGTACATTAGATGCAGCACTGGACCTGGAGGGAGGAGGACCTGAATTCATATTTGGCCTCAGATACTTACTAGGTTCATGACCCTGGTCAAGCCACTTAACCCTGATTGTCACTTTAAAAAAATGTAAAAAGAACCTTTAAAAATCAGATTGGTTGGACCAATTCACAGCTCCCCCAACAGTGTTTAATGGGCCTACCTTTCCATAGACCTGCCAACACTGACTCTTTCCATTTTTTTGTTATCTTTGCTGGATATGAGATATAAAACCTCAAAGCCATTTTTATTGGTGTTTTTCTTTTTAGCAATGATCCGCAGCAGTCTCTCACGTGTTGTTAATAGCTTGCACTTCTTTGGAAAATGGCTTGAATCTAGCGGTGTGTTCCTCCCACCAGCTCATGAGAGATGATTGTTTAATATTCAATGTGAGACTTTATACCTCAAAAATTGTTGAATACTATAAAGAAAGGCATGATTTTTTTTGTTAATTGTCTAAGAAAATGATGGAAAAGATGTTAATAATATAGATTAAATTTTTTAAAACATGAGTCAGCTAGATGGCACAATGGATGGAACAACAGGCCTGGAGTCAAGAAGACTCATCTTCATGAGTTCAAATTCAGCCCCAGACACTTACTAGCTATGTGGCCTTGGGAAAGTCACTTAACCCTGTTTGCCTCACTTCCTCATCTGCAAAATGAGCTGGAGAAAGAAATAGCAAACCACTTGTACCTTTGCCCAGAGGACTCCAAATGGGGTCACAGAGAGTCAGACACAGCTGAAATGACTGAATGACAGCAAAAACTTTAAGATGTGTAATGAAAATTTTTTTTCTTCTGGAGAGTCAGTTGTCATATTTACCAACCCATCTTGTGTCTGTTGTTTTTACTTTCCTTTGTTCTTTGTCACAAGAGACTATTCCAGAGCTATAACCAGGGATTCTCACACGTGAGGAAAGTTCATTTGGGGCACTTATCCTTTGCAGAGTTGAAGTAGACTGCAGACAGAGGTCATGGAACTTAGAGGCCAGGGACCTTGAAAGGGGGAAGATAAAGTAGAAAACTGTGAGCCATATACTGAACTTACTGTGAAAAGGGAGGGACCTAAAAACCCATACATAAATAACTGAAACAAGGATGTTGAATGGGATGGAATGAGCTTTCAAGGAGAAGCCCGTTGCTTAGTAACAGTAGCAGAGGCAGCCTCTGTAAGTGATGGGGGTGAGAGGGATAGGATGATGCCAAGTCTTTTCCTCATTCCGGTCCATTTCTCCCCTCAGCTGCCAAGTTAATCAGGTCATTATATATTATATATACTATATTATTTAACAGAATACTATATATGCTCCTAAAATTCCATATTACTCTCCTCTCCCTCTACCCCACACCGTTCAAAAACCTCTGGTGGCTCCCTATGCCCTTCAGGATAAAATATAACAACTTCTGTTTGATGTTCAAAGCCTTTCATAACCTGGTCCCCTCCTAACTTTCTCAGTACCTTGCCATATAGTGACATTGACCTCTTCACTGTTCTTCCCACAACACACTCCCTCTCGCCCCTGGGCATCTTCACTGGCTGTCCACCATTTCCAGAACTCTGTCCTTCCTCATCTATGCCTCCAAACCTGGGCTTCCTTCAGGTCCCATGTTCCACAAGGAGTCTTTCCTGATCTTTCTTAGGGCTTTCCCTCTGTTATTAGATTTAGCTTGTCCTGAATAAATCTTGTTTGTAAGATTCCACATCGTAAGGGTTTAGGACATGGATGCCTCTGTGATTTGAAAAATCTGTATAAAACTTTTTGGCCCTCTCTTTTTACCAGAGAAGAAATCTGAATTTTTAATTTTACTTTTATGGGGTGTTTACAGCATCTTATTGTAAATGGAGTTGACATTGTACAATACTATACATATATTTTATGCATTTCTGAGTTTCTAAACTTTCTGTGTCTTCTGCTGGAGTATTGTCAGTTGCTTATGCTAAACTCCCCAAAAAATTCCCTTTTATTTCTTAAGTCGACCCACAATATGTCAAAACCTTGATGGGAAAAGTCACAACATAGAAGGGAGAACTGTAGTTGTTTTTAAATTGTACACTGTTAGTTATCTGGGAGCAGGATCTGGGAGCAGGGACTGGTTTGGGTTTTGGTTTGGTTTTTTTTTTTAATCTCCCTTTTGTAGGCAGCTAGGCACACCATGAATAGAGTGCTAGACCTGGAGGCAGGAAGACCTGAGTTCAAATTCCACCTCAGATACTTACTAGTGGTGTGACCTTGGGTAAGTCATTTTAACCTCTATTTGCCTCAGCTCCCTTATCTAAAAAATAAGGGTACTAATAATAGCACCTACCTTTCAGGATTGCTGTGAGGATGAAATGAGATAAAATTTGTAAAGTGCTTTGCAAACCTTAAAGTGCTATGTAAGTGCTAGTTATGATTTTTATGTGTGTGAAGGTAAGAAGAGGGAAGGAATTTGAAAGTAAGAGAACTAAAATGAAGGGGAGTTTGATAGTCACTGAGGAAGGTTCCAGAAGCTACAATGGACTTTGCCCCCCCGCCTCCTATTTTCGATGTCCAGGGCCTCCCAGGGTTCGAAGCCCCATGAGGAGGCATGGGGATGGCAAACTTGAGACTGTAGTGGGGATAAAGTGTCGTCCCCTGGAAAAAGCCCCAGCCGTCCCACCTTAGTTATGATTCTGTAGTATTAAATATTGAGAGATGTGGCACCATGCCTGGCTGTGACTGTGACTGTAAATAACCAACACTAATAAAACTTATTTCTTGTAAGTATATTACAGAGACACAAGCCCCTCGAGGGAGGTCCAACTAGGAGAGAGACTGCTAATGGGGGTGAGGAGGGGGATGGGGAGACAAGAGAAAGTCCCATGAATGTAGATGGGGTTGGAGATGGGCCTTAAGGAATGGACAGTGGGCAAAGACGAGGAGGAGAGGACATTATAAGCAGAGGAAATAATTTGGAGGCCAGAAAGTGCAGGGTGTGTCTGGAGAAGGAAAACAGTTCAATCGAGCAGGAGCCTAGAGCAAGTCGAAGGCAATAATATAGGCTCAGGGTAAGAAGATGCGGGAAGTGCCAGATGGTGGAAGGCCATGAGCACCAGGCAAAGGAGCCGCAGTTCAGTCAATTAACAAAGAGAGCAGGAACTAAACACGACCAGGTCTGTGCATAAGGAAGATTATTTTGGCAGCTGTACGAAGGATGGACTGAAGCGGGGAGGTAGCAGAGGGAAGTGGGGAAAAGAGATAGATGTGGGATGACCTGAAGGGGATATTGTCCGAGTGCTCTCCCCTCTGCCCAGCCTGCTTTCTCCCTTGTTTCTAACTATTGAAAGCATAGCATCACGGGACTAGGGCTGGACTCAGAGGTCATCCAAGCTGTTCCCCTCATCCCCACTACAGATCAGGAAACAAACGGAGCTATGGAGACGTTTAGTGACCTGCCCCAGGTCACAGGGGTAGCAAGAATCCAGGCAGTTGATGGGAATTTGTCTCATCATTGATGAAGGTAGTGGGAGTAGAGTAGGGGGTTGATTTGAGAGCATCATTGACTAGACTAAAACGTGGCTGAGTATGAGAAGGAAAAGTAGGGAAAAGTATCCAGATAATGACAAGGCCCTGAATGGTGGACATGGTGCCTACAGAGAGGGAACTGCAGCAAGGAGGAATAGGTTTGGGGAAGGAAACAATTGCCATTTTGGGGGGACATTTTTAACTCCAAGCTCCAGCACTCTAATCAGAAGGGCAGAGAGTACTAAGGATGTTGGTGAAGTTTGAGTATCAGAACTGCAGTAATCCAGAAGGATGCCAAGTTTCCTGATGATGAAATTCCTTGGAGCCATGATGGAGTTGAGTAAAAAGGGTGCACTTGGTGAGACAGGAAGAAATGGCTGCCCTTGAAGATCTCTTTGAATGGAGACCTAGAAAAGACTTCTTTACTCTTTACTCCAACCGTCCAATCACAGGGGCAGAGATTAGTACTAAGGGTACTCATAAGGTGTAAGTGCCAAAGATAACTAGCTTTTCTATATGTATATACATACATACATATACACACATGTCCATACATGTGTACATATGTGTATGTGCACATGTATACACGTGTGTATATAAAGATGGATTTTTTCTAGAAATCCTCTTAACATAGAGACTTTGGGAAAAGTTCTTCAATGAGAATCTAGCACACTAACCTCCCAATCAGAGAGGCAAAAGATACTACTGTGCATACCAGTGCTGATGAAAATTCCCAGAATGCTGAGTATCTTGCCTATACACTGGGTAGACCATCAATGGGAGATTTATGGAAAGATATATAAACAAGAATTGAAAAAGGTGAGAAGCTGTGGATTATTTGTGATCGGTATCACTAGAGGTAGGACCACATCAGTGAGATCACAGATTCATTCAAATAAGGCTCATTTTTCGAAATTTTATATATTGGCATAAAGATCAAACAGTATATTAAATATACATAACAAATAGATATAAAATATATAAACATATAGCATGTGGATATAACTTATATATTTAACATTATATATAGCATACAACATATAACAAAAATTATATATGCATAACATTTCATTTGATACACAAGCCTTTATATATTATGCCAGCCATAATAACTTATCACTCTGGGTAATAATTCATTTATTATGCTGACCTATTGTGTTTATTATGATAATATAATACATAATTTATCAATCTGTGTAATGTTTCCTTTATCACGCCAGAGGAATAAGACACATATTTCACCAGAGTGATAAATAGAATATTTATAATTATATTATAAATTTATTTATAGTATAAAATATTATTTTATATTATTATAAAATATTGTTTTATATTATTATAAAAAGGAATATTATAAATTATAATTTTATGATTATATTCTATTTATCATATTATATATTATATTTATTCTATTATAAGTTGGAATATTATAAAATTATTATATTTTGAATTATAAAATGGAACATTACACTCATAAGTAACTTTTTTATGGTTATTGTTCAGTCATTTTAGTTGTATCCAACTCCGTGACACCTTTTGGGGTTTTCTTGGCAAAGATATTGGAGTGATTTGTCATTTCTTTCTCCAGTTCACTTTGCAGATGAGGAAACTGAGACAAACAGAGTTAAGCGACTTGCCCATGATCACACAGCTAGTATGTGTCTGAGGCCAAATTTGAACTCAGGGGGATAAGTTTTCCTGACTCCAGGTCCAACACACTATCCACTGCACCACCTAGTTGCCCAGTAACTTATTGCACCAATGACACATTACTGTCTGACTCATAATACCCAAAGCCTCTCTGATTAGGGGGCTGCAGTCCAGAGTAAAGAAGTCTTTTCAAAGTCTCCTTTCAAAAAGGTCTCCCAAAACAGCCATCTCTCCCTGTCTCACCAGATCCACTCCTTTTACTTGACTCTGTCATGTCCCCAAAAATCCCCATTAGCAGGAACTTGCATCCTTCCAGATTACTGCAGTTTGGGTAGTAATACTCAGAAAAACACTCAGTACCTGATGCCCCTAACACTGGAGTGTTGGAGTGGGAGGGGTAAACTCTTTCTAAAACCTCCTAAGGCTCCCAGGTCAGCCTTCTCTTCATAGATATAGCTTACATATATCGTCGCCCTTGCCACAAATTACCCATATAAATGACATCCCACATTTATTCTTTTATTACACATTTGAAACATATCATTCATTGTATTTCCATAATTTGTTATATGTTGTATATGTCAAATAGGTTATATAAATGCCACAATACTATATAGGATATGTGTTATATATTTATTATATCACACAGATGTGTGTATGTTTGTGTATATATGCACATATAATTATGTCTACATATGGTCATATGTGTATACATACATATTGTACACATAGTTGTATGTATTCATAAGTGTATGTAGACAAATATTCTGTGTACAAATATTTATATATTCATACAGACAGGTACTTATGTGTTTATGCATTCTCTCTGTGTTTATACATACATATATTTACATGCATATAAGACTATGTGCATATATATATATATATATATATATATATATTTATATATGTCAGAATTGGTAGTCACACCTCATGAGTACACTCAATTCATCCTGGCCCTATGATCAGGTTGAAAACTTTTGGAGAGGAAGAGGTTAGAGCTGGAGCCCAACTCTGTTGTATGCCCACTCTTGGGGAAAATACAAACCTAGCTCACAATTCCCTAGTTGGAATTAGAGCTTGGGTGCTCCCTCCTACCATCACCCATTTCTCCTCCCAACACACCCCTCCCCCCCACCTCCTGGCTTCTGAGCACAGAAATGCCTGTCACTGTTTATCTTGCTCTAGCCAACAATGTAGGGCAGGCAGGGGTGAGGGAGCCTGGCTTGAGAGAGCTTTTTGTCAGATTTTCCATGTGGCCATTTACCCCTCAGAAACTGGCAAACTATACAAATCAGGGCTTAATTTATAGTTTTGTTGCTTGTCTAGACTTAGCACATAATGAAAAAAACTTTAATAATTCAGATTAAACTTAAAAATGTGACATATGTATATTTTCCTCCTTAGAGAGTCAGTTGTTAAACATTTACCAGAACACACCTCTGGGTATAGTAGAAAGAAATCTGGATTTAAAGTCAGTGTACCTAAGTTGAAATCCTGGCTTTGTGTAACCTTTTGCTGCCTGCATGATGTTAGCCAAATCACTTAATCTCCCTGAGCCTCAGTTTCCCTATGTGTAAAATGACAAGATTGGATTAGACGGCCCCTGGAGTCTCCTCCAGATTTTTATGAGCCGATGAATCTCTCTAGGTCTCAGTTCTTTCACATTTTGGAATAGATTACCTCTGAGGTCACTTCCAGATTTAAACCTACACATCCTTCTGCGAGTTTTTAAATTTCAGGCCATTGGAATCATCTGTTTTATTTCCTGTTCTCTCCTCTATCCCCTAATGAGTTAATCCTCTCCTCTAGTCACAGGTGTGAAGGCCCCTCATCTCACAATCTGCTAATTCTTATGCTAACTCTTTACATTCAGGTCACTTATCCATTTTAAGCTTATTGTGGTATATGGTGTAAGCTGTTCCTCTAAACCTAATTTAGAATGATAGCTTACACTATAAACTCCTAAACCGCTTTCCTGTTTTCTCAGCAGGAGGAT
Organism: Potorous gilbertii; assembly: GCA_028658325.1. NCBI lineage: Eukaryota > Metazoa > Chordata > Mammalia > Diprotodontia > Potoroidae > Potorous > Potorous gilbertii. The sequence continues at coordinate 184,443,385 of CM053773.1, read as the reverse complement.
CCCGATCTTAAAGGGAGTGATCTCAGCAGCTGGGAAGTGAGAATTATAGACCTTTCCTGGAGTAGCTAAGTGCAGCTTGGGAATTTGGATACTTTGGAAACTTTTCATTTTCTGTTCTAATCTATAACACAACAGTGGAGCCCTTTGATTCTACACCTAAAAGGAAGGAAGGATATAAGAATCTCATTGAGAAAGGGAGATACCAAATGACTTGGATGGTGCTCTTAAAAGTTGCAGACCATGGGGCAGAAGGGTCTGATAAGCCACTGAAACTTTAGGGGTCCAGGCACCTCTCTACAAATGGGAGTCACCTCATTATCTTCTTACAATCCAGTTTCTGACCTTATTATTTCCACTAAAACTGTTTTCTCCAAAGTTACCAAACTCTTAGTTGCCAAATCCAACAGTCTTTTCTCAATCTTCATTCTCCCTGGCCTCTCTGCAGCCTTTGGCACTGTTGATCACTCTCTCTTTCACGACAATCTCTTCTCTCTAGGTTTCTGGGACACTACTCTCTCCCTGTTTTCCTCCTACCTATTTGACCACTCCTTCTCTGTCTCCTTGGCTGGATCTTCTTCCAGATTGCACCTTCTAACCATAGGTGCCCCTCAAAGTTCTGTCCTGTTCTCTTCTCCCTCTACACTACCTCACTTGATGATCTCATCGGCTCCTGTGGATTTAATTACCATCTCTAGGCTGATAATTCTCAAATCAAATTCTCAAAAAAAAAAATTTCTTGCCCCAGTCTTTCCACTGACCTCCAATCTTGCAATTCCAACTGCCTTTCAGATATCTCAAACTGGATGTCCAGTAGACATCTTAAACTCAGTGTGTCCCAAACAGAACTCATTATGTTACTCCCTACACACACACACACACACACACACACACACACACACACACACGCCCCTTTTTCTCCTCTGACACTGCCACCATCCTGGTGCAAATTCTTATCACCAAGCTTCTTGATTACTACAATAGCTTACTAGTGGGTCTGCCTACCTCAAGTCTTTCCCCATTCCAGTCCATCCTTTATTCACTAAAGTGGTCACAGGTCCCATCGTGTCACCCCTCTACTCAACAAACTCAACAAACTCCATTGGCCACCTTATTGCATCCTGGAGCAAATACAGCGTGTTCTGTTTGGCATTCGAAGCCCTTCATAACCTAGCCCCCTCCAACCTTTCCTGTCTTTTTACACCTTATTCCACCAGTTTGCTTCAATCTGGGACAAGACGCTCCATCTCTCAGTTCTAGGTGCTCTCTCCCTGGCTGTCCCCTGTGCCTGGAATACTCTCTCTACTCATCTCTGCCTCCTGGCTTCCTTGACTTCCTGCAAGTCCCAGATTAAATCCCACCTTAGAAGTCTTTCCCAATCCCTCTTAATTCTAGTTTCTTCCCTTTGCTGATTATTCACTCCTTAACCAGTGTATGGCTTATTTGTACATAAGTAGTTTTTGTTTTGTTTTGTTTTTGCATATCTCCCCTGTTAGATTATGAGCTCCTTGAGGGTGGGATATGTCCTTTTTTTTCTGCTCTAACTGTATGGTTTATTAACAGCATTCAAACCACTGATAGAAAATTCACCAAAATGACAGACAAAGGCCTGTCTTTTGCCTTGCTTTGTATCTACAGGCTTAGTCCAGTGCCTAACACACCATAGGTGCTTAATAAATGCTTACTGATTGACTGACTATAACTTTTAAGGTGCTGACTTGCATCTGAAGAGGGAGTTTATCACCTGGAAATTCCCTATACCAAATGAATCACATAGATCTAGGCCCTAATGTCTATAAAATCATTTAATGGTGACCTTTATATTTTCAACCTTTTACCTAAACAAGATGAGATAGAACCTGGGCCAAAGCACTAAGAATCTGAGAGCTGCTGGAAACCCTGGTAGGTGTGTGACTCCCAGAACACAGGTACAGACAGTGACCTTAAGCAGAAAGCCTCAGGAGACCAAAATATGGTCCTAATGCTGGTTCAGGGATTCCGGCACACAGTTCTGGCTCACAGATGTATGGGAGGGACAGAATGAGACCAGGAAATTAGAACAATAGCAGCTTGAGCTTGGAATACCACCTGGTGGCTCACGCAGAGATTGCATTCTAAGAAGCAAAGTCAGAACTAACCCACCCCACTTCCATTCTTTGTGCCCACATAAGTTTGACATCTCTGTGAAGAGGAGAAATTCTGCATCTTGCACTTTGAGTGGGGAAGTTTTAGATCTTAAGGCTACATTCCAAAGAGTTCAAAGGTAAAGGAAAAGGGCCCATCTGTACAAAAAACATTTACAGCAGCTCTTTTTTGTAAAGCAGTAAAAATCGGGAACCCTTATAAAAAGATATTCATCAATTGGGGAATGGTTGGACAAATTGTACTATATGTATATGATATGATACTCTTATGTTGTAAGAAATAATAAATTATATATGCCCAATTATTGCCAGTAAAACTGACAATCTAAGCAAAATGAGTGAATATTTACAAAAATATAAATTGCCTAGATTACAGAAGAGGAAATAGGATGCTTAAATAACCCTCTTAGAAACTGAACAAACCATCAATGTGTTTCCTAGGAAAAAATATCCTCAATCAGATGAATAAACAAGTGAATTCTACCAGATATTTAAAGAACAGTTCATTCCAACGCTATGGAAATCATTTGGGGAAAAAACTATGTAAAGAAGGAGTCCTATCAAATTCCTCCTATGATACAAATACGGTTTTTTATCTAAATTGTGGAGAGCAAAAACAGAAAGAGAAAACTATAGGCCAATTTCGTTAATGAATATTGATGCAAAAAAATATAAATAAAATACCAGTAAGGAGGCTACAGTAATATATCACAAAAATCATATACCATCGGTAGGTGGGTTATTATTATTTCTATAGGAATGCAGAGCTGGTTCTTAGGAAAACTATTAGCATAATCGAACACATTGATAATAAAGACAAAAAATGTAAATATCTTAATAGATGCAGAAAAAGCTTTTGATAATCTCTTATTCTTATATTTTTAAAAAAACCAAAACTTTAGAAAGCATAGGAACAAATGGAGCTTTCCTTAAAAATGATAAGTAGTATCTATCTAAAGTCAAGAGAAGGCATTATCTATAATGAGAATAAACTAGAAGCCTTCCCAATAAGATTAAGCATGAAGCAAAGATGTCCCCTATCACCGTTATTATTCAATATTGTACAAAAAATGTCAAATGGAGCAATAAGATAAGAAAAAGAAATAGAAGGAATTAGACTAGGCAAGAAAAAACAAAACTACCCCCCTTTGCAGACAATATGATGGTATACTTAGATACCCCTAGAGAATCAACTAAAATACTAATTGAAACAAATAACAATGTTAGCAAAGTTGCAGGATATAAAATAGAACCCACATAGTTCATCAATAGTTCCACAAATTACCAATTAATCCAAGCAGAAAGAGATAGAAAGACAAATTTCATTGAAAATAACTGCAGACAGTATAAAATACTTGAGAGTCTATCTGACAAAACAATTACAAAGAACTTTTCACACAAATAAAGACAGATCTAAACACCTTGAGAAATATTAATTGCTTGTGAGTAGGCCAAGCCAATATGATAAAAATGACAATTGTACCTAAGTTAATTTACATTCAGTGCTATATTAATCAAACTATTGAAAAATTATTTTATAGAGTTAGAAAAAATAATAACAAAATCCAAACAAAGTGAAGAACATAAGGTCAGGAATATCAAGAGAATCAATTGGGGAAAAAGTGAAGGAGGCAGCCTAGTAATACCATATTTGAGACTATATTACAAAACAGTAACCATCAAAACAATCTGGTACTGGCTAAGCTATAAAGTGGTTGATCAGTAGAACAGATCACATTACACAAAAGTATATGACCATAATAAAGTGTTGGATAAACCCAAAGGCTCAAGCTTTGGGGACAAGAACTCACTATTCAACAAAAACTGCTGGGAAAACTAGAAAGCAATCTGGCAGAAACTAGGCATCAACCATTACTCACACTATATATCAAGATAAGCTCAAAATGGATACATGGTTAAGACATGAAGATTGATATAAGCAAATTAGAGGAGAAGGAAAAAAAATTCCCTCCCAGATCTATGGATAAGGGAAGATGTTATGACCAAACAAAAGATAGAGGATCATAGAAGATAAAATGGATAATTTGACTACATGAAATTAGAAAGGATTTTCACCAACAAAATCAATGCAGCCAAAATTAGAAGGAAAGTAGGACACTGAGAAGAAAAATTTTGTCTCATTTCTCAAATATATAGGAAGCTGAGTCAAATTTATAAAAATGAGTCATTCCCCAATGGATAAATGGTCAAAGGATATGAACAGACAGTTTTCAGGAGGGGGGGAAGCTATAAATAGTCATTTGGAAAAAATGCTCTAAATCACTAATAATTAGAAAAATGAAAATCTTAAAAGCTCTGAGGTATCGTCTCACATCTATAAGTATGTGACAGGAAATGAAAATGACAATGGCTGGAGGGGATGTGAAAAAATAGGCACACTAAGGCACTGTTGGTGGAGTTGCAAACTCATCCAATTATTTTGAAGAACAATTTGGAACTATGACCCAGGGGCTATAAAATTGCATACCTTTTGACCCAGCAATACCACTACCAGGTCTGTATCCCAAAGAGATCAAAGAAAAAGGGAAAGGACTTTTATGTACAAAAGTATTTATAGTAGTTCTTTTCGTGGTGGTCAAGGATTGGAAATTGAGGGGATGCCCATCAGTTGGGGAATGGCTGAACAAATGGTGCTGTATGATTGTGGTAGTACGCTATTGTGAAATGATGAGAGGAGTGGGCTCAGAAAAACCCAAAAAAATAGATATGAACAGATGAAAAGTGAAGTGAGTAGAACCAGGAGAATAATATTATAGATAGTAACAGTAATATTGTAAGGATGATCAATTGCAAAAGACTCAGCTACTCTCATTAATATGTTACACAACCATTTCAAAAAATTCATGATGAAAAATGTTATTCACTTGCAGACAGAGAAGTGATAAACTCTGAGTGCCTTTTGAAACATTTTTTCTACTTTATTTTTCTCACTTTTTTTTATTTGCATCATGGACTAAGGTGAAAATGTTTTATCATGCATAACTTCACAAGTGTACTAAGTATCACCTTGCTCACCTTCTTAACGAATGTGGGAGGAGCTAGATGAAGAGAATTTGGAAATTGAAATTTAAAAATTAATGTTTAAAAAAAGATGATCAAAAGTAGTACTTTTCAGAGAAACCTAGGAAGACTTGTATGAACTGATATAAAGTGAAGTGATCAGAACTGAGTATAGTAGCAGCCGCATCATAAAGACAAACATTTTGAAAGGCTTAAGAACTCCGATCAACACAATCAAATTCCAAAGGACTCCTAATGAAGCATGCTACTCACCTATTGGCAGAGAAGTGATGGTCTCAGCGTATATAAGGGGACAGATTTTTTTTTAACATAGCGAATAACAGGAATTTGTTTTATTTAACTATATATATATATATATATATATATATATATATATATATATATATATATATATGTTTGTTTGTTTGTTTTAAGGGTTTTCTTTTTCTCCTCAAGAGAGGAGAAAGGAGGAGAATGAAAGGAGAAAAATAGATACTTTAATTGACAAAAATTAAATTTTAAGAAGTCAGCAGCAGGCCAGAAAATCCCTGTGCTCTTCATACAACAAGGATGATGAGAAGACACTTAGATTTGAATCTCGGCTTTGACACTTTTGACCTATATGGATATCAGCGGCTTTTATCTCTCCAAGCCTCAGAAGAAAAGTTCTTTCCAGATTCAGCATTGCCTCCTTTGTCTCCATCCCTTACACAGCTTTCTCTCACACCTAAAGTATGTTCCCTCCTCCCTCTATATATCTTGAAACTCTCATTTACTTTTAGAATCAGCTCAAGGGTCACATCTTCTATGAAGATTTTTTTGACTCATTCCCTATTCATCTCTCCTTTCTCAAAGGACCTTGTCTTTGCTTATTTTTTAAATTTATTATCTGGCCACTGAACCCAGATGGCTTTGAAGGAGAGGGTGAGACTGGTGACCTTGCACAGCTCTGCCCTCTCTTAAATCCAATTCACTTGCATGTCGTGGTATCACCTCCCTGACGTCATGGTTTTCTTCCAGAACAAAGGACAAACTGAAGCAAAGAATTTTGCTTATCTATTATCCTCGCTCTGTAGATAACAAGTAAGCTTCTGGAAGGCAGGGCCTGTCCTCTGCAAGCCTTAAAATACTAAAGAAATGTATCTTTTTTTTTTTTGGTCAGTTCCAACACCATATCCTTCTTTTTTTAAATAGAAATTAACGTTCTGGAAGTAAATTTATTACTCACTTTAGAATTCTATTTACAATTAAACAGAGTGTCAAATTTACTAATTGATGTGCTAATAACCTGTGGCATACATTTTATGTGTGTATCTCAGTGTGTGTAACTTGGAAACCTTGACATGTTACAGAAATGTCATAATTACTATTGATAGAGGAGAAAATGGCTGGTTTCTATTTTCTCTAGATCTTCTCTAGTTCTAACTTCCATGTTTCTATGTAGTGGGTAATTTGGCAGGTTTTTCAAGGTCTTTATGTTTTTTGCTTGTTTTTGATTGAGTGAATACACGTCCCAAAGTATGTAAAATCCTACTGAGAAGTAACTCACTGGCTTAATTTGGGATACACTATGGGTCCTCACAAGTAATTTTTAAATAAACAGAAGATGATATTTTAATAAAGTGTTCCTCTTTCTTAGGTGCCCTACCAGCTCAAGTCTATATATAGTCCAATAAACTGGGAGTTCCTCTGGATGAGAATTCCCTTCACTGGCACTGATTGCAACATTATAATTTATCAGCATAGAAAGTTCCCTAAAGTTCAGATGGGTTAAGTGACTTATCTATGTTGCTGCTGGTAAGTTAGTGTCTGAGGCAGGACTTGACTCCAGGTCTTCTGATTCCCCACTCCAGTACTCTAACCACTACCTGAGTGGTTGTCTTTCTGCCTTACAACATAGGAAGTGTTTAATAAATGTCTATTGAATTGAATTTCTCAAACTGTTGTAACAAACAAAGAAGGTTTTAAGACCTTGGGTCATCCAACAATTCTAATTGATGCCACTTGAAAGGCGATAGGGCCAGTCACTTTTTGCAATGGATTCATCTCAAGGCTATTATAGGCCCTGAAGCCCCACTAAAATCAGTTCAAGGCTTCCCCTGCCCAAGAAGTGACATGCTGGCACTCCAGCACCTCTGAATCTTTGCTCACCCCTCCCTACTATCCGTTGAAATCTTCCCCATCTTCCAAAGTATATCTCAAACCCTGGGGAAACTTTCCCGGGTCCCTCCGGCCCACAGAGACCTCTCCTTTCTCCTTTCTCTGAGCTCCTACAATTCTTAACTTTTCTGTGTCTCACAATTGGCACTTCTTCTATCACGCTCAGAACACAACTCCCAGAATGCATGAGACCCTGGGAGCCCCATTTGAGGAAAGATATTGGCAAGCTGGAGCCCATACGGGGAGAAGGGCCAAGTGGGGAAGGCTTAATGACCAGGCCACAGAGATGGGTGAAGGCACTGCAGAAGACTTAGCAGGAACATGGCAGCTATTTTCAAGGAATTGAAGAGTGACTGTCACATGAAAGAGGGATTCTATTTGCCCTCTTTGGTCCTGCAGAACCAGGAGGGATGGGCATGTCATTTCACACTCTCTGGGCCTATTTCCAACTCTATAAAATGAGGGGTTTGGAAGTGATAGTGTCTAAGTTCCTGTGAACCTATAAGTTTCCCTAACCCTCTGCTTCACTGACTGAACGTAGGGAATTCTCCCAGTTCTCCAGCTCAGACTAGCTATGATCACTCACTGGGATACTTCTGTCCTCTTCCGAGGACTTGGGTCTGAATCAGCTTTAGGTCTGCACCAGGTCTAACACTAGAGGGCACCATGCCTTTACATGTAATCACCTCCCAACTCCATGGGAAAACAGGGCTTCCTCTCCGAGTCTAACACACTGAGTTGGGTCTTCCTCGATCACAACATTGCCCAACAATCATTCAACTGCTGCACTCTGTGGGGACTTGCCTTATTGTGTGTACACATACAAGCATATATTACTAGGACACTCCTCATCTCACACACAAAAGGACTCTCCCTTCCCATTATACACACACACACACACACACACACACACACACACACACACACACACAGATCTCCCCATCACATGCACTGGAACAACTCCCCATCACACACACAAAGGGACAATCCCTTCCCATTACACACCACACATACACTCATATACACACACAGACATCCCCCTCCTCATCATAGTCACACATCTCTTCCATTGGTTCTGTCTCTGTCCACTGCCTTCTCCTCTATGGTTTTATCCCCTCCTCCAGCCTCTGACCTCAAGGTCACAAGTTGACAAAGGGAAAGAGGAATGAGGAGAACAGATGTGGAAGCAATATGCTGGGACATCAGGTCTGCTGGAGACCATGAGTCCTGAAAGGACCTGTCCAACCAAGCATCTGTATGGTCAGAGAGAATGGGGAAGGGGGAGGGGAGGATATTCCTCTTAGTGGTGAGAGGGTAACACAGTATTGACAAGCAAGGCTAGTGTATGAAGAAGCAATCCTGTCAAAACGGGGATGGAGAAAAGTGATTTGCCAAGCTGGGCTTTTCTCGAATTCCTCCAACTCATGTGTTACATGATTAGGATCTCCATGTGTTGTTTTCTTGATGTGGGGAAGACCTACAGCAGAAAGGGAACCCAGAGACCATCTAATCCAATCACTGTACAAGTGACAGTGGATGTGAACTGCCTGTGGGCTTGGGAGTTGTCCCAGGTGACCCTTGAGAGACTGTCAGACCATTAACTATCCCAAATTGGACTTATTCTCTACTTTCTAAAAGTTTCTAGAAAAAAAGGCAGTCATCATATTAATTCACTAACCAGAAAAGGATATGTGTGTGTGTACACACACACACACACACACACACGTGCGCATGTGCGTGCACATAGGTGTGCATGTATGTATGTATATATGCACACATGCATATGCAGGTATATGTGTGTCTATAACAACGGGACATTTAATTCTAGACCTGATTTTTACTAACAAGGAGGAACTAGCTGTTGGGGTAGAAATAATGGAAACCCTTTGGGAAATGACCTAGAGTTTGTAAAAAAGTAGAGAAAATCCAGGCTTGGTCTCATTTTGATCCCAGATTTGGGGGAAGCATATTTCAGAGGATTCAGAAGGGGGGGAAAAGCAGGATTTCATAAACTGTAGCCCCCATCCCTTTTCTTCGGAGTATTTACTTACCTCCAACCAAACCTGTATATTTGTTACACAAACAATCCATGCTGGAACTGCACATATTTTATTAGATATAGTTCAGGAAAACTGTAAAGAAGCTTCCTCATGAAATCGTTACCCACAACTGCCTCCCACTTGGCAAATTGTGGGAAGGAACTTTGTGTCTGGAACCCTCCAGGATCAGCCCTGGGAACAATCAGAGGAAGCTGGGGAGAAGCCCTGGGTGGGGGAGGGGGAATGAAGCTCCTGGCCCAACCTAGACAGCTGCTAAGATTTCACAAGTGGCGGCTGGCCCGGCCCCACTCTATGCCTGCCTCTGCTCATGGCTGTCTCAGAACCCCCATGCCTTGGCCTCAACACTTCTCCAGGGTCCCTAAGTGAGATACTGAAGCTCCCCAGGATCTGTCCCAGCTCTGGCTTTGCTATCTTGAAGAACTGGAGCTAGGGTAGTAGTCAAGAACTGAAGCTGGCTCCAACACTGCATCTCCATCTCTCCATCTCAGTCTCTCTGCCCCTGGATACATGGAAAGAATAGAATGGATTGGGTGGATTGGCAGTCTCCCTCTAGACTGGGAACAACTTAACACCTCCCTCCCTCCCATACACACATATACAAACACACACATGAAAAAGAGCAGAACTGAGGGGTACACATGCACACAAAATTTATCTCTGTCTCCTGACCTCTCCCAAAGCTTTATCCTGGACCTGAGCCCACACTCACACATTCCCTCTCAATGTCTTACAGACTCAAGTCCTCTCTGTTGCAGCCTTCAGAGACCCAGGGATGACCTGACTACATATGGACAGGGAAACTGAGGCCCTGTAAGGTGACATTCATTGCCCTTAAGAAAGGGCTAGTTAATTTCTGAAGTGGCTTTCCATTTCCTTCTCCAGCTCATTGCACAGATGAGGAAACTGAGTTAAGTGACTTGTCTAGGGCCATACAGCTGATAAGTGTCTGAGGCTGAACTTGAACTCAGGTCCTCCTGACTTCACGGTCAGTCTCTATCCATTGCTCCATCTAGCTGCCAGATACATCAGGCTTAGCTCGATATCCACTGCCAAATCTAACTACCCAGTTATTGACAGAGCCTAGACCAAAGCCCAGGGCTCCTACTTTCTAAAACAGTTCTTTAAACTGGGAGGAGGGAAGGGTGGAATCAGAAAGGAGAAGAGAAGGGAGGAGGAAAAGGGAAGGGGGAGGAGAAAGAGAATGGAGAATCAGAGAGGGGAGAGAAGAGGCTCTGGGTCTACACCATAGAAATTGACAACTGCTAAAAGTCATAGCTTGATTTGTTGTTTTCTGATTGGACTTAAGAAAGCAGTAGGGAAAATGTTAATAATGCCATTTAAATGTGAAAGCGAGGACTTAGCTGTTAAACATTTACCAACAAGTATCAGATTTTTATTTCAAATTTACAAATTAATGAAAGTAACTAAGATGATAAAATTACTTTACAAAAGTAAAAAAATAAATATTTAAAAAGCTTAAAGAAAACGGGGAAGGGGAGAAAGGAAAGAAAAGAATAGAATGGGAAAAGCTAAGTGGGGAAAGAATTCAGAAGAGGAAAGGGTGGGGACGAAAGGGAGGGGAGAGATCAGATGGAGAAGAGAGAGAGAGGGATGAAAAAAGAGAAACTATTGTTAGGGAAGGCAGGAAAGGAAGGACAGAGAGGAAAGGGGGTGAAGGATAGAAAGCCAGACTGAGAGTGGGAGGGAAAGAAAAGGGAAAGGAGAAAGGGATTGGGGGAGATGCAGGAGGGGAAGTAAATCTCTGCAACCCAGACCTCTCCCAAAGCTTTGTCAAAGTCCAGGTGCCACTGATGCAACCCGAGCCTTTAGGAAGAAGCCACACCTAGCACCCCAGCACCTGGCTCTGTGTACTTCAAACTCGGCCTGAGGAAGTTCTTCCCAAACCACACCTGCCGGCTCCAGGCCACGCCTAAGCATGGAAGGAAACAGGCTCTTCTTCTATGTCCCCACCCCCACCCCCAACCCCAGCCTCATCCCACCAGGTACCTCAGTTTCCCCCAGTAATCTCCTGGGGGCATTTGTCCCTCCTACACTGTAGCATCCCCCGCCACGACCAGAAGGGCTGACTGCCATGTTGGAATGTGCTCTTGTCTTTAGATATCTGGTTTAAATGACACTGCTCATTTGGAAGCTCAGGTGCACAGGTTCACATTCTGTCCAGTTTAAAGCAGGTTTTTAATTTAGCCTCCCACTCCTCTGTTTTTTCACTTTGTTGCACTCTTCCTGGGCTCCCAGTCTGAACGTTACTACTCTATAGTAATCTAGTGAATTCTGCAGCTAGGTTCCCTTAAACTATCCCAGTATCGAAGGGTATACATCAGGGGAATCCTTCATGTTGCTCTGGTATGTGGTTGGTTGTTGTCCTTCATTTTCAAAGAGCACCAAAATAACATCACCAAGATAAAGTGAAGTTTCAGTGTGTCCAACTGTGGCTGATCAAACCAATACAAGCTCGGAATGCTCTACCACAGGTTGGGCACAGATGGTTCGTATGAATTTTGGGGGTGGATACTCCAAATTTGCACATCCTATGTTTACTTTGTGCTGTCTCAATTCTGCTTTGCTCATAGAGCACAGCACCCTTTCTGATGTGGGCACGCCATGCTGAGCACTCCTGTACCAGTGTCTCTCATGTTGCACACTCAGATCCAAAGTTCTTGAGAGAGACCTTGAGAGTGTCCTTGTATCACTTTCTCTGACCACCATGTGATCGCCTGCCCCATGTGAGTTCTCCATAAAATAGTCTTTTTGGCAAGTACTTTGTATTTAGTACTCTACCTGACACATAGTAGACACTTTAAAAAAATGTTTGATCCCTTCTGCCCCTTTCATAAAAGAACTGAAGATCACTTTAGCTTTTTGTTAGCCATATCGCTCTGCTGACTCATATTGAACTTGCAGTCCTCTGAAACCTTCAGATCTTTTTCAATTAAACTGCACTCATGGAAATGAAGCTCCACCTTCAAGCTTCCTGGAAGAAATTCCTCAGCTGCCAGGAGAAGTGAGGTCTGAGGTGGTTTATTTCACACTATACATAAGAGAGGACTCCATACCTGGAAAGCACATGGGGGCATATTTTATGAGCCCTTCTGTTTGTAAAGCACTACCTGGCACATAGTAGGTGCTTACTCCCTTCCTTCTCTTCCCCCTCTCTCCCCCAATATGTTTAGAGAACTGGGGTTTTCTTTGTTTACCTCCAAGGGAGTTAGGAGCAAAGAGAAGGGAGACCAGAGTATAAAGTCCCACTCCCTATGCCCCAGGAAGGCAGATATTGGAAGTACTGGGGGCCTTGGCCATGCCCCTTTCTGGTGGGGAGGGTCTGGAGTGCAGAGGTTGCTACACTGGCACCTACAGGTTAATAAAGTAACAACCTTTGTCTAACTGAAATCATTTCAGTGAACTTCTTAGTAAGACACTAATCAGAGCTTGCTCCTGAGCCACAGAATGAACTCAGATGTACAACCCTACTCTGTTCTTTCGTCATTTTACAGATGGGAAATCTGGAACCAAAAAAGAGGAAATTATTCAACCAGGGCCAGAACCCAAGCTTTCTGATTACCAGTCAGTGAATATTTATTAAGAACCTATTAACTAACCATCAGACCTTGCCCTAGAGGAGCTTATGACCTAATGGAAGAGATAACTTGCAAATAAATAGGTACAAACTATATACAAGATAAATCAAAAATAATTAACAGAGAGAAGGCACTGGAAAAAGAGAGGTTGGGTAAAGCTTCCTTTAGAAGGTGGGATTTTAGCTGACATTTGAAGTTCAGGGTTCTTCCCCCCACACCAGGCCTAGTGATGGGATTGAATTCTGGGAGATTAGTGCAGGAAAATTTAAAGGTCAGAGTTGTTGTATCTTTGGGGTACAGAGAAGAAAGGTACAGGAGGAATGGGGTAGGAGGAAGAGGCTTTTTAGGGAAGGGTAGAAAGTAACAATACTTGGATCTGGAGCGAGACCATCAGAGCTCATCCCAGGGCAAAGTGGTTGGATCACTTTGGGGTGTGTCAATGGGCATGTGGGCGTCTGGGCTCACGTGTGTACATGTTACAAGCTCGAATGTAAACAGACCTGCTAGGTTAGCCAAGCCAGAAGCTGGAAGGACGGTATAAGCAGGTTCTCTTAAGTTCTGGATTATGGTAAAACTTGTCAATTCAGTGGGAAGCATTTAAGACCTTGTAGCCCCTGGGTGACATCAAGTCCTTGTCCCTACAGCCCTCTCTCAGGTGTATTTGAATTGGAGGGTCCTAGGAACCTCCTCCAGAGTCATACAGACTAGACTGACCTTCACCTATAAATATCCGAGGATTTCTGGGATGCCTCACTGAAGCATCCTGGAACAGTAGTGTCCCAATGAAAACAGCCTTTAAAAAATTATTGATATCTTTTGTTTTTACATCACTACCATTTCTGAATATTTACCTCTCTCATCCCCTTACAAATAAAACCTCCCTTAATATGTAAAATAAAAGAGAAGAAAAACAAAATGATTGAAGGCAACTAGTGAATACAACAATCAAGTGTGACTCTACCATACCCAGAGTCCCCCAACACAAAGGAGGGAACTGTATAATCTTCTCTCTTTGTAGGGTGCAAGCTTAGTTATTAAATTACAGTTTCCTGGGTGATTTTTTTTCCCACAAGAATCCAGAAGTTGTCATCTAGGTCAGGTTTTGTAATCAGTCCAGCATTAAGGCCCCAAAACAATCTTTGGGAGTGACCTTCAGGACCCCAGTCCAGCTGAAGAACTCATTCAGCAGTGATTCAGACTTTGGATGTGAATTTGGGGGACCCAAAGTTAGGTAGGAACTAAACTAAGTTTTGAGACTATTTTTCCAGGCCCTAAAAGCACTGGTGAAAATGTTTTTATGTTTATTCTTGCTATAAATTTGAAACAGATATCTCTTTGTAGAAGCTCCCTGGTGTTGTTAAATGGTCCCTGGGTACAAGTCACTGACCCCTAAGAACATAGCTAGTAGGGACATGAGCGGAGCCAGGGCACACTCAGTATATTAATATTCTTTGTCTCTTGAAGCACAGTAATATTCCATTACATTTATACACCATAGTTTGCTTAGCTCTTTCCCAACCACTGAGCATATACTGTATTTTAAGTTCTTTGAGAAGGAAACATTTAATTCCCCACTGTCCAGAGCTTTACAGTCATTTCTGCCCTGTCTTGGTCTTTTGGTGGTCTGCTCCCTGCCTCTACAACCAATATGGCTTGCAATTTCCTTTTATTTTTTAAACTTAATTGATTTTTTGTGGGGTTTTTTTACACTATGGTAATTTCTGATCTACCTTCATATCCACAATGGACTCTTCTCTGTGACAAAACTACAAAGCAAAACCAATGACTCCCATCCAATGAGCACCTATTAATGGCTAGAAAAAATAATGCCTACTTCAAGCAATTTATATTCTACCACAGATTTCCCCAGCTATGTGATCCAAGACCCTTCCCAGCCCACATCCCATCCAGGTAGCACCAACCACAGCTCAGGGCCCCTTTGGGCTATGCCTAAGAACTCTTCCCAACACAGATATCAAAGGATCTATTGCACATAACCCTCAGGTCTGAGTCTTTCCTAACCTTGGTCATGACCTACCAGAGTTCACCATCTACAACCCAGGACCCTACTAAACATACCAGAAGACTTGCCTACCTCTTCAAGACCCACTGTCCATGTTAGGGTAACCACAGCTAATTCAGGTCTCTCATAGCCCAGAGCACCAATCTCCCAGCTCTAACCACCAGGGTAAGTATTGATGTTCTACTTAACAACTCCCTTGTAATGAGATGCAATATTCTTTATCTGTAGTCCTCTGCCCCATTCTCTTGTTGATGGAGATGAGGGAAGTGTGTTTTATCCACTATCTCTTTAAATCAACATTGGTCATTGACTTTCATCTGAGTTCAGCTTTGATTGTTTCCATCCACATCTGCTTTCTTTGCTCTGTATCAATTCATACACATACCCATGTTTCTCACAATTTCTCTTATAGAGCTATGACACTTTATATTTACTAATATTTAGAGTATTACAGTAGTGGCAACAACCCAAACTGGTTCCTGTAGTGCCATCCCTGTTGGGGCAGCTAGGTGGTGTGATGGATAGAATACTGGATCTGGAGTCAGGAAGACCTGAATTCAAATCTGACCTCAGATACTTACTAGCTATGTGACCCTGAGCAAGTCACTTAACTCTGTTTGCCTCAGTTTTCTTATCTGTAAAATGAGCTGGAGAAGGAAATGGCAAACCACTCCAGTATCTTTGACAAGGAAATCTCAAATGGGGTCACAGAGAGTTGGATACAACTAAAACAAGTGAATAACAGCATGTCAGGGCATTGAAAGACATTAATGGTGTCCCTTCTAAGAAATGGTATCCAATGTACAAAATTGATACCAGATAAAGCATAGCCATATATTTCCTTTCACCACATAAGAAATGCTTAAAATACCAGATTCACAAGTGCAAATTAACAGATACTTAAAACATAAGAAAGGAATTTATCATCTTATTACAGTTATCCCTTC
>CM053773.1:184361704-184426937 GCA_028658325.1 Potorous gilbertii | reverse complement strand
ATTGTTCTAGAAAGAAAAAACAGCTCTGTGGAACCTGCACTCAGCCCTTCACTGTCTGAACAACTGACTATCATCTATATCCTTTGGTCAGCCTGGTGTGATACTCCTATTGGTGGTCATACATTAGGAAGTAGGATACATCAGGAAGCATCTCAATAATCATCTGAGGAACCCAGGAACCCTCAAACTCATGAGGCTAAATGGAAGCATCCAATCTATGCAGTATTAATGTTCAGCAACTTGTACGCAGAGAAAGCAAACAAAACAGCAGAGGCAGCCAGGGTCTTGAGGGAAGTCATCGAGCATTCCTTAAGGGCCTACTATGTGTTAGGCACTGTTCCAAACTCTGGGGATACAAAAGAAGGCAAAAGACAAACCCTGTTCTCAATGATCTTCACTGCCTAATGGGAGCCAATATGCAAATAATTATTTACAAACAACCTATATAAAGGATAAATTGGAAATAATCAAGATAAGAAAAGGGGAAAGGGAACAGTTTCTTGAAGTAAGTGGGACTTTAGCTAAGATTGAAGGAAGTCAGGAGGTAGAGATGGGGAGAAAGAGAGTCCCAGTCATGAAGGCAGTCAGTGAAATGTCTTGAAGTTGGGAGATGGAGTATCTTATATGAGGAATGGCAAGGAGCCCAGAAGTACTGGGAGTAAGGTATAAAATGCTGGGAAAATGAGAAGGGGTAGCTAGGTGGTACAGTACAGAGAAGTCAAGGAGGCTCATCTTCATGGGTTCAAATCTGGCCTCAAACACTTAATAGTTGTATGACCCTGGGCAAGTCACTTAACCCTCTTTGCCTCAGTTCTTCCACTGTAAAATGATCTGAAGAAGGAAATGACAAGGCACTCCAGTATCTTTGCCAAGAAAATCCCAAATGGGATCACAAAGATTAAAAAAATGACTAAACAACAAAAAGAAGGAACATGGTTATGAAGCACTTTCTAAGCCAAACCATTACTTTATATTTGATCTTATGGGCAATAGGAAACTACTGGAGCAGACTGAAAGTGGGGTGGGGTGACATGGTCAGATCTGAACTTTAGGAAGATCAATTTGACGACTGAGTGGAGGATAGAATGGAGTAGGGAGAGACTTGAGCAGGGAGATCAATCGGCAGGTTAATGCAATAGTCCAGGCATGAGGTAAAGAGGGTGGTGGCAGTGCCAGAGAAGAAAAGGGGGCATATAACAGAGATTTTGTGAAGGTAGAATCAACAAAACTGATTGGATGGGAGGGGGTGGATGGGGAGAGAGAGAGAGAGAGAAAGCAAGAGAGAGAGTGTGTGTGTGTGTGTGTGTGTGTGTGTATGTGAGAGAGAGAGACAGAGAGAGAGAGACAGAGGAGTCAAGGATGACTACTAGGTTTCAAGCCTGAATAGCTGGGAAGAAGATGCCTTGGAGAGTAATGAAGAATATTTGAGAGGAAAGATAATGAGGTCAGTTTTGGACATGGTGAGTTCAAGATGTTTTTGATATGTCTTAAGCTTCAGTCTCAGACTTACCTAGAAAGGCCCATATTCTCTTGCCATGTGCTTGGAGCCAGTCATCATTGCTGCTGGGGGCAGACAGAGAGAAATCCTCTGACTCCCTTTAACTGAAGTCCCAGGGATATCTAGCAGAGTCCCAAAATGATAGAAGGGTGCTCCAGAAGGGTCAATCCCCCATGATGCTCAGTGACTAGTCCTCTTTGACATGACCCCCAATCACAGACAGGAGCACACACTTGGCTCCAGGAGAAATCCACTCCTGCAAAAAATCAATCAATCAGTTAGCATTTATTAAGCACCTAGGTTTACAAAGACAAAATCAAAATAATGTCTGCCTTCAGAGAGGGTCTTCTATCAGGGAAATAACTTGTCCACACGGAAGGAGACACCTAGTCTATGCAGAAATCAGGTCATTTTTTGTGTAGGAGGCACCAGCAGTGTGGGAGATGAGGAAAGGCTTCACTTCTGCTCAGGTTTGAAGGAACCTAGAGGTTCTACAAGAGCAGGTGATGAAAAGTGAGTATATTCCAGGTCTGGGCCAAGGCACCTGGACTGAAGATGGGATAGTGAGTAGATCCATTTGGCTGGAGTGTGTGAAGAGGAATAATGTATGATGAGTCTGGAAAGTCAGGCTAGACCCAATTGTGAGTCTGAGGCATCCAGCAACCTATTGGGGTTTCTTAAGCAGAGAAGCAACATGGTCAGATCCATGTGAGAAGGATGTCACTGTAGCCACATCGGGGAGGATGGAGAGACTGAAAGTACACCCTGATCTAATTATGTCATCTCCCCCAGAAGTGAGTGTCTTCTATGACCTCTGAGTTCCACTCCAAATTCTTCTTTTCAGCACTTAAAGTCCTCCATCTGGCTAAGCCTACTTTCCCAGGCTGATTTCCCATAACTTCCAGTCTTAGACATAGAGTTCCCATACTTGACATCCCATTCTCTGTCTCAAGGCCTTTCCATTTCCAGTCTCCAGCCTTTGCAAATGCTGTCACCCATTCCAGAACACATTCCCTCCTCCCTTTCCTAGGTTCCTTTAATTTTTAGTTCAAAAAGACCTTTCCTGATTCTCAGTGCTTTGTTTGCCTTTCTTTGTACTTCTAGAGCTTAGCCCAGTGCCTTGCATACAGTAGGTGCTTAATAAATGTTTGTTGACTTGACTTGACCTGGCCTTCCTCAAAGTGATGGGAATTTATTGATCTGTATCTGTGCTGACAGTAAAATGCATGCAGCTAGGTGGAGTAGCGGATAGAGAGACCTGGGACTGGAGCCTAAAAACCTAGATGGATCCTCTCTCAAACTTTTACTGACCGTGGGACCCTGGGTCAGTCATTTAGCCTCTATCTGCCTCAGTTTCTTCAACTGTAACGTGAGGATAAAAACACCACCTATCTCCCAGGGTTGTTGTGAGTCTCAAATGAGATAATATTTGTAAAGTGCTTAGCACAGTTTCTGGTTTAATAAATGCTTTTCTTCCATTCTTGAGGTTTTATCTTTGCAATGGAGAACCACTTGAGATTGTTGGGGTGGGGTGGGTGAGTTGGGTGATTTGGAGTCAGTCAATCTATAAACATTTTTTAAGAGATTATGCTGTGCCGAGCACTGGGCTAAGTGCTTCGGATACAGAGGAAGGTCAAAACATGGTCCTGCCCTCAAGGAGCTCGCAGACGCATGGGGGAAGGCAGAGAATCTCAGAGAGAAAGGTACTGGGGGTGGGATGGGGTGGGGGGAGGACTGGGAAAGGCATCCTCTCCGAGGGGGAGATTTAGGGGTGTCAGTTTGTCAGCCAGGTGGAAAATGGACTGGAATCGAGTAACTTCAGCATAGGTTTATTACTGGAGGATGGATGGAAGGATGAAAATTGTTGAAGGAATGCCCATCGTGCGGTGGGTGGTGCGTTAGAAAGACCCGTGGGCTGGAGGATCTCGACCTCAGTTCGGCCAGAGCCAGCTGTGACCTTGGGAAAGTCCTTTCCCCTCCCCTCTCTGGGCCTCAGTTGCCTCCGCTGTAGGGTCCCTGCACGGGCTGGACCAGCAGCGGGCTGAGCTCGGGGGGCCGTCCGCGGGGCGGCGGGGCTGGGGCGCAGGACTGCAGAGGGCAGCACGGAGCCCGCCCAGGTACCCGGAAGGGCCCCGCCCCCGGCCCGCCCCGGCCCGCCCCGGCCAGCCCGGACTGGCCGGCTAGGAGGCGGCAGCCGCGCGGAGCTGGGCAGCGGCTGGAGCGGCTGAGAGCGCGGAGCTGCGGGGGTCGGACGGACGGACGGACGGCGGCGGCCCCATGGCGGCCTCGGAGCGCCGCGCCTTCGCGCACAAGATCAACAGGTAACCGCGGGCCCCCCAGCCCCTTCGGACGGGGGGCGGGGCGGGGCAGGGCCCCCGCCACGTGCCTGGAGCCCCGCCTCCCTCGCGTGGGGGGCCCACGGCGGTGCGCCCCTCTTGGCCCCGGCGGCGCGCGGGCGGCTGGAGCTGGAGCTGGGGCTGGGGGGTCAGTCCGATCGCGCCCTGTCCTTTCCTCCGCGCCGCCAGGTTCCGGGGGCCGGGAAGCCGCCGCCCCCTCGGGCCCCCGATGGTCCCAGAGTCCCAGGAGGAAACCGGCCGGTCCCTCCGTCCGCCCGCAGCGCCCCTCCCCGCGTGCCCCCTCGCTCCGGCCTCCCCCGCTCTCAGGCTCCTATTTCCTGCTCGCTTCCCTCCCGAGCCCGTCCCGGAGGGAGGGACGGAGGAGAGTAGCCTCCGCACCGCCCGGGGACCAGCTGCGAGCGGGGGGAAGGGAAGGCGTCTCCGGTGACTTCTTCTCTGCCCCTCCTCGGGTCAGGAGGGAGCCCCGCTGCTCCCCAAGGCTTGGAGGTGGCTTAGCCCAGAGTGCTCCCCCAGCACAGCTCCCGGCGAGGCTGGGGAGGGGCCGGGGGTCCGGGGGCCCGGGGGAAGCTGGAAGAAAGTGGAGAGATTGACACTTCGGGAAGGGGCTGCAGCTGGGGCCTCCGGGATGGCCCCTTCTTGTCCCTTTACCTAGCCCTCGGGGGGTTCCCTTTCTTTCCCCTCCTTGGAATCCTGGCTTTTGCTTTCGGTCTCAAGTTGCCCGGCCCAGTTCAAAGGAGAGGGAAGGTGGAGTCTTGTGATTCCAAAAGTTGCTGAGACCTTGAGATCCGTGATGGGCGAACTTCTAACCCCTCGCCGGGATGGGAAAGGCAAAACTTCCCAAACCAGACTGAGTCCCTGAGCCAAGACTTTGCAGAGTTGCCCCACACCCTTCACCTGCAGAGATGCATCTCTTGGCTTCCCTCCACCTCCAGCCAGTACTAGGACTGGTGGAAAGGGTGATATGCCAAGGTCCCCAGCTTCTATATCTCAGTTCCTGGGATGATCTGGCAGAGAAGGAGCTGAGCTAGGCCCGCCCATTAGGAACTGACTTTATAGTCTTGGGGACACAGAAGAAGCAGGCCCTTGATCTTACAAAACTCATAGGCTTGGGAAAACCCGAGAAAGAGTTAACCTGGGTCCTGCTCCCTAGAAGCACACAAGTCAGAAGGACACAGAAGGAGCAACTTAGGTGAGCAGGGAAAGAACAGGCCTAGCTCCTCCTCAAAGTCTGAGAAAAGTGACCAGCCTCTGAGACAGGATGCTGTGATCTAGCAGTCCCTAATGAGGTTCAGGCAGTGAGGGGGATGGGGAGGGAGGCTGTGTCAGGACCAGCTGGCCAACATGGGGGATGGGAAATGGGAGGTGGGGGGAAGCACAGGCTACAGTCACCAGCTGCCTCCTGGGGGCTCTGGGCACCAGGCACCAAGGGGTACAATAAGCTTGCAGTGTACAGGGTGCTCATGGATACAGGGTCTCATGTCTCCAGTATCCCTGGGGGCTGAAGCAGGAAACAGACTTTAGTATAAGCACATGGAGAGTTATATTTCATGTTCTTTGACTCATCTCTGTCCCTCTTGGTCTCAAGTGCTCTCTTCCCTATTCCTAAGAATATTCTGTTGTGGCTTAAATTAGGGTAAGAAGGAAACCTTTTCTACCTTCCTGAAGCTTAATAGAAGGTGCCAGTGTAAAGGTGATGGACAGAGAACTTGGGGTCAGCTGAGATAGCAACCCACAGGAATCAGACCCCACTGACTCTCTCCTCTCTGACCTGTTGGCTTTTCCCACACTTGAGGCCTCCAGAAACGTATTTTCCTTCAGATCCTCTAGAAGAGACCTCAAGGCTGTGTAATTTAAGCCCTGGGTTTTACAGGTGAGGAAGCAGACTCAGAGAAGTCAGTTGACTTGTCTAAAGTCACACAGCTAGCAAGTAGCCAAAGTCCACAGGTGTTTATTCAGCTCCCTGTGCCCAGGTAAAGACATCAGAGAAAGAGAACAGTCAGCAAACATTAAGCCCCTCCACTGTGCCAGGCAGGGGATACAAAGATAAAAATGAAGCCATCCCTGCCCTCAAGGGGTTTATGTTTTATTTGGGAAAACAAAGTGGACACATATAAGCAAATAGGATCTGGATAGAAAATAAATCTAAAATAATTTGACTGCAGAAAACCCTAGTAACCTTGGTGGGAAAGAAAGGGCTTGTGTAGGGAGTGATGTCTGAGCTTCAAAGGAAGCTGGGTAGTCTAAGACTAGGAGGGGAAGGTTGATATCCAGTATGAGGGACTGACTGTCAAAATGACATGAACTAGGGGTGGAATACGGTGGATGAGAAGCACACGATGGGAGGGCTGGCTTGGCTGAAACAGAGTGTGCAAAGGGAAGTAACAAGGGATCAACCTGGAACGATTTAAACCGGGAGCCAGGTTGTAAAGGTCTTTAAATGCCAAACAGGAGGTTGAGTGTGACCCCTAGGGATAATAGGGAGCCATTGCAGTTTATTGAGCTGGAGAGTGATGTCCTTTAAGAAGAATCACTTTGGCAGCTGGGTGGGAGAGGGATTGCAAAGGAGAGAGAGTGGAGGCAGGGAGACCTGTTACTGAAGTCCAGGGGAGAGCTGATGAGGGACTAGAAGCTAGGGCCAGAACCATAGATCTGAGAGTGTTCTACATAGAGATGATTGTGAAGGGAGCTGATGAGCATCACTGAGAGAGTGTGGAAAAAGAAGAGAGCTGGGCCCGGGACAGAGCCTGCTGGGTAGATCAGAGTGGAAACAGAGCCAATTCTTGGGAGTGGGGGAGGGAGAGACATGTAGATGATGGTCTATCTAAGGAGAACTGGCAAGAATTCGCCAGACATGCAGCAAGAGAACCAATCCGGAACAGTGTCACAAAAACCCAGAGAGAAAAAAGCAAGGGGTGGGGGCGGTAAATGCCTAAGAGATGCCTGTAATAACAGCTAGCATTTAGATGGAGCATGAAGGTTGCTGAAATGATTTATATGTATTAGCCCAATGATCCTCCCAACAATCTTGGGAAATAAGTGCTATCATTTCCTCCTTTTTCCAAATGGGGAAACCAAGGCAAACAGGTTAGGTGACTTGGCCAGGATCACACAGCAAGGGAATGTCTGAGGCAAGATTCATTCCACTTTACCATCTAGATGAAGGATGAAGGCTGAGATAAAGCCTTGGGGTTTGGCAAATGAGTGGTCATTGGTGGCTTAGGAGAGGGAGTCTCAGAGAAGCTTCACTTAAATTGTGACTTTGGAAGGCAGGGAGTGAGAGAAATGGAGGTTGGGAGTCTAGACAGTTTTTTCTTTTTTTGTTTTACAGTGAAAAGGAAGAGATAGAGCTTGGGGGGATGGCAGGGGCAAACAAAGGCTGAATTTAAGGGAGAGCGGAGCCTGTGGTTGCCCTGAGAAGCTGGGGTCACAAGATCCCCAACTTTAGAGCTTGTGGGGGAGGCTTAGGGAGGAGCTCTGGTCCAACACCTTTCATTTTAGAGATAAGGGAACTCAAGTTTACAACCTGTCCCCAATTACAGGTAATAATGAGGCCAGATTCTCTCTCTCTCTCTCTCTCTCTCTCTCTCTCTCACTCTCTCACTCTCTCACTCTCTCTCTCACACACACACACACTCACACACACACACACACACACACGAAACGCTGTGGACTTACTGAACACTAAATTATGCCTTAGACATTTGGCAGCTGTTGCATGTACCAGGTCCTTTACAAATAGCATTTCTTTTGATTCTTACAGTAACCCTGAAGGTAGGTGTTATTGATCATCTCCATTTTACAGATGTGGAAACTGAGACAGGTTAAGTGATTTGCCCAGGGTCACACAGCTAATATACTGAAGTCAGATTTGAACTCAGATCATTTTACATAATTGATTTATTTTTAGTTTTCAATATTTACTTCTATGTAAGATTCTGAGTTTTTAACTTTTTTCCCACTCCTCCCCCTCCCCAAGACGGCCTTCAGTCTGATATAGGCTCAACTTATACATTCATTTTAAATATATTTTCACATCAGTCATGACGTAAAGAAGAATTAGAACCACAAGAAAGAAGAAACAAAAGAAAAAAAGGGCAAATAATCTGCTTCCATCTGCATTCAGACTCTAAAGTTCTTTCTCTTTTGGAGTCATCTTAGATCCATGCATTACTGAGAAGAGCTAAGTCCATCCAAGTTGGTCATGGCGCAGTGTGGCTGTGACTGTACAGTGCTCTCCTGGTTGTGCTCATTTCACTCCGAATCATGAACTTAGATCTTGCCCTCAGGCCTGGGTGTGCTCTGGGCTAGCTGCCCTCTTCTCTCTATTATTAGCCCCCTTCCTTTTAAAAAAAAAAAAGTTATTTTTTTAATTCCAAATTCAGTTATCAATAAACATGAAACAAACTTCCAGTGGTTCCCTATTGGCTCAGGAATAAAATAAATAGTCTGGCATCTTCACACCCTCCCTGACAAACATGGAAATTTGAATATCCAAAGAGCAAAAATGAAGATTGTGGTCCCCAAACATGTGACATACAGCTTTTTAAAGTATGCATTAGATTTTACATGGTGGTAATAAAGTTGCCCCAGTTGGGTTTCCTTCTGACCTTTTTGGTTTCTCTTATGTATCTTTAAATATGTAATTGATGCTTTTTCCTTTCTTCCCTCCCTCCTCTCTTTTCCTTCTTCCTCCTTCCTTCTTCCCTTCCTTCCCCTCTCTTCCTTGCTTTCCTCCCTCCTCCCTTCTCTTTTCCTTCTTTTCCTCCCTCCTTTCTTTTCTTTCTCTTTTCTTTCCCTCCTTATTCCTTCTTTCCTTTCTCTCTTTCTCCTCCTCTCTTCTTTCATTCAGTCTCTACCATGACCCCACTACACCCCTTCTTACCATATACAAAGCTTGCCATCCTTTGCCTCCTGTGAGATCCTCGTGCTCCGTCTCCCAGTTCCCAGTCTGTCTCTTCTCTGATCCAGCCTCCACATAGCTGCCAGAATTCTCTTCCTAGGGCTCACTACCATGCCATTTTCTCCTTCTCAGTAACTTCCAGTGGTTCCCCATTGGCTCAAGAATAAAGTACAAACTGCTTAGTGGGGTATTTGGAGCCCTCTGTGACCTGGCTTACACCCACCTTTCCAGCTTCACTTGGTACCCTTCCCTATGACAAAGGCCTGCCTCAATGCCTTTTCTCATTCTCCCCCATACCCTCCTCCCCATCTCGTAAATGATTTTGTAACCATTTCCTTGAGTACATGGTGTACATCATAAACACCGACAAACTAACTGGGTAGTCACAGTTTCATGTACAGTCTTCTTCTTCAGTTCTACTCTGTTTTCTTGAGTATTTAAGTTTAGATTTAAAAAAATTAAAAATAAATCAAATGAAGAAAATAAACTCCTTGAGAAGGGTATGGATTTCAATTCTTGCCTTATGGAAGAATGGATAAATGACGATATGGCCTTGGAGCTGGTTCAGACCCTAGGCAAATCAGTGACCGCTAGGTATTCCAACAGCTCCTTTAAGACCTAGTTACGTAGAAGATGCATGCTTCCATTATTTGGGGGAGTTTCTTCTTTGGGAAGTTCTTAAGTTATTGAAATTGCAAGTAGACCTATCCCTAGCACATAGTGGGTGCTTTAATAAATGTTTGTTGAATTTTTGAACTTGTCCTTCCAATCTAACTGGAGTGAGTGCTCCCCATTCCCTGAAATGGAGACTCCATCTGCATTTGTATGGGTGGTCCATGTCTTATCCCCCCACCCCAACCCTCACCACCCCTACCTGGAAAGAGCTCCTGGCTCATCCCTACCCCTAGAAACCTTGTGTGCCTCTAAGGCTGAATTCAGATGCCAGTTTTCCACTATGTATCTCCCTCTCCCCCCAGTTGCTAACACTCCCATTTGCCTCCTCCATTTTCCTTGTGTCAGTCTGATTTATTGTTCCCTCAACTCCTAGTCCAGTGTCTGGGACCCTTGATGGAATATTTGGTGAATTAAATTAAGAGATCAGAAAAAAAAGCCAAGGGCTGGGTTTTTTTAACTGACTGATAGAGGAGAGATGCTATTGAATGAGTTTACTTAGATTCTTAAGCCCACTATTTGTTAAAGTGGCCCATGCTCTTCTCATGAAAAAGATGGACAGATGGGATCCAGCTGAGGAACTGGACCTGACTGGACAGCCAGACCCACAGAGTAGCTAGTAATGGTTCCAGGGCAAATTGGAAAGTCATCCTCAAGGGAATGTCTCAGGCATCGGTTTTTCATCCTGATTTTTTAATGTGACTGTTGCTTTTTTAAATCAGTGGCTTGGATAAAGGTGTAGTGGACATGAGGCTCAGATTTGCAGGTGACATAAAGCTGAGTAATGAGCACCACACTGGACAGGAGTCAGGATCTAAAAAGATCATGGTCAGATGGAAGAAGAGAAAATATAAGAGAGAGAAACGTAAAGTTTGGGATACAAAAAAAAGATTCCCCAAGTTCAAGATGTATGAATTGCGGTTATATCACAAGAAGATCTGGATTTTCGTGGACCAGAAGCTCACTGAAAGTGTCTGTAGTATGATATGATAGCTTAAAAAAGAAATAAAGTTCATGCTCTCTTAGGCCATATAGAGACTGAGCTTTCTGGAACCTGGAAATGATCGTGCTGTCCTGACGAGGCCACATCTGAGATATTGTGGCCAGTTCTTTGTGCCATATGTTAGGAAGGTCATTGGTCCTCTGGAGCATGTCCAGAGGAAGGTAATCTCAATGGTGAAGGCTCTTGAGTTCAGTGAGAATCAGTTGAAGGAAATGGGAATGTTTAGCGTGGAGAAAATTCAGGAGGCCATAGATTGGCAGTCTTCAAGTATGTTTGAAAGTATTTGAAAAGTGGAGGAGAAAACTGCTTTGATCCATTTGGCCCCAGAAAGCAGGGGTAGCGACAGTAGGGAAAACCACAAAGGGGCTGATTTGGGCTTGATATCAAGGAAAATTTCTTAATAATCAGAGCCTTCCCAAAAGGGAAAAGGCTACCTCTGTCCATAGCAGTCTCCCTTTCTTTGGAGGTCTTCAGGGATATTGGTGGAAAGATTGTTTTTCAGTGATGAGCCACTAAAGGGTTTCCTTTCAGTTCTGAAATGCTGTGTCTGTGAAATCTCTAATTAGGGAGTGGGAAGAAAATGATGGCCCAGTGAAAGAGACAGAGGAGGAGGAATCAGGTAAGAGGAGAGAATTTCAAGAAAGCATCATAGAAACCAAGAGAGGAAAGGGTGACAAGCAGGGCTAAATACTACAGAAAGGTCAAGAAGGTTGAGGATTGGGAAAAGATCCCTGGATTTAGCAATTAAGAATTCATTGGAACCTTGTAGAGTCTCAGTTCATATACTGAGAGTCTCAGTAAAGCAGAGCCCAGAGTATTCTCCTGCCAGCAGTAGGCCCTATTGCCTGTCTCTCAGCCAGCAGCAGACAGGAGCCATCAGTCTGTCTGGGTGAGAAGCCCCTGGGTCCACTAGCTCCATGACCAGAGTCTGCCTAAAAGTCAGCAGATAGCAGCCATCTTGAGCTGTGTCTACACTGGAGGGAAAGGGAAGGTCAGCCCTAATGAAAAAACAAGGTGGAAAGTGTCAGCTTCTATCCTGGGGCTTTGCTGCCTCCCCTATTTGGCCCATCTCAGTCCCAGTTCTTGGGGCTGATAGGAAAAGAACTTGGAGAACTGGGAGCAGCACAGGGAGCTTGGAGCTTGAAGGGATAGAGGTGGAGTGAGGGGAAGGGGTCCAGCCAGCAGGAGCTCACAGGTCACTAGAGCAGAGAACCAGATTTCAGGCCCCAGTGGAGGGTGGGGCAACCCAGATGTTCTCTGAAAGCCTCATTTTGGTGGAGGAATCTCTGCAAACCCCTCCCTATCCTGTCCTGTCCTGTGTTTGGATAAAAACATTCGTGTGTGTGTGTGTGTGTGTGTGTGTGTGTGTGTGTGTAGGAAAAACCATACACGTTCCAAATTCCTATTCATTCCTTGTCCCCTGGGTACACAAGAGACTACATCTTTGATGAATTCACTAATTAGGAACAAAGAAGTCCCCCAATCCTCCCCTTTTCTTCCCTGCCACGGAGGTCTAACCTTCTAATGGGGTGTTGTAGGAAGAAGACAGAGAACCCATTTCCTTGTATGCTGGGTTCAGGACACAGTGCAGGGTCCCAGGGAGACAAGACTTTCACAATCTGATCCCCATGGAGCACTGGGGAGTGATACTATGCAGTGGAATAATATAACCACCCCAGACCCTGGGGGTCCAAACTGGGAGCCAGTCAGAGGGAGGGAAGATTGTTTAGGCCCAGTGGAGATGGAATTAGGGCAGGGTCTTAAAGGTTGGTTAAAGCCTGGATTCCAGGTGAATGTAAGCTTCCTCAGGGCAGGGACTGTGCTTCACGTAGTAGGCCCCTAGTCTATGCTTTTGTTGAATTGGAATAATTTGACCAGGAGGTTGTTTTTAGTTCATGAAGCCTGGAGGCTGCCACATAGGTAATGGCTAGACTGCTAGATCAGCTCTGCGGTCCCTTCCATTGCTGAGATTGAAGAGCTGGGTTCTCCATGGACTGTGCCCATTACTTCTATGGGAATGGACAGAGTTCTTAGCCCCATTTGCCAGCTGGGGAGAGGGGAAGCCCAGCACAGTTGAGTTTGTCATCCCAGTTCATGCAGTCAGGCTCCTGAGGCAGACTGAAGGGACTCAGGAAGGAAGCCTCTTGGCCATCCATCTTGTGCTGGAGTCTGGTTTGATCTCAGCCTATGTGTGGGGTCAAAGTCGCACTCAGATATCTCTGCATTGGGGCCATGTTGGCTGGCACTTCAAAGGGCGGGGTGGATAGCTGTCTGAATTGGGGATGTTTTGCCTCAGACCACCCATGGCTTAGGCCATTAACTCCTCTGGTCCTGGCCCCCTCCTCTTTCCATCATACCTCTGTTGTCATTTAGTCACATCTGACTCCTTGTAAACCCCATTTGGGGTTTTCTTGGCAGAGATACTGAAGTACTGGCCATTTCCTTCTCCAATTCATTTTACAGATGAGGATCTGAGGCAAACAGGGTTAAGTGACTTACCCAGGGTCACACAGCTAGTAAGTATCTGAGGATGGGTTTGCCCTTAGACTCTCCAGCCTCCAGGCCAGTGCTCTGTCCACTGTGCCACCAAGCTGCCTCTTTGTCATACTTAACGGCCAACTAAAATAAAATGTCTCTTTCTGACCTTCAACTCTGTTGAGAGTTCCTTGTCTAACAGCCTTTTTTGTCCTTGTATTTCCCCACCTACCCTCTGCCACACAGATGTGGCTTCATCTTCCAGGGTTCCTAGGAGCAAAGACCTTCAAAGCTAGAGCACTGTCCTCAACTTTTCTTTCACCAGGTATGACAGAGAGAAACTCTAGGCCCAACTAGGCTTAGGCTGTGTGTCCAGGCTGGCGAGACAGTTCCCCTCTATTCAGTCATGCGGTGAGGATTCCCATGTCTCCTTCCACCCTTCTGATTCTACCTGCTTTTCTAATTCCATCTAGAATATCACCTCCTCCAGGAAGTATTCCTTGACTGATCCTAGCTTCAGGGCATCCAGATCATCGATTCAGAGTTGGAAGGGACCTAGAAGTCCATGTAGTCCAACTTTCTCATTTGACAAATGGGGAAACTGAGGCATACAAAGGGAAAGGGATTTGCCTAAGATCTCATAAGTAGTAAATGGCAGAGCTGGAATTTGCACCCAGGTGATCCAGCATCAGATTTGACACATTTTTGTGGTTTTTTTAAATATACCCCTGGGGAATTTCTACTCTTTCTAAGCTGCTCCAGCCTTGAAAATCTCAGCCTTTTGTGGAGAATATGCTTGCACATTCTGACCCCCTGTATGAGGTCAGGGGCCTTGTTTGACCCTGGCACCCCCTCACTGTTTACCTGAGCACAAGGCTGACTGGGCCTACAGTTTTGGGACTCCACCAGAAAGTTGAAGGATCAGTGTGTATGCCCCCTTCCCCATATAGGGGCTGGTTGAGTACAAGATGGGGTGATCTGAAGGGCTGGTGACTCCCCTCTCCTATGGCCAGGACACTGGAGACTGTCTTTGAAGCACAGAGGGCCAAGGCAGGGCCTTCCTGGAGCGCACCCCAAAGCCAGCAGCGTGGGAGAGGGCTGGCCTGACTTCCTTTCCAGCAGGACTGGTTGTTTTCTGAAGGGTCCTGTCCTTGGACCTCTTCCTGACAGCTCGGCCCTCCCCCTCTGCCCCCCAGGCCTAGCCCTTTGCCTAGGACTCCCATGGGGAAGCAGAGCCTGGAATGCCACAACCCCTCCCTTCCCAGCCTGGCAGCTGCTGGGGTGGGGGGGGGAGCAGGGGGAGGAAGGAGGAGGAGCCATGCTCTGTTCCCATTGTCTCGGAAGGCTTCAGCTTAGCCATTCAGCTAGGGCCATGAAAGCCCCTGTCAGTCTCCTTCCTGCATCCTCAGAAATCCTGAGGGATCCTGGTAACAGCACCTTGGGAGGGAGCTGAGCTTGGTATAACCACCCCTGTACCCTTAGGTGTGTGTCTTATGATGCCCTGAGGGTGCAGGTTCAAGGCTTGATGGGGAAGGCAGAGAGAACGGAGAAAAGAATCTCTTTTAGGAGGGGAAGGCCTCCAGAATGAGAGAAGCTGGGGAGGGGTGGATGGTCCCCAGGGCTGGGGAAAGAACCCTGGCTTTGAAGTGAGAGGATCCAGGTTTGAATTGTAGTTCTCTTATCTCTTCCCTGCAAGACACAGAGAGACAGAGAGAGAGAGAGAGAGAGAAACAGACAGACAGAGGTAGAGACAGAAAGAGAGAGAGACAGAGAGGGAAGATGAAAAACAGAGGAGAGAGAGAGAGAGAGAGAAACAGAGGTAGAGACAGAAAGAGAGAGAGAGAGAAGGAGACAAAAGAGAAGGGAGGGAACGGGAGAAAGAGAGAAACAGAGAGACAAGAAGAGACAGAAGGTAGAAGGGCCCAGAAAGCCAGCATTGTTTTGCTGATGAGGCCTGCCGGACAAGGCTGGTACCCCATCCCTATCTGTTTGCTGAGTAACTTTGGACAGCTATTTAACTACCTATATAATTGTGGGCAGATCATGTGACCTCGATTGCTGTCTGTTTTCTCATCTATCAGATGAGGCCGGTGGCCCAGCTGGCCTATGAAATCTCTCAGTCTCAGAGGCTGTCAATCTGAGTCTGATTCCTGGGGGGAAAGTGGTGAGGGAGGCACAGTAAAAATGGGAGCAGGCCCTGAGGGGGCCGAAGGACAGATCTGACCCAGAGATCCCTTTTGTGTGTGTGCTCCAGGGACTGCTGACCCTTTCAAAAAGTATTATCTCTTTTCTGAAGCTGGGAAGTAACTCCCCAGGACCAAATACTGTCAGATATCATACTACAGTGTAGTATCACACACTATACTGCCAGATACTATCTACCCCCCCAAACATGGGGTCACACACATGCCTATTTGTATACATAGACAGGCGCACACACACACACATCCATTTGTGCATGTGGGTAGGACTGAGGATGTGAGATCCTGTGCTCAGCTCAGGCTGGAACAATGTCTGTCACCAGGAAACAGCCCAGGGAGAAGTCTGGGCAGCTATTGTCCTGACTTGATCAAGCAGCCGTGCTCTGTAGGGGGATAAGGGGGGCCCAGGGTTGATTTACCACCTCCCCTGCTCTGGTACTAGGGCCAAGGCGATGCAATTAAAAGGGGAAGGGGTGTTGGTTTGGCAAGTGGGGAACAAAATCCAGGGACCAGGAGACCTGGGCTGGGTCTGCAGATAACTTACTCTGTACCTTGGGACCAGTCTCTCCCTCTTCAATTTCTTAGTCTATCAAATATGAGTAATTCCACTCTCTTGCCCCTCTCCCCAGGATGTGGCTCTGAGGAGCTGAGATGTCTCTATAGTTATCAATCTGAGGGCTACCTGGTTAGCACTCTGGCCAGTGTTCTGATCCTGAGTGATAATTCTCCCTCGTGTCTGGGGAGGGGGGAGGGGTGGGGCGGTTGTCCCAGAGCGTGAGTGAGCTGGGCACCAACTCCCTCCCCCATAACCCAACAATAACCACTCAGGTCGCAGGCTGTGAGTGACATATCCAAGGGGATAGTCACTCTGTTGTTTCTCCACCCCATCCCCCACCCATGGGGAGGCCATTGTGTTCATAAAGCTTTGCAGCTGGTCAAGGGTGAGGGGAGCTGTCACCCCAGGGTACTGAGGGACTCTCTGGGAGCTTGGGCCAGGTCCTGAACCTCAGCCTGTCCCTAGGCAGAGCTCTGGGCAGCACCTCTCTACACACCCCCTAAGGGGAGGGCTGTGTTTTACCCCTGGGAAGACTTAGACTCAGAGCAAGAAATGACTCCTGCTCATACACGCGCACACACGCACACACACACACACACACACACACACACACAATCACACACACTCACAATCATACTCACACACAATCACACTCACACTCACACACATGGTTCTATAGAATGTAATCTCCAGGGAAAGAGCCCTCTGTCTCACTTTTGCATTTGTCTGTCTGTTCCTGGTACATAGTAAATGCTTAATAAAAACAAGATGATTGAATGAAATTACCAAGGCATGACTAGAACTCAGGGCCTCTGCTCCCAACCCTGGACTTCAGCCCACCATCCCATGTTCCCCGTGGTATATGTAAATGTTTCACCTTGGAAAGAAACAGAGGCCAGGGAATTCGAGGAGCCAAGAGCCCAAGTTTCCCAGCCCACAACACCCTGGCAAACTGTTGTCTCAGAGGCAATACTAGTTTGGGTTGGGGCCCAGGGTGATGGTGTCCCCCTTTTTTCTCTACATGTAAGTAAGCAGTGGGAATCTGGAGGCTGGGTCATTTTTTTCAGGGTTTCATGCCCCCCCATGCCTTTCTCCAACCCATCCCTGGGAAAGGAGTTGGTGGTAACTGGCATCCATTCTGGTTACTGATGAAGTACATGCAGGGGCATCCCCTCCTGGTTTTGTTCTTGACTCTCCACCCTCTACCCACCACAGGAGCTTGGGGTAGTCCTGAGCCTTTTATGGGAGGGCAAGTATGGAAAGAGGAGCCAGAGCCCACCCACCCCTCTGCCCCTCTGAGCCCTGCTTGTACCCTGCAGGACGGTCGCAGCGGAAGTCAGGAAGCAGGTGTCCCGAGAGTACAGCAGCTCCCCTCAGCTCTGCAAGAGGAGAAGCGGTTCCCAGCAGGTTGTGAGTCGGGCCCCAGGGCTGGGAGTGGGGGGATGACGAACAGCTGCTGTGACAGACCCTAGTCTGGGGAACTGGAGCCTGTTGCCAGGTGGGGGCAGATCTGGTTACGGCTGCAGGCTGGCCTGGGAGCCCCTCCTGTTGCTGCCTTGATTTAGTCTTGCCACGGCCAAAGGGACACGCAGGCATGCTTGTTTCATAATACACATAGGGATGTTTATGCCTGCATGGATGAGCACCTGTGTGGCTCTGCCCCACAAAGATGCACCTGCATGCCCAGGCTTACATGGGCCACCATGGCCATCTACCAGCTTGCAGAGCTGCCCTGATTCCCAACAACAGCAGATGTGGCTAGGGTTCCCACTCGCAAGAGCTTGGACCTCAGCCAGTCATTGGAAACTCCTCACAAACCTGTGGCCTTCCCTTATCAAGTCACCAAGGCCCTGGAGGGACAGAAACCTCTCTCTTCCCCATATCACATATGGGGAGACTGAGGCAGTTACCTGGGACCAGGCCCTAGGCGTTCTGATTCCCTGGGGAGCATAGGCTCCTGGAATCAGAGTTCTATCCAGCTTGGTGGCAGGATATTTGAGTCTTGGAAGAAGAGGAGGTTGGTCCAGGCTAGGAAATGTCTGGTCCAACATCAGTCCCAGAGAGTTGTCCCATTGACCCAGTGGTGGAGGGAAGCAGTACAGAATAGACAGCTTGGGTTCGTGTTGGGGGAGGTAGCATTTTGTCACACATACACACACATACACACTCACTCACATACACAGCTTTTTCTCTGCTGGGGGGTAGTCTGGGAAAGGGGAGGGGAAGGGTCGTTCACAATCTGACTGGAATAATCTAATAGAAGGCCAGGAATAGTTAGAGAAAAGGGAAAGAAGACTGGTGTTGAAGTTCGATGCCTCAGCCAGGTCTGGTGTAGGGCTAAGGTCCCTTCTTTCCTTCCACTGGTTGGTGTGGCTCTCCACCCACACTTCCTCCTGCGGTTTGGGGATCTCTGTCTGTGGGTGGGGAAAGGGAAGCCTCCTGGAGCTCCAGGGCCACAGGCTTATTCCTTTTAGTTCTCAGGCTTTTGATTTGGGGAAGAGATTGCCTTGGCTCCCATGGTCCCCTGCTCCTCATGGCTCAATAAAATGTACCTTAGTTCCAGTCGTAGGATCTAAGGAACAATTCTCTTTCAGTCTTAAGCCTCTTCCCATTCAGCCAGGGCTAGATTTCCTCCTTCCCTGCCCTTCCTGAGTTCCCAGACCCTCCTCCTTCCCCTTCCCCCGATTCTCCTCCTCCTTTTCATTCATTTGTTATCAGCACTGCCCTCTGCTGGTTGGGTTGAGATTGACAAATGATGAGGGATAGACCTCCTCTGGGATAAGCCCCAGTCCTGGTTTTTTTGGGGGGAGGTGGATGATGAGGGGGACAATGAACCACAGAATGATTGAGCTAAAAAAGGACCTTAGAGACATTCACATCCAACCTCCTAATTTTACTGTTAGGGAAACTGAGACCCAGAAAAGGAAGGAGATTTGCCCCAGGTCACAATCTAGTAATTCTAGTCCCAAATTGGCTTGAAACTCAGGGCTTGTCATGGGGAAGAATGAACCGTGTTCTCTTTTGCCCCAGAGGGCATGACTGGGGACAATAAAGGAAGTGACAGACGAGCAGATTTCTGCTTGACATGAGGAAAAATAGTAGCCCAAGGAGCCTTGGATGGCAATTAGTTCCTTCCCTGTGATTGGGGGTCCTGAGGGAGAGACTGGATGACCCTGGTTGGCTGTAGACTAGTTGGGATTGGTCCCTGCCTAGGGACAGGCTGGACAAGCTGGACTCTAAGGCCCCCTCCAGCTCAAACTTTTTATATCTCTGTATCTCTTAGGTCAGCCCTCTTCCTGCTTTGGGAAGTAGCTGACTCTCAGTTGCGGGGGGGTGGGGGTTGCTACTACCTCCAGGTCCCACTGACAGAGGTGGTAGAACCCCTGGACCTGGAAGATTTCCTGCTGAATCATCCTTTGGATGCAGAGCCCGGTCCACTGCGGGACCTCATGGAGTTTCCAGCCGATGACCTGGAGCTGGTGTTGGAGGCTCGGGAGTGCCGGACCACAGAACCAGGAATCCCTGAAGAAGGGTGGGTAACCCCCCCTCACTGTCTAGCCTTGGATCTGGGCTGTCCACTCTTGGCCACTGATAATCCTACGTCTCATATCTCTTCCAACAGGAAGCTCGATGCTCGGGTGAGGGATGCAATTGAAATCTATACCGAGGACTGGGTCATTGTCCGAAGAAAGTAAGTGATCAACTAGAAGTGGGTCTGGTGGATGGAGCTCTGGAGCAGGGCTCTGGAGACCTGAGGACTAGGCCCAGCCCTACTACTGAAAAGGCATTTAATCCCTCTAGTGTTGTTTCCATATCTATAAAATGGGCTAATTATTCATGATAGTTGGAAGCCAAGGTGGACACTACCCCTTCTGGGTGGATGGAGGAGAGCAGAGGCATTTTGGTGATATTTGGGAGATTTCAGCTGGTCCCCCCGTGAAGGTCTGCCTCTCCAGGGGAGTAGGAGAGAAGGCCCCCCATAGCTGAGCCTGTTTTGAACTGAGCTCCTGCCCTTTTGGCAGAACTCTACTGACTTCTCTGGCTATGACCCAACACCCTCTTCTTATCTCCCACCCTCAAGAGCCTTCCTTCTTGTCCTTCTGCTGATCTGCCCACCAGCTCTGTAAGGGGAAGTGGGTATCAGGGCATGGGCAGCCTGACCTAGGTCACTCAAGGCCTCTGGACTCAGCTGATGCCACAATTGTGTATTCACAGATGGGTTTATGAGGGGGAACCCAGTACACCCAGTGTGATTGTCTGAAGTCAGGCCCTACTCTCCAAGCTGGATGACGTGGTCTTTGTACACTGTCCTGCAAGTCCTGGGGAAAAGCTAGGGCTAAGGGACTAGAGCTCCCTGCCATGGGACCCTAACCATCTCCTCCTGCCCCTACCCTCACCTCTTCCAGGTACCAGTCCCTCAGTTCATCATACAGTCCCAATACCTCCGAGAGGCAGCGAGAGCGGCAGAAGGGCCTGGCCCGGCAGGTCTTCGAGCTGGATTCAGCCTCGGAGGAGAGGATGGGCTCTGAGGACTTGGTGAGGCCCGGGCTGGAATCCCCTCCCTTGATCCCTCTCCATCTAAGTTGTACATATGTACTCTGACCCTGCAAGGCTGGGCGTGCCTAGTTTAAGAGGTCACTAGGTGGCACAGTGCTAGACTTGGAATTAGAAAGACCTGAGTTCAGATCCAAGCTCAGATATTTAATAGCTGTGTGACCCTTGGCAAGTCACTTAACTTCTGTTTGCCTCAGTTTCCTCATCTGTGAAATGTGGCTAATATTAACACTGAACTCCCAGGGTTGTTGTGAAGATAAAATGAGATAATATTTGTAAACCACTATATAAATACTAGCTATTATTATTTAACCCTTTTCTGTCTGGATGAAACATGCTTACTTTGACCCTGTGGAATTGGGCATGCCTACCTGGGCCAACTCCATCTTCTCTAATGCTACAGGGTCAGTGCAGCTATATGATCCTGGGATCAGGATTATTTACAATCCACTGCTAGCTACGCAATTTGGGAATTCATTTTAGTAAATTCTTCTCTTTCAGGGACTGTCATCCCCAGCCAGCCACATCTTCCCGTAGCTAACCGGCAGAATCTCTAAGCATATAAACTTGTTTTGATCTTTATCATTCCATGAAGCATCTAGAGAAGGGCCCATGGAGGCATGGGTGACTCCCTCAGCATGTCTCTGCTTCCTTCCTTCTTGTCTCCCAAGGATGACCTGAAGCATTGCTCAGCCTCCCTGGATGACACACCCCGGGGGAGCTGGGCTTCCAACATCTTCGACCTGAAAAACTCCGCTGCAGATTCACTGTTGCCATCCCTGCTAGAGCACACAGCCCCTGATGAGATTGACCGAAGGAATGAGGAGCTCCGGCGGCAGAACCGATGTCGAGACCTCCTGGCCCTCTACCCTGCCCCGGATGAGGTGAGCCTGTCCAGAGTTACACTTGCCAAGTTGTGAGGCTCTGGCCCCCAGGGCACTGGAGGAGAGAGGGGAAGAATCTGAGGAGCTGAGTGTAAATCCTGGCTTCACAGCTCTGTGACCTTGGACGAGATGCCTCACATCTCTGGTGGGTTGGCCTAGCGTTTGCAGATAGAGGCCTGGCCACAGAATCTGCCCTTTTTCCCTTTATAGAGCTCTTTGTTCTGGGTCCCTCTGTTCAGACTCTGCCAGTCTATGTCCCTCTGGGGTGGGTGAGGGTTACTTTCTCTGTTCTCCATAGGATGAGGCCGTTGAACGTTGCACTGTTCCAGAACCTCCCAAAGAACACTTTGGACAGAGAATCCTCGTCAAGTGTCTGTCTCTCAAGTGAGTGTGGGTGGACTTCACCTTCCTTCCCCTGCCCCCCACTGTCTCCATTGCCCACTGGGGTCCCTGGGTGCCTTGGTGGAAACTCAGGTGGTGGTAACCCTTCTCTGAGGGTCCCCTGTGTTTAGGGGCCCTCATGGCAGACACAGAGACTTCTTCTGGCCCTTAGGTGGCTTAGAGCCTGTGTAGGGGAAACAGAGGAGGACTAAGAGCTAGACACATAATGCAAGGCAGAATGGACCTTGGAGAGATACACAGAGCTGGGGAAACTCAGGAGAGGCCAAGCTGACTGAGGCAGGGAGATCAGAGGAGGCTTTCTGAAGGAGGCGCATCCCCTCTGACTGTTACTAAAGGCCTGTGCAAATGGGACGTGCCATCATCGTGATAATGACCCTTCCACAAAGCTCTGGTTCCCTCAGTGTGGGCACGTCTTCTTGTCCTGTTCACCGGCCGCCACCACCCTGCCCTCTGTACCGCAGGAGAGAGGGAATGTCAGGTGTATCTTTCTAAGTTATAATTAGACTAGGTGACTCAGTAGAGAAACACACCATGGGACTTCAGAATCAGGTGCTTACTATCTGTGTGACCCTGGGCAAGTCACTTACCTGCTATCTGCCTCAGTTTCCTCATCTGCAAAATAAGGTTAACCCTAGGTTGACCCTATGTGCTGGCCTGGTGATGGGACTGCTGATCTGGTGAAAATTCAAGAGGATCCTTCCCACCATCCTGGCAGCCAGGGGAATGATTATGCTGATGCAAGATCATCCACTAGAGCAAAGGGAGGGCTGTGCTTTGGCAGGTCTACAGGATACCTGTAGTGATGAAACTCATGTCTTTAAATGATATCAAGAAACCCAGGATGTTAGAAATTCAAAGGAGAAGGATGTCAGTGCTAAGAGGACTCAGGATTGGGGCAGCTAGATGGTGCAGTGGATAGAGCGCCGGCCTGGGAGTCAGGGGGACCTGAGTTCAAATCTGACATCAGACACTTACTAGCTGTGTGACCCTGAGCAAGTCACTTAACCCCCATTGCCTCAGCAGCAACAGAAAGACTCAGGATCCAGGCATCAGCTTTTCCAGTGTGAAAGGTGGAAGGCCTTAGTTTCCTCATCCATAAAATGGGCATTGACTTTCTAACTCTTAGGACCATTATGAGGAGAGGTCTTTGTAAAGCCTTCAAAAAAGCACCCTGTAAATGTAGTGCTTAGGGAATTGTGCTTGAAATCTTCTGGAAGGGCTGCTGGGCTTGCTGAGTTATTGTCAGTGTTCAGGTGCCAGGGGGCCGAGGCTGGGGGGCTGGGGAGGGAAAGGAGCCCGAATTTTCTCCATGTGTTTGTCCCCTTCCAGATTTGAGATAGAAATTGAGCCCATCTTTGGAATCCTTGCCTTGTATGACATCAGAGAAAAGAAGAAGGTAAGCAGCTGTCCTCCCTCTTGGGCCTAGTATCCCTTCAGCTACCCCCAGGAGGCCCTGCTGTCCTGGCCCAGCTCAATCCTGGACCCCTGTTACATAGTGCCTGCCCTTGCATGGGACCCTCCCCTGATTCCTGATCCCCAGCCCCCAGCTCAGAATACTTTGCATTTACCAATTTCTATATGTGAAGTTGAATGGAACAAATATTGGGCCTGGAGTCAGGAAGTCCTAGCTGTGTGACCCTGGATACCTCATCAGTTTTCTTATCTTGAAAATGGACCAGTGCCTAGAATAAAGCATACTAGCCCTACCTGACGTGGTTATTGGGAGATTCACACAAGGCTCATGTTCATACAGCACTTTGCCAAGTTGAAAGTACTTTCTCTTATTAGTTATGATCATTGTCTAGAGGCAGTGTGGTACAGTGGAGAGGGGTGGCCTTGGAGCTGGGTAGATTCTGACATGAACTGCCTTGAAAGGAGATCTCCTTATCCCAACAAAATCACAGGTCTGGTCAAAATTTAATGTTAAATAATAGTACCAATTCCTAGGGGCTCTAGAATCTAATGTCCTAGATTGAGGCAGGGAGCCATTTCATTTCTAAGGTCACATCTCCATTGCCTAGCATAGAGCTTTGCTTATCAGTAGGGCATTTATTAAATGTTAGGATCGAGTTGGGCCTGGGTGACAACCTGGAGGGCTTCCTGCAAGCTGTGACTACAGCTGCTTCTCCCATAATGTCTCCCACCTACAGATCTCAGAAAATTTCTACTTTGACCTGAACTCTGACCACATGAAGGGGCTGCTCCGGGCCCACGTGGCACATCCAGCTATCTCCACCCTGGCACGCTCTGCTATCTTTTCCATCACCTACCCCTCCCCAGATATTTTCCTTGTCATTAAGGTGAGTGAATACTGGGCCTTTTTCCCTTTTCAAGGGTTGGGGGCCCTCAGGAGCTGTGGTATACCTTCTCCCAAGCTCTTAGGTCATGGGATACTCACAGAATGGAGGGTAGGAGCAAAGGATTGGATGTGAGTGAGGGACAGGCTGTGCAGCCCAGACTCTGGGAAGGAGGCAATCACTCTGAAGAGGGGCACCTTCAGCTGAGTCTTGAGGGAATGCCCAAGACTTGGATAGGTGGAGAGCAGTAGAGATGCCATTTTGGGCTAGGATGATGGTGTAGAGGAAGGAAGGAGATTCATGCATTTGGGAATGGTGAGGACCCTGGCCTGGTTGGAGCTTAGGGATCATGTTGGCAGGTGTGCTTTGTTGAGAATGGTGGGGAAGGCCAGGCCATGCAGAGTTTTGAATGGGTAATGTAGTAGGAAGCCTGTCACTCAGTCAGTGGGCATTTATGAAGCACATATTATGTATGTGCCAGGCATTATACTGAGCACTGGGCAGGGTTAGTGGAGAGGAGACATAGATGGGAGCAGCTATGAAGGTAGAAATGATGAGATTAGGTATATGAGATGAGGGCGTTTGAGTCAAAGGGCCCAAGTCCAGATCTCAGTTCTGTTGCTTACTGTTGTAAGGGCAACTCATTAACTTGTCTAGACCTTGGTTTCCTTATTGGTAAAATGGAGCTAGATTTCATTCTCTTTGAGGTCCCTTCCAACTCCAAATTCTATGATTCCTATAGTTTCTAATCTTACCTCTCCAGAGGTCTACCACCTGGTTCACTATTGTGTCTCTATGGGCCAGGGAGCTGTAGTCACCCTCCCCAGCAGTATCCTCCCAGGTGAGGGATGTCCCCAGGCTCCTTCTTAGTGACCCACTGGAGGGCTTTCTCTTGGGATGGTTCCACACACTTCTCTGGGTAGCAGCTGGCAATAACCAGATGGGCCAGGAGAAATCTTGCTCACAACCAGATCTAATTCTCTGACCTTGGTATATAAAATCTGACCTTGTCCCTTCTTCATCCCCTATTTGTTTTTCTGAACCAAAGAGACCTCATCTCCCCTGTCTGCCTTCCTCCTCCTTGAGTTATGTCATCCTTCTGTTCTCAATCCTCCATTTTCCTACCAGCTAGAGAAAGTTCTGCAGCAAGGTGATATTGGTGAATGCTGTGAGCCTTACATGGTCATGAAGGAGTCGGATACTGTGAAGGTGGGAACCTGGCAGATAGAGACTGGAGATGGGGGGTAGGGAAGAGCCCTGTAGGTTCCTACCTCTCACCACCTACCCCAGAACGTCCCAGCCCTGAGGCAGCCATAGCCAGCATTCTCTATTCTTGGCCATGGATGTCCCCATTTTATAGATTTGAAAGATAGAGGCCCAGAGTGACCCACCCAAGATTTCATAGCCAGTCACCAGTGGAGCTAGAGCTGAAAACGCAGCTTTCTAACTCCCAGCCCTACTGAGCTATATGAGAGTGAGGAAAGATGGGTCCAGTGTTAGGGCTCTAAGGGGAAACCATGTCTCTGGCCGGGCACAGAACAAGGAGAAGCTGGAGAAGTTACGTCATGCCGCGGAACAGTTCTGTAGCCGTCTGGGCCGCTACCGCATGCCATTTGCCTGGACCGCTGTGCACCTGGCCAACATTATCAGCAGTGCTGGCTCCATGGACCGAGACTCCTCTGATTCTGAGAGTGGTGAGCAGGGGGGACCATTGGGGCACAAGGTGTGATTGGTAGGGGAAGGAGAGGGGGGATAGCTGTGGTATGACTACCCTTCTGGGCTCAAACACTCCAGGGCAGGGGTGGGGAACCTGCAGCCTTATGGCTACATATGGCCTTCTAGGTCCTTCAGTGCAGCCTTTTGACTGAATCCAAATTTTACACTTAAGGATTTAGAGGGCCACATGTGGCCTTAAGATTGCAGGTTCCCCACACTTGTTCCAGGGTAACTGTTGTCCTTACCGGATGGAGAAGCTGATTCTGGCCCCATCGAATGCACAGGGTGAGGGGATTCCTCTCAGGATGGTTGTCTATAGAAGGCGTTCAGTCAGAGGCGAGGTCAGTGAGCATGGGCAAGGACATAAGCATGTTCAGAGGATAGGACTCTACAGCCAACAAGGACCGTGTAGCTGGAGAAATTGGGAAAAGAATTAGACCCAGTTGTGGTCATGACTTCGCTAAGGTGGGGCAGCTTGGTGGTATAGTGGATAGAGACCTGAGTTCAACTCTGACCTCAGACACTTAATTACTCTGTGACCCTGAACAAGTCACCTAACCCTGTTTGCCTCAGTTTCGCACGTGAAAAATGATCTGGAAAAAGAAATGGCAAATCACTCCACATGAGGCCATGAAGAGTTGGATGTAACTGAAACAACTGAACAACGGGCACAAACTTAGAGAAACTAACAGTGAAACTTCATCATAATAGCTTACATTTACATAGCTCCTAATGTATGCCAGGCACTGGGCTAAGTAAGGGCTTTATAAAAGTTATCTCATCTGACCCTTACAACAACCAAAGGAGGTAGGTGCTGTTAGCATCTCCATTTTACAGGTCAGGAAACTGGAGCAAATGGAAGTGAAATAAATGTCCCAGGGTAACACAGCTCCTAAGTGTCTGAGGCTGGATTTGAACTCAGATTTTCCTGACTCTGGAGTCAGTGCTCTGGGCATTGGGACCAGGATAACTCACACCTTAGGACTGTAGGTGTGGATGACTATGATTCCTTTTAGGAGGGAAGAGACTGCTTCTCAGCTTTCCCACTAGGTTACTCTCTTTACTTCTTGGGTCTTCTCAGGCTTTCGAAGCCATACTAAGGTATAGGAGCTTCAGACTAGGGGTCTGCAGGGCTGCCTATGTCTGTTCCCTTAACTGGGTGCTGAAGTGGAGGGACACTTTCAGGGATCTCTTCTTCAATTACTTTTCTTTAATTCTTGGATGTGCAAAGCTGTTCATCCAGATCTTCATCACTCTAGACTTTGAGGGCAGTAAAGGGCTTGCCTTTGAGGAGTTTCCCACTACCCAGTAGTAGAGGGAACCAGAGAGCAATGTAGCCTCCCCTCATCCAGCCCTTTGCACAGTTAAGGATGTTACTGGTCAGCTCCCAGCTTCAGAACTTTGCCTTACTGCTTCAGCTCCTAACGTCAAGCGCAGAGCCCTCTTGTCAGCTGGCATCTGCCATCCTCCACTCTCATTTTCTCAGCTCCTTTGGTTTCTGTCACTTCCCAGATTCTCTGAGTGTCTCTATTCTGTGATTTCTCCTTCACTCACCTGCTAATGAAATCAGAGCCTCCCGAGCTGCAGTGACCCACCCCTACCTTACGTTGAGAAACCTCAAATCTATTTTTCTGTGTGGTATGACACAAATAGTTAATAGTATAATTTCCCCATCGTCCCTATACATTTCTTTGATTTAGAGGTTCCCAGCATTGAACTTCAAAATGCTTAAAGTAATCAAATTCATGTTAGTTGCTGGGAAATAGTTCATTACAGCCATCTCTCCTGTCTGTGGCGACCTTTCCCTCTGAGGAGCAGTGCTTTCACTTGACTCCTTTCAGAACTTTTGTCCAAGATGACTCATGCAGAATGGCTTACATTTTCCTTCACGTGACTTTTTCTGTATTTCTCACAAAAAATGTCTTTTTCTGCCCCTTTCAATAAAATACCCACAAAGGAACAGTAACTTTCTCAAGTAGCTTTCCAGTTTTGATGTTCTAGCTAGGATTTCAGTGCCCTTTGTCCTGAGCTTTTTCTGCAACTATTTTAACCCCACCTTTGGTTTTGGGGGGTGGGGTCAGGACTGGCGTAGAATAGAAAGTGTAGTGGATCGGTGCAGGTAGCATACCCCCCTCTCCATCCCTATCCCCGCACACAAGCATACCTGTGGCCAGATAGTTCTCCATCTTTCTTACTATATCTGTTTCTGTTTCTATTTCCTCTTTTCTGTGTGTGTCTGTGTGTGGGTGTGTTTGTGTGTGGCTGTGCATGTGTATCTCTATTTCCATTTCTGACTTTATTTTCACATCTCCCATCTCTCCCTATTTCTTGTTCTCTCCTTCATGCTTTTTCTTCTGCTTATTTCTTTTCTCCCCATCTTTCATTCTCTTTTCTCTCTTATCTTTGTGCCTCTTTCTCTCTATCCCTTTTATCATCTCCATTTCTTTCTTTTCTTCTCATCTCTCCTTTTCTTCCCCTATCTTGTTTTCTCTCTCCTCTCCTTTCCTTCTCTTATTTCCTCTTCCATCACTTTCTCTCCTTCCCTTCTCATTTTTCTCCTTTCATCTCTCTCCCCATCTCACTGTCCATTGCATCTCTCTTTTCCCTCCCAGCCTTTCTTTTGACTTCCCACTCCCCTCCATTTCAGAGCGGAAGTCCACTTGGAACGAGAGGAAGAGGAAGGCCTTTGAGCGGGCCAGCATGGGGGACGATGCCTGTAGTTTCTCTAACTTTCGCCCAGCTACGCTGACTGTTACTAATTTCTTCAAACAGGTAGGGTGGTCCATAGGCTGAAGTGAAGCCTGGAGCCTCTTGAGGAAATGCTCGGGTTCGTAGAGAAGATTCTCTAATCTGAGTTTGATGGGAGGGCTAGAATGAGGTCCAGAGAACGCTAGGTGATGGGCTTGGGATCTCACAGCAGGGCAGAACCTAAGGCTGCATGTCCTTGGCCCACATTGCAGGAGGGTGACCGGCTGAGTGATGAAGATTTATACAAGTTCCTGGCAGACATGAGGAGACCATCCTCAGTGCTGCGGAGGCTACGGCCTGTCACAGGTACTGCTTGCCTCATTATTTCCCCTTCTGTCTCCTGCCACCTCTTTCCCTATCTCTAGATCCACTCGCCACCCTGCCCCAGTGGTTTCCCATCTTCAGACACCATTGTTCTTATCCTCCTGTTTCCAGATACCTTTCTTCCTAAGAATTCCCTATTCATGGGCTCCTCATCCCTCAGCGTCCTAGTCCCCAGCAGTTTCTCAGTCCCAGTGAC
Organism: Potorous gilbertii; assembly: GCA_028658325.1. Classification (NCBI taxonomy): domain Eukaryota; kingdom Metazoa; phylum Chordata; class Mammalia; order Diprotodontia; family Potoroidae; genus Potorous; species Potorous gilbertii. The sequence goes on along the minus strand of CM053773.1, from coordinate 184,398,154 downwards.
TTTTGTCTGTACCTCTGTATTGTGGAACCATCCACCCAACACACACACATACACACACACACACACACACACACACACACACACACACACACACACACACACACATGCAAAGAAGCAGTTTGTAATGCAGACATGGGCGAGTTTGGTGAACTTAGATTCCCCTACTCTTCCAAAGTAGATTGCCCTGGGACCTAGAAGTGTCCTCTTTGGGCCAAAAGGGTCTAAAAGCAGTTTTTAAGATTTTATTGGGGGAACTCCTGAGAACTACTGTCGACTGCCTTTCTGCTGACTGCTTCCCCCCCATTCTATTAATTTTTTTAAAAATATTTATTATTTGTTAATTTTTAACATTCTTTTCTTTTTAAATTTTGATTTCCAGATTCACTCCCTCCCTCCACTAACTATTTTAACCTCCTTGCCAAGAATATTTATTTATTTTTGTGTTTCTGGACTGATTTTTAGCTTTCTCCCTGCAGATAAACCAGTCGTAAAGGACTGTTAGCCAGAATCTTCGAGGTCTGGATCCTCCATGATGCCAGATATGGGGTGGTAACCTAAACACCCTCCTCCTCAGGCACCTCTGTCCCTGGGCCCTCACCCAGGAATCAGTCCATCCAGATACTCTGTCCCCAGTCCATCCAGATACTCTGTCCCCAGCCCAGTCCTCGCCCTGCACAAACCAGGTAGAGCTGGTTAGGTAGAGCTAAGAGTAGATACTTAGGGTCCAGAGACAGAAGAAAACCCTCTGTGGACCAGGGGAAGACTTGCTAGCACAGGTAGGATTGAGAGAGCCTTCCAAGATGGAGGTGTATTAGCAAAGACCTAAACATTCCCTCTACCTTGTTACCTGCAGCCCAGCTTAAGATCGACATCTCCCCAGCCCCTGAGAATCCCCATTTCTGCCTGTCCCCGGAGCTCCTGCATGTGAAGCCATATCCTGATCCCCGTGGCCGCCCCACCAAGGAGATCCTGGAGTTTCCAACCCGAGAGGTCTATGCCCCTTTTACCAGCTACAGGTGGGTCCTAGTGATGAGTTCTGAGGTCTTTGCCTTGTTCTGGATAGAATTTCATGTCCCAAGCCCGTCTCTGTCTGCTAGCTCTATGCCCTCAATTTTTCTTCTGTCCTGCTTCTTGGACAGGACTCAGAGGCAGGTTTGGAACATTGGGTGTGCCTGGGCCAAGAGGTCCCAGTGAAAGCCTTAGGATTGCGTAGTTCCCCCTCCCCTCCCCAAGAAACAGTCACAGACATCTATTGATTAAAACAATGGTTTAATATCAGCTTGGCAGCCTGCCTGAGGGCTCTATCCCCCTGGCTACCTCTCCTCTGACCAACTTCCCTGCATGTCAGCCTCCTTTGGCCAGCCTCCCTCTGTCAGCCAAGTTCTTAGGTAGGGTCACTGCCACAGAGGTTCCTTAGGGATCATAGGGTCATGATCAGAGCTCTGCTGAGGACCTCAGGTCATCCAGTCCACTCTCCTCATTCGACAGCTGAACAAACTGAGGTGCAGGGAGGTTGTGACTTAGCCGCAGATAGTAAGTGAAATCCAGCCTTTGAACTTAGGTCTTCTGAGTGCAGAGCACATTCTCCAGACATTCACAGACAGCAAGGATCAGATCGACCTGTCTTCTCCTCTGCTAAGGCCCTTGTCCCAAGGGCCATCATACTTGGGTTCAATCTTCCTTCCCAGCTAGCTCAGGATGGGAGTGTTCCAGTTTGGAGCCTGGAGGAGAAAGGGGGCCATCAATTACACTTAGACATCTAGGATTCAGGGTGGGAGGGCACCAGGGTGTCCTAGTTCCTCCTTTGTCCTCCCCCACCCCGGCCCCTTCCTCACCTTTCCCAAATGTGAGACAACTGCTGCTGCTGCTGGTCCAGCTCTCGCTGCTGCCGCTGGACATGACCCATCAAGGACCAGATGATCTGGCTTTGTTTGTTTGCATAGAGCTGTGGGAGCAGGGTTAGGTGTTAGCTCCAAGCAGTCCCTATCCTGGCACCTACCTATCCTGCTTCCAGCCCCAAACTGAACTCAACCAGCAACTGCCTTTCCATGCCTGTTCTTTGATGTCTCAGAAACTGGGGTCCTCCCTCTACCTCCCCTTCTCTGAAGTCATCCCAAACTGGAAGGAGGAGAACAAATTCATTCTCCTCCTGCCTCCTGGTGCTTGGGCACTCCCCAAAGCATTTTCTTCTAGTGAAAGCCTCAGGGCAGGGTTCCTACTTGACAGGTGGGAAAACTGAAAGCATTTGTGGGACTTGTCCTAAGTTGCATAGGAATTCAGTGCTACTGGGTTTCAGCTCAGGATCCTTGCTACAGCCCTGCATGTTTTTTGTAGCATTCAAGATAGCCCTAACTTTATTTCCCTGGGTATTTCTGTCCTTCTGCTTGCCTTTGACCCCCAGAGAAAGGGAGCAATCTAAGACCCCAGGAATGGGGCTCTGGAGCTGGTGTCTGTTCCCCCAAATTCCCTAATGCACTCTTAGGGGCTTTTACCTTTAAGTCCTCAAGCTCCTTCTGAGTGTGGCTGGGCACCACAGAAGCCAGGGCACCCTGGAGCTTGTCCACTCTCTGCTGAAGAGCCTGGTGCCCGTCTGTTACTTTGCTGAGTGCGATCCCAGCTTCCTGAGCTTGTAGCTCCAAGCTCTTCTCTTCTACCTGTGGGAGCAGAGCAGGTGTTGAGAAGGCTAAGCTAAGGGAGATGCCTCCTGATGGAATAAAGGTTCCAGAGGGTGCAGGTAACCTTGATTGGTATAGGTGGAAAGGGTCTATATAGGGTGTTTCAGAGAAGGGCAAGAGCCCTATGGGAATGTGGTATTCCTAGCTCCATCTCCCTAACCAGCATCACCCCTCCTATTCCCTGAGGTGCCCGCTTCCCCCTGCTTTCACCTACCTGGATCTCCCCTAGACTCCTTTTCAGCTCTTGGGTGCGTGCCTGGGTACTGCTCAGATCCTGCTGCAGCATAACCACAGTCTGCTCGTAGAGACCCAGGCTGCGGCTTGCCTCATCAAGCTGGGCTTCAGTGGTTCTATAAAGGCGGTTGAGGGCCTGGCCAAACTGCAGGACGCCGTGCAGAAGGATGTTGACTTCATCTTGCAATGCCAGCTCCTGGCTTGGTTTGGGAGGTGTGGGCATGGGCAATACCAGGCTGGGCAGCATAAGCAGGCACAAGAGAAGCGACATGGTTGCACTGGGAGAGGCAACTAGAGGCTGAAGGCTGAGCCCAGAGACTGCTGTCTCAGGGCCTCCGGCCTTTCCCTTTTATGCCTTGGACACTGCCCACTGGCTGGCCTTCAGCTTAAGCTCTCCCCCAGAGATCAATCGTTAACTTGTAGCATAGCAAGGAGGTGGATCCAATCTCAGCCTTCTCCTCCCCTCAAGTAAGCCCTGAATTGTGCAAGGCCAGTATGGGGTGAGAATTGCATCAGGGGCCGGGGGCCATGAGGTCTGTGCCAGCTGGACCCTTCTCTAACAGCTGGTCTGGGGTGGAGGTCAGGCAGTGACAAGCCATGCTGGAGTCACGCCGCTTACCAGGGGAACATGGACTGAACTGTTTGGTACTCCTACTCAGTCCCCTCCTCAGGGCCCTAGGGACCTGGCATCCATTCTCCTCCTTCTTCCTCCTTATTCCTATAGCCCACGATTCACTTTGAGGGAGTGGAACCCCATACTCCCCCACCCCCTTAGAGGCACTGGTACGTGGTCAATGCGAAAGATGGATGAGCCATCTTAGTAGCTGCCCCTTGTCATCATGTGCCCATTCTAGAAACTGAGAACCAGACCCATATCCATTTATTTCTTATAGTACAATGACCCGGGCAATAGCTGTGACCAGTCACTTCAAGGCCCCCAGGGAAACAACAGGACTTAATTCTCTTGAAAAACTAGTTCTTAAGGAAGGTTCCTTAGGACCCTCTCCCCCTGCCCTATATCCTGCCAGGGAGGTGGGGGGCAATGATATTGCCTTGTCTTGAGGCCCTGGGATACAGGGGGACGGGCCCAGAATTGGAAATTGGGAGGGAGCCGATCCCTATCCACCAAAAATGTGCCATGGGATATTGGGGGATGGGGGCAGAATTTCCTTTAAAATTTTTGAATCTATATTCATCAGAGAGGCAGTGTGGTATAACAGAGTTAACAAGCATTTATTGAGTGCTTACTGTGTGCCAAGCTCTGGGGATATAAGGCAAAAACAAATCCCTAGCCTCAGGGAGCTGGGGTTGAAGAGGGGTGGGGGATGAGAGAGGAAGCCCCTACTATGTGCCAGATATTGCTAAGCAGTTTAACAAATCTTGTCTTATTTGACTTGGGGGAGATCCTCATTTTACAGCTGAGGAAATTGAGGCAGGCAGCAGTTCACCCAGGGTTACACAGCTAGTTAGTATTCGAGGCTGCATTCAAACTCAAACATTCCTGATTCCAAGCCTAGCCTTCCACTCACTGTAGCACCTTGTCAAATCCTGCTTCTGACATATTCTAGCTTTGTGACCCTGGACCAGTCAGCTCTCTGAGACCATGAGATACAGAGACGGTCCGGACTTGCCCTGGTACAGAGAACTTTCTCACTCGGCAGTTCCTCATACTGATCAAATCATAGGTCTGGTTCCAGCCTCTATCCCTATTCCTGAATAATTCATTCCTTAATAATTATATTCCTCAGTGATTAATTCCTTAATCTCAAACTTTCTCCTCACAGGACTCCAGTGTTAGGGCTTTATTTGGCCTGTAAAAGGAGCCTGACAGTGTTTTCTATTTAGTATTTTTATTTTTCCCCAATCGCAGGTAAAAATAATATTTAACATTCATTTTTAAGTTTTTGAGTTCCAAATCTCTTCCTTCCTCCACCCCATTGAGAAGGCAAGTCATTCAATATAGGTATACATATGTAGTAGTCATGCAAAACACATCCATAACAGTGATGGTATTTTTATTTTCTCTGTTTTTGAGAATTTGTGTAGTCTAGGAATTGTGCTTTAAAAGTTTGCTAAAATTCACCTGCAGCTCCATCTAGAACTGGATTTTGTTTCCTTAACCCAGTAGTTATGACTTTCCATCTGTCTGGGCCTCAGTTTTCCCATGTATCTGATACAGATACAAAGTCCCCTGGGGTACTGGAGTGGCTTGAGACTGAGTAGCTAAAGACAGGTGGTGGAAGGTTCCAGTAAAAGTCTGGTTTCAGTGAGAGGCAGAGGACCCTCCCCCTGGGTCACCGAGGCCCTGCTTAAGCAGCTTGGGAGGGGGGCAGTTGCTGACGTGAGTCTTGCCCCATTAAGCTATGCCAAGTTGGCTCTTCTGGGCACAGGCCAGGGCCACCCCCCACAGCCCTCGCCCAGTCCAGGGCCTCTTTCCCTCTTGCCTGGACTGTTGCAACAGCCTTCTCATCATTCTCCCTGCCCCCCATCAATCCCCTCAGATTTCATCCTATCTTGCTTGCCAGTTAACCTTAAAGCTTATATCTGGTCATGTCCCACTCTGACTCGGAATCCTTCAGGGATTCTCCAAGGGCTTTCTTCCACCCTGGAGGTCTTTAGGTAGAGACTGCATGGCTACTTATTGGGGTCATAGTGGGGATTTCTGTTGAGTAAAGGGTGGACTCATTGGCCTCTGAATCCTTTTCCAACTTTGTGATCCAGTGATGGGAAAACCAAATTCTTATCTGTCATTCAAGGCCTCATATGTTTCTGGGCCCAGTATTGTCTTTTTCTTTTTTTTAATTTAATTTTCTTTCAATTATAAAGCATTTTTTTCCCCTTCCTTGCTGCTCATTTCCCCCCCTCCCCTGCCATCCAAAGCCCTTGTAACAAATGTGTCTAGTTGAGCAAAACAGATTCCCATATTGACCTTGTCTAAAAGTGGATGTCTCATTCCTCACCTTGAGTCTATGACCCTCCCAGCTCTAAATCAAAGGATTCCTTTGAACTCTTTCTAACTCCTACCCATCCTTTGAGGCCTAATTCAAGCCCCACCTCCACCATGAAGCCTTTCCCAATGACCCTAATCCCTCCTTCCTCCCACCTGTTACGTTGTAGGTCTTAGTCAAGCACTTATCTCCCTGTGAGACTTTGACCACAACTGAGTTTAAATCTCAGCTGCCCCTTTTGAACTGGGTTACTTTGGGCAGGGCCTTCTCTTGCCTTAGTTGCTACTGGAAAAAGAACCGGTGAAATCAGGAAGCCAGATTGGGTCATCCCTAAGATATCTTCAATACTGATGATCCTCTCTCTATCCTGAAATGAGTGTTGGAATTGGAGTTAGAAAGATCTGAGTTCAGATCATCTCCCCAGTCCTTACTGAGCTGCATGATCACAGGCAAGTCACTTTTAACCTCAAAGAGCTTGGTCTTCCCCTCTATAAAATGGGGGCAGCAGTTCCTGTCGTTTTACATGCCTTACAGGATTGTAACATCCAAATGAGACATGGGGTGTGGGGTGCCTAGCAAACATGGAACACCATACAAATGTTTGTTGTCACCGCCTGATCCCATGTTGTCAACTCCTGCATAAGGAAGAGCCAAAGGAATTAGCTTTGACCCCTTACATAGTTCTTCTCTCCCCTCACCAGAAACCTGCTCTATATCTATCCCCACAACCTCAACTTCAGCAGCCGTCAGGGCTCGGTCAGGAACATCGCCATCAAAGTGCAGTACATGGCAGGAGAGGATCCCAGCCAGGCTTTGCCGGTCAGTGTGTGTATGTGCGTGTGTGCTCACACATGCCAATACTTCATGGGAGATAGTATTGTCATGGAAAGAGCCCTCTGCTTCAAGTCAGGGCAACTGGTTCTCAATCCCAGTCTTTCTCTTTGTAGGCAGGTCTGCGTAAGATTGAGAAATCCCTTCCCCTGTTTTGTACTAGCTCTCTAAGGGCCTTCCCAAGTCTGATATGTTATAATCCTATGATTTACATCTAAATCCAGAAACTACATTCAGGAGAGCCAGAGGATATAGTTACTTGGGAACACGGGGGGCAGGAAATGCTTGGGGGCCTCCCCTTTTTTCTGTGCCCTTTTAGCTCTGTCTCTGTCACCTCAGCTTAGGGTCCTCAGAAGGAGTAGGGGTGACTCCTTTGTAAAGGTCACTCAGTCCAGCTTCTAACCTTTGGCTATGGGCAGAACAACACCATCTGTCCTCCTCAGTCCAAGGTGGAAGGAGTGGTATGTGAGGGAAGTGTTACCACCCTAAACCCTGATTCTCCTCACCCCCAAGGTGATATTTGGGAAGTCCAGTTGCAGTGAATTTTCCCGAGAGGCCTACACAGCTGTGGTGTATCATAGCAAGTATGGGGCCCCAAATGGTCAAACCTGTTGGGTGGTGGGAAGGTATTTGTTGGGGCTGGGAGGCTGAAAAGGCTGACATGGGCACAAGGAATTGAGCTGGTCTTAAGGGACTTGGGTTAGTCCGGGTGGGAGGCTGAAAAGGCTGACATGGGCACAAGGAATTGAGCTGGTCTTAAGGGACTTGGGTTAGTCCGGGTGGTTAAGAGCATCCATCAGAACTGGTTGGAGAGTCAGGCTTTAGCTGATCTAGGGTGGGTCCCTGGACCTAAAAAATGTTCTTTGGAGATGGAGGGCAGGGTCTGGAGCACCTCGGGGCTCATCACCCTACCTCCCCCTGTCCTCCAGGTGCCCCGTGTTCTATGAGGAGTTTAAGGTCCAGCTCCCAGCCAATGTGACAGAGAACCACCACCTTTTGTTCACATTCTATCACATTAGCTGCCAGCCAAGGCCCAGCACACCTCTGGAAACACCTGTTGGCTACACTGTGAGACCCAGGACCCCATTTCCTCCCTACCACCATCTGGGCCATCCAAGTTCTGTGCATGCATGCCTCCAGAGCTTTCCTTTCCCCAGCCCCTACTCTGAGTACCTGTCTGTTCCCTACCTTTCCCTTTGGGTTTACAAGATGGTAAAGGTGTGGGTGAGAAATGACCTATTTTCGGTGGGCTCATCAGCTTTTACTATGTCCCTCCTACAGTGGATTCCTCTCCTGCAGCACAGCCGCTTGAGGACAGGCCCCTTTTGTCTGCCTGTGTCTGTGGACCGACCACCCCCCAGCTATTCTGTGCTCACACCTGAAGTGAGTGGCCATCCTCTGGCCCAAGGTTCCTTGCTAGTGTCTGGCATACTTGAGAACCCCTACCCCAGACTAGCCTGGAGTTTCCGAAGCTGCCCCAGGATAGGGAGGAGCTCCCAACAATACAGTGGGTCCATCCTTCTCCCTACCCCCATCCCACTATGGCCCTGACTTCAGCCTCCAGCCAGGTAGAGCTGGACCCATCTGATGTTGCAATGCCAACAAGTGGGAGGAGGTGGGTAGGGTTGCCCAGAGCGTGATCAGGCCCCCAAGGAAGTTGCAGTTGATGTTCTAGGGAAGAGAGTTTCTTACCCATCCCCACATCCCCTAGTTGGCAGGCTGGACTGGGCTCCTAAGGTCTACAGTGGCCCATCTCTCCTCTAGGTTCCCCTCCCTGGCATGCGATGGGTAGATGGTCACAAGAGTGTGTTCAGTGTGGAACTCACAGCTGTGTCTTCAGTATACCCGCAGGTACCTCTGACTGGAGGAGGGCAGGGCATGGGGCCATCTGCCCTGGGGGAGGGGCCAAAGAGAAGGGCAGACCTGCAGAGGAGTCCAAGAGTGACCACAGGGACCATCTCCTCCCCCGCAAAACAAGGCTTTCTTACGGCAACCCTAAAGTCCCAAGCACCTAGGACGCTCTGTGGATGGTCACGTGGCCCAGAGGCCCATGGCTTTCAGGCCTAGCATTAGGGACTTGGCCCATGGACTTGGCTGGCATTCATGGCAAAGTGTGAGTGAGTGACCAGGGGAAGAAAGAAGGCTGGGGTCATCCCCACCCCCAGGAGCTATTTTTGACTTGGCTCCTGACTCAGGCCTTGGCTCAAGAAAAGTGAGGGTTCAGAAAGCCATTCATGGAGAGCTGATCTGTTCAGTCAGTCAGTAAGATGGTGCTGGCTCACCAGGCTCCTGTACCACTACCACCAACTCCCCTAAGAGAGAGAGTGCTTGTATGGCTCAGTCTCAGGACTAGATGAGCCCAGACGAAACAGAGGCTTATGAGCTGAACTGGCTGGGTTGACCAAGAGGAGGTTTCCTGGGGGAGGCACAGAGGGTGGGGAGGAGCAGGGTGCTTGTAGATTGTCTGTTTGGGATGGGGCTGAGAGTAGAGCAGGCCCCTGGAACCTGCCTGACTTGGCCCTTCCACCTCCAGGACCCCCACCTAGACAAGTTCTTCACGCTGATTCACGTCTTAGAGGAGGCTTCCTTCCCCTTCCGCCTGAAGGACGTAATCCTGAGTGAGAACAACGTGGAGACGGAACTGAAAAGCAGTGTGGGGGCCTTGCGGCTAGCCAGCCCTGAGCCCCTCGTCGCCTTCTCCCACCATGTGCTGGACAAACTCATCCACCTCATCGTCAGACCCCCTGTCATTGGCGGCCAGATAGGTGAGGAGGAGGGCCACCAGGTTGACCAGGCTAGGCCGGTGGTGCTCTGCCACCTCTCTGGGCCTGCACTTTCCAGGCTGGAAAATGGAAAGAGGGAGGGTAACAAAAGCTGACTCAGTGATCCTCCCTTGACCTGTAGTGAATCTGGGCCGGGGGGCCTTTGAAGCCATTGCCTTGGTGGTCAGCCTTATTCACAAGAGCCTGGATGGAGCCCAGGATCAGAGAGGTCACAACCAGCTGCTGGCCGCCTATATCCACTATGCCTTCAGACTGCCTGGCCCTGAGCCTGGCCCTGCGGGTGGTAAGTGAGCTACTGCTCACCCTGTGGGGGAGCAGTTCATAGTCTGTCATCCCAGCTCTAACCACTCCAACCTGGCAGCACTGAGTCCCTGACTGCTCTCTCCCCAGCTACAGACCCCAAACCAGGCTGGATAGTCAAAGAACAAGGTGCTGGAGGCTAGTGCTGGAGTGGGAGCTAGAGATGCCCAGGGCAATGGGATCTGACTGGCCTTTGAGAGAGGTAGAGGGTGCCGGGAGAGTGTCTGAGAGCCCTTCTGAGCCTCACATACCCTGTCTTTTCCCCAGAGCCTCCTCCACTCCCTGTGCAATGTGCTACACTGTCCCGTACCCCTGGCCGGCCCTCCAGCCTCCTCCTGTCACGTTCCAAGAGCATCAGCAGCAGCAACCCTGATCTAGCCTCCTCTCCCTGCTCCCCAGATGAGGAAGTCACTCGGATCCTGGCCTGCAAGGTGCGGGCTGGGGCTGGGGAAACGTCACCATAGGCCAGGGGAAAGAGGTGGGAAGGAGGAGGGTAACCCCCTGTTGGCCTGCAGGGGGTTGAGAGGGCAGGATGGGGCTTGGGAAAGAGAACTAAGTACTCAGCATCCTTTTGTTGAGGTGGGGGTGGGGGGCAGGATGTGAATTGCCCTCATATCCAAAGATCTGAAGAGGGATGGATTCATCGAGATGGCCTGGTGGTTGGGAGTCAGCCGTGCCCGGGTTCTAATCCTGACTTTGCTGACCTTGGCCCGGTCATTTCCCCAGTGTAGACCTCAGTTTTCTCCTCTGTCACATGAGGGGTCAGGACCAAATGAACTCTAAGCTCCTTCCTGTTCTGGAAACCAAGTGTGTTACCTCTCCTATTCCCCTACCCACAGACACAGACCCTAGCCAAACCAAGCTAAAGGCCTTCCCTGACCTAAGCGGGTTTCAGGGGTCGGTGTGTGGGTTCAGTGTGCATGCATGTTTCTACACACATTTTTATGCGTGGTTCTGTGTGTGCTGAGTTGCCATGGAAGCCTGTGCTTGGTTTCACCTTGGTTTTCCTCTCTCCCATGTCTCGGGTGCACCTCTCCGCACCCCTCTCCCTGCACCTCCTCACCCACCGACCGGCTCTAGGGTGTGGATCGCTCTCACTCCTGGGTGAATTCTGCTTATGCCCCAGGGGGCAGCAAGGCCATCCTGAGGCGGATTCACCCCCACTACAGCGCTGACCTCAAACAGGTGCCCCACCTTGCGTGCAGCTTGCACCCCCAGGGCCCCAATGCATGCCCCCTCACCCTGGCCCTGCTTTGGCATGAGCTCTGCTACCAATTAACATGAGGGTCTGCCAAATGAAGTCAAGGAAGGGGACCCATATTTCTAAGTCATGTCTATTGGGGTAGGAGGGCAACTAGTGGTTTTTCCTGTCTGACCTGGGCCCCAGGGCTAGGCAGGTCATTCGAGGCAGTCTTCTGCCTGTTCGTGAACTTTCCCCAGGCTCTCTGGGGTCAAGGTCAGTGACAACAGCTAGAGGAACAGACAAGAGGTCCAAGGGTCAAGCCTGCAACTCGAAGCACAGTCAAGTCATGAGGGATTCCTTGTATCTTATTGTTTTCACCTTACCTGGAATGCATACCACCCCACCCTTTCCCATCCCAGATACATAGTTTTATCTGTCATTCAAGGCCGGGACCACCATATCCTCTCTGACGCCTTTCCAGCTCCTTCGGGGCTTTCACAGTCTGAACCACATGCTGGCCACAGTCATGCTCAGTCTTACCCTCTGATCCTCTTTCCTTTGGAGTCCTGTTTCTCCAGTCAACTAACACGCATCTGTTAAGCTCCTACAGTATGTCAGGCAATGTGCCTGACATTGGGATTACAAAGACAGAAGTGAAACACCTCCTGTCCTCGAGGGGATTATGATCAGGATGGACTCATACTGTATAGAGGAAAATGGGAAATAAATACTGGGTGGAGGCAATGGGGAAGGGAGCTTCAGGCAGAAGGTGATTCTGGAGCTGATTCTTGAGGAAAACCAGGTGAAGAGTGAATGCCAGGCAGGGGGACAGCCCATGCAAAAGCCCGGAGGAGGGAGACAGTAATAAGAACTAGCTTTTTTTATGTAGTACTTTAATCTTGGCAAAGTGCTCTATGTAGCTCATTTTATCCTCACAACAATTCTGAGGTAGGCGCTGTTACTATCTTCATATTACAAATGTGGAAACTGAGGCAGTCAGGTGACTTGCCTAGAGTAATACTCTATGAAGGAGGCAGGATTTGAACTCCTGTAGTTCTGACTACAAGTCCCACATTCTATCCACTGAACCACCTAGCTGCCCATGGAGTTTCTCCTGTGAGGAACAGTAAAGCAAGCCAGCTTGATTGAACCGTAGAGGGCATGTTGGGTTGGGTTGCAAAAGATTCATATAGGGGAGTTTATGTTTAATTTTAGAGGCAATAGGGAGTCATGGGAGGTTATTGAGGTCAGACCTGGGCTGTAGGAAAATCATTTTTCTTAGTGGTATAGAGTATAGTTTGGAATGGGAAATGAGATGATAAATAGGCTTTAGTCCAAGAAAAAGGTACTGCAGGCCTGTGAGTTTAGAGATGCAGAATTGGAGACTACGAACCCTTGGGTCATCGATTTATACTGGAAAGGACCTCGGGGGTCAGTAGTCCGACCTGCTCAGATGAGGAAACCATGGTCCAGAGAGCTAGTTCCCTGGGGGAAGGACCCAAGTCTCATCCTCTTGGCTGCCCCATCGTGGAGCAGAGTCCACAGTCCACACAGGAGAGAATCCTTTGAGTTGCCCCATCTTTCATTTTGGGGGGAACAGTGACACCTAGTGGTCCTTGGGGGCTCTGCCTCGGGTGAGGCATTCAGTCCCTTCTCTCTGCCCCCATCTCCTTCTTACTCCTTCACCGGGCTTGATCTGACTGGCTTTGGGGGGAGGAGTAGGCCTGGGGCCTGCCCTCAGGCAGCACACAGTTAGGAAAATACATAACTCCCCAAAGAATGTAAGTTCCTAAATTTCATTTTAGTCTTTAGTCACAGCAGCTCAGTCTCAGAGGTATAGTAAGCACTCAGTACTTGCTGATTAATTCTCTCAACTAAGCAATTAGGTAGTAAAGTGACTAGTTTTGAACCTGGACTTGAGAAGACCTCAGTTCAAATCCAGCCTCGGATGCTTATAAACCAAATGATCCTGGGCAAGTCATGGACCTACCTGGACCTCCATCTCCTCATCTGTAAAATAAGAATCATAACGTTTGTAAAGAAACCTTACAGTGTTATATGTTTTCATATACATATGTATACACACATATATATGTACATACACATGTGTGTATGTCTATATACGTGTGTATTTACATACATGTTATATGGTACTTATCATCATTGTCATCATTTCCTGCCTCCTCTCACCAGCTACCTCAGATTTGCTTCCCCTAAGTATTCCTTCCTCACTCCAAAATAGCTTCTTTTTTTCTCCTCTGGAGATGGAAGCTCCCAGTCTCTCCTCACCTCACTGGGGAGTGGGGAGGGGGAGGACTTGTTCTGAAGATCCCAGAGGAGGAACAGGTGACCTCAGCAGCCCCTTTGTTAGAGATAGACTAGGGCCAACACAGTCTTTGGAGGAACCTAGGGTCTTTCTCCTTCATTGCTAGAGACTACAGAATATGGTTCTATCAGTGGAGGGGACAAAGTGGGGAGACTAGCATGGACTCAAGAAGGTAGTGAAGATAAGTGGGGCCGTTAGTGTGTGTGTGTTTGATGAGTAGACTGGCCTGGTTCAAGATTTTGGACTCTAGGGTGGGAGCTCCCGGTCTGCAGTGGTGGGTGAGGCTAGCAGTGGTCATCTTGTTGGTCAGAAAGGATGCAGTAGAAATGGAAGGGAGGCATTGAATGCCAGATTGAGGTTAGAATTGGGCATTATAGGAAACAGGAAATCATGAGAGTATTTTGAGCAAGGTAAGCAGGTTTGGGGATGGCAGAGCAGTTGTGCAGAGAAGGACCATGGAGAGGGCCCAGGTAAGGCAGTTTCCGCTGAAGATGTCAGTTTCCCCCACTGGATCATCCCGGTCAGTTTCTCTCCTCACTGCTGCTCCTCTTTCCTTCTTCCTTTGTGCTGTCCACACTAACCCTCTCCACCATCCTTTCTTCCTCTTCCTCTCCATCCCACTCCATTCACAGGCCATGGACCGAGCTTCCTCCTATCTTGAGGACTCCTCATCTCTCCCGGCAACCTCCCAGCCAAGACCTACTAGGAGGAAGGTAGCTTGGCGGAGGGGGCCCCTTATGTTTCCTTCTGATCAGCCTGGCATAGGGGCTTCCCCCTCTCCAGGGCCCGGCCTGGGTTGGCCCATGGGGAGGCTGGGAGACAAGGCCTGTCTCATCCCATCTCACTCGCCAGCCTTTATTCTGTCCCTGAGCCCTCTTGTTTGAAATCACCCTCCCATATTATCCATCACACCACCTGTCAGGGGCCAAGGGCAAGGAGGTGGACATGGAGTTTGGGGTGAGGAAGTCCTAGGCTAGGAGCCCAGAGAGGGCAAGGAGCTGACTGGAGTCACAAAGCACAGAGGGTAGAGCCTGTGTTTCTGGGATTAGTGATAGAAAGGAAAGGCTAGAGGCTCCCCTCCTACCCCCAGGAAATGGTCAAAGAGGGTTTAAGCTTTGGCTGGAATTGTGCTCCTTGAGTGAGTGGTGTGGGGAGGATGAGGGAGGGGCAGCTTGTTCTGCCTATGACCCCTCCCCTGTACCCCATTCCTTGAAGTTATTGCATGAGGAGCTGGCCCTGCAGTGGGTGGTGAGCGGCAGTGCTGTTCGGGAGGCTGTCCTGCAACATGCCTGGTTCTTCTTCCAGCTCATGGTAAGCCTCTGGCCCAGAGGGAGAGCGACTTCCTAGGATATCTATCTGTCTTGGAAGAATTGGGGGGACAGGAGTTACATTGGAGAAGAGAAGATTCAGGACGGCCCTCATAGGGGGCTTGCAGAATTGGAAGAGGGATTAGATGTCAGATCAGAGACTTCAAGCAGGGCAAGACTTAAGTAGTCATCTGGTCCACCACCCCCATACCGCCTCCATTTCACTGAGATGTACCATTACTTGTCCCCAGTTACGCAGGGTGGAGGTGATCCAGCCAGGATTCAAACGTGGGCCCTCCAAGTCATAACTAGGAATGATGGGAGGCAGTTAGAAGAAAGCTAAAAGGATCAACAATGTCTAGAAAACCTAAACCGAGATGTCGTGAGTTTTCAAGACAGAGGGTGTCTGATGGGTTGCCTATTGGCTCTGTTCATGTGGCGATGCCTTGTAAGAGGCAAGCCAAACTCAGTGGTCACTGAGGTTCCCCCCCAAAATTCTGTGATTCTTCTAGACGATTCATTTACACTGATGTGTGTCATCCATCCAGTCCCCAAATCTCTGGCCTTTTATAGCTTCCTTCTCCCCTCCCTTCTGCCCCTTCCCCCCAGGTAAAAAGCATGGCCTTACACTTGGTGCTAAGCGAGCGTCTAGACACTCCCCGGAAGCAACGCTTTCCAAGCCGTTTCATGGATGATATATCAGCTTTGGTCAATTCTGTGGGACAGGAGGTCACTGCCCGCAGCCATAAGGTAGGGGCTGGCCTGTAAGGACCAGCTTCTGGGGCAAGGACGGCCCCCAGTGACAGATGGATCATCACTAGTCAGTACCAACCTTATAATTGGGGTGATTTGGGGAGCCAAACTAGCTCAGGACTGTGGATTTTCCTTAGGGGATGTGATTGGGGTAAGCATGGGCTGGAAGGTGTAGGAGCAAACTATACCAATTTACTATTAATACCCGCATATATCTACCTTCATGCTCTGGTAGTGAGGAGAGCCAGGAGAAGTAGACCCAGGCTGTGCCTTCACAGACCCCACAGCCTAGGACAGATAGAAGGAGCAGACCCAGGCTCTGCCCTCATGGATATCCTAGTTTGATTGGGGATATGGAGTACATACATGATCATACAGATCTGTGTATGACTAAGTACATTATTGAGCTTGGAGAGATCAGTGCAGATTACAATCCTGGACAGCTTCCTGGAGAGGGAAGCTCTTAAAGGATGAGGGAGATTTTGACAGGATGGGAGATGGAACCATTGACCACAATGGGGAAGTCAGTGAGGTGAGCTTGTGGGAAAAGCAAAGAGATGGCTTTCTCATTTAAACATAATAAGTTTCAGGGCTCAGCAGGATGTTCAGGGTCTTAGGACCTGGAAAGTTAAGTTTCTAGGATTGACGGAAATAGTTTGGGATCATCCATACAGGGGAAGAAATAAAGTCGTGCAAGGGGATACCAAGAAAGAATGGAAGGTTATCTTCCCTACTGAGAGAGGTCAGGGAGACCATCACGAAAGAAATCAGGGATAGATCTGGCCCTGTTGACCTGTTCGGATGAACTCTGCAGGTCCCTGCTGGGTCCTGAAACTGATATCATGCCCTCTGCTAACTGCAGGACTCTGAGCTAGCCGAGCGGCTCAACACCAGCCTGGCCTTCTTCCTCAGTGACCTTCTGTCCCTAGTGGATCGAGGCTTCGTCTTCAGTCTCATCAGGGCCTATTATAAGCAGGTAGAAAGGAGAGGGTCATGGGCTGGGAGAGCATCCCTGGGAGGAGGCTGGAGGAAGCTGGGAGGGCACCATGGTGGTACTTGGGTGGATGAGGAGAAGGTATATCTAGGAGAAAGGAAAGGAAGAGATGGCTGTGGGGCAACCCTTCCTCTGCCAGCCCCACTGACCGCAACAGCCTTGGACAGGTGACCACTCGTCTCCAGTCATCCCCCAATCCCAACGGGCTGATAACCCTGCGCATGGACTTCACCCGGATCCTCTGCAGTCATGAGCACTATGTGACTTTGAACTTGCCATGCAGCCCCATCTCTCCCCCAGCCTCCCCTTCACCTTCTGTCTCCTCTGCCACCTCCCAGGTAAGGCCAGCCTTGATCTTGACCTTGACCCTGACTCCTGTTTACCACCTCCTCCAAAGTGGACCTCAACCCTTGGCATCCAGCTTCATCTGGTGCCTCCTGGGTGCCAAACCCTGAACTTAAAATGTCCCCCTTAGAGTTCAGCCTTCTCCAGCCATGTCCAGGACCCCAAGGTGATCAGCATGTTTGAGCTTTCAGGCTCCTTCCGGCAGCAGCACTTTCTGGCTGGGCTCCTACTGACTGAGCTGGCCCTGATTCTAGAGCCTGAGGCTGAGGGGTAAGTGAGGGGCCCCTCCCTCCCCTGAATCCCCTTTCACTCCAGCCCAGCCCACAAAGGCTCCTTGAACGCCAGGCTTTGGCCAAGGGGGACCAACATGGGTGAGAGGGCAAGGGCTCATGTGACCGCTAACCCCGCAAACCTCCCCAGGGTGTTCTTTCTGCACAAGAAAGCAATCAGTGCTGTGCACAGCCTCCTGTGCAGCCACGATGCCGATGCCCGCTATGCGGAGCCTGAGGTCAAGGCCCGAGTAGCCCAGCTTTACCTGCCACTGCTCACCCTCATCCTGGATACACTCCCCCAACTGCATGACTTCTCAGGTCAGTCTTTCCACCTGGGAAGTAGGTGGAGCCTCCAGCCAGGTGGCCCAGTGGGTAGTGTCAGACATGAAGGAGGAATGAGGTGCAGAGGAGGAAATAAGCACTTATTTAGCACCTACTGTATGCCAGGCACTCTGCAAAGCACTTTATTTCATTGGATATTCGCAACCTTTGAGGTAGGTGCTGTTATTTATTCCCATTTTACCATTGAAGAAACAGAAGCAAACAAAATTTAAGTCACTTGCTCAGGATCACACAGCCAGTAAGTGTCTGAGGCTGGATTTGAACTCAGGTCTTCCTGATTCCACTGCACCACCTATCTGATTTGGAGTCAGTTCAAATCCTGTCTTAGATACTCACAAGTTGTGTGACCCTGGGGAAGTCACTAAACCTCTATGTGCCTCAGTTTCCTCATCTGTAAAGTAGGGAAAATAATACTGGCACCTACCTCATAGAGTTGTTTCAAATGAATTAGCATGCCAAGCACTTTCTGTGCACCAGTTGGGGAGCAGCACCTCTCTCCTCTTCTGGGCATGGGCTCTCTCTCCACTCTTCCATAGGAAGCATCCTGGCAGTTCCCTGCCCTGCAAGTGGAAGGAGGGGGAGACAGGTGGAGGGCTTTCCAAGGAGACCCTTTCCTTTGCCAGGCCCATAGAGCTTAAGCGTTCTTGACCTGGCTGAGAGGGTTTTCTTGGGGGCCCCAGCTAGGAGAGACAGAAAGAACTTTGTTCAGAATGCCCCTCACCCCACTAAGAAAGAAGACTTGGCTCCTCCCTACCTCTCCCTCCCAACTCCCAGTAAAATCTATCCTTTCCTCTGCAGAGAGCAGTGGGCAGCGCTCCCGGCTGGCCTCCATGCCAGATGTGGATATAGATGTGGATGGGGGCAGTACCATCAGCCCATCTGTGGCCATGGCCATAGCAGGGAACCCCCTACCCCCAGGTCCACGGCCCAGCATCCCTGCAGGGCCTCCACCTGTGAGTACTGAGGGTGGAGGGGACTGAAATGCCAGGGTGTGTACAGGGGTAGGGAAAGGCAGGACCCCACCTTTCAGAACAAGGAAAAGGGTCAATTTGCTCTCCCAAAGACAGCTTCAGGAGAGATTTGGGGAAGGGGCTGAACTGGTGGATCGAGGGTACAGGATGAAGTAATGTCCCTGCATCTTTAGTCCGAGGAGATGGCCCAGAGTCCGGGACCAGGTTGCCTAGGATGGGGCAGGAACAGCCATGCCCAATCCATAGGTCAGCCTTGTCCTGCTCTCAGGCCCCCCGCACGGTTAGTCCGCTGGCTGCAGATACAAGCCGGACCCTGCTGATCTGTGCACTGTGGGTGCTGAAGAATGCGGAGCCTGGGCTCCTGCAGCACTGGACCAGTGACCTGGGCCCTGGGCAGCTTGCCCGCCTGCTGGATCTCCTACATCTTTGCACATCCTGCTTTGAATATAAGGTCTGCCCACTTCCTCCCTGTGTGACCCCAAACAAATCAGTTCCCCCCTGGCCTTCGGTTTCTACATCCCTAAAATGAAGGGTTTGTGCTCAGTGACCTTCAGCCCTAGATCTGTGACCCCATGGTCCCATCTCGTCCCTTAAAGGGGCCAGACCCATAAAAAGTTGTGGGACAAATCTGTCCTAGACAGAACCTAGCAGACCAGACCCCCACTTCCACATTCCATCCACCCCTTAACCTACCTCCCAACACAACCACCAGGGAAAGAAGGCCTTTGAACGCATCAATAGCCTCACTTTCAAGAAGTCACTGGATATGAAAGCCCGACTAGAGGAGGCTATCTTGGGAACCATTGGGGCCCGGCAAGAGATGGTGCGGCGAAGTCGGGGTAAGCTGGAGATTCCTCTCCCCCTGGGCCAGCCAGACCCCCTCCCGTTCCCTCAGCTCCTCTCCCGTGGCACACTGGCCACAGAAGCTCCTATCTTGTGCAGGACAACCTCCTCTGTCCCACATAGAAGTGACCCACTGAGCCCTGCATACACATTGGCCGGTTCAGAAGGGGCACTTTCCCAGTGACAGTGTGACTGTGTCTGTACTTGTGTCTCAGAGAGAAGTCCGTATGGAAACCAGGAGAACGTGAGATGGAGGAAGAACGTCACGCACTGGAAACAAACCTCAGACAGAGTGGACAAGTGGGTGGGGTAGAAAGAGAACTGGGCTGGTGATGGGGGCAGGGGAGAGGGTTCAAGAAACAAGGCAAGGGGTGGTGGTGGTTAGGAGTTCCAAAACTGGACCTGAGGCAGCCCTCCACAAACCCATCCAGGAGCCAGGGAGCCAACCCACCTGGCAGGGTCTGGGTCTGCTTGGTACCTTTCCCCTATGTACATATGGTCCAAGACAGACAGACAGACAGACAGACCCACACACACTTTTCTCTACAGAACCAAGGATGAGATGGAACATGAAGCCCTCATAGATGGGAACCTTGCAACGGAAGCCAATCTCATTGTACTGGATACGCTAGAGATCATCGTACAGGTAGGAGTCTTTGGGCAATGAATCCAGGGAAGATGGCTTCTGACCCTGGGCCTAATGGTGACTCTTGACACCATGACTCCCATCCCCCAGCCTTCCCTCTTTATCCCTACATTCTCCTTCGTTTCCCCCATCCTTCTCTCACCTGTAGATCTGCTTGCAATCCATGCACCTTTTTCTTCCCCATCCATCTTTCTCCCCAGACAGTGATCCTGTCGGAGGCCAAGGAGGGCCTTCTGGGGGCCGTGTTGAAGGTTTTACTACACAGTCTAGGCTGTACCCAGAGTGCCCTCTTCCTACAACATGGCCTGGCCACGCAGAGAGCTCTTGTGTCCAAGGTGAGAGGGGCCCAGGCAGGTATCACGCATCTCCTGCCCCCAGCTGACCCTTAGCCCAGTGTCTCTGCCCCTGCTCTCCACCCAGGACCTTTGCCTATGTCTAGGAAAGAGCTTCAGAATTCGCCCAGAATCCAGTGCCCAGCCTTTTTCCCTGGACACTCCCAGAATGTGGGGGAGGTCCTCTGCATCCCATGTGTTCTGGGAAGGAGCCCAGGCTGTCT
Organism: Potorous gilbertii; assembly: GCA_028658325.1. NCBI lineage: Eukaryota > Metazoa > Chordata > Mammalia > Diprotodontia > Potoroidae > Potorous > Potorous gilbertii. The sequence goes on along the minus strand of CM053773.1, from coordinate 184,377,845 downwards.
CAAATCCCAGGAAAAGATGCGCACATGAGTGCACACATGCATGTGTGTGCCTAACATGTATGTTGGGGGCTGGGGGGTGACAGTTCCCTGAGCTGCTGTTTGAAGAGGACACGGAGCTGTGTGCAGACCTCTGCCTGAGGCTCCTTCGCCACTGTAGCAGCCGGGTCACCACCATCCGCACCCATGCCAGCGCCTCCCTCTACCTCCTCATGCGCCAGAACTATGAGATTGGAAATGTGAGCAGGGATGGGTGGGGATGGCAGGGGCACAGAGAAGGTGGGGGTGGGAGTAAAGGAAGGAAGGAAAGAAGGGAGGGCAGGAGAAACGCAGCCAGCCCTCGCAAGCTCTCATGGGGCTCCCCAACAGAATTTTGCCCGGGTGAAGATGCAGGTGACGATGTCCCTGTCGTCCCTTGTGGGGACAACACAGAATTTCAATGAGGAGCACCTGCGGCGTTCGCTTAAGACCATCCTGACCTATGCCGAGGAGGACCTGGAGCTGCGGGACAGCACCTTTGCTGAGCAGGTGCCCAAGGCCTGACCCAGCCCTTCCCTCTCCCCACCCCACTTCCTCCCCTCCCTTCCAGCTGCCCCCCTGGCCTCCCTCCAACCCTTGCATTTGCCCCCAGGTCCAAGATCTTATGTTCAACCTGCACATGATCCTGACAGACACAGTGAAAATGAAGGAGCATCAAGAAGACCCAGAGATGCTCATTGATCTTATGTACAGGTGAGGAGGTTGGGCGGTTAGGAGGCTGGCCAGTGGGGACAGGCGGATGGTCAGGACACTGGTGAGGGGACATGGAGAGATGAGGGGGATGGGACAGACCAGGTACCTCCTTCTTGATACTAGGATTGCCCGTGGGTACCAAGGCTCCCCAGACCTTCGGCTGACGTGGCTTCAGAACATGGCGGGCAAGCATGCAGAACGGGGAAACCATGCAGAGGCAGCCCAGTGCTTTGTCCATGCAGCCGCCCTGGTGGCCGAGTATCTTGCCCTGCTAGAGGACTGCCGACACCTGCCTGTGGGCTGTGTCACTTTCCAGGTGGGCAGGGGTCATTGGGAGCATGGAGGCTATGGGGCTGATGGTGAGGAAAGACACACCTGGTCTGAGCCCCTCCATGGACACTGGGTCACCTTCTTGCCTAGAGTATCTCATCCAACGTGCTGGAAGAGTCAGCGATCTCAGACGACATTCTTTCCCCTGACGAAGAGGGGATCTGCTCTGGCAAACATTTCACTGAACTGGGGCTGGTGGGGCTACTGGAACAGGCGGCCACCTCCTTCACCATGGTCAGCAGGGTCCAGGGGAGTGGGCTGTTGGGAAGGAATAGGGGAGCAGAGATCACTGAGGGGACCCATAGATAAGGTCAGAGGGAGAGGGAAGCCTGGGCGATTAGCCCAACCAGAGTTCCAGCAAGGAAAACCCAGGGATGTGTCTAGCTCTGTGTCTCTGCTCCCCATGGCCCAGGGTGGGCTGTACGAGGCTGTCAATGAGGTCTACAAGATCCTCATCCCCATCCTGGAGGCCCATCGGGACTATAAGAAGCTGGCCATTGTTCATGGGAAACTACAGGAAGCGTTTACCAAGATCATCCATCAGGTCAGAGCTGAACTCCATCCCTTTCACTCTCCAGATCTTGAACTATAGCCACCTTCTCTAGATCAGTATCTGATGCCAGGACCCTCCATCCATACCAATGTTTTGGTCCCTCGGGTCACTATGCCCCTCTGCATAGGCCAATGGCACCCCCTCACACTGGCCCCCTGAACAGACTAGGCTTCCACACCCCCAGCCCCACTCCCTGCCTCCACCCCTCCCCAATACAGGCTGGCCCCCAGGACGGATGGGGAGTGGTGAAGATAGAAAAGTAGCCACTGGAGGTTTGGGGGAGATTTGGGTGGGCAGGGCGCGGTGTTGTGGAATGCAGTGGACCTCAGCACCTTTCACCTTCTCTCTCACTTTGTTTCTCCCTTCAGAGCTCTGGCTGGGAGGTAAGCTGAGTCACAGTCTCCTCCCTGCCTGAGCTAGACACCCCTCTATGGAGCCTGCTGGGATAGCCCTACAACCACCAGGGGGAGCGCAAGGAACTCAGCACACCCTCACACAACCCCCACTCCCTAGGATCAGAAGCAGCTGTGGCTTGGCAGGGGGGAGGGGAGGCATTAAACCCTATCCAGTCTCCACCCCCTGCCTGGCACAGCTGTGGGGTGGCCATTGCCAGGGTCATGATCCCCCTCCTCCCCTCTCTGGTCCCGTGGGCAGCGCCTGAACCCAGATGACTCAACCCAGCTGTGGCTGCTGCCTCTGGGGAGTCCCCGAGTGCTTGGGGGAGGGGAAGGGCCTCCCTGGGCACCCTCTTCATGTGGGCAGTCCCTACCACCCCCACCCCCCACACACCACTCCCGGCCTGGTTCTGGGGCTGTGGTTGGGTAGTCCAAATAGGGTGACAAAAGACCATGCCAACATCCCAGCAGTTCCCTTACCAGGGCTGAGGCTGCTGGCACCAATCAGAGCAGCCCTCCTGAAACCCCAGCCCAGAGTAGAAACCCCCACCCAACTCAGTGTAACTTCCCCTGAAGCCCTCCCCAACCTCCAACCCAGAACAAACCCAACCCCACAGCTTCGAGTAGCCCCCCAGAAATCCCCCAACTAGTTAGCAGTCCTGAGCCTGTTTCTCCTCTGATTGTCTCTCTCTATGTCTGGTTAATCACAGCTGGCCTTCTCAGCGATCACCCCACCCCCCCCACCCCACCCCGCCAGGTTTATTTTTAGACCCCTCTGAGGTTCTGAGAGAAGTTTCAATCCTAACATGGTTTTGGTGTGGTTTGGGCATGGGGGCCACCTAGAACCTCTGGGCCTTTTCCCTACCCTCTCCTTTCCCAGAGCTACTTGCCTCAGGCTATCTCTTGGAATGGGTTGCGTCCAGGACCCCTGGGTTTGGGAGCTTCTTGTCTTTTTGGGATCCCCTACTTTTAAGTCCAGGTTCACAAGGAAAGGGACCCCGTGCCTCAGGTCACACATGGATGTGTTCTCTCTCCTTCTTTCCTCCTTCCATGGTCCCTGTGACTGGCTCTTCCCCTATCTGGACATGCCATTGGTGAGTGAATTAATCTCAAACCCAAACAGCCCACTCCCAGAAAAAGAGAACAGTTAACATATGTGTGTGTGTGTGTGTGTGTGTGTGTGTGTGTGTGTGTATGTGTGTGTTCTAGACTTCTTGGAGAGAGGAAGGCCAGGAAACTGGAGTCTGGGGTTCTAGGTTTCAGGACATGGCCTCCAAGAATGGGGGTGGTTGTTTCTCTTTCTCCCTGTCTCCCCATCTCTGTCTCAAGTTCTGTTCATCTCAAATTCCATCAACCCCAGTTTTCCCATCTCTGGATTGGAGGGTGTTTCCCTCTCTCCCAGTCTGGGGGTGCCTCCTTAGCCAGAGGGAGGGCTCCTGGTTTAACTTGGCACCCTTGGGGAAGGGAGGGTATTAGGATTCCTGGGTCTTGTGTCCCCTTCCCCAGCTGATGGAGGTGGCACTGCCATAGAGTGCCCTGAGGCCAGGCACCAGGAGAAAATTATTTTCCCTGAAGTAGGTGTGCTTTCCTGAGCCTAACTCCTGACTCCTAACCCAGGTCCCCAGCGCATGTTTGGGACGTATTTCCGAGTCGGATTCTACGGTTCCCGCTTCGGGGATTTGGATGAGCAAGAGTTTGTATACAAGGAGCCTTCGATCACAAAACTTGCTGAGATTTCCCATCGGCTTGAGGTGACTTGGGGGTTGGGGGAAGGATGGCCAGGGCCTGCCCTTCCCAGAGGCAGGGGCATGGACAGACTGACTCCCTCCTGGAGGCTCCTGGCTCCCTCCATGTCCTACTTCTCTGAATTTCCCTCCCTCCTCTCCCCATTCTCCCTAGCTTGTTAGTAAGGGAACTTAACAAGGTGCTTGTGATGAGATCCAGGGGCCGGTAGGGCCTGGGCAGGCCCTGGTCCCCTCTCAACAACTTGGTATTCTGTTTTCCAGGCAAGGGAGGGGGAGAAGGAAGGGGTGGTACCAGCTGATGGCTAGGAGGAGGAGACTCCCAAAGCTGAAGGTTGAGGGGGAGCAGAGCCCAGACATTTGTTATCAATTTAGCAGTGAATTCCAGGGCCCAGGCAGGCCTGGACTACCCACGTGATGAGTGAGGGAAAGGGGGGCTGGTGTGATGACTCAGGGTAGGGGGGATGCTGTGGGCTGCGGCTGGGCCGGCCGGAGCCGGGCTTATTAACTTTCTGACCATTCATGAAGGGGGAAGTTGGGGGTTGGGGAGAAATCCTGAGTCCCCCTATTACCCCCTGCCCAGGCCCAGTCTGGCCCCTTTCTCTGAAGTGTCTCCCAAACTCTTGACCTATCCCTCCTCAGGAATTCTACTCAGAACGTTTTGGGGATGATGTGATTGAGATGGTCAAAGACTCCAACCCTGTGGACAAAGCCAAGCTGGAGCCCCACAAAGTAAGAGGAGACACCTAAGCACACCCTCTGGCCTCCCTTCACCTTCAGCAATTCTGAAGGATAAAGCCAGGGGTGTCCAGGAGGTGTGGCCTCTGGGGGTGGTTGGCAGGCATCCTGAGGGTATTTGGGGGAGTGCCCCGGCTTGAGTCATGTTGGGGGGGGGGTTCTAGAGCATTCAAAGGCCCCTCATGGCCTTCTTGCTCCGCTGCTCCCAGGCCTACATCCAGATCACCTATGTAGAGCCCTATTTCGACACGTACGAGCTGAAGGACCGAGTGACATACTTCGATAAGAACTATGACCTCCGCACCTTCCTGTTCTGTACACCCTTCACTGCTGATGGCCGGGCCCATGGGGAACTTCGGGAGCAGCACAAGCGAAAGACGCTACTGACCACAGCCCATGCCTTCCCCTACATCAAGACCCGAATCAACGTCATCCACAAGGAGGAGGTACCAAGGCCTCAATCCCAGGGCTGGGATAAGGACCCTTCCAGGGCAGGGCAGAGTCAGCAAACCCCCAGTTTCCCTATGTCCCACCCAGGCTCCCCTTGTCATTCCCAAACCCACCCCAGCTGTGTGTCCCTAGACTGTGCTGACACCTGTGGAGGTAGCCATCGAAGACATGCAGAAAAAAACGAGGGAGCTTGCCTTTGCCACAGAGCAGGAACCACCTGATGCCAAGATGCTCCAGATGGTGCTCCAGGGCTCCGTGGGGCCCACAGTGAACCAGGCAAGTCTATCAGAGGGTGGAAATCTGGGTTGGCTGGGAACAGACACAGACTGAAATGGTGGTATTATTGGACCAAGGCAGATAACCAAGCATGAGCTCGAGGACCAGTGGAGCAGGTAGGAGACCAAGGATAGAGGACTCCTAAGTGAAATAAGGCTAGGCATGATCTTTGCCAGGACTCATGGAGTTTGGGGTCCAGGGGTAGTCATTGCAGGCCTGAAGTGTTAACCAAACAAGCTCTCAGCTACCTCTTCACCCACAAACAGGGTCCCCTGGAAGTGGCACAAGTGTTTCTGGCTGAGATTCCTGAGGATCCCAAGCTCTTCCGACATCACAATAAGCTCCGTCTTTGCTTTAAGGACTTTTGCAAGAAGTAAGTGTCCCTATCTTCCTTATTCTCCCCACCCCTCCGGCCCCACAGCCCCTACCCCTGGTTTGGGCCTTCCTACTTCATCCCGTCCCATAAGCTCCCCAGCCTCCCCTAGAGCCTGAACCCGACTCCTGACTCCAGGTGTGAGGATGCCCTGCGGAAGAACAAAGTCCTGATTGGCCCTGACCAAAAGGAGTATCACCGAGAACTCGAGCGGAACTACAGCCGCCTGAAGGAGGCGCTACAGCCCCTGCTGATGCAGCGCATCCCACAGCTGTTTGCCCCTGCTGCTTCAGGCCCCAGCCCCAGGTAAGGAATAATAGGCCCTCGAGCCAAGGAGACATGATGATCCATGAACGTCATGATGTTCCATCACATTTCTATAGGGTTTTCATGTTTGCCAAGTGCTTGGAATACATGAGCTCCGTTAGGAGCTGTTATTACAGACAAGGAAACTGAGACTCAGGTTTAAGGGGCTAAGGAGGCAGCCAGGTATTGTAGTGAATGAAGTCAGATCTCACATCTGTGCGCGCCTGGGCAACCCCACTTTCCTCATTTGTACAACAGGGATATAATAACACCCACCTCACCAGCTTTTTATGAGGGATGGTACAGATAAAGGGCTTTACCAGTCTTAAACCTGTATAATTATTAGCTGTTGTTTTCATTACTTGCTGAAGGCTATACAGCTATTAAGTACCTGAGGTTGGATTTGAACCCAGGTCTTCCTGACCCCCAGATACATTGTCCAGTATCTTCCAGGATGCCTTCCAACACATGGTCTGGGAGTCTTTGAGGAACCTACTGGGAGGGCATAAAACTTAGAAAAGGCTGAAGAGAGAGGGTAAATATTGGGCAAATTAACTTAGATGCCCGTCTTTTACCTTTTCTTTGTGTCCAGCTCTTAGCACAGTGCAATAAGTAAATCATTAGCATCTTAATAAAAGTTTATTGACTGGGTGACAGTGAACCCTAATGATGTGGGAAAGGCATAGTGGGGGAGGGGGCTCCCTGGAGGAAGGAAGAGGTAGAGGTTTTTGTAAAAGGAAACCTTGGGGTAGGGGGGAGACAAACTGTTACTCTGATGTGTTTCCCTCTCTCTCCCTTCTCCTCCCACCCCAGGAACTCTTTGAACAGAACAAGTTTCAGAAAATTTGAAGGTTGATTGAGAGGGATGCCAAAGGACAGAGGCCAGCCCAGGGGGCTTGACACCCTCCTGCACACACAATGGAGACCTGGCCTGGGGTGGCCCCCCCCCTCCCCTCTACGGGCCACTCTGGTGCTTTTGTGTTCTACACCCTCACCCTGCCCCCCCTCCGGCACTGGGCCAAGTTAGGGGAGGAGGGGTCTACACCTGTGTTTACGTTTTCTTTTTTTTTTTATTTAAAGTGACTTTTTAAAAAATCACCCACTGAGCATGAATCCTCCCTTGAAGAGGGCTGGTTGGGGGCGGGTTTCCTGTGGTCTATCTCTCTGTGGGAGGGTACTTGTATGTCACACCTCGTCTACATACTCCCGACTAGGGTGCTGGGGAGCATGTCCAAGCTGGGCTGAGATGGTCGGGGAGGCAGTGGCCCCATCCTGCTAGCTGGACTTGGCCTGGGGAAAAGAAGAGGGGGGCAATAGTGGGGGCACTCCGCCCACTCGTGGCCCGCCCGCTCTCCGTTTGGATTGGGATGTTAGGAGATGTTTTGGTAACTTCGTCTCCGACACCGCCCTCCCCCCAACGGCTGGGCTGCTGTGGATAAGGAAGGAGAGAGCTACCCTGGTACAGGAGGTGTTATCGAAGTTTGGAAAGGGTGGAAGTTTTGGCAGAACGCCAGGATGCCCAGACATTCTGCCCCACACCCCTTCTCCAGGAAGGGTTTCGGGGCGCAGGAAGTGGAACGGGCCCTCGAATTTTATCCCCGTCGGGCTGGCTTCTTTACTTGGTCCTTCCAGGAGGGAGGTACCCCGAGCCGGAGAGGGAGCACCCCGAGCCGGGGAGGGGCCTGAGAAGTCCTCCATCCCTCAGTCCTTCCTTGCCTTTCGGAAAGGTGCAGAGGGAGCTCCTCCCACACACACCTGTTCTGCAGGTGGAGTCCGCACCTGTCCCTGGGGCAAAGCCACCTCCAACGCCCCCTCTCCCCCGTCCCACCCCTAGCCATGGGCGCAGAAGTTAGTGTACTCGGGCTTTGGGAGGGCGGTGTTCTACGGGGAGGGGAGCGGGGAGGCGGGGCCGGGCTGGGACGGAGGGGGGGCGGTTTGGATCTCGCACCGCCCCTCCAGCGGCCGGAGCCGGGCAGGGGGAGGAGGAGGTAGCCTCCGAAGCTGGGAGCTGAGCAAAGCCCGCGCAGACGAGACGGGACGGGCCGGGCCGGGACGGGGTCGGGGCTGGAGAAGGAAGCGAGGGGCCGAGCCAGGTACCCGGGCGGGTGAAAGGAAAGGGAAACATCTGGAGCTGAGAGCAAGGTCCCAGCGTGGAAATGTCGTGTGTCTCGGACTGTCGCTCCTCTCCCTGTCTCTGCTGTGTTCTGGCTCTCCCTCTCCTTTCCTACTTAAGTTGATTTCTCTTTCTCGTGCATGGTGTTTCTCCCGCATTCGCCTCAGCGTCTCTGGGACCCTTCTGTTCCTTTTTCTTGTCTGCCTGTCTCGGCTCATCTCCTTTTCCAGTCCGGTTTCTAACTACCTTCGATAGGTGAACGTCGCTCCAAAAGCCAGTCTCTCTGTCCAGGGCAGAGAGACTGGTCGATGAGGGACCAAAAGGCAATGCTGAGGCCAGAGGCCTCCCTATAGCCTGGGCTGGGCTGGGGCCGGAGTTGGGGAGGGAATAAGATCCAGCTGTTTGCTATTAGCTGAGGCTGGCTAGGAGGCCCTGAAACCCCATCCTGTCTGGTAGCCCCCTGGTTGCCCCACTCAGACCTTAATCCGTGCCTGCCCAATGCCCTCATGCTACCCATGAGGCCTAGCCCTTCTCTTTTTCTATCCCATTTCTAGTCCCTGGTCAGGTAGGGACCCCAGGAGCTGGGAGCAGGGGCAGGGGAAGGACAGGGCCAACCCCACATACTGAAGCTCCCTCCTTGCTAGCCTCATCGCTAGAAAGAAGCAGTTTGAGACCCAGGGCAGGCTTGTCATCCAAGGAATGGTAACGGGAAAGGAGAAACTGTCCCGTGACTTGGAGAACAGAACTCCAGGATCCTCATTTCAACCCTGCAATCTGTCCTTTGCCCCTTGTCTCTCCACTCAAATTTAGCAGGAGACCTAGGAGACTCACTCTGAAATGTCTAGATGGCATCGTGCCAGGAAATAGGGGGATAGAATGAATCCCAGTGCCCATCTCTAGTATGGGGGATGGGGCAGGGTTCAGGCCAGAGAGAGGGGGTGTCCAGGCTTAGGGAGAGGATGTTGTCCTGGGAGGATGAATCAAACCAAGAAAGCCAATATCTGAGCCAAGAAGAAGGTTTTGGGAGCCAGGGAAGGTGATATGTAGACCTGAGGAAAAACTATCCCACAGGAAAGGGGTATCCATGCCCAGGTAACTGGGGATATTTGGCCAAGAATGGGGTATTTGAGAAAGGCACTCTGCTTGAGTAGTGTTTGGGTCTGGGATAGGAAGGGAGTATGGGGATTGGGGAAGGGGTATCCAGCTGAGAAAAGGATATCTTGGTGCCCAGAGGGGGTGTCTGGTTCAGGGAACATTGTCAAGTAACAATTTCCTAGGGAGGGGCTCTGATGGGGGAAGGGGCATCCAGTAGGAAGAATTGTCTGGCCAGAGAGGGAGTGTTCAGTGTTAGGGAGGGGGAGCCAAGTTAAGGAGAGTGGGGGTGCCTGGCAGGGGACGTTGAACTGGAAAAAGAGAGCCTGGGGAGGGGGTGTCCGTCCAACTCAGACTGAATGACCCCATTGAGGGAGGGGGCGGGCAGGACCAGGAACTGGACAATTGGTGCTTTCAGGCCCCTGCAGGAGATTTCCTCCCCCTGAGCCCCTAGCCCCTGTCCCTCCTTTCCTTAATTCTCCATTTGTCTCTCTCCCCCAGCGTCTCTCTTCTCCTCTTGCCACTCTGTGTGTCTCTGTGTCCAAATGACTGAAGACTTTGAAGGAACGTCCCTACTCCCCTCCCTTTCCTTCACTCTTCATTTCCCCCAGTTTAATCTTTTTCCAAACCCATTGAGGCAGGGCAGGAAATCATGGTCCTATAGATCAGAAGACTGACCTTGCCTTTAGGCCCCCTCCCTTTGGCTCCTACAAGCCCCCTCCCCCTCCAACATCTGGTTTCTGTTCCCATCACACCATACATCTGGGGGTCTGAGTCACTGGCCACTAGGTGGGGGAAGGGAAAGCTAAAGAGGCCCCTGCTCTGATTACTGGGACCCTGGAGTTCTTCTGTCCTTGTCCTATAACCCAGACCTTGATTTCCCATGTGGGGATTGAGGAGATGGGGAGAAGGAAGGGTAATAAGGCTGGGGAGGCAGACCAATAATTCTTCTCTGGACCCCAAAGGGTGGGAAATTTGGTGGAAGCAGGAACAGTCTGTTCCCCCATGTTCCAGGAACGAGAGGGACTGGAGGATGTAGACAGAAAGTCAGAGACAGAGAAAGAAACTGACAGAAAGACCGGGAGAGACAAATCGACTCGGAGAGTGTGACAAGGAGAGAGGACGCCCGGCCCCGGCCCCAGCCCTGCCTGCCTTTCTCTTCTGTCCCAGGTAGGGGCCTGCATGTGCAGACCTGGGCTTGTGATGCTTAGAGATTAGGAAGTTGGAGTAAACCTCTGCCGGGCAACCATCTGAGCCTTTTCCCCAAAGCCACAGGCATTTTCATCAGACTTGAGGCAGGGGATTCAAGAGAGCCCCAGAGCAAGGTCAGAGTAGTTCTACCCCCCCATTGCCAGGACTGAGCTGGCTACCTGACCCGCACACTTGAGATGAGAGGGGATGGCCCCTCACTGACCTCCCAGGGCTCCTTTGGGTTCAGGGTCCCGGGAACTGCCTTTGGCCAGGAAGGACAGTGTCCTGGGCCAAGGGCCAAGGAAAAGGCTTTTGAAAAGCCTCACAAGGCCCTTCTCCACCCATGGCTGGAGTTTTTCCTTCTTCCTTTCCTCCCCTCCTCCCAATCTGTGTCTCTTCTTTCCCCCCTCAGCTGCCCGCCCACCAGGCCCCCCAGTCCCTGCTTTCCCCTGGGGTGGGTGTGGCTGATCCCTGAGCCAAGACTTGTTCTGTGGTGGCAGGAAGTTCTCATGTAGCCGAGGCAGCGAAACTGTTTATTTTTAGAGAAAATTGTTTCCATATAGGGGAAAGGCCTCATTCCTTCTCACCCTCAGTCCCTCACTTCTCTCCTGCCCGCTGCCCCTGCATGCTGCCTCTCCTGCTCACCCACCCTCTCTTCTGCATTCCTGCTTCCAGTTGCCATCTTCTTGCCTGCCTGTGACCATGACCCTGTCTATCTCCCTCTCTTTACTCTTCCTCCTGGAAGAGTAAAAAATCCCCATCTAGAGGCCCATTCACCCCCTTCCACCTCCACCTCCTTCACAGGGTGTCCACTGAAAGCAGCAAAGGTGTCTTCTGTCTCCTTCAAAGAACAGATTGGGGGCTCTAGCCTTCCCTGGAGGGGCAGGATCGGGGCATGGTTGAGGTTGGGGCAGAGTGAGAGCAACCTGCAGAGGAGGGGCAGGGGGAGGTTTGGGGGCTGGGCAGGGAGAAGGGCAGGGTGAGGTGCTTCCCCATAGATGGGCATCTCTAGAAGGAGAAGGAGGCCCTTGCATGGGGAATGGGGCAGGGGGGGAGTTGGCTGAGCCTGAACAGAGTGGGGTGGATGGGTATTATGGGCGTAGCTGGAGTCTGTCCAGGAAAAGCTCAGCAGGACAGATTTGAGGGAGGTAGAAGTAGGGAGGGCTGGCCAGCAAGGCAGTTTGTTTCTTAGGGAGATGCCCTATCATTCCCTTCTGGCCTCTTGTCCCGATTTCTATCCCTGTGGAATATGGGATATGTGTGTGTGTGTTTCAGGGTAGGGAGGGAGCAAGAGCTGGTTGTTCATTCGCCTCTTGTTTGCTTCTTGTTTCCCCATGCCCACCCTGATCTGTCCCATTCAGGCCAGAACAAACACTAATTCCATGAATCTCATGGAAAACAAACTTTTTGTCCAACTAACCCGGGAGGCTTTATCAGGCCAGCTGTTGGAATGTTCTTCCTCAAGCTAGAGATGGGCACAGGAACATTCCCTACCCCTCAGTACCCAGGGGACTCATGTATGCCCTCCACTGACCCCACCCAGACACTCCTAGACAACCCCTAGGATCATAGGACTTAGGACTCAAGGATTTTAGAAACTATCAGGTTGAACTTATACAAGGGAAACTAAGACCCAAAGGAGGGAAGTAACTTGTCCAAGGTCATAGAGCTAGCAAGTAGCAGGGACAAGATTGTCGTCCAAGCCTTCTGCTCTCTCCATTGCACCACTCAGCTCTATCCAGGCTTCCCATCCCCCCTCTCTTTTTTTCTTGCAGACAGCTCAGACTGTTTGACAGTATTTCCATTAACACCACTAGAAGCTCACATTTTTGGTTCTCGGTGCCCCAGGATCAGCACTTGCTAGCCTTCTCCCCCCATGTACTCGTCAAGATATCAGACTTGGCTCTGCCGGGTGGAGGTGATGCTGAGCATCCTCCCTCCCCCTATCCAGGACAGGCACAGGACTGAGCAGATCTACTTAGAGGCAGGGTATGCTCATCTTGCTTAAGCCCCAGGGGCAGAGACCCAGAAAGAAACCCAGTGATTCTCCCTACCTTCCCTCTGCCCATCCCCCTCCACACACACACACCATATACCACACGCGCACGCGCGCACACACACACACACACACACACACACATATCTCATGATTGTCCTGAAAGGATAGAGGGGGATCAAAAGTATGAAAAGAATGTTAAGTGACCCTTGTTGGGCAGGAGGGAGTGCTGCCAGCCTGGATTTCTGTCCTCTGCCCATGTTCCTGAGGGGTGCTCATGGTCTCTGATTCCTGGCTGTTCCTGTCTTCCCCAGGAGGCCTTTGGTGCCACAGTCTAACTCCACATTAACCTGGTGACCCCGAGAAGAGGGAGGCTGAAGGAAAGGAGATGGCCCAAATTCTGCACATGGAATCTGCCTTCCCAGGTCAGAATTCACCTCACCACTTTCACTTTCTGGTGTACTCAAGCAGGAGGTTGGGGTGAGAGAAGGAGGGGAAGACCATCTGCTCCCAAGCTGGAAGTCTCAGTACCTTTATCTCTGTGGCTATCCCCCTACTTTCCCTGGGATCAGCTCTTTAGAGCTCTAGACACTGACCAAGAGTAAACCTGTTCTAAATGGGAAACACAGCCCATGTCCTGGTGGGGGGAAGTGGGGGAGGTGCCCAAGTCCAAGGGAAGAGATCCAAAGTCATTTATCCAGCACTTGAAAAGGAATTTGGATCTAACATGTCCATAAGCACTGGGAGGGCTCTAGAACCTGGTGAGGTTGACCAAGGAGGGCTTCTCAGAAGAAAGATTCTGTGGGAAAAGGAGGGGGCAGAGCATCTGAGATGTTAGGATCCCAAGCCCCAGAGACACAAAAAAATGATACCCCACCATCCTTATCTTATACCGCTTCAGGGAAGCATGGACCCACGTCCCCTGCAACTTTCCCAGGAAAGGATCCAGAGCCCCCCTACTCAGTTGAGACTCCTTATGGCTACCGACTAGACCTGGACTTTCTCAAATATGTGGATGACATTGAGAAGGGCCACACCATGAAGCGGGTGAATGTGCACCGGCGTCCCCGACTCAGCTCCCTGCCCCGAGGGACTGGCTCCTGGTGGACCTCAACCGAGTCCTTGTGTTCGAATGCCAGCGTGGACAGTCGCCACTCAGCCTACTCCTACTGTGGCAGAGGCTTTTATCCACAGTATGGGGCCCTTGAGACTCGAGGGGGCTTCAACCCCCGTGTGGAGAGGACTCTGTTGGATGCCCGCCGAAAGCTGGAGGACCAGGCAGGTGGGGAGTGCAGTCGGCCACAGGCCGGGGGTCTGGGCAGCCTCACCCCCAGCGCAGCTGGTTCCACAAGCTCCCTGGCTGGAGCCGGGCTCCCCCCACGCCTCTTGTCCACCCACAATGGTGGCACACCACTGAGCTCCTCGGGGCTGTCCACGCCCGTGTCACCCACACCAGGCCACCTACAGCACGTGCGAGAACAGATGGCTGCTGCCCTGAGGAAGCTTCGTCACCTGGAGGAGCAGGTGAAGCTTATCCCCATCCTTCAAGTCAAGGTGTCTGTGCTACAGGAGGAGAAGCGGCAGCTTAGCGTCCAGCTGAAAAGCCAGAAGTTCCTAGGTCACCCTGGGGCCCGTGCCGGGGCCGGAGGCCGTGGCCGAAGTGAGCTCTACCTGGACCTGCCAGACACTGCTGAGTCCTTCTCAGATTTGGACATAGATGGGGAGAAAAAAGAAAGCCGCTCTGTGGGCGTAGGGCCAGAGGATGCCCACACCCAGAGAAGTGTGGGCACTTGGGTTCGGGAGAGGGACCTCGGGGCACCCGAGGGCCAGGCTGCCCTGACTGCCAAGATCGCTGTTCTGGAGACACAGCTGAAGAAGGCCCTGCAGGAACTGCAGGTAGCCCAGGGGCAGCAGCCAGTTCCAACATTAGCACCAGCCCTTGCTCCCACCCCTGCCTCAATGAGCCCCTCAGGGGTCATCCAGGAAGGCCCTGAGTTTCCAGAGGCAATGGGAACACTATCTGGCCAATATCCCCCTAGTGACTCCTGGATCTGGCCAGCACCAGATGGGCCTATCAGGGTAGACACAGTAAAGGTGGTCCAAGTGCAAGGAGAACCTAAGATTGCCGCCAGCACGGCCACTGGCACCCCAGCCCAGCGGGCCCAAAGCCTGGAGCCATCTGGTCCTGCAGCACTTCGAGCTCTGGTGACGAGGAGTCCTGAGGGGAATACCCGGAATCCAGCTGTGCACTGCACCCGGGAGGTGGTGGAGACCACCTTCCCAGGCCCTGTCATTCCCATTGTCCCTGCCAACCTGCCACCTAGCACTTTCCACGTAGTAAAGAAAATCAGTATTACCACTGAACCCTACCGGGACGGGGAGAAAGACCAGGAGACTGCCTCTGGCCTAGGTCCTGACTGCAACGGACTGGCAGGTGAGCCCTGGGGAGATGGCAGAGAGGCAGCCATCATAGCTGTCACATTTTTGTGGTCAGTCTGGAAAAAGCACTTGGATTGGCACTGTCTTAATACTTCTCACTCTGGTTGGCCTACCAGGATTGACTCAGGTGTCTGTCTGTCTGGCCCAAACTCATACCCATGGGTTCAGCCCAAGATGGCATACTGAAAGGGTAGGTGAAGGTGATATTGATATAGAGAGGCTATGGGGCAGGGAAAACAGTGTTGCTGACACCTTGTGCTGTCGCATGTCACACGTACTAGATAGCTTCTGCTAGCCTTGGGAAAAACTAGGAAAACGGTGTTAGAGGTACAGAGGCAGATTTAGAATTGACTTAAGGAAAAAATGTTTTGTTTTGTTTTTTTTTAAAAAAATACTTAGAATTGTCTAAAAGTAGCATGGATTAACTCCCCATCTCAGGAGGTCTTCAAGCAGAGGCTGACCAATCACTTCTTAGTGACACTGTTGAAGAGGATTTGCCTTCAGATATAGGTTAGTGTCCTTTCAGGTCCATTTTAGCTGGGATCTTCTGCAATGGACCTGCATCTTGAAAGGGAGACACCAGTGACTTGGTAGATAGGAGCAGTGGAGGGGGTATACCTGGATAGTTGAGGGTTTATGGAGCCCACCCTGATCCTTGTCTTCCATTCATTCTCCCGGCCCCAACCTCAGAATCTTCCACTCAGTGGGATGGCAAGGGTTATGGCCCCTTCCCTCCCCGAGCCAGGTCTCAGGCAAGGGCCAAGCCACACTTTAAAGAGAGAGTGCATAGAGAGGGAGAGGAGGAGGGAGGAGGAGGCCACAGCTGTGTTTATTTTTCTTCTGGGAGGGAGAGATGTGTGTTTATCCCGGTCTCCCCCAATTCCAGTATTTTTCCTGATCACCTCCTAGGGTTCAGGCAGCTGTGTCCATCCCAAACAAGATCAGGCATAGCCTGGTATCTCAGGTTACAGGTCTTGCTGGCCAGTTCCTTGGATGAAGGACACTCTGTCTTTCAACTTCTAGAGGTCATTCAGTCCCTGTCCTGGCTTCCAGGCAGGAAAGCAGATGGGAACATGTTCTGAGATAGCTGTCCGGGCTTCTCTCTAATGGGAAAGGCCCCCTCCGAAGCCATTTGAATCCTGTTTTAGCTTCAGCACATTTCATATGGGGTGAGAGGATACCCCCAAAAGGAGAAGACCCAGTTAAGGTCAATGAGGAGGATTTAAGGATGTAAGTGAATTGGATTGGCACTGCCTTGGTACTTGTCAGGTCCTGCCCCCTGACCCAGTGAAGTCATTGTGAGAAGCCTGGGTGGAGGCAAGAGGACTACCTAGAGGAAGGGTATTAGGGAATTAGCCCCAGAGGGGGTGGCAAGCATCAACAGCTGGGTTCGGCTCAAACTTCCTATGAGTTTGTGA
>CM053773.1:184316123-184361604 GCA_028658325.1 Potorous gilbertii | reverse complement strand
CCCCCCCCCAACCGTCGCTGGGAGGGCTGGGCCAAACTAGGCTGCTTTCCCAGAATGCCAGGCAGAAAAGTCAGGCAGCTGGCCAGGGCTGATTTGTTCTGGCCCTGTCCCCTCCCTCTTTCCCTCCTAAGCCCTGGCTTCCACCTCCTGCTGGACAGAAGGAAGAATTGGAACCCAACTTTCTGTTCCGAAAGGACCAGAGCCTTTGTCTTGGATCTGCTCTGAGATCCCCTCTCCTACCGAGCGTGCTTTGGACCCTGCTCGTGTGAACACTCATCTCTGTTGGTGGATGAGGGGAAGAGGCATGCAATGGGGCACAGGGATAGAACAGAAATAATCCAGAACCTCCCAATACCGCAGCTGGAAGATACCCTAGAGGTCATATTTTGTTCAACCGTCTTTCCTTGCAGATGAAGATATGGGGACCTGGGAGGTCAGTGACTTAGCCCAGGTCACCCAAGGAGTAACAGAGCCCAAGATTTGAACCCAGGGCTTCTAACTCTCAAGGTTCCTCACAAATCTAATCCCCCTCATTTTGCAGATGCAGAAATGGAATCCCAAGGTCTCAAAGTCAGTCAACCAACAGACATTTGTGCCAGGCCCGAAATGTGCCAGGCATTGTGCTAAGAATTGAGGATACAAAACAAGGCCCAAACACAAGTGCATCCATGGCCCCACCCACAAGGAGTTCACATTCTAATGAGGGGAGATATGTAACCACAACATGTACATGCATGTAAATACAACATCTATATACAAGATGTATACAGAGTAGATGGAAATGAATCTGAGAGAGAAAGACATTAGCCACTGGGGCAGGTCTGGGAAAGTCTTCCTTCATCAGGTGAGGTTGGAGCTATGTCTTAAAGACAGGGAAACTGAGCAGTCTAGGAGAAGAGGGCACAAAAAGTCAGAATTTGAACTCGGGTCCTTGAATTGGAGACTCGGGGTTTATTTCACTATCTCATTGCCTAAACAGTACCAGGCCACTTGCTCTAAGCAGACAGCAGAAATTTAAAGGCAAAATTAATTTTCTCACAGCTAATATGTGTATGGATTTGGGGGAGGGGGTGTGGAGGATGCCACCCAAGCTGTAATCAGAAAAAATAGATCCTGTTGCTGTAGGTGACTTTATAGTGTCCAAAGTGGTTTCCTCAGAACAATCCTGGGGAATCACACAAATACTCTTCTGCCCATTTTGTGGCTGAGGAAACTTGGTCTTTATTAAATGACTTAGGGCCATAGATGAGAATTGCTTAGGGGCAGCTAGATGTCCAGGTCTGAAGTCAGAAAGATCTGAGTTCAGATCCAACTTCAGATGCTTACTAGCTGTGTGACACTGGGCAAGTCATTTAACTCTGTTTGTCTTATTTTCCTCATCTGTCAAATGAACTGGAGAAGAAAATAGCAAACCACACCAGTATCTTTGCCAAGAAAACCCCAAATGGGGTCCCAAAAAGTCAGACACAACTGAACAACAAAGTCTTCCTTCTGCAGAGGAAGAAACTAAGACCCAGAGTGAGTGATGACTTATCCAAGGTTACCTCATTACTAAGTGACAGAGGCAGGACTAGCAGCCAACATCATGTAGTTAATAAGTGGGGCTAGGATTTGAAATCAACTCTAGATCCAGTGTTCTTTTCGTTCATTTTGCCACAGAGCTGTGAAACCTTAATGACTTCTCTTGAAAATGTCATTTATAGACTATTTCTAGATGACTTATGACCAGTTATTAAAGTCTGAAAGTATTGCTATTCAGGTGTTTTCAGTCAGATCCAACCTCATTTGGAGTTTTCTTGGTAAAGATACTAGAGTGATCTGCCATTTCTTTCTCCAAGTCATTGTACAGCTGAGGAAACTGAGGTAAACAGGGTTAAGGGGCTTGTTCAGGGTCACATAGTAAGAGTCTGAGACCAGATTTGAACTCATGTCTTCCGACTCCAGGTCCAGCATTTGCCACCAGCTGCTTCTACAGAGGAGAGATGGCACCTAGAAACTGAAAGGGATCTTAAAGTCATCCAATTCTCAAACTTCTTGGTCTAATAACCCCTTTATGCACTTAAAAATTTTTGAGGACTCTTTTGTGTTTTTAAAAAACGATCGAGAATCCCAAAGAGTTTTTGTTTCTGTGGATTTTATCTGTAGATATTTACCATGTTAGATATTAAAACTCTCTATTTTTATAATATTTTAATAGTAATTAAATTAAAATTAATTAAGTAATAAACATTACATGTAAATGGTATTTTTATGAAAAATAATTATATCTTCTAGAACACACAAAAAAATTAAGAGAATAGCATTGCATTTTTGCAAATCTCATGTCAGATGTAATCAAAAACAACTGATTTTTTAGATCTGCTTCTGCATTCAGTCTGTTGTGGCATGGTGTTTGGATTAATGTATATTAAGAAAATGCAGCTTCACACAGATAATATATATATATATATATATATATATATATATATAGAGAGAGAGAGAGAGAGAGAGAGAGAGAATATATATATAGAACTATATATATATATATATATAGTTAGTTAGAAAAGGGAGGAGTATATTAAGAGGCATATTTGACTTAGTATTATTGTGAAAATCATTTTGACCTCGAAAATCTTGGAGACTTCCAGGGGTTCACAGACCATATTTCGAGAAGCAGCCTCCTAATTTTATAGACTAGGAAATGGAAAAGGAGAGAAACAAAGTGACTTGTCCACATTCATGCAAGTAGTAAGCTATCAGAGAGAAGGAAAGAAGCATTGTTAAACACCTACTATGTGCCAAACACTATGGTAAGTACTTCGCAAATTTCATGTCATTTGATCAGAGGCAGATTTTGAAGCCTGGATAGAACAGTGATGTCTCAGGACCTGAGGAGAATGGCTCCTTCTCCTCAAAGGGACATGTGAGAGAATTGGATGATTCTTCTCAAGAATGCTTGGATACCACGCTCCTTTATTCCTTAACCATTCTTGATACCCTCCTTTACTTTCCTTTTCCCTCCACCCTTCTCCAGTTCCCTTTAGGGGCCTCGCTAAGCCTTCAGAGGTATCCGCAGGGCCAGCCGCCACTCTTCCTCCTCAATCCCCGGGACAGCTGAGAACAATATCCATCAGGGAACAGAGCGGGAATGTGGCACCGCATGGGAAGGAGGAAGCTGAGGAAGGTTCAGGTAAGAAAAACGGGAAGGACCTGAGGGAAGGGAAGGAGGCCCTGGCATCATGGAGGGAAACTCAGGCACCAGGTTTCTCTGTCCTGTTTAATCTCACCATTCCTGCCAAGTAGGGTTTCGGGGGTCCCCAGGGGTTTTGGGACAGAAGGTGGAAGGAATGACATCTTCTCCCCTCCCAGATGGCAAAGTGAGGCTGGCTCCAGTGTGGCCCACCCTGCACTCCCCATCCCTATGGCACGGAGTGCAGCAGGGTGTGGGCAGGGAGGGATCTGACCCTTCTGCTTTCCTCCTTTCCCTTTTTCCCTTCCCCAGCAGCTCTGCTACAAGCAGAAATCAAGTCCATCATGAAGAGGAAGGAGTCCAGCACAGACCCTGTGTCCAGCAGGAAGAACCTTCAGTTCATAGGTGTCAATGGCGGGTAAGAAAGGCCCTTGGTTCTACTGCTAAGGATGATGGTGCCACCTTCTTCCAGAGACTTGGTCCTGGTCCCACCAGAGCTGTCCTGGGGGCATGATCACTAGCGCACAAAAGTTACCAGTGCAGGGGAGCAGGCAGGTGAAAGTAAAAGGGCATCATCACCTGGTGTTCCTGCAGACAGATGGACAGCCCATCCTGTGATGCCCTGGCTCTCTCTCCTGTGTGGCACATTCTCCAAATGAAGCACTGTTGATCTGTGATGTCCTCTTCCCCTCTGAAGCTGGTCCTTATGGATGCTCCCCCCATAGCTTACCTGGATACATATAGTAGAGGAGGACAGATCTAGTCAGTGTGGCTTACTGCCTACTCTGTCCCCAGGGAGGACCGTGACTTCCCGGTGGTTTGATGCTTCATTCATTTATACATTCATGCATTAAACATCTATTAAACACCTGATCTTTAAGTAAAACCTATAAAACTTAGGTAAAACAGAGTCCCTGCCCTCATGTAGCTAATGATCTAATAAAGGTTAAGACCCAAACATAGATCACTGTAATATATAACATTATTTTAAGTATGTTAGGGAGGTACAGTCCAAGGAGGGGAAGGTCAGTACCAAGCTAAGGAGGGATCAAGGGAGGCTTCCTGGAGGAGGCAGCTTTTGAATCTGACTTTGAAAAGAGGCAGTGGGCAGGAGTGCTGAAAGAGAACCTACTTAGGGATCAGGAAGACCAGGTTCAAGCCTCACCTCTGATTCATTCTGGCCCTGGGACCCTGGGCAGAAAATCATTTCATTTCTTAGCACAGTAGTCAATCTCCAAGGCTCTAAGTGGCAGAGAAAGTACAGACCTGAATTGGTAGAGTTTGCTGACTCAGGAGTTTCCTGTACCAGTAAAATCACAGGATCATTTCCTATCCCCTAATGTTAATACAAGACAGTGTGTCATCATGAATAGAACTAGTCTCAGAGCCAGGAAGCACTGGGTTCAAGTCTCACCTGGAGCAAATACTGGCTTCATCTCTCAGTAACCTAGGCCAGTGGTGTCAAATTCAAATCAAAATGGATGGCTTAAAAAATCACAAGCTAGCATTATCTATGTTGTATTGTATTTCTATTTGTTTTGTTAAACATTTCCCAATTACATTTTAATCTGGTTCTGTCCACACTTGAAGGTCTGTGGGCTCTGTCCTAAGTAACTCATTCAGTCTAAAAGTCTCAGAAATTTCTGAGCTACATTGGTAAGGTATAAAGCAATTGCTTTCCTTATCCAGGAACTCCCACTGTGTATTCAGATGGGGTGGGCAAAAGATTTCAGGGATAAGGAACAATAAGGGGAAAAGTAGGGATAAGCCAGTAGGGCATACGTTTCAAGGACGGAATGGACCAGTTTGCCGGAAGTATAACTGTCATCGAAATGAGAAACACAAGGCAGAGCTAGGCATGTAGGTAGCATGGTATCAGATTATGGAGGGGTTCCAATGCCAGATGGAAAAGCCTGAATTTAACCTCTAATACTTATCACATAGTAGGCACTTACTAAATGTTTATTGAGTGAGTGATTGATTCCCAGGCAGTAGTAAGTCCTTGAAGATTTTGGAGCAGAGAGATCTCTTTTCTCATTCTATCTCTCCACGGGCCACCCATTCCTGACCTGTCTTCCCTTTTCTCTAGGTATGAATCTACATCATCTGAGGATTCCAGCACGGCTGAGAATTTCTCGGACAATGAGAGTACGGAGAGTGAATACCATGAGGCCAATGAGGGGCTCCCTGGGGCCAGTGATGGAGGCCGGCCTAGAGTGGGGGACTCAGGACCCACTTGGGGAGGCAAGGCTGGGACTGTACAGAGGAAAGAGCCTGTGGCTGAGGCAGCCCCTAGCCCAAAGGCAGAGGATGAAATCAGGTAAGTACTGTACTTCCAGGGGACTCAGGCTCTACCCAGGGCCAAGGTGGGTGAGGAAAGGCTAGGCACAAACCGACACTCTCTGGGATTGAGACAACAGAGCAGTGTTTACCTTAGACCACATTAATCCATTGATGGCAGCTGTCTATATGTTGAAGCTTGTTTGAATGACAGTAAGATGGCTCTCCCACAAAAAAAGATGGTATCGATATATTTTACTGCCTCAGTTACCACTGTTGGAAATTCTGGGGCTAAGAGTCATTCACTAACCAACTTTGTGTTTTAAAATGCAGACTCCAGAAGGTAAACATTAAGCTAAGCCCAGTCCTTTACACTTGAGCATGAGTTAGTTTATCAGATCTCAGTCTCTGGGCAAGATAATTTTTTTTTAATTTTAAGTATTTTGTTTTTCCTCAAAACACGTGTGAAAATAGTTTTTAAAGTTTTGAGTTCCAAATTCTATCCCCTCCTTCCCTCCCTTCACCTGTGAAAGAGGCAGGGACAGCAAGTCTTTCCCATCTTGTGGAGGTCAGTCCCTCCAGTCGTTAGGAAGGTAAAGACCTTGGCTGGGTAGGCATCAGAGCTCAGCTGTTTTCTGTCAGCCATAGGCATCTTGTAGTCTAGTTGTGAGAAGGCCCAAGTTCAAAACTGCTTTGTCCCTTGCTAGCTGTGTGTGACTAGGGTCAGGCAACCTCTTGGCAAAACAGGGAAAATTAGCTCTGTTCTACCTTCCTCACAGGATAGTTATACTATAGCATTGTGAGCTCTGTTGTAACCTCTAATCCCATTTGAGCAGCTGGGTCACACCGTGGATAGAGCAACAGGTCTGGAATCAGGAAGATCCAAGTTCAAATCTAGCCTCCAACACTTACTAGCTGTGTGACCCTTGGCAAGTCACCTAACCCTGTTGGCTTAAGTTTTCTCATCAGTAGAGTGAGCTTGAGAAGGAAATGGAAAACTGCTCCAGTATTTCTGCCAAGAAAACCCCAAATGGGGTCATGAAGAGTTGGATGTGACTGAAATAACTGAACAACAGTTCCCTTGTAATCTTTCCTGCTTCCCTCATCCAAATCCACTGTCATTCTGTCAGTCTCATACCCTTCAGTATGAATGTAAATCCCTAAATTCTCTTTCTGAAGGGATGGAGGGATGACAGATGATAGGTAGGTTTAGCTGGGAGATATACTTCTGACTTTCTCTGACTCTGCCTCAATCTTTCAATCCTACCAGATTGGAGCTTAGCGCAGACCTCATCTCTGCCTGTCTGACCCTGCAGAAATACCTGGAGAGTCCAAATGCCCTCACTGAGAAAGAGATGGTATGGAGGTTACAGTGCAGGGAGGATGGTGTGGGGGAGGGGACAATGGCTTCCAAGAGAACAAATACCCAAATACAGAGATGAGAATCCCAGTTAAGGCTCTGCCGAGGATGGGGGATCTTGGGCCCATCATCTCTGGACCTTGGTTTGACCTTATATAGAATAAAGCATTTAGCCTTGAGGACTTCTGAGATCCCTTCCAGCTTGGAGGTCTTATGCTGAGGAGAGAGGTCGTGTGGTGCAGTGGGAGGAGAGTTAGACCTAAAGTCAGGAGACCCAGGTTCATATCTCAGCTTTCATATTTACTAGCTGTGTGTGCATGATAAAGAAGAAAAACAAAATTTCACCTTGGAGTAATCTCAAGAAATAGGACTGTGTGAGAAGTACATTTCTAAAACAATTTTTCTTTGGAGTTCCTTTTCATTTTATAAGAATGTGCTTCTCATAGCAGCCCTAATTGTCAAGATTGTTCCAAGATGGAGTAAGTCTTGTGATTTCTTTTCAATGGGCATGTCACTTAACCTCAGTAAATACATGTATAAAATAAGAGGGGTAGACTAGAACTCTGGTGGAGGGGAGAAAGAAAGAGAGAGAGAGGTACCATGCGCAGCACTATTAAGTATTGAAGGAACCCAAGGAATCTGACCTAGCCTAACCCTGGGTTTAAGGAGATAGTTACCATCTGCTACTTACTCACTGCCTGGTCAAGTCCCTCCCATTCTCTGGGCCTCAGTTTTACCATATGTAATATGAAGAATGTAAAGTAAAAGACATCCAAGGTCTCTCCTGCCTTTAAGTTCCATGAACCCTGAAGGGCTATTTTTCCCTATGCAGAGCCCACCCTGGCCTGCATCCTTTGCACAGCTCTGCCCCAAGCCAAGGGGAGTGGGAGGGAGCCACATCCTGCCACATACCAACCTCTGTTCTTCCCCCCCACACCATGATGCCCAGAAAGCAGCATACAGCACAGTGCTTCAGGACTGGCTGAAGCTCTCCTGCCACAAGGATGCACACCCAGAGGTGGTCCGTAGGCACATGGTTACATTCCGGGCCATGTCACCCCAGCTGCTCCAGTTCATCATCAACATGGCTGACGGCAATGGCAACACTGCCCTGCATTACACCGTATCCCACTCCAACTTCCCTGTGGTCAAGCAGCTGCTGGACACTGGTGAGACCATTAGCACCATGGGTGAAAGAGCCCACTACAAGCAGAGTCTTGTCGCAGGCTTCCTTTGGGGTGAGGTGGGGGGCAGTTGAAGGAGAGGAATTCAGAAAAAGGCACAAAAGGGGTCACTAGCCACAGAGTCCAGGCTGAGAGAGAGAGAGGAGGAAAGCATGGAAGGCACTGACCATCAGGCACTGAACACCAACCACTTTACAAATAGGATCTCATTTGATCCACAATAACTCTTCGATGTAGGTGCTTTTTGTATTTGGGAGCCACAGTTCACTAAGATCCAGAACAGTGGAAGATATAAAAATCCTTCAGAAATAGTTAAGTCTAGAGTACTAAGTATGTAGAGAGGGAAAGTGAGTTCAATCCAATTTAACAAGGATTTATTAAGCATTTACTGAGAATCAATGAGGAAAATCCCCTGCCCTGAAGGAGCACACACTCTGCAGTCTTGGGATGAGGTGGATAAAGGTTTCCTGGAAGCCTTCCCTGGAATGCCCTGGGGGCCCGGAGGAGGGGCTGGGGGTGGGGTAATCTGTGTGGCCTGCCAAGACAGGCAATGGCCTGACCAGGAAAGATGGCCAGAAGGTTCATTGACATTTTACTCCCTCTAGGCCTCTGCAATGTGGACAAACAGAACCGAGCTGGCTACACAGCTATCATGCTGACTTCGTTGGCAGCCTTTAGGGCAGAAGGAGACATGGACACCATCCTGCAGCTGCTCAGACTCGGGAACGTCAACTTCAAAGCCAGCCAGGTGCATAGACATCCTGCGGGAGTCTAGAGGATGAGGTGGGAGGTTTCAGGGGGTGGGTGGAGGTGGACAGGACCCAGATGGAAGTCTTTGGGCCCTCTGTCATGTTGCTTGGCAAAATCATGGAATTCTTGAGCTGGAAGACACCCAAGCCCAGGGGTGGGGAACCTGCAGCCTTGAGGCCATGTGTGGTCCTTTGACTGAATCCTAACTTCACAGAACAAATCCCCTTAATAAAAGGATTTGTCCTACAAAGTTTGAGAACCTAGGAGGCCACATGTGGCCTCAAGGCTGCAGGTTTCCCACCCCTGCCCAAGTCCCTCATTTTACAGAGAGGAGAACTGAGGCCAAGCAAGGGAAGCTTCACACCAAGTTGGTGGCACAGCTGGGACTCAAGCTGTGCCTTCCTAACTTCCTACCTGTTGCTCACCCCCATCTAGTTCATCTAGATGGGGTAGGGGATAGAGTATACTTACAGCCATTTGATCCTGAGCAAGAGGTTTCCTCATCTGCAAAATAGGGAAAATTATAACACCCACCTTTGTGGTTGTGAGCATCAAATGAAAAACACACATAAAGCACTTCGCAAACCTTAAGGTGCTAATATTCTCTAGCCTTGTCCATGAGAGGGAAACTCCCCCTCTCTCTCCTCATCCGCAAGAGATCAGTCATTAAAGTGACTCCCATCAGCCCTTCACTCTCTTGAGTTTTCAGCATTCTCCAAATCTGTACCCCTGTGGCCTCAAGACCAGAACCCTCAGGGCCCCTGCTATCCCTGCGTCTCTCAACCAATGTGTGGGCAAGCCTTACCCCCTTGTCTTGTTTTGATTCTGCTGAAACAAAGGGTAGCTATTGTCAAAAGGCATTTCAGTCACTAAGCATTTATTAAGCATTTATCATGTGCTACTGAGTTAATAGCTAGGAAAACAAAAACAGGCAAAGGATAGTCCCTGTCCTCAAGGAGTTCACCGTCTGAGGAGGGAGACCAGGAGCAAGCCTATATGTGCAAACACAAGCTGTATGTATCATAAATAGGAAATAATTAACAGAAAGGAGGCACTTTAATGGCTGGGGTAGGGAAAGGATTCCTATAGAAGGTGGAATTTTGACTGGGACTGAAAGGAAGCCAAGGAGGTCCGTAGGTAGAATTGAAGGGGGAGAGCATTCCTGGCATAGGGATAGCCATAGAAAATGTCTGGAGCCAAGAGATGGCGTGTCTAACAGTAAAATGGCCAGGAGGTCAGTTAACGTGTAGGAGGTAGGGAGGTCAGATTATGAAAAGCTTTAAATGCCCAACAGAGGATTGCCTAGAGGCAATCGGAAACCACTGGAACTTACTGAATATGGTGGTGACATGGTCAGACCTATGTTTTAGAAAGCTCTCTTGGGTAGCTGAAAGGATGATGGACTTGTGGCAGACAGGCTGTTACAGTAGAGGTCATGAGGGCCTGTACCAGGGGGATTGGTAGTATCATAGGAGAGAAGGGGATGTATTCAAGGGATGGTACAAACGTGAAAAAAGACAGACCTTGGCAATAGATATGGGGGGTGAAGAGGAGCTTGAGAGATAGAAAGGAGCTGAGGAAGATGCTTAGGTTTCAAGCCTGAGAAACTGGGAAGACGGGGAAATGTGGAATGAGGGAGGAGTCCAGAGGGAGAGAGCACCAGTTCTGTTTTGGACATAATGAGTTCAAAAATATCTACTAGATGTCCAGTTTGAGATATCTGAAAGGCAGCTGGGGATGTGAGATTGAAAGTCAGCAGAGAGAGAGGTAGATTTGAGAATCATTAGCATAGAGATATTCATTAAATCCAGGGGAGTTGATGAAATCACTAAGTAGTATAGAGGGATAGGAGAAGGTTCAAGACAGAGACCTATAGGATACCCATAGTTGGCAGACATGACCTAGAGGAGGATCTGGCAGTAGAGACTGAGAAGTAGCAGTCAGATAGCTAGGTAGGAAGAGAGCCACAAGACACTGGTGTTCTAGAATCCTAGAGAAGAAAGTATCAAGGAGAAGAGGGTGATTGTTAGTCTTGGGCTACAGAAGAATGAGGATGAGAAAATGCCATTGGGTTTAGCAATTAGGAAATCATTGGTAACTTTGGAGAGAGAAGTTTCAGTGGAATGATAAGGGTGGGAACAGAATTGAAAAGGGAGGAGAGGAAGTGGAGATTTCTATTGTAGATGGCCTTCTCAAGGAATTTTGCCATAAAAAGCAAAAATGATATAGACTAATAGTAGGGGGGGATGGTACAAAGAAGGATCAAGTGAATTTTTTTGGAAGATGTAGAAGATATGGGCATGTTTGTGTACAGTAAGGAAAGAAACAGGAGACAAAGGTCGTAGATAAGTGAGAATGGGGATGACAAAGGAGGTAGTCTGGAGGAGACAGTTTGAATGGAATGGCTCATGTGGATAAAGGAGTTTGCCTTGGTAAGAAGTAGGACCACCTTTTTTGTATGAAATGGGTATAAAGGTGGAGATAGTGGAAAAAAGTATCCGAGTGATAGGAGATGAAAAGGAGAAGAGGGTGGTCTTAGCAAATGACATCAGTTTTTTCTGTAAAATATAAGGCAGGTTTCTCTGCTGAGAGAGTGAGAGGAGAGGGAACAATGGGAAGTTTGAGAAAGGTTTGGAAGAGCCCCTGTGGAAAGTGGGAGAGTAAGTTGATAAGGGAGATATAGTAGGATTGTCTAGCAGCAACCAGGATATAGTTAAGATTTGTAACCTAAGTTTGTAGCACATTTAGTCAGAAAGGCTTCTTTATTTTCTCTATCTTTGTTTAGCAGCACATGTGGTAGGATGGAAGATGGCAAATAGTGTGGGTGATCCACAGCTGAGATTTGGCTGGGTATAACTGGTGAAATGATAAGGCTAAAGATACAAGAGAGGAGGATGGTATAGAGTTGAACTGGTCCACCAAGGAGTCAAGATGGAGAAAAGAGGAGAGTTGCTAATACAGGGAGATGTTTTGGGATGGAAAAATCAAAGTGGGGATGAAGGGTAGAATTTTGTAAGGGAAGGCTGAGAGTAGGCTGAAAAGCCAATAAGTTATAGTCAGATAAGGGTATTTCAAAATTCTTGACATGGAGGTAATACATTTGTGAGGTTATCTTTGTGTGTGACTGAGGTAGGGTGAAAGAGTAGGTCATGAAAAACGAATAGGTTGTGGAACTGTGGGATTAGGACATTTGAGAAAGTGTCAGTGTGTATATTAAAGTCCCTTAGCATGAGGGCAAGAGTTGAGAAGGAGAGAAAGACTGTTAAGGAGGGCAGGGGAATGTTCTGGAGGTCAGTAAACCACCAGGATTTTGATTGTGTGGAAAATGTGGATTGTACATACTTCCAAGGAGAAGTTATTGAGTAATGGAGTGGCAATGGGGAGCAACTCTTCTTAATAAGCTAAAGGAAATAAGTGAAGGTATAGCCAGTACTGGAAAGAGTGACCAGGGAGGCTTTTGTCATCAGGGGGGTGCCAGATCTTAGCAGTTTTATCAGATAACTCACAAAGAAATAAAAACAAGCAAAATGCAAAAGCATCTAATCCAGAGGTGCTTAACCTGAAGAAGTCTGTGAATAAATGTCAAGGGAACTATGAATTTTTTTATATATTTTAATAACTATTTCAATATAATTACCTTCCTTTATCTTATTTTATGAATTTAAAAACATTATTCAAAGAAGGGGTCTATAGACTTCTGCCAACCACCAAAGGGTCCATGACTCAGAAAGATTAAGTACCCCTGATCTGATTGATTAGATGCTTCAGAGCAAGGAGTTTTTTGTTTTGTTTTCTTTTGTTTTCCTAAGGCAATACTTGGTAGGAATGTACATAAGGAATATACTGACCTCATTTTATTCATCTAAGGGACTGTACCCCAAAACCCTCTTCTTTGACCTTGAATCCTCCCCCTACTTCCAGGGAAGGGTTCAGTGTTGTCCACCTCATACTAGATAGAGGGTTGTATGAGCCTAGACAAGTTATGTAAACCTCTCAGAGTGCCCTGTATTAGATGACCTCCAAGGTCATGCTTCTTTAACAATAGGTAGAGCGAGAAAGCAAGCAAGTCAAGAAAAAGACCCTCACCCTCCTCTAGGGTATGTACTGACAAACAGGATACATGGCAGACACCACTTCCCCTTCATCCTTCCTCCTTAGTGAAGGACAAAGGGTTCTTTTCCTGGACCCTCCTATCAGAGAATAAGGTTTGACTAACTGCTAGGAGAGCATGCAAGGAGGCGTAGTGGAAAAAAAATGTAAACAGAGTCCAAAGACCCTGATTTGAATCCCAGCTCAGCCCTTGATTACCTGTGTAAACTGGAGCTAGACCCATCACTTCCCTGGGCTCACGTCCTCACCTAGACATGACAAGGTAATGTATAAGACAGCCTCAATTCTAAATTGATGATCCCACGATCCCATTATTAGATGGTTTCTTGGGTTCCTTCCAGCTCTGAATCCCACAATCCTATGATGACATCACCTAAGAAACCCTTTCTTAGTCCAACACCTGTTCACCCAGCCATCTCCTTAGGGAAGAATGCCAGGAAATGCCTAGCTCTATCTAGCACCATGCTGGTTATAGAAAGATGTATCATCTGTGTCCTTTATAGAAAGACATATCATCTAAAGGCTTCCTCAGAGGCTAAAACTGCTTTCCCTGCCCCTCCTATAGGCAGGGCAAACAGCACTTATGCTGGCTGTCAGCCACGGTCGGATTGACATGGTCAAAGCTCTGCTGGCCTGTGCCGCTGATGTCAACCTTCAAGATGATGATGGATCTACTGCCCTGATGTGCGCTTGCGAGCACGGTCACGTGGAAATCGCTCGTCTGCTTCTGGCTGTACCTGACTGTAATACAGCACTCACCGACCATGTGAGTTCAAAAAGACGTTGTTGGGGTGGGGGCCTGCAACAGGGGAGGGAGGGTTGGAAGGCCATGGGGTTATGGTATTGGAGAGCTCACTTAGAGGGTTGACACAAGGCAGGAGAGTATGGCCATGCTTCTTTCTTGGTCAGCGCTCCCAGCCCAGCCTTTTGCCTTTCAGGATGGCAGTACAGCTCTCTCCATTGCCCTTGACAATGGGCAAAAAGACATCGCTGAGATGCTGTATACCCACATGAACCCGGCCAAGTCCTCGGTGAGTCCCAGGTTCATGCTCCTGGTCCTCCTCCTCACTTTCTTTTTTCTGCCCATGGATTCAAGTCTAGTCAGGGATGGGTATTCTAAACTCTGCAATAACCTGGAATTTAGGATTGAAGCCAGATAGATACTTTACAAATCAAGGAGGAGAAGCAGACGTCATGACCTTAAGAGAAGGCAGTGTGGTGTTGGGGATTGAAGGTCAGCCTTGAAAAGAGGAAGGCCTGTGTCCAAGTCCTGTCCTTGACACATACTGCCTGTGTAACCATGGATAAATCACAACTCTCAGTGCTGTTAGGCTACTAAGACAGTTAACACTTGAATTGCCTGCATTGGTGGATGGAGTTTGCCCACAATTATGAAATAGCAGATCCAGACCCCTCTTCCCCCAAAAAGAGGTGAAACATGCTAAAAATGGGAGACAGTTTAAGGAGGATGTCAGTTAATTAATGGATGAGTGAATAATCAAAGGGAAGTGTAAGGCTTCTCTATGCCAAAGCTATGAGAATAATGTCATAGGGTGAGGTTGGCAATCACATTCACCCCCAAACTGGCCTGTGACACCCCTTTCAGAGACTGTACGGTCTAAATACAGTATTGATGAGGTGCCATACAGCACTGATGACGTCTTTAGAAATCACCTTAGATGCATGATGTTTCTTAGCTTCTTAAATACACAGTAGGGAAAGGGAAAGGCAGGACATGATCATCTTCCTGTAGAAGGGGGACCAGACTTCAGCTTGGCCCCAGAGGGCAGAACCAGGAGGACAGGGAGAAGTTGCAGAGAGGCATACTTAGGCAGTGTAAGGGAAAATGTCCTGATCATTCGAGCTGTCTAAAAGTCTGCCTTGGGGAGTAATTGAGATCATCACTAGAGATCTTCAAGGAAACATTAGATGGCCATTTCTTAGGAGTATTCCAGAGGGAATTTCTGATCAGACAGATAGATCGGACAAGATAACTGTTGTTACCTAAGCATGGTATAGTGCATGTCTGTAATATCAGCTTCTGGGGAATGCTGAGCCGGGTACATGACTTAAACTCAGGAGTCCTAACTGCCTTAGGGCTTAAAAATCAATCAAGCATTTGTATAAGTGCAATGCCATTAGGGTGAGTATCTAGAAGTGGAGAGCCACCAAGCCTAAGGAGAAAAAATAGAGTTAATAGAGTTAAAAAATGGAGTTAAGCTTTCTTGTGAATTTGTATTGAGATTAGCCTATGCAGGAAGACTTAGTCTCTTTAAAAAAAAAAGTGACTGTTGTCATTCCTTCCAACTCTGAGCTCCTAAGATTCCTCTGCTGTTCCTTATTTACTTGGCGTAATCAAAAGACTTCTAATGAAAAGGTTAAAACATCTCAAACACTGGCTTGTCCTTTCAGGGTCCTACAAGGCAGGTGACAGTCAAGAGCACAGCTATTTCATCCAGCAACACTCAGTAGAAGCAATAGAACCTGCTGGCAGGACAGAGGACACAGAGCATCTGCAGTATCTGTCCATCAGAGGGAAAGAAGGAATGATGCGGAGGAAATACTTGGGAACACTCATCTACCCTTAGGGTGGAGAGCTAGCACTGTGACAGAATCCTATATCACACCTTCCCATCTTGTGCTATGTCCCTGACTGGTTGGCCACCTTGGCCTCACTCCATAACACCCATGTCCGAAGGGCAGTTGGACTCTTTGGAGACCTGCTTCAGCCACCAAGGGAGAATATGGTGTCAGGTGAAAGGGTTTGCAGTTTCTTAATGCTTTCTTTTCTTTTTTTCCCTAAACTTGCAAACCCAAGCCAAAGCAAAGATGTCCGTGGATGGAAACTGAGTTCTGCTCCCACTGTGCAAGAATTAAACATAAGGGACCTAGGCCTGGGCATAGGGCATTACCCCCAGAAGCCAGCCCCATAGGCACAGGAGGCATTGGAGATGCCTCTTTCAGAGAAATAAGCTTGAAATAGTGAGATATTTGAGGAAGTTGTGAAAGATTTTTTTTTGTTTTTTAAATAAGAAAAAAGCACTATGTTAAAAGCCTGAATTTTATATTAAGGATTAAGCTTGAGCTTTATATTATTAGGGTTTTATGAAGTTGTGCATGGTTTATAATGGGATTTTGCACATCTGGCTGGCATTCCCTCTGCCTGCATGCCTGTGGCCTGTACACTCAGTCTTCAGAAGTGTGTTTTACAAACTTATTTTTGTATCTGTTTTTATGCCAAGCATAGCAGAGTCAGTCTGTATCAGATTGGGAGGAGAACTTGGTCCTTTTCTTCCAGTCCTTTTTGTCCTTTCCCTGTCTGACCCAGGAGAGAAGCCCAGGATCCCACCGGAGACTAGGACAGAGGGAGCTCTGCATTTAGGACCACCTGGAATGTGGCAGAGCTCAGTACAGGCAGGAGCAAGAGGCAGCAAAAGGTTACAGTGACTGAGCTGGGCACCTAAACACAGCACTCTGTTGTGTAGAGCATTAGACAAGGGACCTTCAAGGTCAACTTGTCCAGCCTGACAGTTTTACAGATGGGAAGATGAAATTAGATCCAGTGACATAGCCCAAGTCTCGGATACCTCACTGGAAACGTTGTCTGACAAAAGGCAAAGATAAGAGTGAATAAGATAAAAGTAGATGCTCTAAGGGTGGAGAGGCAGTTCTCAGGTCTACTGGTCAGTTCTTGGGTGTGACCAATGAACTCAGGCTTCTCACAGCTGCAAAGGCAGACAAAGTGTTTTGGAAGCTCCTGAGGTCATCAATTTGGCAATCCTATATACCAGCCAGCCCATTTGGAAAGACAGGTTTACAGAAGATGTTAGCTTTTCAATACCCTTGCTCCTTTCTTTTGTGACTTGGGTCAAAGAAGTTTGAGAAAACCAGGTTTATGGAAGTACATGCTCCTCTACCACATATCCTATCTCTGGAACCACAAGCTACTCCTTCCTTTCTTCCTTGGTGATCCCAAGGAAGAAAATTCTTAAGTCAGGAAACATATTCCTCACCTGATTGTGCCTAGTGTATAGCAGATGAAACTCCAGCCAGGCATATGTCCTGCCATTCACCATAGCCAATTTATGTTGAATTGTTTCACTGGCTTGGGATTGGAACATCTGAGGACAGAAATCCCTGCCAGTCTGGATTTTTTTCCCTCAGCACAGTAAAGAAAATAAACTGCCCAGAAATGTTGGCCTCTTTCCCAGGATCAGAGTTTCTATGCCGGATTTAACCTGGATTGTTGGGATTTCAAACTGACCGTGTTAAACAAGAGGTTAGCAAATTCTCTATAACATAAATTTTGTGTGTGAGGTGCTTGTGGAAAGGGTTTGGTCTTTGCTTGGCTTTTAAAATTAAAACTGAAAGGCTGGGATAGTGGGAAACCTGATTCTGGTCTAGTGTTGCCATGCCTTGATGGATATCTAACAAAGATGACAGATCCAGGTTCTCACTTAAGAAATGGTACTTGCCAGTGTGTGCGTATTTTTGTGTATTTGTGTTTATATGTGTGTGCCCACATGTTTGTTTCAGATTCTTGAGAGATGGTAGACACTTGCCTTGAGGCATGTACCGTTCCCCGGATAGGTTCATATTTATCTGTTTTGTACAGCCCCATACACCTGGCTTGGCCCAGCATGCTGTGGAGGTTGGCATTTTGGTTTTTGTTCCTGCACTCAGTTATATACATGGGTCTGTTCTCACTATCCTGCATTGGTATTTCCATAAGACAGTATTACACTTAAATAAAGTATTCATTTTATAATCCTAAAAAAGTAAATGAATAAAACTATCTAAAATTACTGTATGTGAGTATATGCAATGCTATTTTTAGCTTGATTCATAAGAACTTTTTTATTAACTGCCGTGAAAAGTCACTTGCTGTGAAAGTGACCACATCTATGGCTTCACACTTCAGAGCTGTTTCAAATGCATCCTTCCTCCCTTCCCTGTTTTTTTCCAAAATCCTGGATGTGCTGGTAAGCATGGCCAACAATTTAATAACTTCCCTGTTGCATAGGGTCAAACACAAAAGACTAATTAAGGGCTGAAATCTCATCCTTTGTTTTATACAACTTTGGGCATTTCATTCCCTAAATACAGATTAGGGACATAACTTATTTAGCTTGGTTTGCTCTCTCCCCTGAAGAAGAGCCTCGCTCGGTGTGGCAAACCCCTAAGAGGTTTACTATCTGGAGTTTACTATCACTTAATTGCAGTGTTGTTCAAAGTTCTTGGTGTAACAAGATAATCTGACAATCACAGTATTATTCAGCCTCATTTTAGAGATGGGGAAATCAAGGCCCAGAGAGATGATAAGTTGCTCAAGGTAAAAGAGGAAGTGACTAGTAGGTAAAGTGTACAAACTATGAGCTAAAAAGAGGATCTAGGAACCTTAGAGTAGGAAGGAATCAAACAATTCATTCAATAAATGTCTCTATTATGTACAAGAATGGAACATAAAGGCAAGAAAGTCCCTTGATTCCTGAATGGATTTGTTTAATAAATGCAAGATAAGCTGGGAAGGGAGAAATGACTTAGAACTGGAGAAACAAGGAAGATCTCTTGGAAAAGGTGGCACCTGAGCAGAAGGAAGGTGGAGATTTTAATCAGGAGAGGTGAGAAGGAAGTGTCTTATCTGAGTCTAGAGGGAAACCAAAAAGTCAAAAGCAGCCCCTGCCCTCAAGGAGCTCATCATCTAATGAGAGGATACATGAAAACAACTATGTACAAATAAAATTTTACAGGATAACTTGTAGGTAATCTTAAAGGGAAGGCATTTGCATTAAGGGCAACTGGGAAAGGATTCTTGTAGAAGGTAGAATTTTAACTGGGACTTGAAGGAAGCCAGGAGAGAGAGAAAAGCAGCAAAACCATTCTAGGCATAAGGGACAGTCAATAAAAACACACCCCATCTGAAGAGGGAGTGTCTTGTATAAGGAACCACCAGGAGAGTAGGGTGTAAGAAGACTGGAAAGATCAGAAGGGCCAGGCTATGAAGGACTTTTAAACCAAATGGAAGACTTGATATTTCATCTTGGAGGTAATAAGGGAGACACTGGAGTAGACTGCAAACGGTTGGACCTATGCGTTAGGAAGATCAGTTCCTAAGTAGAGGATGAATTAGAATGGGGAAGAGACTTGAAGCAAGGAGATCAACCAGCTGGCTATTGAAGCAAGCAGGTATGAGGCAATGAGGGCCTGAACCAGAGGGATGGAACGTTCCATTGTGTGACCCTGGCCAACTCATTTAACCCTTTTGCCTCAGTTTTCTCATCTATAAAATGAGCTAGAGAAGAAAACTACTCCACTCTCTTTGCCAAGAAAACCTTTAATGGGTTCATGAAAAGTCAGACACGACTGAAACATGACTAAACAATAACAGCTGACCCCTAATGATGTTTCCCAAAGGCAGTTCACAGTCTTTTCCACTTTCTCCTTCCTAAAAGTTTTGGAAGAGAATTTTGATATCCCTCAAATGTCCTCAAAACAATGTGATATATTGAATAGGTCTAGAAAATTTTGAGAGAGACAGGGAGAGAAATTAGGAAAATTAATAATATGTTCATCCCCATTTGGGGGTCCTGTATCACAATGAGAAAAATGTTTTCCCTCCAAATTGTTAAAAAAAAATGTAAAATAAAACTGAGGCCCAAGTAGTGTGCATGGTGTGAACTTAATGATGCCTTCCTTTGAAATATTGATTTCACAAATGAGAGTATGGCCCAGGAAACAGCAACTGAGGCATGTCTGGGAAGAGAAACAAACCCCAGTGAATGCATTGTTCGGACCACTGAGTTAGAATGTGCAAATGATAAAAATGTAAATACGACATTAATAATGGCTGACATTTATATGAGACTTTTAAGTTTTATAAAACACCTTTTTTATCCTTTGATCCTTGCAACAATAATGAGAAAGGTATTATAGTTATTATTCTCTTTTACAGATGAGGAAGCTAAGGCTCAAAATGGATAAAGTGAGTTTTCCAGTAGAGACATGTGTAAACCCAAATCTATACTGACAAAATTATCTACCCTTCTTTTCACTGTATCACACTAACTCCTTTGCTATTTGTCAACGTCAGTTTTTTAATTTCAAGTTTAATTTCAAGTTCAAGGGTGTGTTCAAGGAAGACTATTACCTCTGGTTTGAGAGCTGCCAAGCCTTTGGTTTCCACCTGATTCACCCACATCCCCTTCGGATCCAAGAAGCTGCAGCAGGCACAGTGATCACATCCTGGTAAGGTGTTTTGGCAGACAAGCTAAACCAGGTTGAGGGTAACCAAGTGGTCTCAAATCCTTCGGTCAGTTGGGGTTATCTACCCCAAGCACGTGAAGACTTCCCCTGTGGCATGGGCAGATGAGAACAATTTGTTCTCGAGGCCATGAGGGAAGCTGAAGCCGATGCAGTGTAGCACTTAGAACTTGGTCAGACATCAAAGTCGCCAAGGTCATCTGCTGCATTTTGCGCCATCACTAGTCAGGATGACTTTTGTCCTGCCACTGTACTTGGATGACTCCGGAAGAGTGAAAGAGGCCACAACTTCAAGGGACTCTGTCTCATTTAAATCCAATTATATGCAAATCAAAAGACATCATCCATAACATTTTACTATTTTTACCTAATCAAGGGCCAGTAGTAACAGGCAAGTAATGAAGCAGCAGGTGTGAATATCCTGGGAACTGTGGTCACAGCCCTGCATCCAGGCAGCTCAGGTCATCTCACTGGACTGGAGCAACAGTGGGAGTCAGCAGCCTCCTTGATGTCTAAACAGCCTTTTTGAAGGACTGTACTGCTCACCTCCTGGCATGAGGAAAGGGCTAGAAAAGGTGCCCTAAAAATTGTTTACTTCACTCAACCCTGGCCTTCTGACTGTAGCAGGGATTCCACCCTGCAGTGGAAACACACACAAGAAAAAATGTACAAAAACTTTTGCAGATGATTCCACTCATCTTTGGTACATCCAAATACTAGCCCTGAGTGAAATAAGGCTGACAAATGAGGGCCAGCTTACCAAAGTCAGAGCTGGACACATGTTTTTCTGGAGTGGCTGTAGTGAAGAGGAGCACAGTGAAGCTGGTGTAGGTTTTGCCATCAAAACTAGTCAACAAGCTTGGATGCCTACCAAAAAGGAGTAAACGACTGGCTCATAACAGTGTGATTACCACTTGCAGGAAAGCACCATGCCACTATGATCAGTGCATATGCTCCTACCATGATGAACCCTGATGAAGTCAGAGAAATTTTATGAAGATCTAGAGACCCTCATCATCAATGTACCAAAAGAGGACAAGCTTATAATTCTGGGTGATTTTAATGCAAGAGTAGGTACAAATTACCAGACATGACAGTGAGTCCTTGGGAGGAATGAAGACTTGTGTGTCTTGTAACCTTCTTATCTGTCTTCTATTTCCCTAAATGCAATACAATTTTGTGAATGTACCTTATATCATTGTAAGGAGAAAAGATATGCAGAATGTTAGAATGACTGAGGTGATGTGTGCTGCAAAGTTCTGGACTGATCATAGACTTATTCGCTACAAGATAAATATTCACATTCAACAAAAGCAGCAGCCCCAAGGCAAGATGACTACCAGAAGACTTAATGTCAACAGATTAAAGCACCTTTTCTAGCGGTTACAATTTATTGCTAATTTGGAGGGAAAACTGAGCCAACTCACAATTGGCCATGGTGGAGTAGAAAAGGAGTTGGGTAACTTTCAGAGATTTGGTGTACAATACTGCATTTACTCATCTGGGCCAGAACATCAAAATTGGTTTGATGGAAATGATGTTCTCCATCATTTAGAAACTGCTAAACAAAAAACAAGAATGCCATAGGGTTTACCAGGATGATAATTCATGTGGCTCTAAGAAAGCAGCATTTAACTCCATCAAAAGTTAAGTGCAAACAAAGCTTAGAGAGATGCAGTATTCTTAGTTCAGTAAGAAGGCAGATGAAATTCAGTTTTGTGCTGATAGTAACAAGCCAAAGTGCTTTTATGATGGCCTGAAGGCTATTTATGGCCAAAGACCAACGGTGCATCTCAACTACTCAGTACTGATGGAGCCACGTTGATTTGTGATAAGGACTTGATCTTGGAGAAATAGGCTGAACACTTCCATAAGTGTTCTCAACAGACTGTCATCAATCAGTGCTGAAGTTATTGACCATATACTTCCGGTTGAAGTCAATCCCTCTCTAGCTGAATTTCCAAATGAAGAAGAGGTTTTGAGGTCCATTAGCCTTCTCTGGTGTGTTGAAGCACCTGGTGCTGATTCTATTTCAGCTGAGATTTACAAGGCAGAGACTATACTGCTCATACAAAAGTTGACTAAAATTTTCCAAGTTATATGGCAAGAGGAGTTTATCCCCTAAGAGTTCTAGGATGACTCCATTGTCCATCTTTGTAAAGGTCAAAGAAATAGATTGTTGTAATGCTTGCCCATTAAGGGAAGCTTGAATAAGGGAGGTTTTTTGTTGTTGGAAGGCCCACACCTTTTAATTT
Source organism: Potorous gilbertii (assembly GCA_028658325.1). NCBI lineage: Eukaryota > Metazoa > Chordata > Mammalia > Diprotodontia > Potoroidae > Potorous > Potorous gilbertii. The sequence goes on along the minus strand of CM053773.1, from coordinate 184,339,236 downwards.
CTAATAAGGCACTGGTTCTCAAGTGATGCTCTCGGACTCTGAAGTGTATATATATTCTGAGGTGAAGTTTTGTTTTGGGGCTCTTTGGAAGTGTTTCCTTGGCCAGACAAGCAGCTGCTAAGGAGCACCCTCCCCCTCTTTTGAAAACCCAGATGGGAGGAGGAGTTAGAGCTTCTCTCTCTGGTAACTATGTATAGGCATTGCTTATGGTCAGATGGTTGGAAAGCCCTGTCGATTTTTATTTCTCTGTATTTTCTCTGAAGTTCAGGGTACTGATTTTTTTCCCTTGAATTATATGTGCTTGATTAGATTGTTGACCCCTCAAAAATTGCTTTCCTTTTAGAAAAGCAGATCTAAGAACCTATACAGCAGGCCCTCCAGTGTATGTTAGGGTCCTTGCTGTTAAAATTGTCCTGTGACAATCATAGCAAGGAGGAAGTGATGGGGTACAAGACCAAGTCAAGATCTTTTCCCCTTGGATCGGGAGGGCTTTTGTCCCATTTGCCTGAAGGACCCCAGAAAGTCTGACCTTGGTGGAAGGTCCTTGGATTCCCCTTCCATTCCTCCCAGTCCAGATACCCCCTATCTTATCACTAGTTAATATTCTCTTCCTTTGATATTGCTGACTACTTAGCATTCTCTTGAAGTTCAAGTTGCCCAGCCTGGATAGTGAATTGTCTGGACTACAGGCCAGTCCCATCAGGATCCTCCCTGGATTTGATCTACCCCAGACTACTTGGCGACACTTGGATTCTTCCCTCAGTCTTTTTCTGTATTTAATTCCATCTTGCTTCCATGAAGGGGTTCAGGTTTAATCCAGCACAGAATTTGTCTAGCTGAGATTCTATCTGACCCGCTTGTCAAAATGAACGTTACAAAAGGTTAGGCTCCTTAAGAGTCAACCCAGTATGACAAATCTTTAATAAACTTTGTTTTCCTTTGGTTTTAAGAAGACTTGTCTCAAATTCATTCGAGCAGGACCCGGTGTGTTGGTATTTTGGGGTCCCCACTTCCCCCCAAACCTCAACATTATGTCAAAATTTGGGTGCCTAAAGAAGTTCATCAGTACTGTACATTAGTTTCACAATGGCATGCTTTCTAGATTCTGGATAACGGATGATGCTCTTGTACTTTCTCAGTCACCAATGAAGTAAAGCAGGGCTGTGTGTTTGCTCCTATGGTTTTTAGCATCGGGTGAAATCAGGTTAAGTGAAGACCCCTCAGGCATGAATTCCCCAAAACCCCCACACTTCCTGCCAAAGCTAAAATAACTAAGTATCCCCCTTAGGCAAATAAAATGCTCCAGGATGGAGGAGAACCACCAAAGTTCTGGTCATGTGACCTGGTGTACCCCCCCCCCGTCACTTCCCTTTCACCACCCCCTTACTGCCACATCAGCATTTTTTCCTTAAGTTCCATATTTGGTAAAAAAAAAAAAAAAACCCTCACTGATGAGCAACAATCTTTCCATGTTCTTTGTCTCTGGGGTAGATGCCCACACTTAGACTGTACACCTGGATTCCCAGCCAATGGGAAGAGAGGCTAGTGGGCTTCCATATTATGGACTATATAATGTTGTATTCCACTCTGTTCAGATGCACTCCCTTGCTGACATCACCCATGGTGTCAGGGGAAGCACCCCTTCTCATGAGATTGTAATAAATTCCTTTTTTGCTTTCTACCTTGAGAAGGCTCTGAGTTTAGCTGTATCCCACACAGCATGATGTTTTCAGCAGTATCGTCAGACACCTTCAACGAGGACGGAAACAGCAGCAAGGTCAGCTACCACACTGATGGCAAATTATTTAACTCAAAAAGGCTACAAGTCAAGACTAAAATGGAGAGAGATGATAATGGAATTCATAGAAGCTGATGAGATTACCAAGTAAAATAGTGTAGAAGGAGAAGTGGACCTTTGGAGATACCAGCAGTGAATGGACACAACCTGCAGATCCAACAAAGGAGACAAAGAAGGAGCAGTAAGTTAGGAAGAGAACCAGTGAGAGAAGTGTCATGAAAACCTAGAGAGAAGAAAGCATCATAAAGAGGGTAAACAACAGTGTCAAAGGCTAAAGAGAAGTCAAGAAGGATAAAGACTGAAAAAGAGCCCTTAGATTCGGCCAGCAAAGATATCATGGATAATTCTGAAGAAAGCAATTTCAGTCCTACTTGTACTTTTAAGAATATTTGGTCACTCAATAAACAGAAGCACCTACTATATATACTAGGCACTGTGTTAAGTACTGGAGATACAAAAAGAGACAAAAGGCATTTCTTGTCCTCAAGAAGTTTACAGTTTAATTGGGGAGACAATGTGCAATTACACAAGCTAGATATAGAATAAATAAGAAATAATTAACTAAGGGAAGTTACAAGGATTTAGAGGAGTTGAGAAAGGCTTCCTGTAAAAGATGGGAATTTAGTTGGGATTTAAAGGAAGCCAAGGAAGTCAGCAGACAGAGTTGAAGAGCAAGAGTACTCTAGGCAAGGGACACAGTCAGAGAAAAAGCCCAGGGACAAGAGATGGAGTGGAGTTCATGAAGCTGCCAGGAAGCAAGTGTCACTGGATCAAAAAGTATCAGGGCTTATAGTGTAAGAAGACTGAAAACGTCGGAGGAGGCAAAGTTATGGAGAATTTATGAAGGTTATGAAGGAGAAACAAAGCATTTTGTATTTGATACAGGGAACCACTGGTGTTTACTGAGTGGAGGATTAGGGGAGTGGGGAGGGTGACATGGTTGCACCTGTGCTCTAGGAAAATCACTTTGGTGGTTGAATGGAGAATGATTGGAGTAGGGCAGACCCACCAGCAGCTATTGCAATAATCAAGGCATGAAGTGATGAGAGCCTACACCAGAATGGTAGCAGTGTCCAAAGAGAAGGGAACATATACAAGAGATGTTGCAAAGTTAAAATCAACAGGCCCTGACAGCAGACTGCATGTAGGGTATGACAGAGAGTAAAGAGCTGAGGATGACACCTAGGTTGGAAGTCTGAAGGACTGTTAGGATGATGTTGTCTTCTATGTTCAAGGGACATAATTTCTGAGTAATCATTTTATTATGACTAGCGAATAATTAATAAAAGGATGGTCACTTGGCTGTCTCTAACCAAAGATTCATGCCAGTCTACTGATATTTACACGTCCTTGGAAGAGTGGGTATTCTCAGCAGATGGCAATCAACTCATGAAAAGAATGAGTATTAAAAGAGGTGGACCTATTCTAATGAGGGGCTAGGGAGAATAGGACTTTGATTATGTCACTCTCGCAGACCACTCCCAGGCCAAGGTAATCTAGACAAAGGATCTAGCCTGAGTAGAACACCATGGGCCTTCCTAGTCGGGTGGCATCCGAACAAGACTGAGGAGAATATTAAATCCAGTTTCATTATCTGCCCTATTCTTCAGGGGCTGATTTCTGAATGAAGAAATACGGGGAAAACCTTAGTCCTAATTCAATAATTAGTTATTAATATGAAATAATTTTTTTCATTGTAATAGAGAAGTTAGACGGCTTGGAGGGGAAATAATTTTTGTTTTAAGATGTCTCCTGGACATCCAGTTGGAGATATCTGAAATGAAATGGGAGATGCAAAATTGGAGGTGGGCAGAGTTTAGGGCAAGATTTGAGCCACGTTAGTTGGAGAGGGGATGAGAAGGTTGGGAAGGGCTGCGGTGGAACGATAAGCCATCTAGCTGAGCTTGGGTGGAAGGGCAGCACGTGCTGTGGCTTGGGTAATGAGATGGGGGGAGGGGGCAGAGAGCTTGGGGCCGTGTGCAACTGAATTCATTCACCCAGAAGTCGAGATGGGACCAAGGGGGCCAAAGGGGAGGCAGTAGAGGGGAAAAAGCACCAGGTAAGGGCTGGATACGCGGATTTCAATCAACAAACACTCGCGAAGCACCTACTACGTGCAGGCGGTACAAAGCAGGAACTGGAGCCGGAGGAGAGCCCCAGGTGGGAGACCCTGGGCAAACTCGAGTGCAGAGCTGTTATCTTCCCTCACAGGAGGGCCCAAGGTTATGTAGCTGGGGTCCGGGGGCCACGAGAGCTGAACCACAGCCGGCAACCGTTCCCTCAGCGCTTGAGAACACGCATGCGCAGCGAGAACAGCTCCGCCTCCTCAACGACGATTGGCTACTTTGTACGTCTGTCGCGCCGGAAAACCAATAGAAAGCGAAGAAAACAACCGAGGCCGGCCGCCGACCGCTTTGAGTTTGGGCGGGCTCGGGGGCGCCGGGCTTCTCCGGGTTTTTCCCGTTCAGGCCATGGCGGTATTTCGGGACATGGAGGAGGTGAGCCAGGGACTGCTCGGTCTGCTCAACCCCAACCGAGCCGGGGCGCGGGTGCGGCGACTCCTGGGGCGGCAGGAGCGGCTCATCGAGAGGCTGCTGGACACGAAGAGGTGCACTCACCGGCTCCTCTCAGGTGCGGGAGCGGGGCGCGAGGGGCGGGGTGGGGGAGGGGAGGACGCAGGGCGCAGGCGCAGGCGCAGGCGCAGGCGGCCCGGCGTGGGGGGCGGGGTGGGGGAGGGGAGGACGCAGGGCGCAGGCGCAGGCGGCCCAGCGTGGGGGGCGGGCCCTGAACCGGGCCCGCCTGTGTTTCGCTAGTGCCCCGCGGATTAAACTCTTAGCCCGCTCTTGGGCGTTTAAAACCTTTCTCGTTACTATCTCGCGATTAATCCATCGGCAACTCTGGATGAAACGCCGACCCGGTACCTGAGTCCGTCCTAGGTGCACGCAAGACACGCACAACGAAGGAAACCCACCTCGGAACGACCTTGCCTTCTAATGGGACTGACCAGTACCTATTAACTCATAAAGTTAATATATTCAAATATATGCGCAGGTTAATTGGGGCGGGAGGACTTGCCGTCTGGGCTTTGTGTCCAGGTAAGAGGCGGTGACGGAGGCGGGGAGGAGGGCCAGTGCCCGAGGAGTGGGAGAGGAGCCCGGGCAGGTAGGGCGTTCTCTTGGCAGGTCCTCTAACCTCTCTTGATCTCAGTTTCCTTACCTGTGGAACGGGGCACCTGCCTTCTAGGGGCGTTGTGAGGAGCCGATGAGGTGATACTTGAGGAGAGCGCATGGGAGGCACGTCATCAATGCCCCATGTCGCTTCTCTCCAGGGACTGTGGCTGTAGGCTTCAAATTGAGTCTCAATTTAAAAAAATGGATCCTCACATTTCTTTCTTTTTTTTTTTTTAAATACAACCTGACCCAACCTCTCATTGAGGATCATATGAGATAATATTTGTAAAGTGCTTAGCACAGTACCTGACACGTAGTAGGGGCTAGATAAATACATATTCCCTTCCCTTCCCTCTCTGTGCAGCTCCCCCCTTCTCGTTAAACAGAGTAAATGCTTGTCGATTCAGTTTTAGTGGTCATTCTCTTCTCAGATTATTGTGCGTATGCTTGTCTGTTTACGTCAGGGCAGGATCTGGTTTTTTGTTTTTTCTCTGTGTTCCAAGTGTTTGGAATTTAGTTAATTTATCATTTAGTTAATAAGTACTTTTTGGGCTGGATTTGTCATAAGACAGGGAAAAAGGAAAGGTATGAGAGCTGATACAGCACCTGCTTAGTACTAGGCACTGGGCTAAATACTGTACATAGGTTGTTTCATTTGATTTTCACAACAGCCTTGTGAGGTAGGTGCTGTTATTGTTTCCATTTTACAGTTAAGTAAACTGAGGTAAACAAGGTAAGTGAGTTTCCCAGGGTAGTAAGGATCTGAAACTATATTTGAACTAAAGTTTTCCTGATTCCAGGCCCTCCAGGGGCATATTAACCACACCATTCAGCTGCCTTTTTGTACCTTTCAGTCCAAACCCCTGATTTTACAGAGGGAGAATGTCATCTGTAAAAGGGACTTGCTTATGGTTACCATGAAACCAGTTAATTATTGGCAAAGCTGGGATACATGCCTAGGTCTCCTGACTCCCATCCTAGGGTTCTTCCTATCCTATCGCAAAAGTCTTTTCCTGTAGTCATAAAGTGTCAGAGCCAGGAAAAAATCATAAGATATATGTTCAGAGCTGGAAGAGACTTTAAATCCTCTAGTCCAAACTTATTTTACAAATGAGGATACTGAAGCCCAGAAAGGTTAGTTGGTTTGCCCAAGGTCACCCAGGTAGTAAGTGGCAGTGCTGAGATTCGAACAGGGTACTCTGACTCCAAATCTAAGGCTTTTCACATTCTATGTTATTACTGCCACATGAAAGTGAATTTTTATTCCGGATGCTTGCTTTCCTATTGCTGCAAAATCTGAAAATAGTCATTGCATTTAGGTAGCACTTTAAGGTTTGCAAAGTGCCATACATGTGTTATCTCATTTGACCCTGTGACAGATACTAATATTATCCCCATTTTACAGATGAAGAAACTGAACTGGAGAGGTTAAGTGTCTTGCCCAGAGTCTCACACCTAGGAAATACCTAGGTGGGATTTGATCTCAGGTCTTCTTTACTCCTCAGTTCAGTGCTCTTACCTACTGCACTATCTATCTAGCTGCCTAATCAAGGCATGTATAAAGGGCATATTTGGTGAATTTGCAAGTTATAGTTTATAGCAGACTAAATCTTTAGTTGCATAACCGATTGAAAAGTTGAACTAATACAAATTCTACTGTGCTTTTTGTTTGTTGATGAAATGTTTGTTTGGCAAAGCAAAATGCTGTCCTAAAAGCTCTACTTTAACAAGATGTCTCATTCATTTAGCAAGTTTTTTGAGGTGCCCAACTATATGCAAGGCAATGGGGGGATACCAGTCCATTCCCTGAAAGGGCTTCCATGGGATGGGGGGGTGGATTTTAAGGGGCAAAATGTCATCCTGAAGACTTTCCTTCAACAAGGGACCTCATTCATTCAGCAAGACGTTTTAAATGCCTACTGTATGCAAGGGAGTGGAAATACCAAAGCAGAAGCAAAAAACAGTCCATTCCCCAAAGGAGCTTACCCCCTCCCAGATATGAGTGACATACATACATTCAGTTAAGTAAATAGAAATATGTATAATGTCATTTGAGGAGAAGATCACTAGTAACTGGGAGCTATATAGAACTTGTAGAAGTTAGTACCTGAGCTGAACCTTGAAAGTCAGATAAAAATTATCTGAGGGTCCATTGATGAAATACTTCTGTCAGCCACTGAATCAATGATGCAGAGATAGTGAACTGCCCTTTTATCATTATACTCAAGGTGCGGGCTCAATTGAGTATCCAGTGAGGCCAGAGCATTCAGCAACTTCATGTAGAGTGAGAATATTTTTAAAAAGTGGAATTTTGCAGAAAGCAAGTGGGAAAAATAAGAGTAAAAGTGACAAGTAACAGGGAGGAATAAAGGGCACCTGAAGCTTATTTCCCAAACCTGGTTGTGCAGGTGTGGTGCCCTTGTCACTGTAAGGGACACGGTCTGGAAGCTGAAAATGGAGACTGGGCCAGCACCCTCGTATCATAGTGTAGATAAGAAGCCTGAGCTACAGCTTCTTTCCCCTCAGTCTTTCTCTTATCACAGTCATAGCAAGAGGCCTAGGACAGAAACTCTCTTGTCACAGAGGGATTCTGAGATTCCTAGATGCAAAAGTGAGAGGTGAACAGAACTCTGGGCACAGGGGACAAGCTGTTTAAAGTGCTGAGTGCGTCATGGCTTATCAAATAATAAATAGCACGGTTTGACTGGAAGGAAAGGCATATGAAGGGGAGTAATGTTTAAAAAAAAACCTGAAAAATAGCTTGGAGTTAGATTGTGAAGAGTTTTAAGGTGGAGAATTTGCCTTCTGTGGAGACCCTGAAGTTTCTTTTCATCAGGAATGTTTGAAAGTTCTCTCTTCAGTTAAAAGTCCATTTTTCACCTTTGTCTTTATACTCAGACTTTCAGGGAAAGTATTTAGTCTTAGTTATAGGCCTACCTCTTTTGCTTTCTGGAATATTGCATTCTAAGATCTTTCATTTACAGTAGAACCTGCAGGGGCTTGTGCATTCCTGACTTTGGTTCTGTGGTACTTGAACTCTTTCTTTCAGACTGGGTTGCAGTCATTTTTCTTTGACCTGGAAATTCTGGATTTTAATTATGACATTCTTGGATGTGATCAGTGGATTCTTTCCATTTTTTACTTTGTCTCTTAGCTGTAAGAGGTCTAAGCAGATTTTGCTTATGATTTCTTGAGAAAGAGTGCCCAGGTTTGGGGGTTTTTTTAATCATGGCCTTCAGGGAATTCAGTGATTCTTAAGTTATTTCTCCTTGACCTTTTTTCTGAGTAGTTGTTTTTGATATTAGACACTTTTTAAAATTTCTTCCTTTTCAAAATCTTTTATTTAATATTTCTCATCTTACAGAGCCACTGATTTCTGTCTGACCTACTCTAATTTTCAGTGAATCTGTTATTTGAATAAGATTTACAATTTTCTTTTCTAAGCTATTTATTGTTCCAGTTCTTTCTTGCAGCGTTTTTATTTCATATTTTATCTTTCATTTCTTCCAGGTATTCATGCAGTCCTTATAGATAATCTATTTTTTTTCTTTGAGTCTCTCCTTGCAGTTGTCATAGAGTTACTGTGTTCTAGGTTCTAGGATTTTTTGGTGTCTCTGGATCTATACATCTTTATAGTGGTTGGTGTCTTCTATTTAGTCACATATTTAGTGTTATTTTTTGAATTGGGACATTGTGCCAGGGCCAAACTTTGCCCCTGCTATGCTTTGGATGGGCTGTTCCACCTAGCTTGGTCTCAGCCAGGTTCACCTGTGTTGCTATACTAATCTCTACCCCCCAGGGTGTGTCTACTCTAAAAGTGCTGGTAAGTTTCAGGACCCCTCTGTACACACAAACCTCTGGGTCTTTGGGGTTAAAAAGGGCTGGATCTTCAGAGCACTCTGTGGTGTCTCAGGACAGAGGACTATGAACCTTGTCAGTGTCAAACTCTGTTAAAACTTTTGTGGTTTTCCAGCGTCCACACTGAGGAAGATTTTCAACAGCTCCGGACCTTCTTGTGGAAGCCTTTGCTGTTACTGTCTCAGAACGTAGAGCCATGCAGGCTAATCCATCTTTGGTCACACTGGGTAAACTTAGTCTTGTTTTCTGGCTTTTCTGTTGCCTCCTGTAGACTTCTGGCTTTTTGTACAGTTCTGGAGTAGGTAACGTAATTTCTTACAGTTCCTAATTATTGATCATATTTTTTATGCAGTGCTTTGTTTGGGTTTTTCTGGAATAGATATGTGAGAACTTGTCTACCTGTTTCTATTCAGATAGCTGTCTTTTCTATTCAACACTCGCCTCTCCACCCCCAAGTTTCTTCAGCAGGGAATTAACATGGCCGAGTTTGTGTATTAGCAACATCATTTTGACAGACAAGAAGGGCATGTTTGAAATTAATCCTTTTTTTTTCATTCTTCTGTGTATGTGGAAATGTTCATGTTTGGTAATGATTGAAATTCAGAATAACAAAAAGAAAAAAATAAAGGAATATCAGTTTGGCAGCTGGGGGTAGAATGGTTTGGGGAGGAAGAGGCTGGAAATGAGGATGCCTAAGTGAGGTCAGCAGACTTTAGTCTAGGAAAGAGGCAAGGAGAGTGTGAAAGACTGGGATGTATTTGAGAGGTGTTGTGGAAGCAGAGTCACCCAAACTTGACGACTGATTAGATATGAGTAGTGATTAAGTGCTTACTATGTGTGAGGCACTGCACTAAGTGCTACACGTAGAAAGAGGGGCATGAAGTGGTCTCGGTCTCAAGGAGCTCACAGTCGAATGGGGACAACAGCATGCAAACACATGTATCCAAAGCAGCCTATCAACAGAAGAAACAGAATTAACAGATACTTGACAAACCTTAAGAGCTGTGTTTTAAACTCAGCTGTTATTTTTCTCCTGCCTCCCCTTGAAAACCTTGAGTGTTGGAGAGCTCAGCTCTCTCATGAAGCCTATCCTATTTTTGGACAGCTCTAATATTAGGAAATTTTTCCTTCTTTTCAGCCAAAATTTCTGAATTTCCAGTCATTGTTACTAGTTCAGACCTCTAGGGCCAAGTGCTAGTCTGATTCCTCTTCCAAGCATTAGCTTTTCATATACTTGAAGACAGCTGTTTTACTTGCTCCTAGCCATAGGGCTAGTAGAGGTCAGACATAGGTCTCAGATTCTGGTCTTCTAACTCTAAACTCAATGTTCTTTCTCCTGTAACATGCTGCTTACCCATATCATAATTTGCATACTGCCAACCAAGTTCTACCCAAAGGGCAGTCAAGTCAAACTCACTGAAACAGCAATGCCCCTTGAGGGAGAGTCAGGGAATAAGGAATGGGAACATACATTTATTAAGTGCCTACTGTGCGCTACATATTGTACTAAGCACTTTATAAAGGTTATTTCTTTCTAATATTTAGTGTTTTTGTAAGCGCTTTAAGGTTTGCAAATATGATTTCAGGTGATCCGCACAACAACTTTGGGAGATAGGTACTGTACATATTTCAATTTTACACTTGAGGAAACTGAGGCAGGCAGAGGTTAAATTACTTGCCTAGGGTCACATAGCTAGTAAGTATCTAAGGCTGGATTTGAACTCAGATCTTTCTGACTCCAGGACCAGCACTCTATCTACAATACCCCTTACTTGTTAGATCAGAGACAGCATGGGCTGGGCAGGTCAGACCACCACCACTCCCACTTTGCCCATTATCTCCCCTCAGACCCTGTTGGAGACAGCCAGGATTCTGAACCTAAGAACCCTGGTAATAGTGACATTAAATAATAACATCAGAGAATGACCATCTGCTGTGCTGCTCTGCTCCTCAGGGCCATGGAACCTTTCCATCCGACTTACAGCTGGGAACCTTCCCTATGTGTGGTCTTCCCCATCAGAATCTGGACTCCTTGACAGCAGGAACTGTCATTACTTTTCTAGTTGTATCCCTAGCACTGAGCTCCGTGCTTTGTACATAGGAAGTGCTTGTTAAATGTTTCATTCATTCATGAGATTGATCACTCTTTTTATCTGCATTTAATTCTCACTCATTGTGCCTGGAGGGGATCTTGGGTTCTTCAAAACTCTTGGAGTGGGATACCACCAACGGCAGGTCCCACCCAGATGGAAGAAAGCTTCAGGTGGAGCCTCAGTAGTGGACAATGGATGTGCCCTCAGGACTAGACCCTTCTTACCAGAGAGCTGTCCACAGGATGATTTGTTTCAGAATTCCAGAGTCTAGGAATTGGAAGGGTCTTGAGAAACTACATAGACCAACCCATAGGCAAACCAAGAGCTCCCTCTGCAACATCCCAGACCAGTTGTGCCTCCTTGAAGCCTTCCAGGGTAAGGCATCTCACTGCCTCCAGGGGCATCTCATCATTGGGTAAGGTAGTTCTGGTGTTTTGGAAGTTTGTTGAGCCTAAACCTGCCTCTAGCTACAGAAGCTCAGGCTATGGCCCCCTTAAAGACAGAGGTCTAAGTCTGGCACAATGGAGGGAGCACCCAAACCAAAGAGATCAGAGGGTCCTGGAGTACTAAGGTTGGAGCATTCCTCTCATTTCTCCCTGTTAACTTTTAAGCTCTATGAAGACAAAGACTTTCTGATTTGTCTCCATAATTTACCTCAGCACCATGGCACACTGCTGCCTACTCTGCCTCTGCTGCTCTGCCTGGTCTCATTTCCGTGGAAAAAGATGCCCCTTGGTCCTCTCCCTCCTTATCCTCCCTCACTTTCCTGCCTTCTTTATGTCTTGTCTCTCTACCCCTGTTATATTGTACTCTCCTTGAGGGCAGGGACAATCTTTTTACTTATTGTATCCCCAGCGCTTAGCACAGTGACTGGCACATAGTTTGTGTTTGTCCTTCGTTGCCGAAGAAGACCATGCCATCAGAGAAATAATGACATGACTTGCACTTGACTTTGTTCTGAGGGAGGGAGGGCTGTGCAGGTCACCAGCTTCACTTCTTCTCCAGAGCCATCTGAATCCAATGACCAGATATTTATCAGGATGACAAAATAAATGTATTTTGGATTGGAAATAAATATTACTTCTTACTCAGCTTTTGAATGAATGAATATTGCAAACATAGGACAAGAACACTTCAAGAATTCAGGGAAAGGAGAGGATCATTTGTGATTGAAATAATCAGAGAATCTTCTGGTGCTTGAGCTTAACCTTGAGGGGATAGTGGAAAATGGACAACCATCAAGGTGGGGAGTATAGGGCTTGAACCTAGTGCTCTTGCTCCTAAGCCCTTAGAGTAGGGACATCCAGGAGTCATTTTAACTACCTTTGGGGTAGGGAGGGTAGATATGAATGTCGAGTCCTGCACCCTCTCTTACCCTACTCCTTTGTCCCTGGGACCAGGCCTGCTCAAGCTGCTTGTGGCCCTAAACCAAGAGAGGAATATCCTCAGACCATGCCGATCTCTTAAAGGCAAGATGAAGGAAAGTCTGTCTTTGGGGAAAGGCATTTGAAAATGCCTCACCAAACAAGAGATAGAAAGGATCACAGGAGGTAAAATAGATAAATTTTGATTACATAAAATTAAAAAAAAATTTGCACAAACAACCAATGGGAACTAAAATTAGAAGAAGAGCAGGATAGTGGGAGGAACATCTTTGCAGCAAGTTTCTTGGATAAAGGTCTTATTTCTCAAATATATAGGGGACTGAGCCAAATTTATAAGAATTAGAGTCATTCTCCAGTTGATAAATCATCAAAGGATACGAATAGGCAGTTTTCAGAGGAAAAATCCATGCTACCAATAGTCATATGAAAAAAATGTTCTAAATCACTAGTAGTTAGAGAAATGAAAATTGAAACAACTGAGGTACCACATCATACTCATCAGATTGACTAAAATGACAGAATAGGAAAGTCATAAGTGCTGGGGGGATGTAGAAAAACAGGTATGCTAATGTCCTGTTAGTGAAGTTGTGAACTAGTCTAACCATTCTGGAAAGTAATTTGGAACTATGCCCAGAAAACTACTAAAATTTGCATATCCTTTGACCTGGAAATAATGCTACTATATCTATACCTCCAGAGAGATCAAAGAAAAAGGAAAACAAATCATATGTATAAAAATATTTATAGCATGTCTTCTTGTGGTGGTAAAGAAGGGATGGTCATCAACTGTGAAATGACTGAACAAGTTGTGGCATACGATTGTGATGGAATGTTACTGTGCTTTAAGAAATAATGAAGGGGATGGGTTCAGTAAACCTGGGACGACTTGTGTGATGCCAGGTAAAGTAAGCAGACTCATGAGAACATTGTACAAAAACAGCAATATTGTAAAGAAAAGTAACTTTGAAAGACTTAGCGACCCTGACCAGTACAGTAATCCAAGATATTTCCAAAGGACTCATGATATAAAATGCTATATACCTCCCAATAATGAACCGATGAACTCAGAATGAAAATTGAAGCATTTTTTTCTCTTTCTTTTTCTCACTTTTTTTCTGGAACATGACTATTGCAGAAATTTTTTGTGTGTGACTTTATTTTTAGTAAGTTTTGTATTTCTTGTCTTCTCAGTGAGGGGATGGGAAAGGGAGAGAATTTTGAACTGAAAATAAAAAAAGAAGAGTGCCTCTTATTTGTACTGTACATTTCCTGAAGAGTTTGCTGGGTGCTTGTTTTCTCAGAAGGAAAGGGAATCTTGGCTAGTCACTGTTTTTCCTAACAAAGCTTCTGATGTTGAATATACCCTCTCTGGTCTGTCTGCAGAGATCCTGGCTATGGAGGAAGAAGTGGCCCAGAAACTAATTGATGAGAAAGAAACAGCACAACATGTTGAAACCAAGTTACAGAAATTGGAATCTGAGCTTCAGAAGACCAGTGAAAAGGATGCCAGTCTAAAGGCTGATCTCCAATATCCTTGTCCTTTTTCTTTTAAAATATCAGGTTGATTTTTTTTTAATATCACTATAACTTTCCAGTGACTACCCCCATGTCTAGAGAATTCTTTCTTTTTTATTTATTACAACAAGTAAGCAAAGGTAGGGACTAGTCCTATGATTTCATTGATATAGGGATCCCCTGAATGAGAAAACTCCCTCTGCCAATGCAGGTCAGCACCTCTCTGTAACTCTTAGTCTTGAAGAGCTGCCTACAGTACTGAGAGGTAAGTGATCTGTCCAGGGTCACGTAGTCAGTACATGTCAGAGGCACAGCTGGGATCCAGGTCTTCCCACTCTTTCTCCACCACACCAAGCTGCTCCTCTAACACATGAATGCATCATGGAAAAACTGATTAAACCATTGACTGCGTCTAAAAGTATCCACCTCATTCCACACATACAGTCTGCTACCTCTTTACCGAGAGTCAGGAGAAGGGTTCCATCCTCAATCCTCAGCAGGCAGGATCAGCTACTGCATTGATCAAGAATTCCAAGGTTTCCTCTGCCATTTTCCTTTACCTGATTATGGTCATTGTGTCACTTGTTCTTCTGATTACACTTATTTTGCTCTCCCTAAACTCAGACATGTTTTCTCATGAGTAGGAATTCTTCATATTCTTCGAACATTCTTCAAATAGTGTCTCTCTACTTTCCTTCCAGTTGTTTATCACTTCAAAAAGTGCTGCTAAAATGTTTTCGTATATATGGGACCTTTTCCTCTGTCCTTAACCTCCTTGGAGTATATGCCTAGTCGTAGAATTATTGGGCCAAAATGTTAATACACTTCAGTAACTTTTTAAGTATAATTCCCAGTGATTTTCCAGAGAGGTTGAAAAAATGTACTCCTCCATCAATAGTACAGTAGTGCACTCATTTTCCCATAGCCCTTCCAACATTTATCATTTTCGTCTTTTGTCATCTATATTAATTTGGAAGTGAGTTTATTTATTTTATTAGTGATTGGGAGGACTCTTTCATATAGTTGTCGATAATTTATATTTCTTCTTTTGACAACTGCCTAGTCAAACTCTGACCATTTATCTTTTGGGATAGCTTCTAATATCCTTTTCCACAGGTTTGAGTTCAGAGCCAACCTTTAGCAAAGTTTTATCCTTTGAAATAGAGAAGTTAAGAGTTTCTTGTGAATTACATATGTTTATGGATTTGGGAGAAAGGTTCTCATTAGAGACCCGGATTGCAATTTTGATAGGGCCAAGATAGGAGAATTCAAAAATGAATAGCTCTTTAACTTCTGTTGGACTCTGTTGATGAAAGAGCTGGAAGAACTCAGGGAAATGGAACAAGACCTCACAAGGAGAGAAAGAGAAGTGGATGAAGATACAACTGTTGTGATCCCTTCAGCTGTGTAAGTGTCCCATAATGTACATCACCAGGAAGCCATGGTCATGTTAGATAGATGTATTTGACCTAATAAAATGGCATCCATTTTTAGCAGATATGCTTGACAGGAAGTCCCTCTTTGATGCCTCATCATGTTATGGAAGTGACTCTGGGTTCTTGGGAGTTATACCAGTGGAGCATGAGCTCTAAAAGATCATACCATGCTGGGCCCCACAGCTAATCATCATTCGAGGAACAACCGAATTAAATACAGAGATCACCAGAAGATTGGCTACCCCAACTCATGGAACTGTCTGTTAATGCTTGGAAGTATCATAGAATTTAGAGCTGGAAAGAACCTTAGAGATCATCCTGCTCTCTCATTTTGTAGATGGGAAATTGAGGCCCAAATTGGTTAAAGAAATCAAAATTTTTTTCAGTGGATGAAACTATAAATAATAATAACTTAAAACTAGAATATTAACATATTCCCAATTACCAAACCTTTTGTATTTTCTTTTGCAGATATGTTTCTCAACTTTATCATCGAGTCAGTAAAATTGAATGGAATTATGAATGTGAACCAACTATGATCAAAGGCAGTATCCTTCTCTGACTGTCAAGGGGGCAAGGGTACCAGTGGGAGGGGTTGTAAATAGAAATTTGTTTTCCTTTACTTTGACTCCTCAGTTCATCATGGTCCCAGTATTGCCCAGCCTATCCATTTTGACATTACTCAGCACTCTAAGAAGTTTATCAGTGACTATCTCTGGAACCTGGTGGACACACAGTGGTGACCAGTCCATTGACCTCATTGGTGTGTGTTTGAGGGGCAGGAGGTGTGAGGTGGAGGGGTGCTGTGTTAGGGTGGATCATCTTAGGGATGTTCATTTATGTGGATGCTATACCTTTTGGTGCATATGTATTTAATGTTGATATTATTATTTCATTGGCTTTGTTACCTTTCAGCAAAATGTAAATTTCCCTGCTTATCTCTTTTAATTAAATCTGTTTTTGCTTTTGCTTTGTCTGAGATCATGATTACTACCCCTGCTTTTTTTACTTGAGCTAAAGCATGATAGATTCTGCTCCAGTCCCTTACCTTTACTCTCTCTGCTTCAAGTGTGTTTCTTGTAAACAACATATTGTGGAATTTTGTTTTTAGTCTACCCTGCTATCTACTTCCATTTTATGAGTGAGTTCATCCCATTCACAGTTGTGGTTACTATATATTTCCCTCTATCCTGTTTTTTTTCCTGTTTATCCTTCCCTCTTTCCTTTTACCCTTTCCCTCCTCACCAGTGTCACAGAGAGATTAACCGAGGATTTGAATCTATGACTTCATTTAACGTTATATCCAAGATGGGGCGGAGCCAAGATGGCGGAGTAGAAAGACTCACATTTGCTAGCTCCTAACCCACAGCCCATGGATTCCCTCTAAAAAGAACTCCTGATGTTATATCCAAGATAACATCCACCAGTGCCCATCAGCTCCCTGAGAGTAACCCACAATGTGAGACCTCAGTTCTCCAGATTTGGCTGCAGAGTAGAAATGGCCACTTGATCATTTTTCCTAAATTCATAGCTCACTATCCAAGTCAGAAGTATATTCCCAGTGTCAGAAAGGACAGTTAACCGGGGCAGGAGCTGAACAATCTCTTGGCTTCTAGCTTGCTGTCTAACAGCTGCCAGGAGATGGCACTAAGAACAAGGTCCTGAGCCCCACGGTTCCCCTGTTCTTGCAGGGCAAACCAGCCAGCGAGCACTTATTGAGCACCAACCATATGCCAGGCACCATGCAAACCACTGAAGGCCAATATGGGACTTAAGAGTTCTGGGAGAATGCTAATGATTTCATATCCCAAATAACTGCCAAGCAAAGACTTCCGGCCTAACCCAGAGGACTGGGTGTTACATTGAACATAGCATTACCTTTACCATTGTGTGAGGCTGTTTCTGCTGCTTCTAAGTCATCCAGATTTGGAGAAGTCACAAGATTATACCCCCTACCAAAGGTCACCCAACTTAAGGAATGTCACAAAACTACCCCCTCACCTTTTTACCTCTATCTTCCTCAAATCTTCCATGAAACCAGATCTCTCAGTCCTCATAATCCTGTTTTGCATTCCCTCCAAACTGAATATTAAACTGAAGAGAAACCAAGTTTCAGGGTCCTTGACTCCAGAGAGCCTTGCTCTCCATTTGTTTTGTAACTGCATGTGTTCCTAAATAAATTGTTTGTCTGGATGAAACTTGGTTTCTTTATTCCACTGTAACATTAAACAAAGAATCAAACCCAACCCAGGGGACTAGGTTCTGCGAGGGATACAAGCTAAGAATGTAGTCCACAGAGACATTAGACTCGTTCCCAAGAGATAATTTTTTAAAAAAGGGAAATATTCAATGTTATTGACCTCTGGAGCCTGATTAAATTATAGCTGGGGACTACCTGAACCCAAAGACCTAATGCTTCAAACTTGCATGTCCCCAGCAGAATTCTACTCTCCTCTGTTCTCTCAAAGGGAGCTATGAGAAGCAGAGCGAGGGTGACAACTAAATGCAGCTTTTCCACAAACCCTGGCCTCTGAGGGGATGCCCTTCAGATGGAATCTGCTGACCAGGTGATAAAAGTCAATGTCAGGTGACACAGGCAGGGGGTCGGCAGGATCCAAGTACTGTGGAGACGTGCAGCAGCCAGGGAGGGACAAGGAATGTACAAGTGAGTGAGGAATGTGGCCTGGGCTTGGTCTCCAAGAGCATCATTTCCTGTGGCCTCATTCAGAGAGTTGCTTGGTTTTGACGATTGTGAAAGAGAGGTAGATATCCTCACCAAGGGTTAGGTGGGAGAAGGGACAGAAGTGTGTGTTTCAGTATCTGACTCACAGGGAAGCTATGGCCCCTAGTACCGGCTGGTACATTACTTCAGCCCAGCCTATCTCTCCCCACTACACCAGACAAGACTTTATTCTGCCCCTACTCCACAACCTGGGATCTGGGACTACTCTAACAGAAGGGAGGGACTGGAAGCTATCATACTCTCTCTCAGGAAACTAAGCCTAATAGTTAAAGACCCCCAATGCCTCAGATATGGAAATAGAGGTGAGTTCTAAACTTCCTAGATGAGGCACTGTATTAGGATGCAAATTAAACCTGTGCAGCTGTTCAGGCTTTGAATAGTCACCTATGACTCATGTTTATTAAGCATGAGTCACATCCTCTTCCTCCTGGGATTATGGCTGGCTCCACCTACATATTTCACTAAACCCACCCTCCCAGAGTCCTGGGCAGGCTTTGCTGGGGATTCAAGCTTTAAGAATTGGAACTGGAAGGGATCTTTGAAACCATCCATTCCAATTCCTGCATTTTATATGTAGGGTGTGGATTTTTACATGTGTGTGAGAAAACAGGGCCAGACGAGGAAAGTGGCTTGGCCCATATGAAGTGGGCCACATATGAAGGGGACAAAGCTGTTGTTTGAACTCAGATCCTTTGACCCTCCACTCCCCAGGCCAGGGTGGGGGATGGTTGGTTTCTGGATCATGACTCATTAGTAGGACACAGTTGACCTTTTCTCTGGGGCTTAGCCAAGGTGTTTGGAAGGTGCTCTGCTGTGAACTGCCCCAGGCTGAGGGTTAGAGCCAGGGGCTGGGCTCAAGGCTGAGGCAACCGTAGGAACTGGTGTCTCCAAGATCCTCTCCTTGGGAGTGGAGCAGGAGCTCTAGCAGCCCCACCTCAGAATGAGGTGATGTCCCTCCCTTCACCTCCTGGTGTGAGGTCCAGCCAGTGACTACTCTGAGATAACCCTTCACTTTGCCAATAGGGATGGGGCAGGGTGGGAAAGAGAAGAGTCTGGCAGGAATGTGAAATCTGAAATCTATCTGACTTGCTTGAGCCCTCCGGAGAGGAGGTCACTGGAGGAGATAAGTGGGGTCAATTCTCTACCATGATAACATCTGCTCTCCCAATAGGGGTTTGACCCAGGTAGCAGCTGCACCAGTCTCTACTATCCCGGACTGAGAAGGAAAGGTGCCTGGTATTTTCTCCCTTCAAGTACCACCCCTGGGAAAAGTGGGGTATGGAACCCTCTCCTGCCACCCATTAGGCATGTGGCCTTCTACAGCCTCAGCAGTATGGAAAGGCAAAGTTTCACTGGAGATGGGAGACTTTGGCTGGGAAGAGATCCTGGGCTGACGAGAAAAATTATTAGGATCAAAGACAAAGAGATGTTTCAGAGATGGAGAGAAAAAGTATTTAAAGACTGATAGGTCACAAGCAAATTCTGAGCCATTGTCTTCCTGGGGGCCTTGGTACTACTGAGTTCTAACACCTGAAAGAAAGTTGGTTGCTAATTGCTTTCTCTTTCCTCCTCCTAGCTTGCTATCCTTCTTTTCCACCTGCCCATCCATTCCAAGGGCACAGGGAGGCTGCTGAATTAAGGCTACAGAGCAGGAATCTGGAGCTCAACACAAGAGAGTGTTGTTCTGGGCTCACCAATACAGCTAATGGTCACAAAAGCTCTGCTGGTAGAAGTTGTTCTTTCAGGGAGTTAAGTGCTTCAGAACCTGCCATTGGTCTGAAGCAGGTATAGCTGGATCAGGCCAGAGACTCACAGGTGTTCTCCATCTATGCTGAAGGGGGCTGTCTGGTGCCCTTCTGTACCTGGAATTCCCTCCCTCCAAATGCCTGCAGCTCTTTTACCACTACCCATGAATGACCCACCCAGGACTGTCCTATGCATGCTGCTTAAGGTCCTGGATTTACTTTGCCAGTGCCCAGTCCCTTCAGGCAGGCCCTATCCTATGTGGAACTAGGGAACTATGTCATCTTGGCAAAGGTACTAATTAGTGCATTCTTAGGCTGAAGCTCCATGCCTCCCACTTCTCCATATATCACACCTTCCCCCACTCCTTAACATGTTTAATTCAAGAGGGGCCTTCTGAAGATAGTCTTCTATAAAAAGCAACAACTCTTTTTCACTTGCCCACATTTATCTGTTGCAAGGGAGGATTTTTTTTTTAATTGTTTGGGCAGAGGTAGAGTCAAGATGGCAGAGTAAAAGCAGAGATTCATCTGAGTTCTCCCAAATTTCCCTCGAAATAACTTTAAAATAATACCTCTAATTGAATTCTGGAGCAGCAGAACCAACAAAAAGCCAAGGTGAAGCAATTTCCCAGGCCAAGACATCTTAGGAGGTCAGCAGGAAAGGTGTGTTTCAGTGGAGTGGTAGTTAGATCAGCTCAAAAAGTGACAGTAGCAGATCTTGGAAACAATTCATCAACAGCAGCAACTTTAGGAGTTCTCAAGGGAGTCAGACAACTGGTCAGAAGGACATTACAGGCAACCCTTTGTTGGCACTGGGTGCTAAACTCTGTCACATTGCCCATACTCAATTCCTGGATACAATCCCAGAGCTAAGAAGACCATTAGCTCACTAGCACTTGAGACTGCAAGCACACAATTCCAAGGTGGAGAAGAATGCTTGTAGTTGCTCAAAGACCTGGAGAGTAGTAAAAACACCTCTCCTTAGATCGTACCACCTTAGAAGAATAGAAAACCTACAGGGTCCTAGAACTAGCTCTGAAAACAGCAGCAAAAAAGACCTAAAGCTTGGGACAATGTCCTCTCCATCACAGGAGTAGAGCCCAACTTTAACATAAAATTATAATCAAGAAATAAGCTGGGAAAATGAGCAAACAACAACAACAAAAGAACCTGACCATTAAAAGTTACTATAGTGACAGGGATGATTAAGAACCAGACCCAGAAGACAACAAAAACAAAACTGCTATATCCAAAGCTTCAAAGAAAAATGTGAATTGGTCACAAGACCAAAAAGAATTCCTAGAAGAGCTCAAAAAATATTTTGAAAATCAAGTAAGAAAGACAGAGAGAAAATTGGGAAAAGAATGAGTGATGCAAGAAATTATGAAAAGAGAGTGAAAATTATGGGGATAAAAAAAGCTTGGTAAAGGAAACACCAGAAAAATACTGAAGAAAATAATACCTTAACACAGAATTGGCTAAATGATAAAAGAGGTACAAAAATTCACTAAAGAAAATAACTCCTTAAAAAGTATAATTGGCAAAATGGAAAAGGAGATACAAAAACTTCCTGAAGAAATTATTTACTAGAAAATTTGAATTGGGCAAGTGGAAGCTAATGACTCTATGATACATCAAGAAACAATAAAAGTCAAAAGAATGAAAAATAGAAGAAAATATGAAATATCTCATTGAAAAAAAAACAACCGACTTGGAAAATAGGTTGTGGAAAGATAGCTTAAGAATTATTGGGTTAGGGAGTGGGGAGGGAAGGAGGAAGAACACTGAAAACAAAATAATTTAATTTAAAAAAATTACTGGGTTACCTGAAAACCATTATCCAAAAAAAAAAAAAAAGAGCCTAGACATCATATTTTAAGAAATGATCACAGAAAACTGCCCTGATAACCCAGAACCAGAAAGTAAAATAGAAACTGAAAGAATTTATTGATCCTCTTCTGAAAGAGCTCCAAAATGAAAACTCCTAGTAATATTATAACCAAATTCCAGAGCTTCCAGATCAAGGAGAAAATATTGCAAGCAGCCAGAGAGAAACAATTCAATTATTGTGAAGTCACAATCAGAATACAACAAGATTTAGCAGCTTCTATATTAAAGGATTGGAGTGCTTGGAAAGTGATGTTCCAGGGGTAAAAGAGCTAGGATTGCAATTTAGAATAACCTACCCAGAAAAACTGAATGTAATCCTTCAGGGGCAAAAAATGAATATTCAATAAAATAAAGGATTTTCAAGCATTCCTGATGAAAAGACCTGAGCTGAATAGAAAATCTGACTTTCAAATACAAGATTCAAAAGAACAATAAAAATGGTGAACAGGAAAGAGAAATCATAAATAGTTCAATAAAGTTAATCTGTTTAGATTCTCACACAAGAGGATGATACTTATTATGCCTAAGAACTTTATCATTTTTAGAACATTTAAAAGGAGTATATACAGACAATGGACAAAGGTATGAGTTGAATATGATATTATCTAAAAGAAATAAAATTAAAGGGTGAGCAAGAGAGATTCACTAGGAAAAGGGTGAAGGGAGAAGTAGAATGGGATAAATTATCTCACATAAAAGACACAAAAGTAAGAGCTTTTACAATGGAAGAGAAGAACTTTACTGTCATTGAAATTGGCTCAAAAAGGGAATAACATACTCAACTGGGTATAGAAATCTATCTTGCCCACAGGGAATTAAGAGGGGAGAAAGATAAGAGAAGAAGGGGGAGTTAGAAAAGGGGAGTAGTTATAAAAGAGTGGACAGATTGGGAGAGGTAGGAGTTAGAAGCAAAACAGACTTTTGAGGAGGGACAGGGTAAAAGGAGAGAGAAAGGAAAGGATAAATGGGGGAAAACAGGATGGAGGAAAACGCACAGTTAGCAACCATAACTATGAATGTGAATTGGATGAACTCACTCATAAAACAGAACCAGATAGCTGAGTGGATCAAAAAACAGAATCTGACAATGCGATGTTTACAAGAAACACACTTGAAGCAAAGAGACACACAGAGTTAGGGTAAGGGTCTGGAAAAGAATCTATTATAATTAACTGATGTAAAAAAAAGCAGGGGTAGCAACCATGATCTCAGACAAAGCAAAAGCAAAAATAGATTTAGTTAAAAGAGATAAGCAAGGAAATTACGTTTTGCTGAAAGATATCAAAGACAATGAAAAAATATCAATATTATATAAACAAGGAAACTAAATTTTGCTAAAAGTTCCCATAGACAATGAAATAATATCAATACCAAACATATGCACCAAATGATATAGCATCCAAATTATTTTTTTTAAATAAATTTATTTAACTTTTTACATTCATTTTCACAAGATTTTGGGTTCCAAAATTTTCTCCCC
>CM053773.1:184258509-184315623 GCA_028658325.1 Potorous gilbertii | reverse complement strand
CAAATGGGGAGAAAATTTGGAACCCAAAATTTTGTGAAAATGAATGTAAAAAGTTAAATAAATAAATTTATATATGTATATATAAAGACCATTGGGAATTTTTTAAGTCCTTGGATTGCAATGAAGTTCTAAGTCTACCAGAAAAATTTCTCATACACTGTGGTTGTTTCTGTGTATAAAGTTCTCCTGGTTCTTCTCCTTTCACTCAGCATCAGTTCATATAAGTCTTTCGAGGCCTCTCTGAAGTGTTCCTGTTTATCATTTCTTATAGTACAATAGCATTCCATTACATGTATATACCATAATTTATTCAGCCATTCCCCAATTGATGGGCATCCCCTTGATTTCCAGTTTTTGGCCACCACAAGAGTGCTGCTATTAATATTTTTGTACATGTGGGACCCTTTCCCATTTTTATGATCTCTTGGGGATACAGTCCTAAAAGCGGTATTGCTAGATCAAAAGGTATGCGTGTTTTTGTAGCCCTTTGAGCATAGTTCCAAATTGTTCTCCAGAATGGTTGGATCAGCTCACAGTTGCACCAACAATGAATTAATGTTCCAACTCTCTCACATCTTCTCCAACATTTATCGTCATCCTGTTTCGTTATGTTAGTCAATCTGAGAGGTGTGATGTGATATCTCAGAGTTGTTTTGATTTGCATCTCTCTAATCAATAGTTATTTAGAACATTTTTTCATATGACTATAGATAGCTTTTATTTCTTCTTCTGAAAACTGCCTGTTCATATCTTTTGACCATTTATCAATTGGGGAATGACTTGTATTCTTGTACATTTGACTCAATTCTCTATATATTTTAGAAATGAGGCCTTTATCACAGACACTAGCTGTAAAAATTCTTTCCCAGTTTTCTGCTTCCCTCCTAATCTTGGTTGCATTGAGTTTGTTTGTGCAAAAACTTTTCAATTTAACATGATCAAAATTATCCATTTTGTACGTCATGATGTTTTCTATCTTTTGTTTCGTCAAAAATTCTTCCCTTATCCACAAATCTGATAAATACACTATTCTTTGCTCCACTAATTTGTTTATAGTATCAATCTTTATACCTAGATCATGTACCCATTTGGACTTGTGTATGGTTTCAGGCATTGGTCTATGCCTAGTTTTTGCCACACTGTTAGCCAGTTTTCCCAGCAATTTTTGTCAAACAATGAGTTCTTATCCCAGAAGCTGGGGTCCTTGGGTTTATCAAACAGTAGATTGCTATATTCATTGAGTACTGTGTCTTGGGTACCTAACATATTCCACTGATCTACCCTTCTGTTACTTATTAAGTAGTTTTGATAATTGCTGCTTTATAATACAATTTGAGATCTAGTAGAGGTAGGTCACCTTCCCTAGCATTTCTTTTCATTCGTTCCCTTGATATTCTGGACCTTTTGTTCTTCCAGATGATTTTTGATATTATTTTTTCTAGCTCTACAAAATAATTATCTAATAGTTTGAATGGTATGGCACTGAATATGTAAACTAATTTAGGTAGAATTGCCATTTTTATTATATTGGCTCAGCCCCCCCACGAGCAACTGATGTTATTCCTCTTACTTAGATCTGACTTGATTTGTGAGAAAAGTGTTTTGTATTTGTATTCATATAGTCCCTGGATTTGTTCTGGCAGGTAGACTCCCAAATATTTTATAGTGTCTACCGTAGCTTTAAATGGGATTTCTCTTTCTATCTCTTGCTGTTGGGCTTTATTCTTAATATATAGAAATGCAGAAGATTTGTGTGGGTTTATTTTGTAACCTGTAACTTTGCCAGAGTTGTTTATTATTTCAAGTAGTTTTTTTACTTGATTCTCTGGTATTCTCTAAGTATATCATCATATCATCTGCAAAGAATGATAACTTAGATACCCTTTAATCCAGCAGTATCACTACTAGGTCTGTATCCCAAAGAGATTTAAAAAAAAAGGATCTAGATGTACAAAAATATATTTACAGCAGCTCTTTTTGAGGTGGTAAAAAATTGGAAACTGAGGAATGATTGAACAAGTTGTGGTATATAATTGTAATAGAACACTATTGTGCTATAAGAAATAATGAATAGAATAATTTTATAAAAACCTGGAAAGACTTACATGAATTGATGCTAAGTGAAGTGAACAGATCTAGAATATTATACATAGTACCAGAAATATTGTGCAAAGATCAATTGTGAATGACTTAGTTATTTTTAGCAATACAATGATCCAAGACAATTCTGTAGGAATTACTATGGAAAATGCTATCCACCTCCAGAGAACAACCAGTGAAATCTGAATGCAGATTGAAACATATTTTTTTAAACTTTATTTTTCTTGGGATTTTTTTGGTCTGTGTTTTCTTTTGTTATAACATGGCTAATACAGATATATGTTTTACATTACTTTATTAGTTTATTAATCTATGTCAAATTTTTGTCTTCTCAAAGGGGAGAGAGGAGAGGGAGGGAGGCAGAGAATCTGGAACTCAAAAGTTTAAAAAATGAATGTTAAAAATTGTTTTTACGTGTAATTAGAAAAAGCTAAACTTAAAAACTAAACTTCGCTCTCTTTAGAGTGAAGATGCAGGAGGTAAGAATAACTAGTGATGGTGATACCAAAAAAAGAAAAAAGAGTATCATTGAAATATTTTTAAAATTTAAATCTAGATATCTTTCATTTTTAACAGTAAAATTTTCCCCAGTATCTCTCACTCACCCGGTCCCAAAGAGTCATCTCATATAATGTTTTTTTTAAGGAAAAGAAAAAGAGAAAACAGGAAACCTGACAAATACACTGAAAATGTTTGAAAATATGTGTAATGTACCACACCCATGGACTTCCCTACCTCTGCAAAAGGCCAGCCTTGTTCTTTACAATTTGCCCTTCTTACTTTTGCTTGCTTTGTGATTGTACTTTCTACTTACATGGTTGAGGTCAAAGGTTGTATTTTGCCCTTGACTCTGGACTCATCCATGTAAATCTTTGCATATAAAGTTTTTGAGTTTGTTTTTTAAAACACTGAGAAGAAAGGAAGGGGGGAGGTGTGAGAAGTAGTTCAGCTTTAAAACCAATATGTTGACTTTCTTTTATAATTAAAAACAAAACAGATTGTAAAAAGTAGAGTAAAGGTTGCATTTACAGGATTCTTTCTCTTGTTCTTCATATAAGAAGCCATTCATATTTGTGGATGTTTATCAAGTTCAGGGTAGCAAAAAATAAAAATGTACAACAAAAAGAAAAATAATAAAAGCCATGAAGGAATGTCTGACTCTCTAGGAGATTGGGAGGGTGGTGGTATTTTTTTTGGCGGGGGCCAGTACCTCCCAATTCATTCCACCTATCTCTTGGCAAACTAACATGCATATAGCCTCAGGATATGGGGAGAAGGTTTTTGGGATACAGCCAAAAGCCATGCTGTGCTTTTTCCTTGGCTGATATACCCCACCCTGGAATGTGTATTCTCTAAAGCTATTCCCAGGGCACAGTGATAGAGGAGAGAACATTGCTCAGGAGATTAGAGGGGATGTGTTTGCCCCTATATATAGTCTGGTAATGTCTTTGGAGTACCTGGTCTAGAAAACTCATTAGTCTGATCACAGTGTCAGACATGGCAGCAGTCTTCTTCTTAGATCTACCACCATCTTTTAAATTATTAATTATTATTAAATTATTAATCTTAATTTATTTTATTATAATTAATTTTAATTTATTAAATTATTAATTTTAAGTATTTTTATTTTATCTCTTCCTCCTACTGCCCTCTCTCCCCCCACAAAAAAAATCCTCATAAAAACAAATGCACATAAATCCAGCAAAACAAATTCCCAAGTAAGCCACATCCCAAAATAGATCTCATTCTGCATTTTAAATCAGTCCTTTCTCTGGCAAAAGGGTAAGTAGCATGTTTCATCTTAAGTTCTCTGAGCTTGGGTCTCCCACCTTCTCAGCCCCTTTCCCCACTCCCAAACCTAAAAGCTGGTTCAAAGAAGGCGAACTAGTCTCACCCCTGATAGCTAGGCCTCCATTTCTGAGGCCCCTACTGGCTAAGAGACTGAGGTAGCAGTCTGCTTCCAACACTTCTTACTTTTGGAGGTCTTGTCCTAGACTAGAGCTGGTGCACATGTAGAAGCTGGTTCCCCATTTGGCCCCCTGTCCCCAATCCATTCTTCAGGCTCATGATCTCTCAGATGGCTTCTTAAAACTTTACATCATCCCTTATCTGAAGTTAAACCTCCTTCATTGCAACCAGTTACATTGCACTGTAACCTTCTTTCTTTGAGTTTTCATTTGGGCTTCTTCCATCTGAGATGAGAAGAGACCAAGAACTGGGAGTAACCGTTCAGGCCCGCACCCAGAAAGAGGCACAAGAAATTAAAACAGCTAAGCCCAAGTAGGACCTCCACAGGTCAGGCCAGCTGCCGTCTACACTCCCTATTTTTCCTGCCAAGAAAACAAAGCAAGCAGCCTCCAACATCATTTCCTTCCTTTCTCCACAGCTGGAGACTGATCTATCAGCACTCAGATTTCAGATTCAAGTTTTCTTAGAAACTACCCTTTCTGTGTTGAGCAAGATAATCTTGCATTTCTCCAGAGACTGATAATTTATGCAGATCATGCAACTGTTGAGGGCTGTGGTTAGGAGGCACCCGATGGTTGGTGAGTAGCTCAGGAGTCCAAGAGGACTAGAATGACAGAACGTCTCACTTAGGTGAGAAAAAATAAGTTGGTGCCCAAAGTTTATTTGATATAAGTTTCTAGAGCTAAATAGGTAAGTCCTGCCCCCCATCCCCTACTTTTTGGGTAGGGATTTTATGCATTACAACCACTACCCTCTTCAAAACTGAGAGGATTAGACATGGAACAGGACTCCAGTTCCAAGGTTCAAAATCCAGATTTCTGATAACCTTTGAGGATCCACTGCCAATGGGCATCCAAGCAAGGGATAAGAAAGGCTTTGGCACTGGCTTGTTAGCTATGGAGCAACAACCCACTGCTAGCCAGGTATATGGTAGTTGGGCAGTAACCAACTAAGGTTGGGTAGGCTCTCTAAACAAAGAAGCAGGTGGGGTTTACTGCCTCAGGAGGGAAGAGGGATGGCTCACTCTTCTAATAGACACTCCCGTATCTGGGCAATGTCCCAGATCCTAGGGTTCTCCTGGAGGACTCCCACAGACAAATGAAAGTAAGGTAGGATTGAGTGGAAGAAGAAACACACATTAACTTAAAACTTAGCACTTAAGAAATTTAATTGATCACAATAAAACAATCAGGCTACAAAAACATTTTGTACATACAGTTGTTTAAAAAGTCTGACACCCTCTCATTCCAAAGGCGATCAGTGTTTCATGTGTGTGTGCAAATGTCATTTCTCCAGGAAGCATCAGCCAGTGGTGCAAATGTCATCTTTAGATACAGGATGAGGAGAAAGACCCAGAAAAAAATCACTCCAGACACAAAGGGTGGTCTGAGAAGTTAAAAAAATAAATAAAGTGATTTCTTTTTAAAAAATGAGTGACATTGTGTGCAAAAAAAAAAATACCAAACAAACAAATAATCTACAGACTGTACATGATTTTATTTATTTACAAGTTTTAGAATGTCTTTCACAGCTTCTGGCAATAGAGGGCTGTAGTGCTTTACATCTTTCCCTGGTCTAGTGTTTATGCCCTGTTCACTCCCACTTTCTTTAGATTCTGTAAAGGATGGGTAGGGGTGAAAGAAGAACTAACATTCACTAATGGGGAATGATAGGCATTTGTCAGGCTCTCTCCAGTGTTCAGTTCAACAACAAACATTTAGTCAGGACCCATGAAGTGCAAGGCAGACAGTCTGATGCTAGCTGCTGTTGTTTCTTCCAAAAAGTTTCTAACTGAAAATATAGAGCTGAACCCATCATAAGGATCACTAGTCCTATGCAAATATTCTAGGCACAGGGCACTGATTTGAGATGTACTGAGACAGCGCATCTCCCTAAGTGATATATTCAACTGTGTGGTCTAGAAGGACTCATAAGAAACACGAGGGGAGCAGACTTTTCAAATAGCCCATTAGATGTGAGCTAGAAAGATAATTATAAACTGTATTTTAAACAACGAAGTCCTGGTTTAGCTTTCCTGATCAACTCTTCCATTTGGACAGACTCAGAAGAACACATACACATACATACATGTAAACACACACACACACACACACACACACCCCTCCTCATTTGCTGAACAGTATACAAAACATAGCAAATTCACAAACACAATGAAATCTTTTTGTTGGCAGTTTGCAATTGGTCATTATGGCCAAGTTCTCATTAATAGTCAAAATAATATATACAAAAGAAAACAGTGCAAAATCATAATAAAAATATAAAATTTACAAATATACAACCCTGAACTGAAAAAGTGCAAGAAAAAGGATACAAAATTCACCCATGAAAAAAAAGAGGGGTGAGTGAGAAGGAGGGAGGTGTTGAGTAGGTGGGGAGAGAACAAAAATACTTCATATAATAGCAGACTATGAACTCCCTGGAACAAACTGCTCTTAGTTCACTGGATAGTGTCTGATACACTGTGGCACATTACAGGATGAGTGATGGCAGGAGCTACTTACTGTGAGTGGTTAGGTGACTGGAGTTAGGCTAACTTTAGCTCAAGCTAACCCCACAATTGATCACTAGTCATCTCTGAGGCGACTTAATGGCTTAAAAGAAAAGCACAGATGTGCTCTGAAGAGGCCAAGTTTGAGATTATGGGGGGACAGGTTGTCTACCAAGAACTCCAAGGTAGAAGTAAACACTTTCACTCCTGAGATAAAGGGAATAGGGAAGGGATGGGGAGAAGCACCTACTTCCATCTGGAAGCCATTGTGCTTTTGTGCAGTCCCCAAGTCTTCACATCACTGCATTCCTCATCTTCACCCCCTTATCCAAAAGACTGTGGCAGAGAAAACATCCAAATCCCACTGGAGAAATATTGCAGCCTTACATCCAGAGAATCGTCTCCATCTTATTTTGTGTTTCTCTTCTCCTTCACATGTAAGGGAAATTACCAGCAAAACCCATCATCCAAGGGATTGACCCATCAGAAGCTTGACTGCCTTGCCTCCAAGATGAATAAATATATAAAACAAAACTCCAAGCAGACAGTCAGCTTAGCCCAGACACCCCCAACAAAGCCCATTCCTCTGGGGTTGAGTGGGGGTAGTGGGTTTTCTTTTGTCTTTTGTTTTCCTTTCTTTTCTTTCTTTAGGTAGGAAGATATCATTTGGGTCTCTTGGAAAGTGGCAGCAGTGGCTGCTCTGGGAGGTGAGCAGTTGGTAAAGGGACTGGGAAAGACAAGGCATTTTCCTCCGATAAATAGGCAGCAACTTTTGATAAGAGGCACTTCTTGTGGCAACCATTCATGCAATATCATCTTCCAGGCTCACCATCTGTCTCTGTAAATGCAAAAAAAAGAGCTTAGAAAGGGTCATATTGTTTCTTCTACTCAGTTGTCAAAATAGTCCCTCTGAAGTCTTCCTATAACAGAACAGGGGAGGAGGTTTGGCTCTGATGTCAAGAGTGGGACAAATGATCCATGAGATGGCATAACGTGGAAGGGAAAAGCACCGAAAAGCCCTGCACCTGTCATAAGTCACTTTGTGACTTTGGACAAAATCACTTAACCTCCTTTCAAGGAAGGGAAGGAAGAAGACAATCCTCAGTACCTATTATGTGCCAGGAACTGTACATTATAAATATTTCACTTGACTCTCATAACAACCCTAAACAGTAAGCACTGTGATTATTTCCATTTTACAGCAGAGGAAACTAAGGCAGACAGGTTAAGGGACTCGTCCAAGGTCATACAGCTAAAGTCTGAGGCTAGAGTTGAACTAAGATCTTCCTGGCTCTGGGTTCATTCTTCTATGCATTTCACCACCTAGCTTCTTTCAAACTGAAGGATTTCCATATGTAAAAAAAAATTATAAAAACTGTTTTCTATAATAGCAAAAAAAAAAAAACCACAAGAAAAAAACCAAAGAGTTGGCTAAATAAATTATGGTATATAAATGTAATGAAATATTATTGTGCCATAGGAAATGACAATAGAATAGTTTCAGAGAAACCTGTTAACACTTGTAAAGTGAGCAGAATTATAAAGAAAAACAACTTTGAATGACCTAAGACCCGATCAATTTAATGACTAACCATGATTGCCGATGAAGCCTACTACCTGGCCCCAGAGAGAGGCAAGGAGAGACTCAAGGGGCAGAATTAGACAAACATTTTTGGACATGACCAACGTGGAATTTGTTTTGTCTGATGATGCATATTTGTTACAAGGGTTTTGTTTTTCACCTTTTTTTTAAAAAAAATAAGAGTAGAGAAAAGGGGAGAAAAACCAATTTTTCCATTAAAAAAAATATATGTAATAAAAATTGTAAAGGGTTAGTTAAAATGACCTCTCTGGTCTTCTCCAGCACTTTGAATTACACCACAGATGCCCCCACAGGGAAGTCAAAGTCTGCCTATCATAATGTCATTGATCAAAGGACCTCACACACAATGTATATTCAATGAATATTTGTCAGATGAGTGACTGAAAGAACAAACATGCCTATTACCGAGGGGTATGTGTAGCCATCTTGACTCCTACAGATGTGAACTTCATCCTCTGTTGTCTTTTGATAGACGGGATTATCAAAGTTTATACTATTGATGTTTCTGAGTCGCCAGTTCTTCCATAGCAGGTATGCTCCAAAGCAAAGCAAAGCAATGATAACTGGAGAAGGGAAGGAGAAGCATCATAGAATATAAGCTGCTTTAGAGCAGGAACCACTTTTCATTTTGTGTCCCCAGAGCCTAGCACAATCCCTAGCACTTAGTAAATATTGTAGGATCATATGGGATTATCTTTTGAAAGTCAATAAACTGTGCATACCCTTTGACACAGGGACACTCCTACTAGGCATATAACCTAAGGAGGTCAAAGACAGTGGAAAAGATTCCATACAAGAAAAAAAATTACAGCAGTGGATTTTTTTAGTCATATCAAAGAACTAAAAGGAAAGTGAGGATATACCAGTTGGAAAATGGCTGAATATATCAGAGAAATATGAATGGAAAATTAACATAAATTATGAATATGCAGAAATCTCAGAAATTTGGTAAGATATATGAACTGATGCCTAGCAAAGCAGAACCAGATCAATTTACATGATTATACAGATGATACAGAAAAGAGACTGAAAAACTTTAGAACTCTGATCAATACTGTGACAATCAAGGATTCAGAGGACTAATGGTGAAACAAGTCTCCTGTTTCTTGGTAAAGACTTGGTGGACTACAGGTACAGACTGAAGCTTACATTTTGAGATACAGCCAATGTACTGATCTAGTTATAATGTACTAACTAGTTACAAGAAAGGTGTATGGTGGGGGAAGGAGTCAAAGTCCCAGACATGAAGTGAAAGCAAAAACATTTCTCTGATCAAAAAGTCTTCATTAGCTTCTTACTGCCTCCCAAGTAAAGTTTTAACTCCTCAGAGTTCTCCACAACTTGGCATCACCCTGATCTCATATTATTCCACTTTATGCTCCATATAAACCAGGCTATTTGGTAACCCTTGAATATTACATATACTTTCCGCCCTCTATGCCTTTGCTTAAATATATGTCCTCCCAACTTCTCTTCACCTGTGGAACACTATATCCATTCATGAAAGTTCAATTCAAATGCCATTTCCTCCCTAAAAGCTAACTTAGTGTGCACTAAATAAAAATTTGTTGATGTACTGATGCAGTACAGACTTTGCTTGGTGGGGTTGGAAGAAGGCCTAAAATCTGCATCTTACCTATTGGCAAAGCAATGGATAGTGCTTTGGATCCACCTTGAGGTTCTTCACTATCTTTCCTTCCCAGTGGATTATGAACTGTTGAGGAGGAAACACAAAAATAAGCCACATTCCAAAGGAGGGAGAAGAAAAACAACGATGCATTATTAGTTTCTGAAGGCTAGGACTTCTTTTAGAAATTCAAATGATCTCATTCCCATCTACTAAGAAAACGTAGACTCCCTCAAGCTGAATTACCTCGTTGGGTCAAAGTGGCCAATCTACAGAGTCAGCATGGCATAGCAGGTGGCGGAGTCTAAGGGTCAGGAAGACCCAAGTTAAAATCGCACCTTTCATATGAGGTGTGTAAACTTGGGCAGATTTGACTATCAATCAATAAACATTTATTAAGTACCTACTGTGTGCCAAGAACTGCACTAAGTGCTGTGTCCCATGCAACTCTACAATTTATCTACTGTCTAAGACACCATAGAGGAAAGTGAGCCATCAGGGATGTTTGGACTGGGTGAACTCTTAAGTTTCCCTTTTCCTCTCAGGTTCTGTGACATTCTCATATATTTACGGAAGATTGTAGAAAAGAATTCCATGCAAGGAGATCTCATTCATTTTCAACTGTCCCAGTGACCATGGGGAAAATTCAATTTAAAACTGTAAAGTTGTCAAGGCACTCTTGATCCTACTGGACAACTAGAAATATACCTTTTTGGGACATTGTAACCATTTCTGCTGTGGTGAAGTCAGGAATGCCATGTTTGGGAGTCTGCTTCCGAGTTGTTACAGCTGTTAGTAATCGGGTAAGAGTGGTTGTTTTAGAAAAAGCCTCCTTTGTTGTGGTGGTCATGGTAGAAGTAACAGGTATAACCGCTTCTGCAAAAATAGAAATGTCCTAAGTATCAACAAGATTCTAGTAACACAACTCTGTTAACACAAGACCAACACAGAACTTCCTTGAAATTTGATGCATATCCTGGGCTCACTGAATGCCAAAGACTGTGGTTTACCGCATCAACATGATAATTGGAACTTGGACAGAAAGGGGAGACCTGAAGCAGAATATCAAAGGTATACTGAAACCTCAGAGTTTTTTGCTAAGACAATGGGAAACCATCCCCCCCAAATCAGTTGCTTGCCCAGTGAAAGTACAGCCTGGGTAGGCTTAACAGTCCCCTTGAAAGGCTGGTGGTCAAAGATTCCTGAAGTCTCTTACCTTTGGTACACCTTTGCATATCTGCAGCCAGGTACATGCCATCAGGACAGGCACAGGTGTATTTGGGGGAATGAGAGTTGATTTGTGGAGCTGGAAGGCACAGATACTGGCAGCCACCATTGGGGAGAGAAGTCTTCTCACACCAGTTCACCCCTGAAAGGCCGGGAAATAAAGAGGTGAGCATGCACTGCAATTCACCATGCAGTCATTGAGCACTCTCTACAAACCCTAGGCATTACTAAGGCACAGAGAGCGCAAACAACCAAAGATGTCTCTTGCCATCATGGAGCTCAAGTTCTTCTTGGAAGAGACACGTCCAGTACCATGAATAGGTGAAAATGGAAGAACAACTCCCTTCCAAAGGAGAACAGCAAGATATGCAAGGAACAGAGGGAAACAAAGGAAGAATTTCAAGATGCCATGAAAGCCCATAGAAATCAGTCTAGTACCTGTAGGCTGGGTGAGGTTGTGATAGAGAACGATGTCCTCAGGAGACAACAGATCTTCCGCCACCAAGATGATATCGGATCCCGTGAGGCGATTTGCACTGAAAATGGCTTCGTTGATGATATCTGTCCAGAAGACCTTATCCTGAGGGATCATTTAAGAACAACAGATCCTCTTAACCAATAGGTATTCTCCAGCACCCAGGAAGTCCCTATGAAGCTCAAATCTCTCTGCCCCTCAGGCAGGCACTGATACACACATGCAAATACATGCTTGTACAGCAGGCTGTCTGTCAGGAAAGGTCAGGTCCCTCACCTCCAATGGATGGCTTCCTTTTGTTAAGGGCATGCCAAGTAGAACCCATGAGCCATTAAAACTAACAGAAGGAGCAGCTAGGTGGCGCCCCAGAGTCAGGACTGGAGTTTCAAATCCACCCTCAGGCACTTGACATTTAGTTGTGTGACCCTGGGCAAGTCACTTAATCCTGACTGCCTCACTTTTGCTCCCCACCCCACCCCCCAAAAGGATAAGAGAAATTTCAAGGACTGGCCCCCTCCCTTCCCTTTGATCTCTCACAAATATAAATTATATCTGAGCAAGGTTGTAGAATCAAAGGATCATGGAACTGGAAGGGACACCTCACTTATTTTAGGGATGGGGAAACTGTAATAATACTGCAGTAATAATACTACCAGCTAGTATTTTTCATAGCACTATAAGAAGAGCAAAACACTTCTGTACATATGACCTCAACTGATCCCCACAACAACCTTGTGATATAGATGCTATTATCATCTGCATTTTATAGTGGGGGGGTGTGGAACAAGGCTGAGAGAGGTTAAGTGACTTGACCAGGGTCAAAGAGTCAATAACTATCTGAAGAAGAATTCAAACTCAGATCATCCTGACTCCACGTCCCATGTTTTATTCAGATCAGATCAACAGGGGGTAGAATTCAAATGCTGGTCCTTTTACCCCAGATTTAATGTTCTTTCCACTATATAGTTCATTTTCCCCTATTACAAGGGGCTAACCCATAAAAAAAACCTACCATAAAAGGTAGGAAGAGGTGGTATAGTTTGAAAATAATTTAAATTAAAAAAAAGTAATTACTTATGTGCTGTACACGATGTGGATGGGGAAAGAGGGGAAGGAAAAAAGCTTATTTAAATCCCAGTGGGAAACACCCATTGCCAAATTCCCTGCAATAAAGCTTATTCCTTTTCATAATTAAGCATCCAAAAGAAACCTAGTTTCCTGAAAAGAGATTTGCTTATATGCAAAACAAGTTCCTCCCCGCTGCATTATCTACCTAAATTGCCCCAAAACCTCACCTCGAAGATTGCCAAGGAGAATGGGTGTGCGAGTTTATTTTTATCCTCTAAGACTGTCCTCCTATTTCCACCATTGACATCGACACTGGAGATGGAGTGAAGTTTAGAGTCAACCCAGTAGAGGCGATCATTAGAAAGGTCTACAAACAAGACAGAGATAAGGTGAGGGCAGCATGTAGACAATGGAGTTCTCAAAAATTAGAACTGCTTGGCAGTTAGCTGTCTTGAAGAAGCTCCTGTTTTTCTCTCTCAATGTCTGCTTTAGGATACCAAGGAAATGCAGGATTTCACCACTGTGGGTATTATGTTCACCAAGTCAGACCTCTCCTTCCCTTAGCAGATCATCTTCTTGAGTGGTCCAAAATAAGTTGGACTTTTGGGAAGCACAAGTCTGCATTGAGGGAGGCTGGACAATAGCCCACCCTGCTGGGCCTGAGCTTGACTGGGCTTGCGGTTTATGTTCTGTGGGCATAGCCTTCCAGAACTCAGGGTCACTTCCATGCCACAATCAGGCATCAAGAGAGGACATTAATGAAGGTCATGATATTACCCCTATGTTAAAAATATCTACATGTGGAAGCAGCTGTTAAGAGTGAGACATATTATAGGAAATGCAGTTGTCACATGTCTCTGCATCTTGCTCATTTTTAGAAAAAATCCAAAATCTAAATTTTTGTGGAATTTTTCTGCAATTTCTATATTGTGTGATAAAGTGGAAAAGTTTTGGTTTTGGGTTTTTTTTAAAAAAGGTTTTACTATCTTCCTCTTAGCAGTAAAGAGGTGGAGAACTAGGAATATGCAATGGTGCATTCACTGTTGGCTGTGGTCACTGAATTGACTGGTTTGGCTTAAATGTCTTTCTTTGTTACAAGGCAAAGCTGAATGCAGGGGTGGTGGGGAGGCATTAAGGGGAAATGAGTGTTGATTTTTAAAAGGTAACATCAGTTTCTTTATCCATAACGAGGCGATAATAAATAAAAAGACCCCTCTTCTACTTCTTTGCAGAAAACCAGGAGCATAGATATAGAAAGTAGCATATAATGCCAGATTTTTTCAAAGTGCTGGTTAGGTTTTTTTAACCGTTTTTTCTTTTATTCTTTGCAATAAGGATGGTTTCCTGGGACAGGGAAGGAGAAAGGGCACATCGGAAAAGGAAAGTGATGTAAAAATAAAATAGATCCCAAAGAGCATTTTGGTTGTTTTATTTTTTAAATGGGGTAATAGCACTGACCTCACAGGGTTTTATGAGGATCAAATGAAGTAATGTATGTTGCCTATTTTGCAAACTTTAAAGCACTGCATAAAGGTTGACTATTATTATAGCTCTATGTAAAGTTTCTTTAAAAAGTAGCAATAAGACCTGAGGAAATACTAACCAAATCTGGGGACTTGCAGCAGCGTCATACTGAAGAACTTTGCATTTTATCATCCTCCTTCTTTTACTCCCAGACAACACCTAACTCGCTAAGAAATCCTTCGGTACTGAGCCAGAGGTATTTATTTTTTGGTACTGTATCAGGAGAAGGGGATTGCTTTTTCTGACCAATGTAGATGTTTCCTCACTCAGCACAACATACCAAGAGTGATTCCATTCGGCCACTGTATATCTTCGGTCACCAGCGGGAAGCTGTCAACTCCATTCAGACCACCTTTCCCAATCTTGGCAGGGGTTCCCCAGTCTGTCCAATACATAAAGCTGAGAGGGAGGAAGGAAAAAAGGTAGACATGAATATGGAGAGAGAATTAGGCATTTCAAAATTAAAAGAGAGCTAGGGGGCCATCTAGTCCAACCTATGTCTAAATAAGAATCCCTTCCACCATATACACCCAGAAAGCTTTGCTTGGGGATCCCAATAAGGGGAAATTGACCACCTCTGACTGTAGCTCATTCCATTTTGGGAGAGCTTTAAATCATAGGTCATAGCAGCACTATAGATTTCAGAGCTGGAAGGGAAGTTAACATTCAGAGAGGAATTTAACTCTCAACTAGTACATAAATCCCTTTATAGAAACTAAGAAGTTTTTTCACAATATGCTTGAATGTGTCTCTTTGCAATAAACAGACACCGTAGTCCTCCCAGATCTGCCTTCTGGAGGCAAACAAAACAAACTTTATCACTCTTTATTCATCAGTCCTTCAAATACTTGAAGGTAGCTATCATGTCTATCAAGTCTTATCTTCTTAGGGTAAATATCTCCATTTCAACACATTCTCCTAAAGCAAGAGCCAGCATAAAGGCCTCATCCAGTAGAGAGAGATGGCATGATATCTACCTTCAATGGCCACTCATTAATGACTCTGAAAACTACAAAGTGGGAGGCAGGAGGTGGGATATTGTTAATACAGTTCTTGTAGCCTCCAGTTATTCCTGCTGCCTTATTCTATCAGATCCTAGAATTTCAGAGGTACTTTAGAGGTTATTTGGACCAACTTCTGGTGCAACATGCATGACTCGCCTATAGAGCAAGGTACTATCCTGCCTTCTTCCAAACATTTCCAGGGGCTCATAGCCCATTCCGTTGTTTGAAAATTTTTCCTTAAATTGAAATCTGCCTCCCTACAACTAATTCCTTGACCTTCAATAATCTGACCTAAAGAGTTATACAGAACAAGTCTACATCCCTCCCTCCACAACAGTCCTTAAAGTATTTCATGAGAACAATCATGCTCCCCTAAGCCTTTTCTTCCCCAGGCTATTCATCTCTTGTCCCTTCAACTTTTCCTCATATGACGTGAAATCTGGATGCTCTGGAGGCGTCCCTCTCTTCTGGACATGCCCTAAGTCAACACTTAGGTGTTGCTAGGTGGTGCTTGAGTACAGTAGGACCATTATTAGCTATTACTGGCCATCTCCACACACTGCTACCTCCACTTCAGCCATCATCTCCACCTCCTTCCCAGGGGAGTCTTGAACTCTGGAACCACCCTAGGCTCTGATATTTGAGTTTTCATTAGATTTTGTCCAGAAAAGGGATTCGACCCTACTTCCTAGCCATCTCCATGACATCCTGCCATGCCCCCTTCCCTCCCTAGCTCTCCTTTATGTGATTTCTTCCATCAGAAAATGGAAGTTTCTCAAGATCAAGAACTGTATTGCTTGCTTGTATTTTTATCTCTAGCATTTAGCATAGTGCCTTGTTCATAGTAAAAACCTAATAAATATTATCAGTCTATAATCAGGACACTATATTTGTGTTAGTGCATCCTAAGATCACTCCAATTTGGGAAGTTTTTTTTTAGGGAGAGTTTAAACAGTGGCATCAAACTTGCTTCACCTTGAACTTGGAGTCAATTAAAATTTTTCATATGAAAAGCTATCAAACCAGGTCTCCCCCATCCTGTATTTGTGCAAATGATTTTTCAAACTAGGTAAGCCTATCTAATCCTCACTAACTGGACGGATCACTTATATAACACAACAATAGCCAAGGCCTCCTGGGTAGGGAGCCTGCCTCTACTACTGATTACCTCTGTGGCTCTGAGCCAAGCACTAAATCTCTCTGGGCTTCATCTTACTTATGTAAAAATGGAGAAGTAGACTGGATGCTCTTTAAGGTTCCTTCTACTTTTAAATCCTATGATCCTAAAATGGAACAACCCAAAGTATCAGACTGTTTTCTATGTGCTGGCTGATTGGGTGTCAAGTTTCTAGGAAGACATCAGTCCTTCTCAAACAACGTGAACCCCACCAACTCACTTGGTAAAAGGCTAGCTTTTGTTTTCCAAGGGCAATGTTTCACCCTCAGTAAAACTGCAACAATTGTGAATTTCCATTGTCTTTCCTTCACCCTAATACCCCCACAATGCATCATGTCATGTTTAGAAATACATACCCATGGACTGGGTCTACCACAATGGCCCGTGGTTTAGCACCTTCCTGCTTGAAAAGTGTCTTCCTCTTGGAGCCCTTAGTATTGGCAACAGAAATAGTGCCAAGGACAGAATCTGTCCAGTAGAGATTCCCATGGATCCAGTCAACTGCAATGCCATCTGGAGCCTGGATATCCCCACTGATCACGGTGTCATGAGTGGAAAAACTATGGGCATTGTCAATTTCAGAGCTAGAATGAAACAAACAATGGGATGAAAGGAATTAGGCAAAAATGCTAATTCCTTCTTTACCCCAAGAGTTACCTTTGGGCTTAGCTAGTGAGGAAATCTGGGAGGTCAGGGAGATGTTACCAAACCTATGTAGCTATGGAAATGTAATTAAAAAAACATATAAAATCCAATTCTCTTTTACCTATAGATTTTCTTCTGTGACAAATCAGACCAGTAGATCTTATTACTGGCCACTTCCATGTCCAAGGCTACTACATTCTTCAGGTTTGGAATGAGGCTGATGTATTCACTTCGGTCCAAAGTCATCTTCCTGACTTCATGGCGGTTGGTGAAAAAGAGATAGGCAATGGTGCCTAGGGCATAAGAAGAAGCAGTTCAGCCTGAGATGAGGGTCCCCTGGACTCCCCAAAAACTCTGACCCCAAAATTCTATATGAAGATAAAGATCCTTTCTGTCTCCATCGAATATCTATGGACAACAACTGTTTCTGAGAATAAGAAGAAAACTGACAACAAAGCTCTACAGATCTCAGTATTTTGTTCACTTTTAGAATCAGGAAGAAAAGCAGAGAATGGACAGAAATTTAAGACAATAGTTCATAACCTCTGTCATACTTAACAATCTTATTTATAACAGGAAGGAGACCTCAGAGGTTATACTAGTCTGACCCCCTCAATTTACAGATGAAAAACCTGATTTTATTCAAGGTCACACAGTGAGTATACAGCAGGGCCAGAATTTGAACCTTGTCTTCCAAGTCTCAATCCAGTGCCCTTACCCAAAACACTACTCATTCCACGGACTCTCCAACTTCAGGATTTCTACACGGTAAGAAGCCATGAAGAATATTCCATTATTTTCTTTGTTAAGTTCCCAGAGTGAAAAGATACCCCTGATAAGTGGCCAGTGAGTGACCAGAGGTACTTTTCTATCTCTTATATGTACAAGGAATTTCGGTAAATAACTTGCTACATAATCCTAGGAGGGGATTGGTTATTGTATAACAAGAACTCTTGGGCGGGAAATTAGAAGATTCTCCTGTCAACTCTAACAATTAGCCAATGCACTTAAACCCTTTGAGTTCTGGTTTCCTTATCTGTAAGATAAGAACAATAACCTCTTCTTCCTTGCTTACTTTTCCTCTCTCCTTCATTGGTTACAGGAGGACCAAGTGAGATAATGGACAGTGTAAGGCACTTTGCAAACTGCAACAAAGTATCCAAACATAAGGGGTCACTATTAAATGCTGAAACATTAGCTAAGGGGAGCTCCTCCGAACATGTTCAGTCAGGGTGCTCCTCACTAATTCCTCAACAGTTTTGAAGAGCGAGGGTTCCTTCCAGCTTCAGGTCATTCTGATCTATTGTTTCACTTTGGGTTTCTAGGACACAGTTCAGGTGAGGAAATTCTCTAAAGACTTTTTTGTTTAACCAGAGCCATCCTCAGTATTTCTCACTTCTTCCTCCGCTGGATTATTTCCCCCCCATCCCCCTCCACTGAAGAGATCCAGAGGTCTGGGCTCACCAATGGCCTTGCAGGTCTTTGTGATAGGGTCAGTTTGGTAACCTTCATTACATTCACACTTGTAACTTCCCTGGAGATTCACACAGAATTGGCTGCAAGTGTCTGGGTTCTGGCACTCATCAATATCTGAGAATAAGGATGACAGTAATCTAGTAAAGGCAGCAGTAACAACAATGGCCAGCATTTATATAGCACTTTAAGGTTTTAAAAGGATATTACAAGTGTTATTTCATTCAGTCCTAACACCTCTGGGAGGTAGGTGTTATTTTTATCCCCATTTTACAAATGAGGAAACTGAGGCAAACCAATGTTAAGTAACTTTGCCAGTTTCACACAGCTAGCATGTATCTGAGGCTACATATGAACTCAGGTCTTCCTAACTCCAGGTCCAGAATTCTAGCCAATATACCACCTGTCTGGCTAGAGGAGAAAGGGAACAAGGTCATGGGATGATGTCCCTCAAATTCTAGAGAAGATGGAATAGTTCATGTGAGGACAATGGGGTTCAGCAAATTCCAGTTCTACAGAAGTCAAGAACCCTTATCCCTCCCTTGGAGAAGAATGATCCCTACTGGGTTCCACAGGCCCCTGCCATTTGACCCCAGATGACTGGGAGTTCTAAGGGAACAGTTTCAGTGCCAGTGAAATTTTCAATTCAAACTTCTCGAGTTAGGATTATATTCTTGAAACAGAGGAATACAAAATTCTTAGCCAGTGTTGGAAAAGAAACAAGGATAGGAAGTGGACCTGTGATTTCATTCATTACAAAGGTACTCCCAGGTAAGCAAACTTCTTTCAAAATAGATGGGCACCTCCTCTGACATGTATTAGTCTTAGTGAGTTGCTAAGGGACTCAAATTGATATATAGCGCAGCCAAATAGGAAAGTGTATTTTGTATGACTGTATATCTAAAATCTATAACAAAATGCTTACTTTCTCATGGAAAGGGAAGAAGATGGAGGGAGGGAGAGAATTTGGAACTCAGCATTTTTAAAGATGAATTAAATGAATGAATAAATAATTAAATAAATAAAACTGAGGTAGAGAAGTTAAGTAACTTGCACAATGTCACAGATTAAGTACAGAAGAAGGATTTGAACCTAAGACTTCTAGCTCCAAATCTAAATCTCTTTCCACTATCCCACATTAGCAAAAATATTCTCCATGAACCTACCATGTCAAGGAGACATGAACAGAGAGAATAACATTCAGAATTTTACCTTCACATCTTCTCTGGTCAACAAGCCGGAAGCCTTCGGGGCATAGGCATTCATACCCTATCTTGAGGTCATTGCATATATGTGAGCAGCCACCTTTGTTATCCAGACATTCATTGGTTCCTGAACAAAGAAGACTCAGTGAAATTCAGGACCCAAGACTCTCCCTTTTCTATGCTCTTGCATTTTAGATTTATGAACCCTTCCTCACACTCAAGGATTTCTAAACTCTCTGCTGGCCTCATGGTAGACCTGTCTATTAAAGGTGAAGGAACAGTTCCAAGGCAGAGCCTCCTTTCCACCTGTCTGCAAATTTTTTATACAGGTGAATAGTCAAGGTAAAACAAATAGCATGGACAACTTTCAGGAGGGAAAGAAGTCATAAGATTGTGTGTGTGGGAGTAAGGCAGGCCTGTCACCCTCCAGAATCAGCATCAAGTTGGAAGACTGAGTCTGCTAGAGTTATCTGTGACTCCTAAATACATTAAGGGCATCCCCTACCCAATCTGCATCTTTACTTCTCTATCCCCCTCAGACAGAAGGCACCCTCCTCAAGCCCTGTCAGCAGACCAGAAGCCCCACTCCTCTTTCTAGTCTCTAAGAGCCAAATTCAGGGGTTTTGGTCTCACCACACTCCTTGATGGGCTCATCAGACCAGTCCCGGCAGTCTCTGAGTCCATTACACACTTTGTCAAAAGTGATACACTCTCCACTGTGGCATTTAAATTTGTCTGGGCCCTCACACAGCGTTACTATAATCAGTAAAAGTAGAAGGGGAGAAAACAAGACCATTAGGCATAAGAGAGTTGCTGAAATTTGGAGAATCTTGCCATTCATATTTTCTAAAGTCTTCCCAGTAATAGACCCAAACTCAAAAGGAAGCGTTGCAGAGGTGACAGAGAACCAGTTCTGGAATCAAAAATACCTAGGTTCAGGTTCCTGCTTCTGATATATATTGGCTCTTTAATCCTTGGCAAGACCATGACACTAAACCTCTCAGTGCCCCAACAACTCCATAAGACTAAGTGGCAGAGCCAATGCCAACCTCATTAGGAGTTCACTACGTGGGTGAAATCACCCATCTAAAAAAATAATCAGCACTGCCAAATTCCCCAGCTAAGCACCACTCCCCTCCCTTATCCATGATGCTCATGTCCACAACTCCTGTGGAGCAGCAGTGACAGTCCGCTGGGTCTCACCATTGACGCAGCCTATCTCGTCGCTCATGTCCTTGCAGTCATATTCTTTGTTGCACTGTCGGCTCCCATGGACACACTCCCCATCATTGCATTGAAACTCATCAGGGCGGCAGGTGGCTTTGACTGAAAACACGGAAGACAAAGAGATATTTATTTCTAAATTGTTAGCACCAGTGCAGAAATTGTCCAATGAGAATGAAGTTTTGGGTTTTTTTTTTTTAATCCCTTTTTTCAAGTAACCAGGAAGAGGAGAGGAATATGTAGATTTTAAAAAAACAAAATTCAGTGCAAG
This sequence comes from Potorous gilbertii, assembly GCA_028658325.1. NCBI lineage: Eukaryota > Metazoa > Chordata > Mammalia > Diprotodontia > Potoroidae > Potorous > Potorous gilbertii. The sequence continues at coordinate 184,294,523 of CM053773.1, read as the reverse complement.
ATGTCAGAATAGTTTTCCAGAGCTAAGACCCAGTAAGCAAGCTGAGCCCTGAGCTTGGCATAACAACAATCCTTTGTGCTCAGCCTCGGAATGATCTCACGCTCTGGCAAAAATCACATAATTATTATATGTCTTTAACCAGCAACAGGTGTTCTCTGAGTTCGGACAAGTTCTGGTCATGAAGCCCTGTTGCGAATTAAACTTGTCATACTGTTTCTCCTCATCAAGACTACAGCTCTCATCAGCCATTGATACAAGTATTGAGATCTCCCCACATTGCCTCAGGTACCCCTACTAAGAACTGGACTCTGGCACATGTGTCCTTGCTTACAAGTCACTTCCCTCACTTTGAAATTAAACTTCTGTTTGATTCTTGACTCTCTGGTCTCTAGCCTGCTCTGTTTGGTTCTGGACTGCCATAGATTAGAGGGCAGACTGGTCCAGTTGACAAAGGTCAGAGAAACATAACACCAACTTCAGTTCTTTATTTCCAGTTCAAAAAGCACCAGGCTGGGATGTACTGTGAAAGATAAACTGGGGAAAACAGGGTTGGACAGATTAATCATTTGCCACTAAGGTAAAGCAACAGGAAGAAAGAACGAATTATTCCCTGACTAGGAAAGAAAGGTCCTATTTTTCATTTCAAGTAGAGAGGGCCTACTCTTGGTTTCCCTGTGGACAAAACTCAGCAACATTTACATTCTAAATGCATTCAGAATGGTGATAACTTGCGTCTGAATTGCAAAAGAGACCTAAAATCAAAGACTTGAAAAGATGGTAGAATCTTTGAACATCAGCAGCTCCTTACACTCTCAGTTCATCTACTGGGGAGAAAAATAGGAGGTCTCAGTGTGGGGGGAAAAAGAAGAAAAATATAATGAAAATGGCTTTAAACTGAAAGAAGAAAACTTCTTACATAATAGAGCTGTAATGTACATAGAATTGTAGAAAGGACTCCTGCTATTATATAGTGAAAAAAAATCCAAGAAAGAGACAGCAGTTAAGCCATGATCTCACATAAATGCACAAAATATGGATAATAAGGTAAACCAAAAATGTTAATGCAAGAAGGTGAATTTGATATTCCAGGTATCCGTGACACTTTGTCAACTAAAACCCACTACCAGACTCTGGAAGAGCATACTGTATTTAAAAGAAAAGGCAAAGGAAATACAAATGGGGAAGATGGCTGAGAAGACATACTCCTATGAGGAAATTCAGAAACCAGAAGCAGGAAGCACAGTGGAAAACATCTGGGAGATGGTCAGAAATGATTATTTTTACTGGAGGATACTATAGACCACCTTGATGAAAACAATAACAAAAAAAAAACAGATGAGGAATTGAGTGATGGATGAGTACATGTATGCATCAGTCTGAGCTTCCTTTCTGCCAAAAACAAAACAGAAAACAGAACTTCCTGAGTTGCTTTGATGATCAGTTCTTCCGTCAAGAGGTGGAGGAAATAAAGAAAGGCGCTTCAATTCTTGGCCTAATTCTGCCCCCAAAATGAGGAACTATCTGCTGAGGTAGTAGTGATGGGAACCTTGGGAGTATGTGAACTCTCCACCTCAAGAGTATAAGAGAAAAGCAGAAGGAACCTGGGTCCAGTCTGACGTATATGTAGATTTTAGAAGATCAGTTTTCAATTAATTTAGTGAATTTAGTAGGATTTCATGGACAAAAATTCAAGAGTATAAGTCAGCCAAGAAGGGGCTCTCAAAAACAGGTGAGGAAGTTGACCAGGGGAATTCCTATTTAATTAGATGATTTCTCTCAATCAACCTGTTAAGATTACAGGACCTGTGCCTTAGGAAGATCTAAGAGACATCTCCCCATGGAGGTGGGCATGTCCAATGGCACTCTGCTTAGAGGTCACAGGTTACTCCTGGGGGGGATGCTTCTAAGATGCTTGCACCTTTCTGAGAGAGTATACAGAACTCCTGAGGACTGGCTGTCTGATAATCAGGAGGATGGACTCTTGTTCAAGGAACCACCCTCCTGGTAGTCCATAAAAGCAAGCTGTTTCCCCTCTTCCTTGGACTTGGAGGAAAACAGACCAGTACTCAAAAGAGTAGATACACATTCTAAGAGCGGGGAGAACCTGTGCTCATGTACAAAGGGCAGTTTCTCTCCCTCAGGAGCTGCAGAAGTTGGCAGAAGCAGATGTGTGTTTACCTGTAGGTTACAAATCCAATAGTGAAGACACAGAGATAAAAAAATTCCCAAGAGAAAGGAAAGGGAAAAATTGTCTAAGAGACCAAAGTAGATGCACAGGCATTCACAAAGGGAATACAAAGGCAAAAATAAAAACAGGTCCCACCTTTAAGTAACTAACATTTAGATGGAATGTATCGGTGGACTGTATTTAAGACAAGGCAGAATCAGTATTATAAAGCAGTGCTTACTCTCAAGGAATCTTACCAGGGGCATAGGACTTACATAAAAGAATCAATCAGAGTGACAAATGAGGGATATATACGAGTGATAAGAGAATTTGGGGAGGAATCAAGAAAGACTTGTTGTGTGAAGGATACGATACAGAATTACAAGCATACTGCATTATTTGGGGCAGCTGACCCATTTAGGGAACTTTCTCCCCTCTAAGTCCCATCTGAAAATATCCTTTCCTTACAACCACTACCCTATAACTTATAGTTTCATAAGGCCCTATGACTTTTCATGGAACCTTAGCAATATAAAATTCTTATATAAGTCTGCATGTCTTTATTTCCACTGTGATCTTGTGGGAAGTCATTTCATTTTCCTAAAAAAGCTTATTAAAGTATGAGAGACTGGACTGGATAATCTCTAAGGTTCCTTCCAATTCTCAACAAATCCTATACTTCTAAATAGGCCTTGAAAGTTGAGAAGAGAACTCAAGACCATTGGAGAGTAGAAAAGAAAGCATTCCAAGGCAGGGGGCCAGAGCCAGAAACTACAGTAACGAGGCGAGGCGGATACAATCTGATGACTAGTCTAGCTGCATAAATGGATGGTGCTTATTGTGTATGCACAGGTAGAAAGAAAGAATAAAGACGGATGGCGGTAGGCCTTCACTGCTAGGCCGAAGGGTAGATTTTGTCCTGAAGGCACTGGAGAGCCATTGAGATTTGTTTTTTTAAAAAATTAATTTATCTATTTTTAGTTTTTGTCACTGAGATTTGTTAAGCAGAGGAATGACAGGATGGCAAACTGTGTTTGAGGAAAAGATGCTAATTGTCTATGAGAATTTAAGTTTCTGGAACATACCACAGCCCTCCTCGTCAGACTTGTCCTTGCAGTCATAACCCCCATCACACTTCCAGCTAATGTGGATACACTCCCCACTGCCACAGTGGAACTCCAGAGAAGAGCAAGGCTTGGACTCCTTGACCAAGTTGTGTCCTCCACAGTTGTCAGGCCATTCATCAGAGCCATCATCACAGTCCTGGTCACCATCACAGGCCCACAGCTTGGGGATACATACAGTGTTGTTGCACTGGAATGTTGCCGGATTGCAGGTGGGGTCTGGACAATCCAGTTCATCACTCCCATCCTCACAGTCCCGATCCCCATCACAGACAAAATCTTGAGAGATGCACTTTCCATTATGGCATCGGAAATGGTCATGCGCACATGTCTTAGGGGCTGGAGAGAAGGAAATCTGGTGATTTTCAAGCATATCTGCCCTGCCTTGAATACCTCTTAGAATATAGTCCTTTGACTGTTACATTAATGAATTTTCTAATCTCAGAATCAAACATAATGGAGAATTACATGAAAAATGCAGCACGTAGCATTTCTTGGGAAGTTACTATGGACTCAGCATTGGAGTAGACGCCCTGGGGACAAGTGAATTAGTACAGGGTGGTGCATTATCTCAAGAAGATTGTATCCTGGATGTGGAGACAGGATTTATACACTTGAAACAATCAGGGGATGGGTACATGAAGATAGGCAATAAAGTTGTGAAGCTGTCAAATAGTAAGCATTTATTAAATATTTACTATGTATGCCAAGCACCACCCTAAGTGCTGATAACACCCCCCCCAAAAAAAAAGAAAAATGAAAAAGAAAAAAGTATAGAAAGGCTATAGTTTTGGTCAGGGGAGGGAGAACACCCACTGAGGAAATCTGAGATGTGGTGAGACACTTAAGTCTAGCTCAGAAAAGAGGGAGATGAGGGGGGATGGAAAAGGGACCAAAAAAGGCCCCCTGGAAGAAGTGGGATGGAAACTGAAGAATAAGCAGAATGGGGATTTGTGAATGGAGAAGAGATGGGAGGGTATTTCAAAAAGGAAATGACTAAGGGTAGTGTTGGAGAGTTGAGGGGGAAATGATATGAAACAGTTCAGCAGAGAGAGTCCCAAATAATCAAAGTTGATGATTTCTGAGACACCAACTGTCGTTGTATCCCAGAGACGGCAATGTTTTTGAAAATCACACGAGCCAACATCTGAGGTCTCAGGTTAGCTCTAATGGATCCAGCAAGTCCTTAGCCCTCTGAACCACATCCGCCCTGCTCAGCACCTTTCCATACTTACGGCAATCTCGTTCATCTGAGCCGTTTTCACAATCCGTCTGGGAGTCGCATTTCCAGGATAAGGGAATGCAGCGATTAATTCGGCCCCCGCAGCTGAACTCTCCAGGTTTGCAGGTCACAGATGCTACAACAAACAGCAACAACCTTCTTTTAAACAGCAAAAGAGCAAGACTAAGAGGCTGCATGGAGTAGTGGGGGGACAGAGCCCTTGGGCTAGAGTCCTGGCTCAGCCATTTAGGAGTCATGACTTTGGGCAATTCTTCTCCCCACTTCTGAGCTTCAATTTCTGCATCTGTAAAATGTGTGTGTGTGTGTGTGTGTGTGTGTGTGTGTGTGTGCGTGTGTGTATGCACATGCATGTGCCTAATGATGAGCCTTTTTGGCTTTATGTTGGAAAAGCAGCATGGTGGAGTGTTAAGAAGCATGGACTTAGGGTCAAAAGACCGGAGTTTGAGTTACATCCTAGATACTGGCTGTGTGAACAAGTAAAGTCACTTAACCTCTTAAAGCCTCAGCTGTCTCCTCTGTAAAATGGAAGCAACGATTCCATCTCACAAGGCTGTAGTGAAGAGGACACTCTGTAACCTCACTAGAGAAATGAGAGTCATCATGATGATGGTCCCACAAGTACAGCTAATAGCCACCTCACATGGCTGCTGTGAAGACAGCATCTTGTAAGCCATACGAAGAATGACTTAAGCGTAAGGAATGAGCACTGCCAGGAACAGGAGGCGTAGTATAGAGGACTTCCCCTTGGAGGGGGAGAGTCTAGATTCAAGCCCCACCTCTGATGTACACGTAAGCTGGGAGACTGGGGGGGATGGTGGGGGAAATCACTTAAGCTCTCAGGGACCCAGGCAATACCATAATATTGTAAGTGGCAGAGCAGGCACCTATCTATATCTATGGAGGGGACTTCCCACAGTGATGGACTCAGGGGTCTAGACAAAAAATAAACACAAAAAAAATGCAAAAAGCAACCAACTCCCTTCCCCAAAATGTATAATTAGTTCTTTAACTTTCCTTTTCAAGATTTAAAAAATACATTTTCAAAAAGAAACACTCAATTGCTATTTTATGAGACAGAATGGTTCCAAGTTATTTTGGGGTAGTGTTATTTGGCTGAATTAATTCACATTTAATGAATGGACTATTATCCAAGACAGCCAGGTCTATACATGTACCTACAGCCCACTCACACATTCCCAAGTCCTAACAGAGATCAATCAGTGGTAGCTCTTAGCTTTCTTAAATCCTGCTTTTCTCCATGACAGTGAAATCACATGTTTCAGACTGAGCAAGATTCTCACAACAACCCCAAGGAGAAGAGTTTCTATTATTATTCTACTTTACCTGGAGTCCATGGACCCCTATAGATTCCAGGGGGTAAGTGAATTTGGAAGGGAAAAAATTCACATCTCGATTTTCAGTAACTTCTAATTGAAATTTAATATTTCCTTGGATTATGAATTTAAAAAAACAAAACAAAAACATTCTCTGATGAGGGTTCCATCGGCTTCACTAGACGCCAAATGGGTTTATGACCCAAAAAAGGCTAAGACTTCCTGTTTTAGAAGGTCAAAGGTGACTTACAGCAGGTCTCCAGGGTTTCATCAGATCCATCCTCACACTCAGCAGCACCATCACAGACCCACTTATAGGAGATGCACTGTCCATCTAAGCACTGGAATTCATTCCTCCCACATTTGTCCACTGCAGCAAAATAAAGACAAGAGGAAAGACAGGGGATGAATTAAAACCTTAATAAACAGCCTATGGCAATCAGCACAGCTAAAAAGAAACACACTGAAAAGGAAACTGTCAAATCATTCTCAGTCATGATTGTTAAGTAACAATACTAATAAGAAACACAAAGCATCATTAACCCATTAATTTAACTCATTGCCAAAAGTGTCCGAGCTGTGTGTGGTTTAGTTGGAGTGTAATCTTACTAAAGATTATTGCCAGAAGGTTCAGCTCTCTCTTCTCAACTATTACTTAAGCTATAGAATTGGGTCTGGGACAAGGGTCCCAGTACTCCATGTAATAAAGAAGAGCTCTCAACCTCAAAGAAATTAAAGGGAAGAGTAAAGAATTAAAGAGGAAAGTAAAGAAAGGGACATACAAATATACAAGTACAATTAAGTAAATTAAGAGTCTCTAACTTCTTACTTGGTTTGTGACTATCTAAACAGGAAAAATCAAGTGGATGAATCTCTGTTGTCCAGACTATGACAGGCAGTTGGATATAAAACTCACCCAACACTATAGTTTGAGCAGACACTACAAATGAGTTGTAACATAATTCCTGCCACATAGAAGGCATTTAATATATGCTTGCTAACTTGACCTAGATTTGTATAGGAGGGTGAGAATGAGATTGTTTTTGGGAAACTTCAAAGTTCCTTTTAACCCAAGCTTCTCTCTGAAACCAAGGCCCATATTTTTAATAACCAGTATTTTCCTGGTGCTATCACATAACTAAGCATCATAGGATGCCAGTTTTCCAAAGAACCACTGCTAAAAAGACCCCAAAAATGGAGGGATATCAAGGAAAGAAAGTATTAAAGAAATATATGTTTGGGAGAAAAGAACAGGGGCCAGTCACTCAGTGAGAATAAAGGACAACTGATGAATGATCCATCTGATCTATTTACTGATAAGATATACACTATCAAGATCCCAGGAAAATTGGGGTGAAGCACCCTAGTACGTTGAGTTCTCTGGTAGCTTTATGAGAAGACGTGAAGGGAAGAGCCATACAGGATAGGTGGGCAAGGATGGGCTTTGACCTCCCCTGCTAGAGAGAATACTCCTATTGATGAGAACAGGGATCCATCAGGATACTGAAGTGGGAACTTCTCTAATTATATATGCAATATGGCATATGATGGCTGTGTTGGTGTCTGACTCCCACATGATACTTCCTACTCACTAGACTATGAGCTCTGTGAGCACAAACACTCTGTCTTAGATTATCAAAAAAAAGAAAACTTCCCACAGACAAAAGGAGGAAATTCTCAAGCACATTCAGCACTTGATATATATTTGTTAAACCAAATTGAGCTAGAGCTAAGATTATAGGAGAAAATGATGTACAATTACGAGGTGGATATTATAGAAATGGGCAATTTTTAAAGATACTCATACTTTACCTCAAGTAAATCTGTAAGCATTTATTAAATGTTTACTGTATGTCAAAGCACTATGTTAAGCTTTGGGAGTACAAAGCAGGGCAAAAACATGGTTCCTGCCCTCAGGAAGCTCACTTTCTAATGGGAAAGACAAGAAGCAAAAAATAAAAAAATTGTACACACAAGATACATATGATGATGTGGAAGCAGGTCTTGCACAGCTGAGGGCAAGAGTAGACTTTCAACTGGGTTCTCATTCCTACAGACTTCCTTTTACTGAACTATGAGTGACATCTGTTCCCGTTACCATCTACCCCCCAAAAAAACTCCAGCTGGCAACTTCTGCTTGAGAGAAAATTTCACAACTCAACACAGCAATGGTAACCACGTACCTTAAACACAAGGGCATAAAGTCACATAAACAGTACAGAGCCTGAAAACAGAAGCAGTCAACAAGACTGGTGACAGTGCCTTACAAGGCCCATTTTCTCAACTATCCAATGAATCAGCAACAGGTCTGTCCAGATCACAAGAGGCCTAGGAATACTGACTGCCAAGCTTAGCCCTGATTCCTGGCCAAGCCGCTCACTTGACTTTGTGTGAGTGTGTGTGCCACTAGCATTTAATGCTATTCCTGCTAGCTAGCACACATACGGGAACTTCAAGGCTTGCATAGCCTTTTATACCCATTATCTCATTAGACACTCCCAAGAACCCCTAAAACAAGGTTGCTCTTATTGTCCTCATTTTACAGATGAGGAAACTGAGGCTCAGAGAGGGTAAATGATTTGCTCTGGGTCACACAGCTAGTAAGCATTTGAGGCAGCATTTGAACTGTAGGATATCAAAAAATTAGAACTAGAGGACTTTGAAGACTATCTAGTCCAATCTCTTCTTTTGCAGATGATGAAAAGGGGAGTGACTTACCCAAGATAATACAGGTTACAAGTGACAGAGCCTGGATTTGAGCCCAGGTCCTCTGACTCCAAATTCTTTGGTTGACCCTTGGGTTCTGCTTATTTCCATTACCCAACAGTAGGTGAGAGCTGGAGTTTGGGGTTAGCTGTCAAGGTTGCCCTTTCATCTATAAGGTAAGTAAGGAGAGACAGAATTCCAATCTAGAGTCTCTGACTTCCTAATCCAGTTGTCTTCATTATCTTAAGAGCATGAGAGTTGGAGACAGCCATAGAGACCATCTATTCCAACATCCTCAGTTTATAGATGAGGGTTACCACCACAGACTCAATGCCTCCAGGTCTCTCCCAAGGACTAGGGTTTCTTCTAAAGAGCTTCCCAAGATGGTTTATGGTTTACCTGCTTACAGAATCCGCAAACATTCTTTCAATACAATTCAAACCATTTATTCAGGCTTCTTTCTGGATAGTCAGTATACTCCTAACACTTCAATAAATGTCTATTGAATTGAATCTTATGTTCTTGGTATTGAGGGGCACAAAAAATACAGGTTCCCGACCTAGGGGAGTGTCCATCTAACAGAGAGGGAGAGAAGAAAAGTAAGAGAATTATCTTAAGTACTAAACAGATAGAGAGTACTTTGTCTTTATCTACATTGGTGTTATAATTGTTCCAATGCAATCCTCCCCCTAAAATGTACACTTCTTGATACAGGAACTCCATTTTGTCTCTGTATTCCCAGAAATAAGCTGCACTGCAGGCCCTTAATGGTTGCTCAATTTAATTTAACCAAGAAGGAAGTTGCATGATGCAGTGGAAAGAGCCAGGCCCTGGGTTCTAATGCAGACTCCACCCTTTACCAGTTATATACCTTCAGATAAGTCTTTCTACCTTTCTGGATCCCACTTTCCTCATCTGTAAAATGGGTAACTTGGATTAGATGACCACTTAGGTACCTTCCAACTCTAAATATACAATTCTAAAATAGGAAGAGTGGAGAAAACCTGAGTTCAAATCCTGATTGTGCCACTGGGCAAATCTTAACCTCTCTCCAGTTGAGCTTCCAGTTATGAAAAGATTAGATAAAATGGCCTCAGAGTACCTTTAAATCTAGTATCTTATCATTCCCATGAAGCAAGGAGAGGGAAAGAGAAATAAATGTGTCAATAGCCCTAGGGAAGAATGAAGATCTGCTTGGCAGAAAGGGCAGAAGATTAGGGGAAGGCTCTAGCTATTCCAAATCTTTGTGACCTTAAGCAATTCAATTAAAGAATGCTTTTTAAAATGCTAGTACATTCTCTAGAGCTGAGCAGCAAATCATTTCACTGAACAAGACTGGGATGAATTACTTTTAACATCCGACCAAATGGACAAGATGACCTACATAAAGAAGGGTAGGGAGACACAGGTTTTAAAACTATCTCAAATGCCACTAGCTCCAAAAAATTATATTTTCTGTGCTTCTGATACACACACACACACACACACACACACACACAACTTTAAACCAGAAATACCCTTTTTTAATAGCACCAGTTATATACAGCATGTGCTTAATAAATGTTCTATCCATTCATCTGTCTCTTCCATCTCCCTACCCAATATCTAAGCTCCATGAAAAATAGGGATGGTACCTTTAACACAGTAGGCATTTCATTAAAATCTCTATTGAATGAATGAGTGACTGATATGGAAAGAGTACCATAATGGAAGTCAACAAATATTGTCTAACTTTCTGCAAACATTTGGACAAATTATTACCCTTCTCTGAGTATCAAGTTTGCTTTTCTGTAAAATGAAGAGATTGAACATAGACTCCTCTGGAAGTCTGGTGAAGCCCAGGGAGCCCTTTACAGAAAAATATTTTTAAATACATAAAATAGAATACATAGGATTTCAAAGAAAATTAATCACGTTGAAATTAAGATGTAATTTGTTTGTAAGCAGCTTGCTCACACAGCTAGGAAGTATCTGAGGCTGGATTTGAACTCAGGTCTTCCTGACTCGGAGCCTTGAGCTCCATCTACCACCCTACCCAACTTCCTCTTTCTTGAGGAAAGAAGTTAACAAGGAAGGCTCCCTTTGACCTAGAGTCTCTCCTTCTTTTTAACAATCAGTATAACAAGGATAGGGGGCAGCTAGATGGTACAGTGGACAAAGCATCAGTGCAGTAGTCAAGAGGACCTGAATTCAAATCTCACTTCAGACTCTTGACACTCACTAGCTGTGTGACTTCGGTTAAGTCACTTAACCCCAATTGCCTCATCCTGGGTCATCTCCAGTCATCCTGATGAATATCTGGTCACTGGATTCAGATGGCTCTGGAGGAGAAGTGAGGCTGGTGACCTCCCTCACTCAAAACAAAGTCAAGTGCAAGTCATGTCATCATTTTTCTGATGGCATGGTCTTCTTCGGCAACGAAGGATGAACACACATAACAGGGATTAAGAGACTTAATAAGTAGATAGGAGAAAAGAGCAGAGGCATGAGTGAGAAATGGGGGTGGGAAGGAGCCAGAGTATGTGAACAGAAAGAAACAATCATTAGTTCTTCACATTTGCAGTGTTTTACTAAGATGAACAAAGCTCTTTATCTCTCTGACAACCCTGTAAGGAGTGTAAGTATTCTTGTCCCTGTTACAGAAGAGAAACTGAGACACAGCATGGTGACATGATTTGCCATGGTAGTGCAGAGCCAAGAGTCAGATGTTCTGACTTCAAGGCCCAGGAGTTGTGATTCTAAGTCCAGGCTTATCCCCCAATAACACTCTCTGATTTGGCTAAGTATAACTTGAAGATCACTGGAAACTAGGTTTTGCCAGGTAGGCAAGGGTAAAGCAAGGAAGGCTTCTGGATGCCAGGCAGGGGGCCTTCACTTGAGCAAAGTTCAAAGAAAGCAAGATTCAGGTCTGACTGGAAGGAAGAAAAAATAGATCGACTAGGGAAAGCTGTTATAACTACCCAGTAAATGCTGGGAGAAGCCCATGGAAAGATGAATTGACATCGAAAGGGTAAATCAAGAGCTAAAAGGAGAAAGGCATCATGGTGTAATGGGCAATGCTGGAATGTGAATCAGGAAGACCTGAGTTCAAACTCTGTCTCAGATATTTACTAGCTGTGTGACTTTGGGTAAGTCATTGCCTGAGCTTCAGAGTTGGGCTACTTGGCTTCTGAGATCCCCCCAATTCTAAATTTTTATTCCTAAAGTTGTTGTCAAGTGAACCAGAAAACTGGTAGAGAAGTCAATGAGTTGGGTTTTGGACAGATTCTGTGTTGCTAGACTGCAAGCAATAGTGTTTTAGAGTGGAAAGAGTGCTGGGTTCAAATTCAGCTCTGACTGCCTAGTTATTGAGACCATGGTTTCTCAATGAGACCACTGAAACTCATGAGATCATGAGCTTCAGTTTCCATATTTGTGAAGTAAGGAAATTATGGTGTGCCTACATGCTTCACACAACTGTTGTTGGGGAGGGGGTGAAGGAAACCCATGGTGGTCCTCAAATGTGAGCTAATGTTACTATATCATTCCACACCCCCAGGGATATCAATGGAATTTAACTGTCACTTCTGGAAATGCCACATGCAACACTCTGGGAACACTGAGTCACAGTTTGAAGAGATTTATTCATTTTTATCTTCAGTTTTAAAGGAAGAAAGCTGGGGCTTTTATACCACTCCCTGCTTCTTGCACAAGAGAATGCCAGTACTGATTTCTAGTTCCTTATTAGCGGTGACTTGGAAAAAGGTCATTTCCCCTCTCTCTTCCCTCCATTTCCTCACCGATAAAATAAATGTTTACTACAGATGGAAAAGAGACTGGGTTTCAGAGTGGGGAAAAACACAAAGCAAATAAATCACTTTTTAATTAAATTTTCTATCTCTTTAAAATAAGTATATAGTTTAGTTTTTTATGGTTTGTCAGTTATTGCAATAACTTCATGTCTTTAACACTTGCAAAGTGATTTCTTCACAATAATTCTATGATATGGATAATATCACATGGATATTTCCTTTTGGAGTGAGGAGACCTGAGTTCAAACCTCAAGTTACATAATTGGTCAAGTCATTTAACTTCTGTTTGCCATAGTTTCCTCATCTGTAAAATGGGGATTATCATAGTACCCCTTCCCGGGGCACAGTTCCTGGCACATAGTAAGAGCTATAAAAATGTTAGCTATCCAACAGTGCAATGATCAACAAACAAGGACTGCCTTAGCTCTTCTCAGCAATCCAATGATTCAAGACAATTTCAAAAGATTCATGATAGAACATGCTATCCACATCCAGAGAAAGAACTGATGGCGACTGAATGCGGATCAAAGTATACTATTTTTTCTTTATTCTTTTTTTTTTGAGTTTTTTCCTTTTGTAAATTGTTTCTTCTTTCACATGACTAATATGGAAATATATTTTACATGATTGTGTATATAGCCTCTTATATATATGTATATATACATATTCCTATTTATTAGGGAGGGGATAAGGAAGGAGAAAATTTGGAACTCAAAATTTTATTAAAAATGAATATTAAATATTGCCTTCACATGTAATTGGAAAAAATAAAATACTATTAAATAAAAAATTATATTAAAAAAAGAAATGTTAGCTTTATCATTCTTATTATTTTACAGATGAGAAACTGAGCTCCTGAAGTATCAAAGCCAGGATTAAAAGCCCCAATTTCCAGAATTTATGTCTACTGGTTTATATTTGTTGCAAGCTGTTTAAATTTCTAAAAGCCACTTAATTACTTAATCACTCTGTAGGACAGGAACAGAGAAAAGCTGTGAAGTCAGTCCCTCCTAGCAGAAACATTTTACACATCCGAAACTTTGAGCTGCTCTAGGACAGGAAGTCCTGAGCAAGGACATTTTTCCTGCTCTGTCACCAAAGGAGGAGCTAAAGTCACCCCACTGACTCAAAGGCTCAGGTCAGCTCTTCCTATCTGAGGATGAAGAGGAAGCACAGAATTCGGTAGAACTAGTCCATCTTTTTACAATATTTGAACAAGGATGTGTCAAGTAAACAAAACCTCCATCAGGAAAACTTCTGGGGGGCAGGAGGAGAGAGGAAAACAAGCATTTATTAAGTGCCTATAATGAGGTAGGAAAATATGGTTGTCTTTGTTTTTTGTCCTTTGTTCTAGAAGCAGCCATGACATCAGGGAGGTGATGCCATGACAAGCAAGTGAATTGGATTTAAGTGAGGAAGGGCTATTCGAAGTCACCAGCCTCACTTTCTTCCCCAGAGCCATCTGGGTCCAGCGGCAAAAGTATGAAGAGAAAGGAAGGAGGGGAACTTCTTGAACATGAACCTACCCAATTTAGGAGGTCGTTTTTCAGTCTAGCCATAGTATTGATGCCAGATAACGAAGCTATTCCGATAGTCTAGTGAATAATGAGGGCCTGATCTGGACTGGTGGAAGATGAAGGGTCAGAGATAAAGCAGAAGCAACGAGAGAAGCAACATAAAGCAAATGTAGGGAGTGAGAGATTACCCAGAGGTTGTGGCCTCCAATGTCATCAGATGTTTAAGATGCAAACAGAAGATCTGTCTTCATATTTTAACAATTTGAATACAGAAAAATTTGTTAGTAAGATGACATGGTAGCTGAAATGTTATCAACCAAACTAGGCTGAAGACTTCATTAGGACTTCAGTTGTATCCATTGTGACCCCATTTGGGGTTTTCTCGACAGAAATGCTGAAATGGTTTGCCATTTCCTTCTGCTCATTTTACAGATGAGGAAACTGAAGTAAACAGGGTTGAGTGCCCAAGTAAGCATCTGAGGCTGGATTGGAATGATTCTTTTCTTTATTCCAGGTCCAGTGCTCTACCTACTACACTACCATCCCCGTGTTGGACAAGCTGCTTCCCCTCCCTGGGCCTCAGTTTCTTTAATTGTGAAATGGGGAGCAAGATTGGAATAGATCACCTCTAAAGTTCCTTCATGCTCTATATCTCTGATCATTCTCAGCATGTCAGACACTTCTAAAGTAAAGAAGGGTGGATAGGTGGGTGCTAGCCCACCATCATCCCCTCCCAACAAGTGTGCCTCGATAATTTTTGAAAAACGAAAACAAAGAAAAGACATCTAGCTGTGCAAGGAGAGCACTTCTCTAACTGGGTCAACAAAAAGGCAATCCAAATGTCTCATGCATAACAGATGAAAGAAAAACCAACCCTGAATTTCTGCTTTTTTGCCCCCATGCAAATGAAGTGGTGGCTGCTTTCTATGATTATTTCCTCCTCTTCCACCACCATCACGCACCAAAGCAAATGAAGAGATTTTAATGTAGTGTCATAAACATATAGTGAACCAGACCTGGGTTCAAGCATCCCTTCTGACTTATACCAGCTGTGTGCCCTGGGGCTAGAAGTCTACAGGACCCCAAGTGTTATAGCAACCATCAAGGGAGGGCAATGTCTTCATCAAGGATACCCTAAACCAGCTCTTCCCCATTCCTCACCACCAATAGGCAACTTCCAAATTAATTCTCAGATGTTGCAAAATGTTCTAGAGAGGAAGCTTGAGTCTCCAACCTTGCTTAGCCTCAGTCTTTTCATCCTGTCTCCCTTCCTCCATCTCCTTCTTCTCTGTGTCTCCCCTCTTTCCTCTCCCCCTTCTCTAGTCATCGATGGCAATGCCCCATACTAACTGCTTACTTTCACAATCTCTAAGCAACTGTCAACTCACCTGACAGATAGAGGCTATTAGCTAGCTTAATGTACACTTTGGATGGATTTCAAAGGGCCTCAGGCTACATCTGGGCTGCTAGGGAATGTGCTAGAGGCCCAACCATGAAAACCAACTATACTTTAGCCTAATCTCCACTTGAGGGGGAGGAAAGACACACCCTAGAATTAGCGTTGGATTTTTAGGATCATATTTTTAGACGTGGAATCTACCTTAGAAGGCATATGATTTTCTATCCTAGTGATATGCCAAATAAGTAAATCCAAAGTATTGAGTGGGCTGGGGAGAGACAGGGGAGAGAGGAGAGGAATCCAGGACCTACTCCAATCTCTTGCCTTTGCCAATTTAATGCTGCTGGGAACTTAAGGAGGATCTCTCTGAAGACCCAACTCAGATAAACTTACAAAGTGCTCTAAGACTTAACAAGGAAGTTCAATAATTTCCCTAGACATAAGTGACTTGTAAAGGGATTCAGCCAAATACTCAAAAAATACTCATGCGTGGCTTTTGATGAAGAATAATAACTATCTTCATGTCCAACGTGGATAGACACTCATTGACTTTCCCCAGAAATGCCCAGGTCTGCCATTCCTACACAAAGTGTTGGTTATCTTTATGGGTCATCTACCTAAAAACAGAGACAAATAGTAGGCCACAAGAAACAAAAACCTGCAGGATGAATAAGACAAGGTAATGAACAGCTGATGATGAAGTAACTAACATCTGCTCTCAGATTTTCCAAAGCTTAGTTGACTGTGCCCCTTCCTCCAGAAGTATATAACACGCTTCCATCACAAAGTATATAACAATGTCCAACAATCTCACTTTTCCTACATTCAGCATCTTAGCGGTCAGGAAACCTGGTTCCAAATCCTCCCTCAGCTACTTAATACAAAGCACCTTTCAGAGCAGTCCAAAACAAAGGAGATGAGATATGGTTATCTGTCAAATATAAACTGTTATCTCTTTGTGAACTACCACCATTATCTATATAACCTTGGGCAGGAATGTCCCTGGCCTCATTTCTTCTCCCATAAAAGCAGAGGGTTGGACTAGATGACCTATAGGATACTTTAGGGCTCTAAATCTAACAAGGCACCCTGTTTATTAGCATCCAAAGACGGTAAGATGAAGTCCCTCCTCTCAAAGCTCATATGCAGGGTTTGCTCAGGTGAGGATGGCGTGTACAAGTCCATATAACTTTCTGAACCAGGAATAGGCCCTGCCCGTAACAACTAGGTGGGTTATTGATATCACTAAGTATGTAATAAAGGCCTAGTAGCTGATTATCAGTCCAGTCACAATGGCCACAGCTGGAATCTCAGGTGAAATTTCAGGTGAGGCTCAGTCAGACCCCAAATATAAGCCAGAATATTTTAATACATTAAAAGCCCAGAATTTTACTTTTTTTCCAATTAATAAACAAGAGGCACTTGCCTCCAACAGCTATATAATCTTCTTAAGGGCTCAGGAGGCCATGAGTGGGAAGGGGATCACTATTAAAGACCACTATTATCCCTCAAAAGCCCTTAAAACCATTACTACACTTATAAAAAATGCAGCTGAAGAAAAGGGGCCTACACTTAGTAACTGGGGATGGGGTGGGGTGTATCTGAACACCCCAGCAGCCCAGTTATTACCAAAGGGGCAGGTGTGAAAAGGTCTTCCAGGTTTGAGCCTTTAATCTTAGGGAGCCAGACTACCACTTGCACTTAATTGTGTGGCGACGGAGAAGGAAAAACAAGCAGCTTAAAGGGAATCCTATTGTATCTTTTATCAGTCTCAGCAGAGATTAAGATTTTAAAACTCTGTAAACCGCCTGGGCTCTTGGCATTGACAAAGGAAACAAAGTGGCGCGAACCGTTAATGAAGTGTTTGCTAAAAGCCACCGGGCTGGGCTTGGTTGGAAGCCTTGGGCCAAGAAGTGCAGGTCCTAGAAAGTCCGGAGCTAGAGGAATTTGAGCAGAGAAACCCTTTTGTCCTTAGGGGGAAATGACCCTCAGGGGCCATAAAATGGCTTATGGGCTCAGGGCTGGGAATTAGGAGACCTGGGTTTGGGTTCTGGCTCTCTCTGGCTTGGCCAAGCCTCTTCCCTTCTGCAGAACTCAGTTTCCCCATCTGTATGGCCAGTGCCTGGCACCGCCTTTCGCATTGTAGAGGCTTAATAACGTGGAATCCAATCGGATTTGTAGGAAGGACATTTTCCAGTCTGAAGGTGATGGCACCGAGGGTTTCGGTCACTCCAAAAGGGCAGAAGCGCAAGGCGTCGGGGCCACAGGAAGGAAACTCGCCCTTCCCCCACTTCCTCCCCGAGCCTTCCCGGAGGTCCGCACCGGCGCGGGGCTGGGAGGTACCACGCGCGAAAACCCGCTCCTCTCACGCCGTCCCTGGCCCCCATTGGCCAAGGGGAGTGGCTCGAGGATCGCCAGTTCCAGAGGTGCCCAATGGGAATGGCCCCACCCTTCCCCCTTGGACAAGGCGGGGCTGGGGGTGGGACTGAGAAAGCTGAAGGTCGGGGCGTGGAAGCCCGCGAGGGCGGCTGGACTCGGGACCGCGTTTGCGGAGCCGGAAACCCGCTGGGGGAGGGGGGACTGTGGAAGCCGGAGCAGGAGGAAGACCGCAGGGGCCCGGCAGCCTGGGCGGGGCCAGGCGAGAGGTGGGGGGGACCACGAGGGAATGGGGCGGACACTGGGTGTGCCAGTCCCATCGACCCCTCCCACGCGGGCCCGCCCCTAGGGATGGCCAGTCGAGTCGGGAGGAGGGAAGGGGCCCAAACGAAAGAAAGCCCTCCAAGATGCCTTGTTAGACCCCAGGAGTCACCGACGTAACCCAGCTTCCCCCACGCTTCTACACAAGAGGAAACTGAGCCCCGGAGAGAATTTAGACCTGGCAGGCGCCTTGGAGGCCATCGAGTTCAGAGCCCTCATTTTCACGGATGAGGAAACTAAGGCTCAGGGAGGTTCAGTACTTGTGAGCATAAGCGGTGCTTTAAACCTCAGTTGTCACACTCCAATTCCAGTTCATCGGGGCCAGAGCGAACCCCCGATTTGTACCATTCCTGCCTCGCGGTCCTCTGCCTTCGAATTCCACCAACGCGATTCCCCAGGACCACCCAGTCCTCATTCCCTGGTTTCTAGCGCAGAGCATCCGCCCTCCCCCATCCCTGGGAATACGTGCTCCCAGCTAAGTCCCGTTTTCCACTCCATCTGTCAAATGAATGAGCAAAAGATGTCCAAGTGACTTGAGAATGGCTTCGGGTGCGCCTCCCTCTCGCTGATTTTGGCAGAATGAAAGGCCGCCAAGAAACAATGAATGAAAGCATGAGGAACCTCTCCTCTCTGGAGATTGTAGGGTTAACTATCTCCAGCAGGCAGAACTGTATTCCAGCTCAGCGAATGGGAACTCGTGGCTCTATATGGTAGTGGCTCCTAGAAATCCCACCCCCGACCCCCTCCTTCCATTTCCGACCGGCTTTCAGTAAACCATTAATAACAGAAACTTTATTCTTAGGACACCATCCAGCCCTTATCTAAGCCTCCCGCCCATGGTAATGAGCATTAATAGGTAAATCCACGATTTCCACCACTGGGATAATGCTTTTTAACACAAAACAAATAGTATTGTGGCTAGTTTGTCTTCGCATCTCCAGCTCGAGTCTTGGCACATAAGCAGAAGCTTACCAAAAGTGTTAGGTCCGACTGAAAAACAAGTAAGTGGCTCCCAATTAATTGATCTTCCTAGCACTTTGTAGTAAAAAAGAAATGGTTAAGATCTGTTTCGCAGAAACTGGGAAAACGACAGCCTGAGCCACAGGACTCACAGGCATAATAGTAATGTTACGTTAATTAACAGACCCCTCTAACCAATGAGCCCATTCCAAGTTCCAGCCAAAGGCGAGGAGAGAGGGGGAAACCTTACCTGCATTCGTTACAGTAGGTAGAATCAGAATAACAAAGAGCCCTGAACTCAGCAGTACATCTAAAGCTCTTAAGCCTTCCATGCTTGCTTGCTTTCCCCCGGCTTCTATTGTGTCCGATGCCAACAGTTGGTTCTAACTGGGCTTTAAATTTTCGGAGGAAACCCAGACGTGACTTCGCACGTCGGTATGAGAAATGCTTGGGAGGCTGGAGTTATTTGCAGAATTTCAATGTGCGGCCTCGATGAGGGGGAGGAGTTTAATGTGGGGTGATTTTCAAAAATCTTCACCTCACAGAGAGAGGAGGAGTTTCCAACGCATGATGTGACATAGGCACCCTTAACCCGTGAAACCCTGACTGCAAGTGAACAGTTTTCCAGAGCCCCTCTGGCAACCTTTCCTGAACCCTGGGAAACGGGTTCCTGAATCGTTTCCTATTTATCTATCGCTGTTGCTAGGTACTGCTGCTACTCGACCTCTGTGCACCTCGAACACTGCCATGATTTAATCTGTTAGCCTTGGGCTCTTAATGAATGCCCAATAGCCACGGCCGTAGCTTTCTCTCCGTTAAATGGCTGCTGGTCAAGACTGGCTCTGATTGTCACCACGATATTCTCCATGGCCTTCCTATCTCGGGAGTATTTTACCAAAGCAATCACACCGGTGAAGTTGGGAGATACTGTCCGATTTTACAGTGACACATATATTTATTGAATTGCCTTCCGACCTCCAGGCTTGAAAGTATTACGAGAAAAGCCGCACCCTTCTAAAAAGAAAACAGAAATGCCACCTCCACCCCTCAGCAGCAGCTGGCGTTCAGAATTAAAAATCTTCCTCCTAAGCGAAGAACAAAACTGAAGTGAAAGGTCGATCAGGCTAGTTTCCCAACACAAAGCAAACCCCCTCCCCCAATATCTGGCTTTCCCCATAAAGTGTTTGTCCAGGGCTACCCTGGGGCTTATTCAAACATGCTTAGCTTATTCTCTCAACTCTTTCCCCATTACTTTGTATCTAGTCATCTACAGACTCACCTCACCTCATCACAATGAACTCTTTCAGTTCACCTTTTTGTCTTGCATCCTAAGTGGCCCCGAATAGTACCTGGGACTTAGCATGCAGTTGCTTAAATAAAATCTGAGGCTCAGGAAGCACCCAAATCTAGGTCGTAAAAAGACCTCTAGAGACTGGCAGACAATAAGCAATTATTAAGCCCTTACTGTGTGCCAAGCTCTGTACTAACTAAACTAGAGACATTTGTTGGATTAAAAGCAACAGGTATTGATTAAACTAATCTTGTTGCCAAGGGAAACTTATTTGCAAACGATGAGCCCCTCGACCTGAAACTCCTTTGGACTTCTCCAAGAATGAGAGGGTCCTGAGGGGCTGCCAACTGAAAAGAGGGCAGACAGCAAACAATAAAGGGGGCATGGGGAGTAAATATTTGTTGAGTTGAATGGACAGCCACACTCTACTTATGAATGCCTTTTTTCTTCTAGACTGGAGAAAGAGTTTAATAGTACAGAGTGTATCTTGGTTTCCATTTCCATAAATGGCAAACAATAAAGAGATGAAGTTAATTCCTCCCCAAGAGTTGATTCATTCAGCTCTTCCTCCCTTTCATTCGGTGTGCCCGGGGCTACACAATCCCAAAAGTGGTTTTGATTTCATTTCCGTCACTTAAGAAGCATCTCAGGACCAAAAATTAAAAAAAATGTAACCCCAGAGCATGCTCCTCCCCCTTGCACCTCTCAGAGCATTTGTTCCACATCTCCCTATTGTACTCATCACCCGATCCTGTGGATTATAGCTCTTTTTGCTAGTCTTAACCCTCTACTAGAGTTCAACCTCAATGAAGGTAGCAGTTTTGTCGCATTTGTTTTGGACCTTGCCTGGCATTTAGTACAGTGCTTAACACAGTGAACGTTTATTATTTTCTTTTTGAGTGAATGAAAAATAATGGCAAACTTAAGGCAAAGTAGTTACAGTGCAGATTCCCAGCCTTTGGCATTGCTTCTTCTTTTCCTTTGTGCAAGAATCAGGCTAAGAAAAAAAAATGGAAGACAAGTAGATAAGCTTTGTTAAAAGGATTTACTTTATCTTTTTTATTCCCTCAGTGTGAAGGATTTGGAAGGGAGAAGGGGAAATAGTGTCAGGGTTGCCAAAAAGATAAAGAAAAGAGGGTCCTTGATCCAGTGAAGCAAGATAGTCTGAAAAGTTATGTGCTGATTTTATTATATACTTAAAAGTAAAAGCAAAGTGTATGTGATAGAGATTTGCAGTATCATATATAATCCTTTTCTGTTCCACTTGGTGTTTGTTGAATTGGGAATGAAAAATAAATAAATGAAGATTAAATCTAAAAGTGTTACTTTCATTTGGTAGAAAGGAAAGTGTATACTGGTTCATAAGATAGGAGACCCGAGAGCTACTGGCAACTGGTGATGTGTGACCTTGGGTGAGTCACAACCTCTCAGCATATTCGTAAAATCTGTCCTTCCTTACCTCACAGAATTGCGTTACAGCACTGAGAGCATTGAATTTATCAAATATCAAAAGACTTGCCTCAAATCCCAGCTCTACTTTTCAGTGATTTGGGGCAGTCACCAACTTTGAGCCTCTGTTTCATCATTAGGGGTTTGGACTAGATAATTTCTAAAGTCATTTGGAGCTTTAAATTTCTAGGATTTGATTTCCTGAGGTCCAAGTGAGATAACTGTTATGAAAGCCCTTTATCCCAAAGCATTATACAAGTTCAAAGGATTAATGTGATCTTGTTGATTATATAGTATCAAAAAATTAATTCAAGTCCCTATGCCAATGGTTCTTCCTAATGTGTACTTCACAGACCTGATGTTACTGATTGCAAAGAGTCCAACATTCATGTATGTTCACCAAACATTATCATTTTGATCTTTTGTTTTAGCTCCAGAAAAATTTGAAGCATGAATAATGAGCTTCTATGTTCAAATTTTATGTGGTCCATATATCAATGCTTAGTTTAATAATGATACACATAGATCCAGTCCAGACGTTTCAGTTAGCTTTGCTCACAGTACCTGAGTTAGCCAGTATGTGGCTATTTACTTGAACCCTCATCTCTCTATGGGTTGCACATGCAGAATATGCTCCCCCCCTCTTTCAGCAGACTGCAAAACTCACACCCACCCACACTCCTACACTCATACACACCACTGGTTTGTGGTCATTTTTACCTTTTCTTTTTCAGCACTGCAGCACGGACCCAAAAGCACCCTGACCTCTTAAATAGTGCTACATTTTTCCAATGTCACCATTTTCTAGGCTCCAGTCTTAAAGAGGAGATAGTAATAAAATATTAAAATAGAGAAATTATTATAATTTCCCTAAGCATGATTCATTCTTTTGGTTTCTCATCTTCTTATAGTCATTAAATCTGACACACAGTGAAGAGTTCACTGCAGTTTTAATATATGTGTTAATATCATCTCATACTGGTGGGTTGGTATGCCTTTGGCAGCAATTACCTCAGGTTCTAGGATAACCTGCAGGTTCTTCTTCCAAAACTGCATAGCTCTCATGATACACACACATACCCTCCCCACAGTGGTGTACATACCACTAATAATCAGTCATGGGAATAAAGCCAAGATGCTCACCCTCCCCACTATTATTTGATATAGTTCTGGAAATGCTTGCAAAAGAAATAAGATGAAAGAAAGGCATAAAAACAGATAAAGAAGAGATAAAAACTACAGTAATTGACTGATGACATAATGGTATACTTGGAAAATTCTAGAAAACCATCAAAAATACTAATTGGGACAATATCTTCAGTAAAGTTGTAGGCTTCAAAATAAACTTTCAAAATCAACTGCATTTCTGTATAATCGTAACAAAATCCAAAAGACAATAAAAGAAAGGAAATTCCATTCCAAACAACACAAAATACATAAAATATCTGGGCATAGATCTACCAATGCACATAAAAGATTTGTTTATATTCAATTGCAAAGTGCTACTTAAAGAGATAAAGAATAACTTAAAATAGCAGAAGGAATATTCAGTGCTCATGGCTAGGTCATGCCAATATAATAAAAATGAAAATATTACCAAAGTTAATGCAAAGCAAATCAAATTATCAAGGGGATACTTTCCAGAACTCTATAGAATAATAACAAAATCGTTTGGAAAAACAAAAGATCTAGAATATTAAGAAAAATGATGAAAAGGAGTGGAAACAAAGGGAGAATAGTACTCAGGAGTTCATACTATATTATAAAACAGAGGTCATCAGAACTACCTGTTATTGTTTACAAAATACAGAGATAAATCAGTGAAACAGAATAAACAGAGGAGAATCAGAAACAATAGGACTCATTAACCCACTGCTTGATAAATTGGAAAACAAATTACTTAGGAAAGAACTCCCTATTTAACAAAAAAACTACTGGTAAACCTGGAAAACAGTGTGGCAGAAATTAGGCGTAGACTGACACCTTATACCATATTCCACCATATAATCTAATATATAGATACATGACTTTAATAGTAATGACTATACTATTTTTAAAAATTAGAAGAGAAGCAAATTATAAACCTCTCGCAGCTATGGGTGGGGAATATATTCTTATCCAAACAAAAGATAGAGGCAGTTACAAAATTGAAGCATGAATAATGAGTTTCCACATTCAAATTTTATGTGATCCCATGAAGCATTGACGCTTGGTTTCATCATCGATCCAGTCAAGGTGATAAAACATTACCACCAAAACCCCACGATGCACTCCTCTGTAAATACACACAGTTTATTGTGGGGAGGAGTGTAGACACCAACTTAGCGTATGATAGTAGTTGCATTTGTCTTTCATTCTCAAAGAGGACCATGACATCAAGATGATGACATGACTTGAAGTTGACTTTATTTGAGTGAGGGAGGGCTGTGCACAGTCACCAACCTCACTTTTTTGTCCTGAGCCATCTGGGTCCAGTGGCCGGATATTCTGAAGCACACATAAAGGGAACGAATGTCGTCAAAACTATTCTCTGAGTACATACTCTCTGCTGAGCTCATCTTCTCTCCACAGTTTAACTCTGTTACCAGACTGGCGCTTTCAATTCTAAAACTGGTTTCCTTGGCCCCTCTTAAATGCTTGCTTGGATTCTCTGGCTGCCTTTAAATCACAACTAAAATTTTACCTTCTCCAGAAGGCCTTCTCCAGCCCCAGCTAATTCTAGTGCCTTCCCTCTGTTAATTATTTCCAGTTTATTGCACTTGCTTTGTATGTATTTGTTTGCATGTTATCTCCCCCTTAGATTGTAAGTTTCTTGAGGACAGGGACTGTTTTTTGCCTTTTTTGGTATACCCAACACTTACTACAGAACTTGGCACATGTCTTCAGTCATAAAAGGAAAGCTTTAAGCTTGGACTTAATATGATTTAGAGGACCAAGAAAAATTGTAAAAGTTAAAAAAACATTTTTTTAAGATTCTTCTTCCTGTAGTCTCAGCTCTGACCAGGCTAAGGCTACAGTGAAAAGTTAGAACAGCTAAAAAATATTTTAGCAGATCCTACAGGTTTTTAGATTGATCATTAAGGAGTTTTGAAACACCTTCTTACCATCCCAATCACTCCCTTTACTTGAGTCAAGAGTTTATCTCAGGGGTGGGGAGTGCAAACAGCTCCATATTTTTCCTGTTAATCCCTCTCATCCCAGATCAGACCAAGAGAAGAGAGTTCTGGAGAATGGTAGGGAATTTGATTCACCCATCCCACCTTCAAACCAGCTTCTGCACTTGGTAAGCCTACCCTTATGAAGTTGTAATTTCAACATGTTAATAATGCTCAGATGCCAATTTTCTGTGTAAAGTAATTTGGAAATATATTCAACAAGATTGAAGTCACCCGACCGGTAATGGGTTTGTTTCAAGTTTTAGATTGGTAAACTTTTGCAATAGTAATGTCAAGCAATTTTTCATAATTTGGATGTTAGAGTATGAAATGAGAGAAACTAAAAAGTCAGTGGAAAAATTGTTTCCCTGTTAACCTTGTCTTATAATGCTTTGTAATGGCCATTTAGAAAACTGGGAATTTTCATCTTGGCCTATAGTTAAGAGGAAGTTGCAGCTAAAAAAATTTGACTTTCACTTATGAAAATTATGAGATCATTAACTAAGATATTTGGGTTATTTTTAATGCTGAAACTGAAAGCTGGTCATTGATTACTCTGTGTTTGAAAAGGAGGGGATAAGCCTGATCCAGATGAGTTCTGCGCATTCAGAACAGTCCTCATGGCTAGTCAAAATGCACAGTCCACAGCAACTCCAAGGGTAGATAGGTGAATAGGTGGCCCCTTCTCTGGGATCTCTGTCCATCTTCCTTATTTTATAAACTGCCAAAAAAGGTTGTTTGAGTTTTGGAGTTCTTAAACAATGAACTTGGCTTGCTGAGAGTTTGCAAATACATAGAATTGGCTTTTATACCAGCACAAATTTAAATTCGAGATGAAAGTAAATTTTCATCCAACCTGTGATTAGTGAAAAGTGCTGTCTGAGGTAAAAGCCCTTGGTACTGGAAGTGATTTTGAGTTGTCTGATAATCCATCCATAATCAGCAGTCAATGATTCATCATCTGAGAGAAATGTCACAAGCTACTCAGATAATATGATACGGGTAGAAGTCTTCAGCTGGAAAAGTTGAGAGGACAAGTCTAGCCTCAGTCTAAGATGGGATCCTTCTGATTCAGTTTCCCCATCATGTTCCTCTGAAGAGGAATGTTACCCATCTGGCTATTCCTGAATCTGGCTATGAGGTAGAATTGACGAATCATGTCCCTGCTTTATTCATTTATAGCAAATTTCTTTAATCAGAGCAAATGTTCAGTAAAGTAGTACTTGGGCTTGTCATCTGCCTACTGGCATAGTCACGTGAATTAATATCCCAAAGACTAAGCCTGGGATAATAAAATGTGTGTTTAAGATCTGAGCTATTCAGCCTAAAACAATATTCCTTTCTTAATTACTGAAATTAAATCAGAAACATCTTCAGTTTGGTTTGGGAAAGCAAATTTCAGTGCAATCAGTTTTCTTAGAGGGAGGTAACCTATTTGGCTTAGTCTTTTGTTATAATTGGAATAAAAATCAGTCTCTGACAAATTCATTTGTGTAACTATTGAACCCAAGGGTGGAAAACTTCTACCTGCAAAAGTGTTATTACTTCCCAGTAGCATCTGATCCTCCTAAAGGAACTGGAATCAAAGTGGAAACTTTTGAGAAAGTAACAAGATCAGATAACCCTGTATGTCCAATGTAAATTATTATAACGGGCCTCTAGCTTTCTCTTTGTCTTCTCCCATCATGACATCACTTTTCTCCCTATATTTGGGCCCTACATCTTGAACTTTCTTGTCAGATTTTTGCTTTCTAGACTACTGACCATTCACCTGCAGTTGGTAGCAAAGAGTGGGTACCAGGCTATGTCCACCCCTTGCCCCTGGATGCAGCCTGTGCTCAGTTCCAGTCAACCTCCTGCCTAGGAACTCCTCGAGACAGGGACAGTTTTACTGCACCTAACCAGCAGGAAGCAGTTTCAGAAGCCAAGATCTTTGCCCCTCACCCCAAAAGATTTTGGATCCCTTTTGTTTGAGGGTAGAATGATGGGGTGATGAGACCTAAACCCTGAATCCCACACTGGGAAAAGTCTTTGCCTTGAACTTTCCCATACTGGTGTTTTCCTGAGTCATATGGCCTACCTAAATACTGAATAATCCCTCTAACTGCCCTTTCACTGTGGTTCTCAGACTCAGTTCACACCACTTAACTCATTGCATTATCTACACCTGGCCAACCTCCTACCCCCACCTGCTACTCCTTAATCCTGTCCAGATCTTCTCACAGTCTTTATTGTACATAAGTAGCAATCCCATCCTCTAGGAATCTTGCCCACCCAACTGTTGTTATAGTAAAACCTTGCTACTCTGACTGAAAGAAGGCTGGGGTGGCTGAATTCTTTCAAGGCAGGCCCCCTCTACCTTTGCATTTCTCAGTTCCCAGCACCCCAAATCACAACAGTGCCACTTACCTTAATAAATGTTTGATTGAAAGAGGAACTTTCTCTCGGTATCTGTAGTTAGAAATTGTCACTGCACCTTGCTGGTTGAGTAGCTCGCCTTAAAAGCAACATAGCCAAGGAGGAAGAAGAGAGAGAAATCCCCTTTGTCTTCTCAAAAAGAAATTCTCAGGAGCTTAGAGCCCTCCTCCACTTCTGGATCAAATCAATGAACTCTGTTTTAAACTCTGTTTAGATAAATTAAAACCTTGAAAAGTGTGTCCACGTTTTTGCCTATCTAAGGAAGTTATTCCCCAACTTTTTTTGTCTACAGGAGTAAGAGGTTAGTAAGGTATAGATTAATTTTTGCCAATACTTTAACACTTTGTTATCACGCTAAAGCCTTATCATCTTTGACTAAATCCTCCTAATACATCAAGTGAGCTTGGGAGATCCCACCTCTCCCTTCCCTAACCCATAGAATTAAAGTAATCAGGAAAACAAACAACCCCCCTCCCCTTTTTTTCTTTTAACACAGTTCAGAGAGATTTTGCTATCTCTCCTTTTTCCTTATCTTTGTGGCTGGGGAAAGTCTCTGTAAACCTTCTAGGCACATAAAGCTTGGGGTTGGGGGCTTTTGCTTCTTTCCTTAGGAATGAAGGAATTCAGATCAAACAAAAAGTCTTTCCAGCTGATCAGTCTGATTACTGCAAAATTTGAGTAGTTCTGTGTTCATCAGACACTGGATTGTAGATGTTTCGATGTCTGATCTTGATACTTTCCCTGGGCTCTTTCCTGCGTGAGAAGTTTCAAAGGCATGAGGCCAAAAACATAGCCTAGCCTATGGTAGTGTTAGTCTTATCAGTTTATCTTAATTTTATCATCTTTGTTGGATTGGGTATAGTATGGCCTCAGGGCAAGTAGAAGTAGAATTTCTTCCACCTTGTACTCCTGAATTATAGACAAATTTCTAGAAAATAAAATGTTGTCTCCTCCTTATCTCATCATTTGTCAGTATACATTTACATGAGAGCAAAGCAAAATTCCACAGCTTATGAGTATTTCAAAGGAATTTTTTCTGGACTTTCAGAATGAAATATCACTTTTTCTTTTGCTGTTAAGATGAAAATTAATTTAAATGAAATTAATTTAAAAATTTTGCTAAATTTATCTTCTTTTGTGTCATGTATTTTCTCAACCTTTTGTTGTGATTTAGTTGTTTTGAGCATGTCCAACTCTCTATGACCCTATTTGGGATTTTCTTGTCAAAGATACTGGAGTTGTTTGCCATTTCCTTCTCCAACTCATTTTACAGATGGAGACACTGAGGCAAACAGGATTAAGTGATTTGCCCAGGGTCACACCTAAGTGTCTGATGCTATATTTGAACTCTGGTCTTTCTGTCTCCAGGTCTGGTGCTCCACATACTTTGCTACCTAGCAAGTATTTTTTTCTCAACCTAGTAATACTAAGAATGCATTGAAAAGGGGTCTTCATTTTTGAGAAAGGTTGAGAATCACTACCCTTGCATTATTTTTACTGAAAAAAGACTTAGTGGGCAGTTAGGAGGTATATACAGTAAATAGAATGCTGGTCTTAGAGTCAAGTAGACCTGAGTTCATGTTTGACCTCAGAGATTTATTTGCTGTGTCACTCCGTGGTAAGTCACTTAACCTGTTTCCTTATCTGTAAAATGGTGAAAATTATATCATTTACCATAAAAGGTAGTTATGGAGATCAAATGAGATAACATATATAAAGTGCTTCCCAAATTTTAAGGCTTTCAATAAATATTAATTTTTGTTAATTAAAATAATTCATACCTAAATTAATAATTAAAATTCAAAATGGTTAATAATCGAGAATAATATCTTCATTTCTTTATAGAAAAGTTTTAAAATTTAGTTACTTTTGGGAAAAGCACAGTATTTGAGTTCCTCCATCAAATGACTAAATTTAATTATTTAACTTTAATTACATTGTTTGATAGTAGACTGTGTGACTATCTTAACCTGGTTGTTTCTTTAATTTTGTTCTGTTTTAAGTCCTAGGCTTTGTTGGCACCCAACCTTGGAATTCCTGCCCTGGAACTGAGTCTCCTTGATGGATGACTGAATGAGTGTGAAATTACCTAGGCCACCATACCTAACTGGCACCAGATCAGAGACACCAGATTTCATTTCATACCTAATGATGTACCCAGGTCAACTGGCCACATGCACTTCTGCTACATCCCTCCTTCTACCCACCTGAATCTGCATCTGAACTGAACTTCGAGATTTTCTCCAAGGTTCAAGGAAATTAATCCACTTAGTTTTGGAGCTATTGAGCTAGGATTGAGATGTGATTGAGTGACTGAGTGATAGTGGAGTGATAGACTTGCCTAGCCTGGCCCCAAACCAACTTTCACACTGTATACCTCATTCAGCTGTTTTTACCAAATTATTATTACCTCCTTGCCTACTCATATGCTGTAAGTATCTTAGCTGGGCCATCTCCCGTTGTCCTCATCTGTATCTGGCCACTGGAGCCAGATGGCTCTGAAGGAGAAAGTGAGGCTGGTCACTTTGCACAGCCCTCCCTCACTTAAATCCAAGTCACTTGCAAGTCATGGCATCTTCTTCCTGGTGTCATGATTCTCTTCAAGAACAAAGGACAAACCACACAACAGTAAATGTTTAACGACTGGCTTAGGTGGGAGTTTGGGAGGACTGGAATTTGTGTATAACACACTTTTGAGTTTAATCTGAATTATATACATTTCCTTCATCACTTCCTTAAGTCTAGACAATCAACAAAACAATAAGTCAAGTCCTAATTTATGTTTGTCATTTTCTGAGGTGTAAATGTTCACACTGATATTTTAACACTCAGTGGGGGCTGGTTCCAGCACCCCCTCCACACACACTCCTTCCCTACCTCTTAACTATAGGCACAGTAATCAAATCAATGCTACCATTGCTTCTGAAAAGGGCATATCAAATGACTGCCTATGTATCAATACTCTGTCTTGTGACTCCCCAGACCAAAACTCCCTTCCCCGACTACCAAATCCCTCAGTGTTGTTTCCCATTAGAATGTAAATTCCCTAATTGAAGAGGACTGGAGGAGGGGTAGGTGGAAGGTAGAGAATGTTGAGTCTGAAAACAAAATTGAATTAAAAAAATAATTTACAACATTTAATCCCCAGCACTTAGCACAGTACTTGGCACAGTAAGCACTTAATCAATTTTTTATTCGTTTATTCGTTCACTAAAATTTATATAAAATAAATATTTGTTGAGCAAATGGAAAAATGAATGATCATATCTACACAATGAACTCCTAGGATGTCAGGAAACTAAGGAAGTTTTCTTTTTGTTAAAAAATGTTTTATTAATACTATTTAGAAATAAACATTATCCTCATTTCACAATTACCCCCCCTCCATTCCACCATTGTAAAAAAAAGTACAATTAGTCAAACAGAATGACACATAAATAAATTGTAGAATACGAAGAAGGGAGAGGTGAGAGGGAATCAGTAAACCTTACTCTAATCAGATGAGATTAATCTAATCTAATCAGCATGTGCCTCAGTCTGTACCTCTAGTACGCTATCTCTTGACCTGCTTTTGCAGAGAGGTAATTACCTCATCAGACCTCGGTAGCTGATTGATAATGCATTGATAGTAGTTCTGATGTCTTTTAATGTTATTTTCCTTTATATTATTGTGGTAATTGTTCTCTTAGTTTTGTTCACGGTTCTCCATCAGTTCATACAAATCTCAAGTTTCTCTGAATTCTTATTCCTCAGTCCTTACACATAATAATATCCCGTTATATTCATATTCCACAATTTATTTTTTAGTTAAGTCTTTTATTATGGTTATTTTTCCTATTAATTTATTTTTACTTTTCAACATTCACTTCCACAAGATTTTGAGTTCCAAATTTTCTCCCCATCTCTCACCTCCCCTCACTCCAGTGTGCATTCTGATTACCCTTTCCCCCAAACTGCCCTCCCTTCTTTTACCACCCCCCTTCTCTCCCCATCTCTTCTATTTTCCTGTAAGGCAACATAAAACCTAATTGCCTATATATCTTATTTCCCAGTTGCATGTAAAAACAATTTTTAACGTTTGTTTTTAAAACTTTGAGTTCTACATTCTCTTCCTTTCTTCCTCCCCACCCACCCTAATTGAGAAGGAAAGCAATTTGATGTAGATTATACGTGTGTAGTCATGCAAAAGACTTCCATAACAGTCATGTTATGAAAGACTAACTCTATTTCCCTCCATCCTATCCATCCTCCCATTTATTCTATTCTCTGCTTTGACCCTGTCCCTCCTCAAAAGTGTCTGTTTCTGATTACCCCTCCCTCTTATTTGCCCTCCCTTCTATCAGCCCTTCCATCTCCTTCCCCCTACTTTCCTATAGGTAAGATAGATTTTCATACCCAATTATGTTATTCAACCTTAAGCCAAATCTGATTAAAGTTTCCTCATTCCCTCTCACCTCTCCTTCTTCATATTCCACAATTTATTTAGTCATTGCTCATATTTGGGCACCCATTCTGTTTTTGCTTTTCTTTCTGGTACCACGAAAAGTACCACTATAAATGTTTTATAAATATTTAGGCATTTGTGAGAGCTTTCCCTTTATCTTTGACCTACGTGGGGCAAATGCTCAATGTTTTATCGTTGGGTCAAAAGGACGACCAGTCTTGTCATTTTTCTAGTACAATTTCAAATTGTTTTCTAGAATAGTTGAACTGATTCACATCTCTGCCAGTACAGTATGAGTGTACTTATCTTTCCATGGCTCCTTCAACATTAACTAGATCTTTCTTTTATCACCTATGCCAATTGGATGGCATAAGCTACAACCTCAAAATTGCTTTAATTTACATTTCTTTTCTTGGGGATTAATGATTTGGACTTTTTTCACATGTCTGTTGTTTTTTTTTTTTTTTATAATTTATTTGCTTTTTATCTCTTGAATTTGTTCCTACTCTATGACCTGGAGATAGGCTCTTGGTTTTATATTTTTCTATCAATTCTCTGTTTCTTAGATATTGAATCTTTATCAGCAGTATCTTATGTAATTATGATGGGAAGACTAGTTTTCAAATGAGTAGAATTACTGGGGGTGGGAGTACAGACTTAGTAGGGAGAGGGGCAACAATGATGACTGCCTTATTTCCATCAGGCCTTCATGTGACCCTAAGTGCATGAGGCTTATTTCTTAATGTTTATTCTTTCCTGATCTTAGGTGGTTGAGTATTTAAAGATATAATGGACCAAGTCATGACCTTGTAAACTCTGTAAGATTGGAAAAGTCATCAAAAGTACTCTCAACTACTAAAGTCTGTAGCAAAGGGTAGCTGTTGAATCCAGTGAGAAGGTAGTCCTGAGGAATTAACTGCTTGACTCAGCCCAGCAATCCATTGACCTGTGAGCTGAACTATTAGGAACTAGCACAACTGAGCAAGACAATGACTGGTCCATAATCAATGCTACTTCCTGAAGAGAATTTAATAGCGTCTTCTAAGAAATAAAAAGACTTCCATAGCCACGAATCCCAAAGTACTTCTTGTCTTTCCATCATCCCTACATGTTTTGCCTCAGTGTACCTTTGTGCTTCAAGCTTGATATAACTTCTCAGGAAACATCCCTTTGTAAAAGCAAATTGATGTCAAGTAATTGATCATTTAAGGGAACACACCGGATGTGGGCTCATTAATATAGTATTACTATCCCCAGTCCCTCAGGGTTACTCAGTATTAGAATTCTGACGGCAACTGTAGGCAATTGTTTCCTGGGCCCCAACTGGCCAGTTTCAGCATGATATACCTTCCCAAGTGGTAATTTTTCTTCTTATACCAAGTAGGTTTTTCAGGACAGAAGACAGTTGTTGCTTTTTGCCAGTTACAGCTCTGACCACAGTCCATCAGGAAAGTGTCCACGTGCCCTCTGAGATATTCTGACCTGCGTTAGAGGAAGAAATTAGACAAAACTTTATTAGCTAAGCCCTTACAGTACCCTTCACCATGTACTGTCTTGCTCATATAGTACTCACTGTATAAAAATTGCAACTTGGACAATTTACTTTTGACACAGAGACACTGTTTCATTCTCCACCTGCTGTCTTTGCACGTGAATTACATGGCTTTACTTTCTCCCTGAGCCTGAGTCTTTCTTAGTGAAGAATTAGACGGATGTTCAGCCCAGAAGCTTATGAGGAGTAGGTGATGTATAATTATTCACTGAATGAATGAATCCATGTAATTTGGTGGCAAATTTAAAAGATCTTTGTTACCCAGATTGGTGTAATGTAATCCCAAAGGCAGTGGCTGGTCACTTTCATTCTTGCTAATGAACCATTTGCTTTGTCCTGGCTTTCACATTATCCAAGAAACACACAATGTGCTTGGCCTGAATCAGCCTTGGCTGGTTCAGCAAAAGCCAGGCTAACTGTGGGTGAAGCAAGTAATCCGACCTTTGGCTGTATAAAGAATGGTAACTTCAACTGTCCTGAAGATGGCAAAGGGAGCTGGGCCTCTCGGAATGCAGGCCTGAATTTATTCTCTTCATCATTTTCATAAAAATAAGAGATGATCTCCTGCATGAATTGGAGAGAAACCTCATTTCTGTAACTCAACCCATCTGTAGAGATTAGAAAATAAAATGTTGTCTCCTCCTTATCTCATCATTTGTCAGTTTACATTTATAATGCAAATGATCAAAATAAGGATTATTAGATGTCTGATAAATTAATCCAACAATGAAAAAACTCCAGCTCTGCTGTTCTCGCCATTCTTTTCCAATAAATTGGGTCAGAAACCAGAATGGGAAATAACTTGAGGGCTTCCAGGTGAGCAATCATGATAGCTCCTCTGATGTAAGAGCCCACAAAAAAAAGACATTTTAGGGGGTAGGTAAGTAGCGCAGTGGTTTGAACCTGAGTTCATATCCAGCCTCAGGCATTTACTCGTTGTGTGACCTTGGGCAAGTCACTTAACCCATGAGTGCCAAAAAAAGAAAACAAAAAAAGAGGTATTTTGAAGTACAGCAAAGAGATAGTTACACCTTTGTATAAATTTCCCCTGCCTCCACCTAACATGCCTAGAATACACTTTTTCCTCAACTCCTTTTAGAATTCTTAGGTGTCTTCAAATCCCAGATCAAAGGCTTACTTCTGCATGATTCCTATCTTGTGTTCCCTTCTTCTCTCCATCCACACAGCTACTGGTGCCTTCTGTGCTAAACCCACCTAAAAAAAATGAACTTACGTTTCTTTCATGTATATTTTTGTCTTTTCGTATGTAAGTTCTCTCTTCTCTCACTCCAAAGAAAGGCATACTCCTTCAGGGAAGGAAGGGACTAGGTTCATCTCTGCTTTTGTGTCCCCAATGCCTAGCACAACACCTGGCATATAATAGGCTACTAATAAATGCTTGTTGATTAATTAAAGCATAGTCCTGTCATTAACCCATCCCTCGGTATTAGCCTTGCTTAATAACCCAGCTGCGTTGTCTCACTTACACATGTTATCTCTCTAGTATCTTGACTGCACATAGCAGGTATTCAAAATAAATACTTGTTGGTCTGAAGTATAATCTTCCCAGAATGTTGATTATTTTAAAGAAGTGGTCATTATCTTTGAAATATACTGAAAGAGTTAGATGTAGGTTAAACAACTGGCTCTTGCAACGTCAGAGTGGAAAATACCCTTTTTTGGTGAGAATGGATGAAGGTGGGATTTGCTTTGGAAGAAATCACTTCGAAAACCAGCTTTTGACTTGGTAGTTGAAAAAACCAAATAAGGTTTATCGAGTCAGTTTGCGCTATGTTTATTTTTATGATATGTTACCAATTTAGAGACTCAAAACCAGTAGTGGCTGTTATTCTTATGCCGGTGATAGTAACCTAGTTATTATTCATTTTGCATTTTATGTGCTAATTATTTTAATTACATGATTTCTTATTTGTTGTTGTTCAGTTTTTTCAGTCATGCCTAATTCTTTGTGACCCCACTTAGGGTTTTCTTGACAAAAATACTGGAGTGGTTTGCTATTTCCTTCTCAAGCTCATTTTACAGATGAAGAAACTGAGGCAAACAGGGTTAAGAGACTTGCCCAGGGTCACACAGCTAGTAAGTGTCTGCGACTGGATTTGGATTCAAGTCTTCCTGACTCTAGGCCCTGTGCTATATACATTGTGCCACCCAGCTGTCCTGTGATTTCTTATTATATCTATTATTTTATGTTTAGAGCAATTAATTGGCTAATTAATTAGACACTTTTTGAGTATCTACTCTGTGCCTAGGCATGTGATGGACTATGCTGTTGGGGAGAGGAATGTGAATGCAGTACATGTGTCCCTGTCCTCTCCACAGAACATAATTGGTGTTTTCTCCAGGGAGAGAGAATGAAGGCTGAACATGTTGGCAATGCTTTTTATAGCTGATGCAGAGGGTGCATTGGTTATCTATCTACACCATCAGCTTTGTGTACCATACCAGTACAGGATGTAGTGTAGCAGTGTTCAGGAA
Organism: Potorous gilbertii; assembly: GCA_028658325.1. Taxonomy (NCBI): domain Eukaryota; kingdom Metazoa; phylum Chordata; class Mammalia; order Diprotodontia; family Potoroidae; genus Potorous; species Potorous gilbertii. Next base: position 184,258,780 of record CM053773.1, on the reverse strand, counting down.
AGACTGATTTGAGGGCTTCTGAGCCCCTTTCACGGTTGCTTTCCACCTTTGGTATCCACCTGCCACTCAACTCTAATCTTGTGGCTCCAAGAATCTGTACCATGTGCAGTGGCCCCACTTGGGTAATTTGTTTTGGCAGAGGAGCTAAACCAGGTTGAAGATAAACAATGATGAGTTGGGGGGTGTCTATCCCAAATATGTGAAGGATATGATGTGAACAATTTGTGCCAATGGACCATGAAGGAAATGGAAGCAGGTGCTGTGGGTACTT
>CM053773.1:184212044-184258409 GCA_028658325.1 Potorous gilbertii | reverse complement strand
CCCCCCCCCCCCCCCCCCCCCCGCCGCAAGGTTATTGGGACCACCTCCATTGCACCCGTTCTCTAAAGGGCAGTTGAGCTACCCCTGTTATGCCCGCTCAGGGTTGAGACCGCTTCTACTTTCCCCTCCCCCACAAGACAGCTCGTTCCCGCCTCATTGTGACTCCGCCCCCAGAGGGCTGCTGGGACCGCCTTCCTCCCAGCCCCGCCCCAGAAAAATCTCCTCAGCGTCTCAGCGCCACGGCACCCGGGCAAACGACGCCTCAAGATGTTCCGCTGGCCTTTGGTCAAGGGCCCAAACACCCCTACATCCGCAGTGCCAGGCCTCGGGGACTCACAGCAGGGGGCAGACCAGAGGGGGAACCCGTTCCGCTTTGGAGCCATGAATCAATTTAATTTTGGAGGATCTCCTGCCACCGGAAGTGGTTTCACCTTTGGCACTGCAAAGACAACTACCACCACACCAAGACCAGGCTTTTCTTTCTCCACAACTGGCCCTGGAGGAGGGTTTAATTTTGGGACTCCCTCCCAACCTACTGCAAGCACGCCTTCTACTAATATGTTCTCCCTGACCACCCCTGCCTCATCTACACCAGGCTTCAGCTTTGGATCACAGGTCACAACAGCTCCCGGTTCTGCCCCTTCGGGGTTTTCCTTAGGGTTAAGTACACCGAAGTTAAATTTGGGCAGCAGTGGCACCCCATTCTCTTCAGGTTTCACAGGGGGCTTTGGGCTTGGCAACAAAGCATTTACTAATTCCATAGCAAGCAATGTGTCAAGCCAGGCCTCAACACCTACTGGCTTGATTTTTGGCCCTCCTACTACCACCGCCGCCCAACCTACATCATCTATAGGATTCTCCTTCCCCAGTGGAAATGCTTCCCAGATGGGGACCACTGGTTTTAACCTCAGCTCAATGGGGAATGCAAGTCAACCAACAGCACTGACAGGGTTAACCTTTGCTGCTGCCACTCCAGCTCCCACTGCAGTAACTTCCACACAACCATGTACTGCCTTCAGCCTTGGAGGACAGCCTACAGGTTTACGATTCGGATTATTGGCCTCCACTGCGTCTACTGCCATACCCACCTCAACACTGGCCTCAAGCTTCAGTCAGGGACCTGTCTTGTCTTTTGGCTCCAAATTCACAGCAGCAGCAACTTCTGCTCCCACCTCCATTTCTGGACCTACGTTGTTTGCTTCCATAGCAAATTCTTCCTTTCCAATCTCTTCTGCTCCAGGCCTCTCAGTTGGCGCCCCATCCACTTCTTTTGGAACACCTGGTCTTGGAGTATTGGGATTTGGATTAAAGTTTCCTGGTTTAACAAGTGCAGCCACTTCTACTACCACTACTACAACTTCAGTTCCCACCTCAGGCTTTGCTTTGAATCTAAGGCCACTGACAGCACCCAGCACTGGCACAATTCCTTCCACCTGTGCCACTTTGCCCTCAGCTATCACGGCTCCCAGTACAACCCCTATAATGACTTACGCTCAGCTGGAAAGTTTGATTAATAAATGGAGTCTTGAACTGGAGGACCAAGAAAAACATTTCCTTCAGCAGGCCACCCAGGTGAATGCTTGGGACCGGACATTAATTGAAAATGGTGAGAAGATTACTTCTTTACACAGAGAAGTAGAGAAAGTGAAGCTGGATCAGAAAAGGTTGGACCAAGAATTAGACTTCATCCTCTCACAGCAAAAAGAATTGGAGGACCTGCTGGTCCTTCTGGAGGAGGCCGTGAAGGAGCAGAGTGGGACTATCTATCTGCAGCATGCAGATGAGGAGCGAGAGAAAACTTATAAACTAGCAGAGAATATAGATGCTCAACTGAAACGCATGGTCCAAGACCTGAAGGAAATTATTGAGCACCTGAATATGGCAGGAGGGCCCCCTGACACCACTGACCCACTCCAACAGATCTGTAAAATTTTGAATGCACATATGGATTCACTTCAGTGGATTGATCAAAATTCAGCCCTGTTGCAGCGGAAGGTGGAAGAGGTAGCAAAGGTTTGCGAGAGTCATCGCAAGGAGCAGGAACACAGCTACCGGATCGTGTTTGATTAAATGGCCTGAGATCACTTGGATAGTGTTGCCATGTTATTCATTATCTATCCATTAAAGGTCCTACGGGATAAACTTGAGTAAAACATGCAAAAAAAAAAAAAGACAGCACCTATACCATTTTACCATTTTGAAAGTCTATGAATTTACTGTGCTGACTTCATTGTTGTATGCCTATGAAAGATTCTGAAGATCACCTGGCAAGAGAAATTTCTGGATATTGAAGTGTTTTCACAGGCTGAACTGCCAAATACTTAAACTCTGATGTAGAGCGTAAATCTGATGGGCTGGTCTTGTTCGAATGCCTAATGTATGTTGGCCTAAAAGACTTTTATAGAAAGGACACACAAGGCAAGTGCTCATGTGGAGGTCAGAAGAAGTGATACAAGGACACTCTCAATGTTTCTCTAAAGAACTTTGGAATCGATTGTGAGACATGGGAGACACTGTCACAGGACCTTCCAACATGGCGTGCCTGTGTCAAAGGAGGTGCTATGCTCTTTGAGCAAAGCAGAATTGCAGTAGCTCCAATGAAATGTGAGGTGCACAAAGTTAGAGCTGTCTTTACTCCAAATGTTTATGTGGACTATTTGTGCCTGATCAGTGATAGAACCTTCTGAGCTTGTATTATTCTGATCAGACCCAGACACACTGTACTTTGACCCCAACAGAGTGATGTCATTTTGGTCCTCTTTGAGCACAACGGATAACAACCACTAACAGGTCCAGGATAGAAGGACTGACTTTCTAGGGACCCTGCTTGAGTGCTTCCAGGTACAGCTTCAATCCCACGGCAATAGTATAAATTTGGGGGACTATATAGATCCCTAGGGGAGATGAAGTTTGTCTTTCATAAATCCTGTTTGTCTATCATTCTCATATATATATATATGTATATATATATATATATATGTGTGTGTGTGTGTGTGTGTGTGTGTGTGTGTGTATATGTATGTATGTATTTGAACTTGAGTTCAAATCTCACCTCAGACACTTGACACTCATTGGCTGTGTGACCTTGGGCAAGTCACAATCTCAATTGCCTCTTCCTGGGTCATCTCCAGTCATCCTGATGAATATCTGGTCCAGGAGAAGTGAGGCTGGTGACCTGCACAGCCCTCCCTCACTCAAAAAAAGTCAAGTGCTAGTCATGTCATTATTTCTCTGATGGTATGATCTTCTTTGGCAACAAAGGACAAGCACACACACATAATACATACATATATATAAAATTTATTTTTCAGTTCTCAACATCCAGTTCCACAAGAATTTGAATTCAAACTTTTTTTCTCATCTCTCCCCAACCCCCACCAGAGGACAACATACACCCCATCCATCCCTTCCTCCAGTCTGTCCTCCCTTCTTTTACCACTTTTCTTTCATCCCTTTCCCCTCTATTTTCCTGTAGGCAAAATAGATTTCTATACCTCATTGCCTGTACATCTTATTTTCCAGTTGCATGCTAAAACAATTTTTAACATTCATTATTAAAGTTTTGAGTTCCATATTCTCTCCCTTCCTCCCTCTCTACCCACCCTCATTGAGAAAACAAGCAATTCAATATAGGTCATACATGTATAGCCATGCAAAACACTTTCATAATAGTTATGTTGAAAAAGACTAACCACATTTCTCTCTGTCCTATCATGCCCTCCATTTATTCCATTCTCTCCCTTGACCTATCCTCCTACAACAATGTTTGCTTCTGGTTGTCCCTTTCCCAAATTTGCCATCCCTTCTATTATCTTCCCTCTCCTGTCCCCTTCCTCCCTGCCTTCTTGCAGGGTAAAATAGATTTCCATATCCAATTGAGTGTGTGTTATTCCCTCCTTAAGCCAAATCCCATGAGAGTAAGGCTCACTTATTTTTTTTCATCTCCCTCATCTTCCCCACCATTGGAAAATCTCTTTCTTACCTCTTTTATGTGAGATGATTTGCTACATTATAATTCTCTCTTTCTCTTACATTCCACTCAACAGTAAATTTTATTTTTTAGGTATTCTCCCTTTATATTCATCTCACCCTGTGCTCTCTGTGTATGTATATATACATACACACACACAAACACACGAACACATATACATACCTACACATATATAATATACATATATGTATACACATACATACCCATACACACCTACATATATATATAATATGTATATATGTATATATATATTTTTTCCCTCTAACTACCCTAATACTGATAAAGATCTCATGAGTTATAAATAACATATTTCAATGTAGGAATGTAAACAGTTCAACTTTAATGAAATTTCTTAAGCTTCTCTTTCCTGTTTATCTTTTCATGTTTCTCTTGATTCTTGATTTGAAAGTCAAATTTTCAATTCAGCTCTGGTCTTTTCAACAAGAATACTTGGAAGGCTTCTATTTCATTGAAATTCCATTTTTTTCTCTGAAGTATTATACTCAGTTTTGCTGGGTAGGTGATTCTTACTTTTACCCCTATCTCGAGGGCAGAGCCAAGATGACAGAGTCTAGCTCTATGCCCATAGCCCATAAAATACCTGTAAAAAATGAATCCAAGCAAATTCTAGAGCAGCAGAAGCCACAAAACAACAGAGTGAAATAGATTTCCAACCCAAGGATTTCAGCCTGGAAGGCTGACAGGAAAGGTCTATTGCACCAGGCTCAGAGTGTGCCGCTCAGCTTTGGCCATGCCTGCCCAGCAAGGACAGAACTGGAGCAGCCTTAAGGGTAAGGAATTCTGGGTATCAGCTGCAGTTCCTGGATTTCTCAACCCACAAACACCAAAGACAACTTTGGAGGTCAGTGAGAAAGCTCTTTCACTTGGTTGAGAAGGGAGCAGAGTCTCGTTCTAGCCCCAGGACCAAGGTGGTGGCAGTCACTGTGGCAGCAGGGTCCATTTTTGGAGCCCTCTGTCTAAAAACCCTGGGGCATTGATTTTGAGCTGCCAATCTGGGTCTCAATTCTAAGTGGAAGTCCTGGGGTGAGGAAGAGCACTGGTGTGATGGAACTGGTAGTGACTATGGATAGGGAACCCTACTCGCAGTTTCAGGGCAGAAAAGCGTGTAGTTGCTCCCAGACCAGAGCACAGGTCGGGAGAGGAGTAAACTACTCTTCCATTGATTGTGCCACCTTAGAACAACTGAGAACTTACAGGTCCCTAGAATATACCCTCCACTTGATAAAAGACTCAAAAGTCAAGTAACTGGCTGGGAAAATGCTCAAAAAAATGGGGAAACAATGAGACTATTGAAGGTTACTTTCTTGGTGAAAAGGTATTTTCTTCCATCCTTTTGGGTGAAGAAGAACAAAGCATACCATCAGAGAAAGACATCAAAGTCAAGACTTCTTCATCCAAAACCTCCAAAATAAATTTGCAATAGTCTCAGGCCATGGAAGAGCTCTAAAGAAATTTTGAAAATTAAGAGAGGTGGAGGAAAAATTGGAAAGAGAAATGAGAGCAATGCAAGAAAATCATGAAAAGCAAGTCAACAGCTTGCTAAAGGAGACCCCCCCCCCAAAATGCAGAAGAAAATAACACGTTTAAAAATAGACTAACCCAAATGATAAAAGAGGTCCAAAAAGCCAATGAGGAGAAGAATGCTTTGAAAAGAATTAGCCAAATGGAAAAGGAGGTTCAAAAGCTCACTGAAGAAAATAGTTCTTTAAAATTTAGAGTGGAGCAGATGGAAGCTAATGACCTTATGAGAAACCAAGGAATTACAAAACAAAACAAAAGAAAAAAAATAGAAGACAATGTGAAATATCTCACTGAAATAATAACTGACTTGGAAAATAAATCCAGAAGAGACAATTTAACCCTATCTTCTTTGACCTCTGGAATATCATTTTCCAAGCCCTTCGATCTCTTAGTGTACAAGCTGCTAAAACCTGTGTTATCCTGATTGTGTTTCCACAATACTTGAATTGTTTCTTTCTGGCTGCTTGTAATATTTTCTCCTTGACCTAAAAACTCTGGAATTTGGTTACAATATTCCTAGGAGTTTTTCTTTTGGGATCTCTTTCAGGAGGTGATCAGTGAGTTCTTTCCATTTCTATTTTACCCTCTGGTTCTAAAATATCAGGGCCTTTTTCCTTGATAATTTCTTGGAAGATTATGTCTAGGCTCTTTTTTTCATCATGGTTTTCAGGTAGACCAATAATTTTTAAATTATCTCTGCATCTGTTTTCTGAGATATCTCTAGGGACCTGTAAGTTCTCAGTTGCTCCAAGGTGACGCAATCAAGAGAGAGGAGTTTACTCCTCTCCTGGCCTGGGCTCTGGTCTGTGAGCAGCCACAAGCACTCTTTTCTGCCCTGGAACTGTGAGTAGGATTCCCTCTCCACATCCTCCACCAGCTCCACTATGCCAGCGCTCCTCTCACCCCAGGACTGTCACTGAGGACTGAGACCCAGATCTGCTGCTCAATTCCTCTAGGTCTGTAGACTGAGGGCTCCAAAAGTGGAGGCTGCTGCCACCCTGGGGCCAGGGCTGGGGCCTGACTGGGCTCTCCTCTCACTCAAGAGAGCTTTCTTACTGATATTTGAAGCTGTCTTTGGCATTTGTGGGTTGAGAAATGTGGAAACTGCCGCAGCTACCTGTGATTCAGCACCCTGAAACCTGCTCCAGTTCTGTCTGTGCTGCATGACCCACATTGGGCTGTGCTCTGCTCTGAGCTTGGTGTGATAGACCTTTCCTCTTGGCCTTCCAGGCTGTCTTGGGCTGGAAATCTATTTCACTCTGTCATTTTGTGACTTCTGCTGCTCTAGAATTTGTTTAGAGTCATTTTTACAGGTATTTTACAGGCTATAGAGGGAGACCTAGAGCAGGTCTGTCCTTCTACTCTGCCATCTTGGCTCCACCCCCTGTCCATCCTTCTTGAAGAGAACCATGACATCAGGGGGGTAATGCTATGCCATGCAAATGAGTTGGGATTTAAGTGAGGCAAGGCTGTGCAAAGTCACTAGCCTCACTTTCTCCTCTGGAGCCATCTAGGTCCAGTGGTGAGATATATATCAGGACAACTAGAGAGGACTCCAGATGCAAGGGGAGACCTTTACCTTTTCCAGTTAAAGTCTTTGACAGGTCTTAATTTGACTCTGGCTTTTGTCATTGTTTGGGCCCTGGTTGGCTCAGAGTGAATGTAAATAGTAATTGTTTCTGTTTTGACCAGAAATCCTGAGAGTCTTCTCCTCCCAGATTGATTTTTTTTGACTAGTAAAGAGGACTGTGCCTCATTTCTTGTTAAGCCTTAATCACTGAATGGGCTTTGCCTAGGGCAGTACTTTAAGTGTGGAGGAATGGAAGGTCCCTGGAGGAGGGAAAGAGGAGAGGAGAGTCTTGATTGTTTATGGGGCTAAGTGTAGGTCCTCTGTTTTTCTGTTGGGTTAAATATACCTGTCCTACATTTATTTAATAGTTTGCTAACCTGTGAACATATACAGAAACTGACAGACTTTTACTTTATGGAGGCCAAGATGTATCAAAATTGAATATTCTCAGAAGAAACCCTGTGAGTGAACAAAACAAGCTGCACCCTGTTGTTCCCAACAGAAATAGGGACATGAGTCAAAAAGCTGGATTTTGACAGAAGTTCCCTAGATGGAATCCAGTCCATGTACACACACACACACACACCCACACACACACACACACACACTCACAAGCAAGGAAAAGCATAATACCTTGCTCCAGCATCAGTATTTCAGAAATCTCCATCCTAGACATGCTTCAGTAGATATTCCAACCTATATATAACCCCACAGTCAAAGTTCTAATGATGAAAACTCTCTAAACATGGTAGGCTCAGTCTCCCTGACGCATCCTAGAAACCTTACCAATTTGACAGGAGCTATCAGAACTTGTTCCTGCAGCTGTGGCCTTCAAGAACCCACAGTTATATCAATGAGGCATCAAAAGCGGGGAGTTGGTAGAAGTTCTATTATAAGAAGATCTACCAAGTAAGAATGTAATGAAATACAAAAGCACATTCTCAGAGTCCTGGGAAAAGTACTACCCATTGTTTACCCATTGATAAAAAAATAAATCTCAGGTATATACTTACTGCTCACTATTGCAGCCCTGGTGCCAATTTCATTGTTTTGGGGAAAGTTGATATTGAGAAGTTAAGAGGCCTACATCACTAACCAGGAAATGATGCCTCTTCATCACCCTGCCCTCACCCCCTTCCCAGTGAGTTTTGGTCCTTACCCAGGGGACTATGAATTTGTGTAAACCTTTGTTATTAGTCCTTCTCTGCTGCTGAATCTCATTTAGGGCAAAGGATCCAGTCCTTGGATTAGAGAAACTTTTAAAAAATAAACTTATTATTCATTATTAATACTCATTTTAAAAAATTTTGAGTTCTGAATTTTCTCTGTCTCTCCCTCCCTCGTTGAGAAGGCAATCATCAATTACACATGTGAAATCAAGCAAAACATAATTCCCTACTAATCATGTTGCAGAAAGAAAACCGCAAGAAAAATAAAGTTTCACCATGTTTTGGATGAGTTGAACTCACCTTGGTGTTTGTCCTCCTTTGGATTAGAAAGAGCAAGTATTTGTCAGAGCTTGTCAAGTGCTTGTTCGTTCCATTTACTTGCTAAGTGGGAAAGAAGGCAAAACATGGAGAATAATGGATAAGTTTGAAAAAACAGAAAAACTAAAATGAGTGTTGGGCTCCTCCCTCTTGCTTCATACTCTTACAGAGTACCTTAGAGAGTCTGATTTTGATAGCTTTGGGTTAAGATGAGTCAATCACCAATTCTTTATTTGAATGCTGTTCTGGAGAGACAAGAAGATCTGTAGATGGGCCCCTCTGATGTCAAAGAATTTACAGTTTTGTGAGAAGAGTCGTAGGAAACAAGGTCACAGCTGGAGTGTTACATTCTGTCCTGGGCAAGACATTTTACGAAAGACAAAGACAAGCTGCGTTGTGTTTACGGCAGGGTAAACGGGAATGGTAGAGAGGGCCCTGGTTACAGTGTCATATCAGCCTGATAATGAGCTGGGGAGGAGTAGGACCCCAGCTTTGCATTTGGAAAGGTCACTCCCTCTCCCATGTGGTTTCCAGAACTATCCCATTCCCCCCTGCCTTGAACAGCGAAGCATGAGAAAATAGGAAGGACAGGGTCAACCACAAGTGCTTATGAGAAATACGAGTAGGTCAGCCAGTTGCAGTCTTTTACAGTATCAAAGGATAAACTGAGAAAAGAGCACCCAGCAAGGCAGGGGCTACTGACAGCTAGTTTTCCCCTATCTGTTTTTTTCCTCAGAGCTTCTACAACTTGAGTGAGCACATATAATAAAGCACAGAGTCTTCTGTGTTGTTTCTTGCTTCTTTACCCTTCATCTCTTCTGTTTCCCCAGAGGCAAAGGTTTGAGGAGGAGAGCTGTTAATGTCACATATCAGCTAAGGCTGGGCTGATACTCTATGTGGTGGAAGTCCCTCTACCTCCCTCCTTTCCTCCCATTTTCTTTTTTTTCCTCTCTACAGATTAAAAATAAAACATACTAATAACTGTGAAAGGCAACTCCAGCCTTCCATTCCAATCACAAATCAACTTGTTCTCTTCTCAAGCTGGGAAGAAATACAACTCCCAAGGTCTTTAGCAACTTAGGACCCCTCCCAAGGCAGTCAAATCAAGCCTTCCCAGGACTGTTAAACCAAGACTGGTTGAAAGAGCTGTGAATGTTTGTCCTAGAGGAGAGACTTAGGAGGGTTGTTGTAGCTGTCTTCAAGTCCAATCACATGGAAGACAGATTAGATGCGTTCTTCTAGAAACCAGAGGGCGCAGCTAAAAGTAATGGGTGGAAGGTAGTTTTTTAGTCATTTTTCAGTTGGGTTTTCTTGGCAAAGATAATGGAATGGTTTGCCATTTCTTTCTCCAGCTCATTTTACAGATGAAGAAACCAAGGCAAACATGGTGAAGTGACTTACTCAAGGTTACACAACTAGTATCTGAGGCTGCATTTGAACTCAGGAAAAGGAGTCTTCCTGACTCCAGGCATCACTTAGATACTTGTAGAAGGTAGAGAGAATCCAATTTATGGTTCAATATAAGGCAAAACTTCCTAATAATTACAGCAATTGAAATTCAATAAACATTTATTAAATATCTACTATGTGCAAACACTTGAAATAAAAAAGACTGGAGAAAAAAATGTCCTCAAACAGCTTTTCTCTTATAAGATGGAAACAGGGAAACACAAACTAATTTGAAGAGGAAGAGAATGTTAATGGAGTTGGAGGTAGATCAGAAAAGGCTTCCTGTAGGAAGTAACCCCTAAAACTTAGCAGAAGTTGGGGATCCTAAGAGGGTGGGGGAATGAGGAGAGGGTACATTCCAGGCATGGAAGTCAGCCTGTGCAGAGACAGAGATATGACCTGTCCTGGGTGTTCAGGAAATATTTGGAAGGATGGTTCACAGAGGTGTTGTAGAGAGGATTTCTGTTCAGGTAATAAGTTGGACTAAATTCTCTCAAAGGTCTCTGGCAGCTCTCTGAGATTCTGAGACTCCTGAGAGTAATATAAGACATAAGGGCTAAATTGTGTGGCACAGACTATGTATTACAGGAGGGCAGAAAAAGAAAAGATCAGTGTGAAATGGACTAGTCAGGGTGGTCTTCTTTGGGGAAAATGAGACTTGCAGGCCTTGAAGGTAGGATTTGTATTGGCAGAGAGCACAAATTAAAAACTATAGATGAGGGACTAAGCCTAGTGTGGGTCAGATATAGTAATGAGTCTGGCAAGTTTGTGATCTCAGGGTGCATCAAGAGTCTTAGTGTCCAGAATGACAAAGATTTGGGGGGAGCTTTAACCTCTCTGAGAAGAGGAATTAAGCTTGTTCCATTTAGAGCTAGAAGACAGAACTGGGATAATGGAGGGAAGTTGTATACACACATATATGTATATATACAAATATAGGTATACACACATACATACGTGTATATTATATATATGTAAAGGAGGTATTAAAGAGTCTCCTAAAACCTCACAACAAGGTGCGAAAAACTCTTCATACGTTTGAGAAGATTATAGGAACCTGGTCATTGGATAAAAGAAACTGACACAAGTCTGTTCAAGACAACGTAAGGCAAGGTTGAGGAAGCAGATACATCTATAACAGGCAGATGAGGATACAGGGGGATTCCTTACCTTCCTCTCAAGGCAAGAAACTGTCAAGGAGTATGATCCATGGCCACAGGGAAGAGAACTGGCAATGGACTCAAGAGAAATCTGGCTGTGGTAGTTGAGAGCTGAGCTTTGTGAAGACTCTACTAAGTAGAAAACGACTTCAAGATTTCATAGTACCAAAGGAGAGAACAGCATTGGTCACACATGGTCGCTATGTGTTGTCTTATGCTACCATTTCTTCCAAGTTGAACCTATTCTTCTCACAGTCAAGTCAACAAGTATTGATTAAGCACTTACAAGGTACTAAATCAGGGGTGGGGAACCCGAGACCTTGAGGCCACATGTGGCCCTTTAGATCCTCAAGTGTGGCCCTTTGCGTTGGATTTAGTCAAAGGGCCATACCTGAAGACATTAGAAGATCACATGTGGCCTCAAGACCTCAGGTTCCCTACCTCTGTATAAACACTAGCTAAGCTGTGGAAATACAAATAAGAGTAAGAAGAAAGACTGTCCTTGCCCTCAAGGAGATTACATTCCTTTTTTAAAAGAAATAGTTTTTTATTTTTTCTAATTACATACAAAGGTAACTTCCAACATTAATTTTTGGAAAGATTTTGGGTTCCAAATTTTTCTCCTTCCCTCTCCTCAACATGATAAGCAATCTGATATGGGTTATGCTTGTGTAATCATGAAAAACATATTTCTACATTAATCATGTTGTCAGGAAAAAACCAGGAGAAAGTAAAAACCAAAACAAAAAAAGAAAATAGTATGCTTTGATCTGCATTCAGACTCCATCAGTTCTGTCTCTGGATATGGATAGCATTTTCTATCATGACTCTTTTGGGATAGTCTTGGGTTATTGTATAATGAAGAAGAACTAAGTCAGTCACAATTGATCATCACACAATGTTATTGTTACTATGTACAATGTTCTCCTGGTTCCACTCACTTCATTCAGCATCAGTTCATATAAGTCTTTTCAGGTTTTTCTGCAGTCCACCTGCTCATCATTTCTTATAGCACAATAGTATTCCATTGCATTCATATACCACAACTTGTTCAGCCATTTCCCAATTGATAGGCAAGGGAGTTCACATTCTAATAAGGGAAGATGGCACATAAAAGGGAGCCAAAAATCCAGCTGTTGGTAGTGGGAAGGGAGAAGTTCAGAGAGTTAGGAGCAGATGCAGGAGAGGAGTGAAGGAGTGAGCTTAGTTGACCAAGGCACTTTCTCAAAATGGAGGTTCTGGAGAAATTCAGCACCCAAGAGTAGGACTCCCTACTCAACCCTGCCTGCCTTCCTCCCTTCATGGTGAGTAAAAGGAAGAATGGCTCCTTCTTTCCCTTCCATTTTCTTTCTCCCAGAAGTCCTTCAAAAACACAGTCCCAGAAATCTGGAGGCAGATTTTCCGCACAAGGGATAGACCTGTAATCAGGAAGACCTGATTTTGAATCTGGCCTCAAACACTACCTAACTGTGTGACCTTGAGCAAGTCATTTAATCTCAGTTTTCTCATCTGTATAATAGAGATATTAATACCACCTACAGTCCAAGGTGGTTTTGTGAGAGGAAAATGAGAATATTTGTAAAGTACTTTGAAAATGTCAAAGCATTATATAAATGCTAATTATCATTAACATCTAAATTTAAGCATTTTACCAACTGGTAAATGCTGAGATGAAGTCTGCTAGAATTTTTATCACCATATAAGCACTTCCAATACAGGTGCCATATAAACACACAGATGTATTCATGTATTTAGACAGATATATGTCAAATCAACAAGTATTTATTAAGTCATTGCTAGGTTCCAGGTACCGTGCTAAATGCTAGGGATACAAAGAAAGGGAAAAACAGCCCCTGCCTGCAAGGATCTTCCATTCTAATAGGAAGACAGCATGCAAACTGCTATGTACAAATCTTTCTCTGTCTATATCCATGACTGCATCTCTGACTTTCTCTCTCTCTCTTTCTCCATATATAGATATCTATATCGTCTATCTATCTATCTATCCATCTTTACAAACAAGGCAGCTAGGAGGATGCGTGCCTAGAATTCCTGGGGTTGGTGTCAGGAAGACTCATCTTCCTGAGTTCAAATCTGATTTCAGACACTTCTTAGCTGTGTGACCCTGGGCGAGTCACTTAACCTTGTTTGCCTCAGTTTCCTCATCTGTAAAATGAGCAGGAGAAGGAAATAGCAAACCACTCCAGTATCTCTGCCAAGAAAACCCCAAATAGGGTCTTGAAGAGTTGGACACAACAAAACATCACATCTCTGTAAACATGAATTTAACTTGGTTCAACAAGAATTTTTTTTCTTGAAAAGGCAGGGAATGTATTTGAGTTGGAGCTCAGATGCTACTTGGGAGGTAGTAGGGCCCCCCCACCCCCACCTTCTTCCTTTTTGCGTCAGAGACAACAGAGCAACTCAGTCAAGGACAGAGATGTCAGTGTCTTTTGCCAAGGGCATTGACTAGAGCGATCTTCTCTGGATAAAGCTGTGTATTAGCAGGGATACAAATTCTGCCTGTGGGAGGCTGGGCAATGAAGAGAAGCCAATTTCTTTCAGAAATGGTATCTCAGGGCCTCAGAGTTACCTTTTGACTCAAATCAGGCGCGATCCCTCAGCAAACATCAAGAAGGCAAGCTTTAGACTGCCAATGAATCTTTTTTGCTAAATCAGAAATTTCCTGAGTTTCCCATTATGTGGCTCCTGCTCTTGGGGACTGAAGTTGACAGATGCAGTTTACTCCATAATTGCCTTCTTGTCTGGTGTGTTTTTACTTTTCCATTTTCTTGATGTTCTGTTGGTATGTGGAGCTTGGGGAAGGAGGGAATATGGCATAACTAATTCCTGTGTATTTTTTCTTTTTTAAATTAAACTAAATTTTCTTTTAATGAACAAAAATCTATTTTCTCTCCCTTCTAACTGCCCTGGAAAAAAAAAATCTGAACAAAACCCTTGTAATAAATTTGAAGAATCAATGAAAAGAAATCCACATACAGGCCATGTCTGAAAATATGTATATTTTCTATCTAGTTTATCAACTCTCCACTGGGAGGTAAGTGGCATTCTGTGTCTTCAGATCCCTGGATGCATCAATTGATCATCAATGAGAAGAGAGGAGAGGGGATGAAAAGGGAGAGAAGCAAGAGATTTGAACAAGGATTTGGGGGTAACAGATCTCTCAGGAAGACAGACCTGTGAAAAATCTAATGCATGGGCATGATAGATTAAATATTTCTTTTAAGGGATGGAGTACTGAACTGGCCTCCAACCTGTGGATAGTCAGAGCTGAGCAGACCAGGCTAAAGACAAGAGAGTCAGGCAGGAAACAAACAGAAGTTTAAATTCAAAGTAAGGGAAACAGCTTCCAAGAAAGGAGGCAGACTAGACACATGTGTGGGGGCCCTGCCCCTAGTGGATGGACCCAAGGCCGTGGGGATGAACTTTGATGTATATGTTTGTGGCTAGCCAAAGAGTCAAACAGCGTAGTGTAGCAACAGTGGTGAGACAGCAGCAAAAGTGAGTTTGTATGGAAACAAAAAGTCTGTTCATAGTCGGACTTCATGCCTGGCCCTTTTGGGGCTCAGGGACTGAGCTCAGGGACCCTCAGTTCCAGAAGAATTCTTTTCATACCAGACTGGAAAAGAGAGTCTCTCCTAATATCTTGACAAAAGAAAGACCTGAGTACGAATCCTGCATTAGACATTTATTAGCTTCTGGACCCTAGGCAAGTCATTTAACCTCTTTTAGCTTTAGTTTCTCCACCTATAAAATGGGTATCTACCGTAATAATAAATAAATCAGGAAAGGGGGGAGGGGAAGGAAGAAAGGATAGAATGTAGAACTCAAAATTTTTAAAAATGTTTAAAATTGTTTTAATATGTAATTGGGGAAAATAAAATATTATATTAAAATACAATAAATAATTAGAACTAACATTTAATTTATATAGCATTTATTATGAGTCAGGCACTCTGCTAAGCACTTTACAGCTACTATCTCATTTGATTTTCACAACAATCCTGGAAGGGAGCCACTATTATTACTGCCTCCATTTCAGAGGAAACTGAGGCAAACAGAAGGTAAGTAACTTACCTAGGCTGACACCTCTTGCCGTGTCTGAAGCTGGATTTGCACTCCGGTCTTCCTTTCTGACTACTGCCTAGATGCCAACTTTACAGGGTGGTCACCATGATCAAATGAGATAATATAAGAGAGATATTTGTGCATGCTGTATAAATATTAACTCATTATTGTTTCTCACCTCTGTCCTTGTGAATAATACTCTTCCTCTGTGGATGGGCCATTTAGATTAGGGGTCAAGAGCCTGAGGGAGCCAAGGAAAAGCTTTGGCTGCTGAAAGTTAGAGGCTTATTCCATATATTATCTCCTCTGATAATTTCTCCTCCTCTACTAGTGACTGGAGGAGTTGAGACCAGGAATCTGAAGATGGTGTGGTCAGTCAGTGAACAAACATTATTAAGTGCCTTCTATGTGCTAGGTCCTGTGCTGAACCCTGGAGATATAAACGAAGACAAAAAACAAAACAAAACAAAGAAAACCAAACTGAAAACCAAATCACTGCCTGCCTTCAAGCAGTTTACAATATAAAAAGTAAACACAAAACTAAAAGCCAAGAAGCCTCAACAGTTGATAAGAAGGCCTCTCTAAGACCTCTCTGCCCTTCTCTCCTTCCCACTTTCTTTCTTGTTTACAAAGATTGGGTGGGATCCCTTGAGAGGAATTTTTAGTTCGTCTGGTATTCCAAGGAAGGGAAGCTGGGAAGAAATTTGGGAGATAGTGGCCTTAATTTTTCCACTAGAAAAGTACTTAACAATTGCCTCACAACTTTGCTGTGCTTATAAACTGTCTGGCTTCACAAAGTGGATTGTGCACAAAGTGTAACATAGACCTAAAGGGTTGTGATTGAGGAGAGGTCCTAGTAGTGGGGTAGTAGCTAATAGGAGTCACAGAAATCATTTCCCATTTCATACATCTAGATTTTAGAACTTAGGGTCTTCTTTCTGGTCTAGCCCCTTTCTGGGCCAAAGCTTGGTGGGTTTGGGTGTCTTGTGTACTGGCATAGGGATATCTCACTGGGTAATTCCATAATCAGAGTGGCAATGAATTTCCTACAGAACTTTCCAGGTGACTCCTTTTTCCTGGGCAGCTCTCCTTGGGTTCAATGGAACAATATGCCTCCTCCAGGATAAGCTGATACCTAAAAATCTCATCTTCATGAATACTGATGCAGGTTCTGATACTCTACACCTCTCTCCTCTGATTGGAGGGCTTGAGGTAAAGCAACAAACTCCCAAAGCTGTGCTTTGTGAATGAAGGGCTCAGAATGTTCCAGATAACTTCATTCTCTATTAGCAGCTCTGCTTGGGTTCAACTCCACAGAACATCATACTCCTGCTCAGGTGACCCCTTTATGACTTCCCACCCTGGTCTGCTTCCTTTTGTGTGTCTCCTCCTATTAGATTATAAACTCCTCTGTATCCTAAAGAGATCAAAAAAAAAAGAAAAGGATGCACCCATGCAAAAATATTTACAGCATCTCTCTTGGTGGTGGCCAAGAACTGGAAATTGAAGGGCTGCTCATCAACTGGGGAATGGCTGAACAAGCTGTGGTATATGAATACAATGGTATTCTATTGTGCTATAAGAAACGATGAACAGGAGGACTTCAGAAAAACCTGGAAAGACTTATATGAACTGATGTTGAGTGAGGGGAGCAGAACCAGAACACTGTATACAGTAACAGCAATATTGTATGATGAATAACTGTGAAAAATTTAGCTACTCTGATCAGTACAATGATCTGAGACAATTTCAAAAGACTCATGATGAAAAATCCTATCCACCTCCAGAAAGAGAGCTGATGAACTCTGAATGCAGATCAAAACATATTGTTTTTCACTTTATTTATCTTGCCTTTTTTTGGCAACATGGCTAATACAGAAATATGTTTTGCATGATTTCACATGTATAATGGTTATCATATTGCATGCTTCCTCCATGAGTATGAGAGGACTGGGTAGAAGAAGAGAATTTGAAACTCAAAATAAAAAAGAATATAAAAGAGAAACTAAAAAAAATTTAATACAATGATCCAAGACAATTCTCAAGGACCTTTGATGAAAAGCGCTATCCACCTTCAGAGAAAGATACAGATTGAAGCATACTTTTTTAAAACTTTATTTTTATTGAGTTTTTTGTCTGTCTCCTTTGACAACATGACTAATATAGAGATATTTTGCATGATTGCACATGTAGAACTTACATCAATTGGTTTACCACATCAGAGAAGGAAAAGAAAAAGAGAGAGAGAATTTGGAACTCAAAATTTTAAGAAATAAATGTTCAAAATTATTTTTACATGTATTGGGAAAAAAATAAAACATTATTGGAAAAAAGTTTAAAAAAACAGCAACCAGTGGATTTAGATGAGAAATGTTGCTTTTTTATCTTATTTAATATTTTATTTTTTCCCAATTACATGTAAAAACATTTTAAAACTTTTTTTCAAGTTTCAAGTTCCAAATTCTCTCCCTCCTTTTCCTCCCCTCCCATTGAGAAGACAAGCAATTTAACATAGATTATACATGTGTAGTAATGCAAAACACATTTCCATGTAAATCATTCTGTGAAAGAAAACACAGACAAAAAAACCCCCAGGAAAAATAAAGAAAAAGTATCTTTGACCTATATTCAGGCTGTACCAGCAGTTCTCTCTCTGGAGATGGGCAGCACCTCTCATAAGTCCTACAGAATTGTCTTGGCTCACTTTATTGCTGAGAATAGCTCATTTATTCATAGATCATCATACGATATTGCTGTTACTATGCACAGTGTTCTCCTGGTTCTGCTCATTTCACTTTGCATCAGTTTATATAAGTCTTCCCATGTTTTTCTGAAAGCATCCTGCTCATCATTTATTAAAATACAATCATATTCCATCATAATCATATACAATAAGTTGTTCAACTATTTCATAATTGATGGACATCTTCTCAATTTTCAATTCTTTGCCACCACAAAAAGAGCTGCTATAAATATTTTTGTACATGTAGGTCCTTTCCCTTTTTAAAAATATCTGAGATACAGACCTAGTAGTGGTATTGCTTGGTGAAAGGTTATGCATGATTTTATAGGCCTTTGGACATAGTTCCAAACTGTTCTCCAGAAGGGTCGAATCAGTATACAACTTTACCAATAGTTCATTAGTGTTTTAATTTCTCCACATTTCCTCCAACATTTCCTTTTCTATCATATTAGCCAATTTGACAGATGGGAGGCAGTAGCTCAAAGTTGTTTTAATTTGCATTTCCTCTCATCAGTAGTGATTTAGAACATTTTTACAGGACTATAAATAGCTTTGATTACTTTGAAAACTTCCTGTTCATATCCTTTGACATTTATCAATTGAGAAATGCTTCTTATTTCTATAAATTTGGCTCAGTTTTTTATATGTTTGAGAAATGAAATTTTTATCCGAGAAACTCATTGTAAAATTTTTTTTCATAGTGATGATTACCAACTCCATCCTATTTTTCTCCTATTTATCCTGTTCTCTCTCCATTTTACTCTGTCCATTTTTGAAAATGTTTTGCTGATAAAAAACATGTTTCTAATGAATTATTTTGAAAATTATGTATTTCCTCAGAAATAATTTTTTAAAAAAGCTCCTTGAGGGAAGGAACTGTTTCTGTTTCTTATGTGTATTCCCAGGTCTTAGCGGAGTTCCTGGCACGTGGTAGGCACTTAATCAATGTTTATTGAGTTGAATCATGCTTGCAGAAACTGTGGGGGGAAAAAAGGAAATACTTTTCTTTTTATTTTTGTGAACTTGAGAAACATCAGCAAACATTAGCATTTCCTTATACAAAGGTAGGACTTATCTACTCTAGTCATCCAGACGTCCCTGTGCTGATTCCCCAGGGCATTGCTGCATTCCCTTATGGCTCTAGAAGGGTTGAAAGGTATTCCAATACCCATCCCCCTCCTTATATTTTCCACTGTGATTATCAGTTGATATCAGTCAACCTTAAATAGTTTTTAGAAAACATATTTACCAAGGTGTACCAAGAACAATTGGTACAAATATCCCCCCAAAAGCCTTTACCCCACTTTCTCACAAGGGCATATAGAGTTTAAGACAGGGGTAGGGAAGCTGTGGCCTTGAGGCCACACATGACCTTCTAGGTCCTTGGGTGCGGCCTTTTGACTGAATTCAAGTTTGACAGAACAAATTCTTTTATTAAGGGGATTTGTTGTGTGAAGTTTGGCTTCAGTCAGAAGGCTGCTCTTGAGGACCTAGAGCACCACATGTGGCCTCGAGGCTGCAGGTTGCCCACCCCTGGCCCAAGGAAAAGGAGCCTCAAGCTTATGGAGGTAAAGGGAAAACTCATAGCTCTGGATAATCTTTGCCTGCGGTCCTGAAAATTCTCTCATTGAGATCATGTAGCTCTTCTTTGGGGTTCTTTGTAGATCCTTGGAATCTTTTCCTCATAGCATCCACTTTGTTCTCCCAGTGCAGAAACTACTGACAGCTCATGATGCCCCATAGTTGGAAGATGGGAAAATGACCAGTCCAGAATCCTCCTAATGCTTTGAAATGGAAAGATCATCTGATCAAGGTCATTTCCTTTTCAGTGATTTGGCTGGTAAGTTCTCTTTTGGGCTGCTACTAGTTCCCATCACCAATTCTGTCTAGCTCAGTAATTTTTTTATTCAGTCCCTGGAGGACATGACCAAGTTACTCAGCCAATCCAAACAGACAGTTGATCTAAAAGAGGTATCCAGTCCATATTCACAGTTCACACCTAATAGACAATTGATACATGTTCTCAGTTGACAAATATGTCAAAGTGTGGCATCTTGTCACTTATTTTAAGTGGTTTGGGGTTATTGTCTAGGCTGACCCCATCTGTATACAAAGAATGGAAAAAGAAAATTTTATGTGAAACAGTGAATGTTATTTGTAGTTTGTGTGTGTCTTTAAAGCATATATTAAATTTAACTCTACTCTGCTTGTCTCTGTCCCCTTCTGAACTGTCTTCTTTCTTGTGTGTATTTTTAAATGTTTTATTGATGCTCTTTTCTGATTTTTTTCATTATCACAATCATTGCCCCCCACTTACGCTCAGAGCACTCTCTTACTTCCCCCAGCCCAGTAAATGCCTTCCCATGTAACAAATTAATATGATCAAATAAAACAAATCCACATTAACTGTGCCAAGTCTTCTAGTCTTCTACCTCTTTGTCTAGTGATGAGAGGCATGGTTCCTCATCAGTCCTCTGGAGTTATTATTCACAGCTGAACTGACCAGAGTTCTTGGGTTCCTAAGCAATACTTTTAAACAATGAGCTGAATAAGAAATGGTTGCCTGAGGCATTTGACCAGAGAAATTGGAACCAATGAGAGGTCATGTATGTGGTCAAGGTGATGCACTGATCAAAGTGTTTTTACAATATATGGCCAAATCACTCATTGTCATTGCTGTCATCATCATCATCATCCTGTATTTTCAAAACACTTTACAATATCTTATCTTTTAGACAGGGTTCCATTCTAACTCCACTTAAGAGTTCATCAGAACTCCTTCTTCCATCTTCTTTTATACATTCCATCCCACTCAGAAATACAGGTTCTCTTCCTAGTCTTGGTTGACAACTTTCAAAGGAAAGAACCTCCTCTTTTCAGTCTCCTGTATCTCTTATTTATTAAACAAAGCCTTGGTCTCTCCAGTTCAATTCAGACAGTTAATCTTTACTACTTCCTTCCTTGTTGGTATCTCATCAACAAAGCCTTCTTTACTGGTAACTGAGATAGTTGTTAGAGCAATGCCCTCAAGTCACATGCTGACTGTTGTTAAGCATTCCAGTTGGATGCCTGCTCCTTCCCCAGGATGAAAGGGGAAAATAGGGCTACTTTGCTGAGACAAAATTAGGGTAATGTTTGGTCTTTGTTAAATAAATATCCTCAAATGACAAATTTAAAAGCAGTCCTTGAAAGAAGAAACATAAACTTTTAATTAATACCTTAATAAGTGTTTAAATGAACTATTAATCAGAGAAATAAAAATTAAAGCAATTATGAGATACCAGATACAATTAATCAACCAATCAACAAGATTTATTAAGTACCTATTATATGGCAGGTATTATGCTAGGTCCTGGGGACAGAAAGACAAAAGTGAGACATATACTTCTGAAGGAATTATGTATGGATAGTGTGATCTTTTTGGAAAGCAGCATGGTAATATATTAGAAGTACCACAGAAGTCTTCATAGCCTTCAACTCTGTAATTCCAACACTAGGACTTGATCTCAAGAATGATGTCAGGGGAAAAAAATGACCTTTCTCTACAAAAATATTAATAACAGATTTATTTGTATAATACTCTGTAATAAAGTTTGCTTATTTTAAGCCCATGGGACAATAAGGTCCACATGATCCCTTCTTTTTTTTGCTTTAGGGAGTTCAGTTTTGAGAAAAATTATGAGTTCAGTCACAATCCCCCTTTGAGGCCCCTTTAGGGAAATTCTTAATATTTAAGCAGAGGTTGAACTTTCTGCCTAACTTCACAAATACAAATATCTCTAGTTAACCCTTGACTTCTTAGAGATCAAGGAAAAATTCCATTTACTGAAAACATTTTTGTAACGAAACAGCAGAATATATTATAATGTCTATACACAAGAATTAGGAGGGGAAAGTGGAGAAAGAGCCAATTTTTTTCTCAGGACTTGTATCAGTCCAGGTCGTCTGCTCCAAGATACTGGTAGAACCCATGACCCTCCCTGACATTTCCCTTCTCTGTCACATCTCAGACCTCAGAGGTATACCAGAACACCATACTTGCTCCAGCTTCCATGCTTCCAGAACCTCAGATTCGGTCTGATTTTCAAGATTGCTCATTATTTTACATTAATTCCTTATGGTATAACCAAGTGTCTCACACAATGGCTTTGATTTGTTCAAGAAGGTGTACAGGCCCTGTTTATACTTCATGGACAGATTCAATGAACAAGTGCTCTCACCTAACAATGATAATTATTTTTAAGCAGGTAGAATAACCAAGTATTATGTGAGAGAGAAAGAGAGAAAGACAGAGAGAGAGAGAGAGAGAGAGAGAGAGAGAGAGAGAGACAGAAACAAGTCATGGCTTAAGAATGTTTGAACAAATTATGGCTTATAAATGGATGCGATATTAATGTGCCATAAGAAACTACAGACATGAACAATGCAATGAAATGTGAGAAGGCATAAGAAATAATGCATAGTGAAGATGCAGGACCAAGAAATTAACTATAATGATGGAAAAAATTAATAATAAGAAAACTTGGGGGTGGGAAACATAGATGAGAAAGAAATCAGAATGGGATATAAGAGGCAAGATTTCCTTGTTACTATTTTGTTTGAGTTAATAATCAATTTAAAAAACTAAGTTTATATTTGGAGTTTATAATTTTACATAGGATTTTAAAACGTTAATATTTTTGTTCATGTTTGCTAAGTTTAGAGTAAAATAAATGAATATAAGACCTGCAATTTTAAATGTTCTGCTAAATATAAGATTATCAACTTGGTCATGTTATAACTTGTTCACATTCCAGTGCCCCAGTCTGAGGACCACCTGAAGGATTCTCACACTCTTACAAATTCTCTTTGAGGATTATTGATTTAGATTAAAGCTATGTCATAGAATTCCACATTGTTTTTTAAATACCTAAACCAGATCATCATGTGAAATAGAACCAGAAATATTTATTAAATACAACTATGTTTCTGCCCTCAGGGTGCTTAAATTCTCTCCTTCACTTTCTTCTGTTATATAGCAACTAGCCCAATTGATAGCATGGGTAGAGATGAAACTGGGATGAGAGAAACAGGGCATTTTCCTCAGATGCTGACAAATTTATCAGGTTCTTGTCAAAAACCAACAATCACACCACAGGAGAGGAGGGAGTGGTGATGATTCATTGTTCAGCTCAATGGAAGGGGAGGAAGGGTGACCAACCCTGCTAACCCTTCTGGTGCACGTGGTGGCAGGACTTATTATCTCCAACTGAGATCTGTCTTAGAAGGTCCTCCTCTGGCTCATGACCAGAGTGATGAAAGGAGATGATTTCTGAATGTATGCAGCAGAAGCAACAGTTTGTGTGTGTGTGTGTGTGTGTGTGTGTGTTAATTGCAAACAGTTATTGATAGACTTTCAAATACTGAGGGTAGAAGGATGTTAAAGACTTTCCCTTCCTACAGCTTATTAGGAGTCACCCTAGGATGAAAGGTAGAGAATAGAAACTCTGTTTTGGATTACTGATCTTTGTTATCACTTCTTTCATGTTGGGAGGAGACTGAAATATCAGTTTGGAGAAGTCTATCTGGCCATGAATAGCCTTAGCAAACCTGGCAACCTCAGTTGATGCTGATATGCCCAAAACAAAGCAAGGGCTGTCTGAGGATCTGATGCTTGCATCAGGCTACATCATTAATCCAGGTCAATACCTATGGCATCCTTATTCTTTGAAGTGGAAGAGAAACAAACGGGAGTCCTGCCAAATTAAAATTAGTTACAACACTGTCATCCCCATACAAGAGAAAAAAGCAGTTGTTCTTGAGGCTCAGGAGACCAGAGGTAGCTGAACAAATTTGCAGCAGAAAGGCCCACAACATTGTCTGAAAGACAGCTTTGAGTTGTGCTAAGTGTTATAGGGATGGGGAAGTTGTGACCTCGAGGACACATGTGACCCTCTAGTGGCTGCACTTGAGGACCTAGAGAGCCACATGTGTCCTCAAGGCCGCAGGTTCCCCACCCCTGTAAAATTGTGTCAGATTTACTCTTGACTTATGCTTCAGATCTTTCCTTTAACAATTTTGATACTACTTTTGCTCCCATTGGGACAGAGATTCTAAATCTTCTTTGTGCCCTAATCTGCTATAGAAGCTGAGTGAAGCTGATGGATCCCTTGTCAGAATTTTAATTAATAGATTTACTAACAAACAAACTTATCAGTGTTTAAGTGAAAAGAGTGTTTTCAGTTAGAGTTTAGTGAAAATCAAAGCATATTTTTTTCCATCGGAGTTTGCAGACCCCTTGGAAATATGTTCACAGACCCCAGGTCAAGAGTCCCTGCATTACAGCAATTGAAAAACTAAAGAAATGTATCTTGGTTTGATTACTCTGTCAACCACAAGGCTTCTGAAATGTTTTTCTCTTTTTATACACATAGGTACAGGGACAACCCTTCTTCCTAGGGGACTTCTCTGAGTTTCTAGGCCACACTGATTTGCTAAGACTTTGTAATTTTCTTGTTGTCACAGGTTAGGCTGAAAGGAATGAGGTTGACTGAGGGATGAAGCTTGGGAAATGCTCAGAAACATGGCCTGGAAGGAGATTGCCCCAGGAATTAGTCTGAACACTTACTAGATCTTGTTACCATTTTACTATAATCCAGATTTGCCCTAAATCCAAATAATAACTAGAAGTAGAGATAACGGGAGGAAAGGAGGATTTTATACAAAGCTCAGAGGAGATTTGAGGTCTTTAGGCCTTATCTACAATGAGCAGTTGAAGTCCCTGAGGTTCCTAGGATATCATTGACATTCCTGCCTTGAGGGAAAATATCAGATGGGATGGATATCACCAGCTGACGGCTCTGTCCTTGGCTTAGTTGAGTTCAAGATTTTTTTTTTATTTTTTTTTATCAGTGATTTCGCTGAAGGCATAGATGGCAGGGTTATTGTTGTGTTTGTTCTTCGTTGCTGAAGAAGACATGACATCAGAGAAATGATGACATGTGACTTTCCCTTGACTTTTTTTTGAGTGAGGGAGGGCTGTGCAGATCACCTACCTCACTTCTTCCCCGGAGCCATCCGGATCCGGGCACCAGATATTCATCAAGATGACTGGAGATGGGCCAGAATGCAATGGAAAACCTTGGCCCCTGTAGGTCAATGCCTATTCGGTACTCACCTAGAGTAAGGTAACCAAATGACAGGGTTATAATAAACTTGCTGATGGTCCAAAGCTGGAAGGGACAACTACTATTTTGGACAGTAGGATCAGGATGAGACTAATACCAACAATTTGATAGTTCTTGGATGACTCAATCAGGATGTACAAGGATCAGCTGAAGGAATGGGGAAGGTTTAACTTGGAGAAGACATTGAGGCTGTCTTCTGATATTTAAAAGTCTATCATATGAAAGAGGGAACAACTTTATCCTGTGTGGTCTGTGGGGGCAGAATTAGGATAAACAAAAGGAAGATGCAATTAGAATTGATGGATGTAAGAGAAAATTTCCTAACACCTGGAACTACATGAAAGCTTAAAACTCAGTCTTGTTACCTCATGGTCACAACCCTCATGTCTATTTGGAGACTTCATACACAGTGATAGGAAGTGAAATCTAGGCTCAGTTGTCCACTTGGAGAAGTGAATTCTTCATTACTGGGGTGGGGGGTGGTCTTCAAGAGAAAGCTAAAAGGTGATTTGTAGGGTATGTTTTTAGAGCTGATCCCTAGACTAGATGACCTATGAGGTTTCTTTCAGCTCCAAGATTCTATAATTTTATAGGAAACAGTCACCTTTTTATAGTCACTATCCTTATTTAGGCAGTTACATGATGGCAGTGGATAGAGTACTGGGCCTGGAGTCAGGATGACTCATCTTTGTGAGTTCAAATCCAGCCCTAGACACTTGCTAGCTGTATGATCCTGGAGAAGTCACTTAACCTCATTTGCATCAGTTTTCTCATCTGTAAAATGAGCCAGAGAAGAAATTGACAAACCACTCCAGTGTCTTTGCCAAGAAAACCCCAAATGGAGTTATGAAGTGTTGACTACAATGGGGAAAACATCCTCCTTTGGACATTTTCTAGTTAGTTACTATTCATGGAGCTTCTCAAAGACATTTCCAAAAGTTATGAAGAGTTGACTACAATGGGGAAAACATCCTCCTTTGGACATTTTCTAGTTAATTACTATTCATGGAGCTTCTCAAAGACATTTCCAAAAGTTATGAAGAGTTGACTACAATGGGGAAAAAAATCCTCCTTTGGACATTTTCTAGTTAGTTACTATTCATGGAGCTTCTCAAAGACATTTCCAAAAGTTTTTGTGTATTAGCAAGAGCAGGTGCTACAAGACCTGTTAAGGACTTGCTCTGTTTTTCTCTTTGTACCTTTATCCAGAATGCAGCAAGAAGAAGGGATTTTCTTCTTTTGTTTCCCCACGAAAGAGTGGCAATGGCTACTTATTGCAGAAGCACATGATAGGTGTTGCCATATGCTTACCCACACATCCACAGAGAGGAGGTTAAGGACTCTGTTTCTGAACGCTCATATCTCCTTTGTAGAGGAGTATAGGGGATATTTGATTCCTGAGGCAACATGATGCCAAAATCTCGCCTTTGAGCAAAGATCACTGGGCAGCCTCCGCTTAGAGAGTCTTCTCAAATTCTACCTCCTCCCCACCCGTGTTGGGTGAAGGAGTTGAGAATTTATGTTAGCTATGTTAACTCCTCTGATGTTCCTGGCCTACTTTCTCTGTCCTCTCATGCCCCATGGTAGCTCTGTTTAATTGTTAACAACTACCCTTCACATTAGACTCATGTCTTTCTCCCTGAATGACTACCTATATTTTGTGCTATGTCAGGCTCCATTCCTACCCTTTCCCCACCAAAAGAATATAAGCTCCTTGAGGGCAGGAATAGGTTCATTTTTGTCTTAGTGCCCCCAGTGCCTAACACACCACAGAGCACATAGTAGATATATAATAAATACTTGTTGACTTGAATTAAATTAAATAAGAAAATTCGATAGTTGTTTCCTTTCTTAAAAAAGAATGTCCAGGTGATATTAAAATCACCAAAGAGATTTTCTGGCAAAGGTGGCAAACTGAATGGGCTTTTTGAGGTCTGCTTCCCCTTCCCCCTTCCTTACTGGACTTTGATCTAAATTAAATAAACACATTTGATTGTGTCAGCTCTCATGAGTCTGCATTTGAAACAAGTTTTGTCATGTTGTTTGTGTTGTCAATTGGTTATAATCAGCCATAGGCAGATGAGGCAGATGCCCACTTGGTGTGAAGTGATGTGGTAGGTAGGAGGAGGCTCCCTCCCAGACCACCCTCTTGACCCATATGTCTCTGTTCACATCAGCCTGCAATGCTCAAAATTCCCATCATTAGAGATTCTTTGCAGGTGATTGCCTATGGTATTCCCTGTGGCCTTCTTTTAAAAACCAAATACTCCTGAGAGGTGTCCCAAATTAAGATGTTAACAAGGTCTCCAATGGGGAGGAAACCTTCTTTGGAAAAAAACATGGCCTGGGAGCAGTAGGTGAGTGGGAAGAGACAGGGCTGAAAGAGTGGGAGAAGGGAGAAGACAGAAGAAAAGGGAGAAGGAGAAGAGGAAGAGGATAAGGTGAAGGAAAGTGAGGAAAGAGGAATTAGTAAAAAGACATAATTGTCTTCGATTATCTAGAGAAGTTACTAGAAGTAATGGGTGGGAAATGTTGGAGAGGCAGGTATCTTAATATGGCTTTTGGAGGAACGAGCTCCCCGTCATTACTGGAAGTCTTCAGGTGGAGGCTAGAGAGCCCCTTGTCAGGGTTGTAGTTGACCAAACTGAACCAGTCTCTGACCTGTGGATGGCTGCAGCTGAAAGGAGCAGGCTAGAGATGACAGAGTCAGGAATCACACAGAAGTGAGGGACAAAGCTTTTAAGCAAGGAGGGGATCTAGACACATGTGGCTGAGGCTTGACCCTAGTGGAGGGACCTGTAGTGCTGCTAAATCTCAATACTTGTACCCATGGCTGCAAGGTGAACTGTCGCCCTGATGAGGAGGGTGACAGGAATAATGTGACAAGTTTGATTCATAGTAGGGCTTCACGACCAGAATATGGATACAAGCTCAGAGAACACTTGGTGATGGTCAACGCAATACTATAATTATATATATTATAATATTATAATATAATATATAATATTATTATATTATATAATACTATAATTATATGAAACAATACGGGGATTTTGCTGTGGCTGAGGTCATCCAGAAGTGAGTGCAAAGGATTGTTGTTATGTCAAGCTCAGGGAACTGCCTGCTTGCTGGGCCTTAACTCTGGAAAACAGGGTGTCTTCTAGCTTGACAATGTCCAGGTGATTCTTGCCCATCTCTGAATTGGACTGGATGCCCAGCCTGCTAAAGTCCTTTCTAGTTTGGAGATTGAGATTCTGAGTCCAGAGGAGAAGGAGAGAAAGGAAAGGTAGGAGGAGAAGGAGGTAGAGAGAGGAGGAGAGAGGAGGACGAGAAGGGGTGAGGAGAGGGTACAAGGGTCAAAGAGAAGAAGAGATATTAAGTAGGAAGAGATGACTTGATGAGGCCCTTCTAAGGTAGTATAACCCAGGTAGAGAAAGGGCTCAGAAATTTGAGGCAGAATCAGCAAAGAAAGCCCAGAGGGTTCATAGTTCAGCTATGCACCTGCCCCAGGGGTCTGCTTTGCTCCATTACTAACAGCACCAAGGAATTAAAATCCTATCATGTCTGTTTAGCTGTATCAGTACCACAGGGCTCCCTGGTCCTGCAGAACAGGCCCCCTAGAGAAGGAATTAATATGGTACCCCCTAGCCAGGGGGTACATTTGGGAGCTTGCTTGGCTATATCATCTATTTGTGTCCAGAGTACACCTTGTGTGTTTACCCAAAAAGGACAGACATAGGTACCCAACACCACTGAACACGGTCTGTTGACATTTAAAGAAGATTTCAGTTGGTGTTCTCCAGTGAGAATTTAAAGTCCATGTAATCATGGTCTCAGACAAAGTTAAACTTAAAAGAGATGTAATCAAGAGTGAAAAACAGAAAAACTATACTATGTGTAGGCAATATTATTCAATATTGTTTTAGGCCTTTTAAAATATCTAGACGGTATAAAATAATTGAGTGTAAACCTGCCAAAAAAGACATAGCAAATACGTGAACATAAATATAAAGCATTTTATACAAATAAACTCAGATCTAAATAATTGAAGTAATATTTATTGTTCATTCACTGTAAAGTCAATATATTTTTTAAAATGACAATTTTACCTAACTAATCTATTTATTCAATGTCATTCCAATGATGTTACTAAAGAATTATTTTACTGAGTTAGAAAAAATAACGAAGTTCATTTGGAAGAGCAAAAGGTCAGAAACCTCAAAGAAACCAGGAAAACAAGGTTTTATAAAAGAAGTAAATTCAGCAGTATCAGACCTTAAAGTGTATTATAAAGGAGAGCATTGTTGAAGTGCAAAAAGGATAATTTTGATTATATTAAATTAAAATTTTCTTGTATAAATAAAACCTATGTAGTCAAGAACAGTAGGAATGCAGAAAATTAGGAAAAACTTTCATAGACAATCTCCCAGATAGGATGTGATGGAGTTTGGAATATTGTTGTGGTATAGGAAATAATGAGCTGGTTAATTTAGAAAAACATGGAAAGACTTGGAATTATGGTGGAAAATGCTATCCACCTTCAGAGAAACAGATGATAGGAGGAAGTAAGCATTATACGGTTTTACGTATATGAGGATGAGTGTATATGTGTATATATGTGTATAGCTATAGACATCTATGCATGTGTATATATATCCATGCTTAATTGTAGCCTTTTTTAGGGGGGTGGGGGAGAGAGGGGAAAAAAACAAAGTAAAAAATACACAGCAGAGAATGAAAGAAAACCAAAAAGGAAGCAAAGAAAAAGCTGGTCAGCTTTGAAAACAATGTGTAGTATTTATTTTATAGGTTTTCTTGAAATAGAACTTGATTATTTTATATTGAATCCTCTCTTATGGTATGCTGTGTACATTGTCATATTTTTTTTCTTTTCTCATTTTGTATTTAAGTTTAAAATAAAATAATTTATACTCCCCCCCTAAAAAAGAAGTAAATTTAAAATCCAACAGAATCCTCCCAACTCATCTCTGAAGAAACAACAAAGCTGTGACCCCCTCTCCCAACTGGTCTTACAGACACCTGGAAGGAGACTTTTCTGTATGGCGGCCTCAGTCCATCTTTAGTATGAGTGGTATCCACTTAAGGGTCTTCCTAATCTGATGGCAGCTCACTTTCAGTTTTGTCACTAATGTATTATTATATGGTCTTGACTAAGATACTTTTCCTGGTTTTCTTTTTCTGTAAAATAAGCTTTCAAGCACCTTCCAGTCTCCTTCCAGACTCCTATGGCAAAGGAGTCAGCCTTTGCATACTTACCAGGATTAATAGAAGTTTATTGTCCCAAATGAATAATGGACAGTGCTACTGTGCTCTACCCTTGTCAGGACACATCTGGAGCCATATTTGAGGAAGGACCTCGACAAGGATGTTCTACAGAGGGCCACCAGGATGAGGATGTTTAGAGAAGATTTTTGGAGGGATATAAATCTTCAAGTATTTTGAAAGGCTGATACAGGAAAAACATGTGGAGACTACCTTCCATAGGATTATTATAAGGAGGCAAGTTTGTGGAAAAACTTCCATATGAAAAGACTGAGGCCAGTCTAACTCCCTGATATTCCCCATTTGGTGACTGAGCCAGGAAAAGCTTCCCCCTCTTTGGTCTATGTGAGAGTGTGGAGAAATAGTTTCTAATGTTTTGATGGAACAAAGCCAAAGTCAACTCTTCCTCTTTGGGAACAGTTCTGTTGACTACATGCACGTGGAAGCAAACAACGTGATTGTCTAGGTAACCTGGAGATAGGCCTTCAAGCCCTGACTGTTTTCTGCTTTGTGTTTCTTTCGCTGAGCGCAGGTGACCAAACCATAATCCCCAGAAGGATGTTTCTAGCCTTGCTGGCCCTTCTGAGCTTGGAAGTTTGAGAGTGCCATACTGCTGCACCTCCATGCCAAGAAAAGTCATCAGAGGGGAATGTCAGAGGCGTTGCTAAGGATGCAATGGTGAAATAAGGGATGGCGTTAATGACGATGGAAGTGTCCTCAGGGAAGGGGGATGAGACAGGGATACATCTAATTAGGATATATAGCAAAGATTTCCTAGAAAACTCTGGGACCCTCCAATACCTTGGGTTCTTATGGGGTCTCAGGTAATTGTAATTATTCAAATAATTATTCAAACATTATTTGTTCACAGGTCAGGAAGAAATCAGACATTAAAGAGTAATGTATTTAATGAAGACAACGTAGAAAAATGGCACAAAAGATATAATCATTTAAAGGTGTCACTCTCCTATCCCTAGAACTCAAGCCCCCAGATCACACCACATGAGGAGCTGCAAACAGCTGTTTCCCTGACAGAATTATAGCTTCTTTGCTAGGACTCAGAGCAGAGACATTCGAAATCTCTGCAGAATACAATGGCTGGAACTTGGAATCCCTTTTTTGTGGGGGGAGGATGGGAGGGAGGTGATCAAATTTGGTATAGACTTGATCACTACAATCAATAAACAGTCCTTGAGTTTTTCCCTAATTGCTTACTAAGGAAAGTTCAAACTGTCTCTGGCATTCAAGGCCTTCCATAATCTGGAACCACTTTACCTTTCTAAGTCATTTTATCTCAGTCCCTTCCACACACTTTCTGCTGTAGTCAAACTGAACAACTCTGGTCTTCCAAATGACCACTGGATTCTCCTGTCTCTGAGCCTTTGCTCATACTCTTCCCTCTGCCTCAAACATCCTCCTTTTTCCTTTCTATTAAATTCCTACACATTCGTTAAAGGTCAATTCCATTTAATTATCCAGTTTCCATTCTTGGCTTTATCTCTCATGGTTGGGAATTGCCTTCCCTTTTGTATTTTACATGGAATTTTTTTTTTCCTTTTGGGCAATTAGGGTCATAGGTTCATAGACTTAGGCTAGAAGGAGCCTTCCAGAAGTCAGTTAAGTCCAACCTCCCTAGTTTGTAGATGAGAAAACAGCCTTTCTCAAATGCACCTATCATGTCAGTGTAGTTATCTGTATTTGTGTCTTCCCCTCCTATATCCACGTCACCTGGAGATCAGACAAAAGAACTAGGGATGTTTAGATTGGAAAAGAGAAGACTCAGAAGACACAAGCCATCTGTCATTATCAAGAGCAGGCGAGATTAGATCTATGCAAAGTAGACAATTTAGGCTGGATGTCAGGAAAACCTTGCTAACACTTTGAACTGTCTAGCAGTGGTCTGGGCTACCTCTGGAGGTGGTAGATTCCCCCTCCTTTAAGTATTCAAGGAGAAGCTGAAGGACCACTCTTTGGGCAGATTATCATATTGGTATAGGTACAGTGTAGGTAAAAGCATCTTTTTTTGCATGGATTGTAAAAGAACCTTCCAATTCTTTAGTTTTGTGAGCTCTGGGGCTGGAATCTCAGCTCCTGTTTTCAAAACCCTCCTCCGTGTGACTTTGGACAAAGCACTTAACCTCCCTGTGCCTCAGTTGCCTCCTCTGTAAAATGAAAGATTAGGGTTTGATGACTTTGATGGATCCTTTTAGCCCAGGCCCCTGAAGGCTCTTCCAGAGGAACGCAGGCTGTGGAAGGTTCTACCTAGCTGGAAGGGCTATGGGACCTGGTTGAGCAGAACAATCCATTTATGTCTGTCTTCCAAGGAGTGGGCCAGCTTGTCACAGAAAGGCTTATTCCTAGACCCTTCGCTTCATGGTGATATTTTTTATCCAAAGCAACTCAGGAAACCAGACTCAGAAACTGCATATTAGTAGAAGAGAGGAACTGGGCCCCAACCCGGATGAATTTGGGGATCTTTAAAGCATTAGAATGTATTCCAGTGTGGAGCATGGGATCCTTCCTTCAGGAGATGCTTAATAATAAATGTGTGAGTTTAGTTGGGTCAAGGACAAAGAGACTTCCTTCAACATCACTGAACGTACTATTTGGATAAAAAGAAAACTTTACCAGTGAATTGAGCTACAGCCAAGGTGTACCCCGCAGATTCTTCTGGTGCAGGGGACCTCCACTCTGGAAGTGTGTGTGTGGAGGGGTAGGAATGGACATCAGAAGTTTATCAAGTGGGGATGGGAATATTTGGTAAAAACGATGTCATCCTGTTGAAATATTCCAACAGTGAAAATGACAACAAATAGCTAGCATTTATATATATGTATGCACACATATATGTATACCTGTTCATATATGTGTGTATGTGTATATATATCCTTTAAGGCTCATAAAGCATTTTGCAAGGCAGCTTGGTGGTGCAGTAGATAGACGGCCTCAGCTGGAATTGGGAAGACAGATTCAAATCTGACCTCAGGTACGTAGTAGCTGTGTGACCCTGGGTAAGTCACTTAATCCACTTGCCTCAGTTTCCTCATCTGTAAAAGTGGAGATGATAATAGCACCCCTCCCCCCAGGGTTGTTGTGACAATCAAGTGAGATAATATTTCTAAAGGGCTACATAAATGCCAAGTATTATTTCATTTGAGCCAAAAAATAAAAAATAAAAACCCCGGGAGGGAGGTACTATCATTGTCCTTTTACAGATAAGGAAACTGAGGTAAATAGGTTAAATGACTTGCCCAGGGTCACACAGCTAGTAAATGTCTGAGGTAGGATTTGAACTCAGGTCCTCCAGATTCCAACTCAGACCCTCTATCCACTGTGCCACCTGTCTACTAAAGAGAAATGTTAGTTTGAGGGAAAAACGTGTCTCCAAAGTTTTTCCACTGTGCCACCTGTCTACTAAAGAGAAATGTTAGTTTGAGGGAAAAACGTGTCTCCAAAGTTTTAATAGCTTAAAACTTCACCAAGATTCTTGGGACACCTTATATTATGTACTGGATAAAGTTTTCTTTATGAAAATTCATTTAATCACTTTATTTTTCTGCATGCACATGGGTGGTAAACTCTAGATTTCCTTTCACATTGAATCGAGGATGAAGGAGAGTTTACTGAAAGGTAAGGCGCATCCAGGGGAGAAATAAATAATCAGTCCCCTTCATTAGGCATTGCTTAGTGCCTCTGCTTCTGTACTAAGTGCGGTCCTAAGTGCTGAACAACTGAACGATGCAAACTGTGCGTTGGCCCCAGGGAGTCTGTCACCCTTGACTGGGAGCCCCAGGTGTGGGGGGGATGTCTCTTCAAGCCCACTTGACATCAGCTTCCACTAAACTAACCTGTCTGCTGGACCTGTGCCCATGTTTACATATCCTCAAATCTCTCTCCCTGAAACCTTTCCCCCAAATCACACACCAAGTTGGTGAATGTTCCAGCAGAGCACACAACAAGAGTGGTTCGCTTCCCCTTACACTCTGATCCTTCAATGTTACCAGGAACCTGGTCAGCTCTCCTGGGAAGACATCATGCCCCCTGGCCATCTCCAGTTCTCAGGGCTTCTTGTTTCAACATCCTGCTCTGCCCTCCCCTCCCCCTCCAACACACGGTCACATACACCACACTCATACAACATTATTATTCAGTGTCCGGGCACTAGAGCTTGGAGGAGGGAGAACCTTCTTTGCTTTCCACTGCTAAGTCCTGGCTCAGAAACCTCTCCACCTTCTGCAACAGCTTGCTCCAACCTCTCAGATAGGTCAGTCCAGTCTCTATTATCTCCTGGACCCTGGCCACTCTCCCTCCTTTCTCAGAGTTCAGTACCTTGACCCCCAGCCTGTGGCTGAGGTGAAATTCAGGTTACCCATTTAAACCTTGGGCAACAGTTTTCTTGCTAAATTCTGAACTTTGTCTCCATATCCCTACAGTAAAGGTAAGATAAAAAAAGGCAGCAGTCAGACGGGGGGGGGGGCGGTTTGAAGACAGATGCAGCTAAAAAGGGGAAAGGGGTAGGGGAAGAGAAAAGGAAAGAAGGGGAGGAAGAAAACGAAAGATTAAATAGGTGAGAGGAGAGAAGTGAGGAGAGAGACAAAGAGATAGAGACAGAGAGACAGAGACAGAAAGACAGAGAGGTCCATCTCAGAAAAACCAAGGGAGGAAAGAGTGGTGGAAGTGAGGAGAGGGTGACCAACAGTGCAGAAGGATGAAAGAGCATATGGGAAAAGCCATAGAGTGTTCAGTGGTGATCCTTGAGACATCAGTAGTGTCTGAGGGGCCCAATGTCTGGAAGACCTTGAGAGACACTCAGGAGTAGGTAGGTAGGTAGGTAGCAAGAGGAGACAGCTGGTATAGACTTTTTAGGAACTTATGAAAGGGGTGAAGAGGTAGGATAATAGTTTGAGGAGATTCAGAGTCAATGAATCTTCTTTAAAAAAAATAGGGGAGACATGAGCATGATTATAAGCAACTGTGAAAGAATCTTTTGAGAAAGATTGAAGATGAAACACAGGAGGATCACTCATTGATTGAACAAAATCCTGGAGGAGTCAGAAGTTGGGAAAACACAAGTGGAGTGGTTGGTCTTGACAAAGGGAAGAAGTCTGAATAAAGAAGAGGGATGACGATGAGATGAAGTGTTAGGGCATTCAGGAGAGGAAATAAGGGGACCCATCATGAATTCTTCCATCTTGATCTACTTTCCTTGCAACATAGATCAGAAATTCAGTTGGGACCTTGCCCTCTACCTTCCTTGCCTACTTAGCCAATGTCCAATCACTGTTTGAAGACCCTTACCGGGGTCTCCCCCTCTACTCCCGAACTCTGTTAGCTCTGATTATCAGCAAAGTTTTTAGGGCATGAAAATAGCTTCCTTATAGCTCCCAGATTTGGCCCATGAATCCAAGCCTAGTTCCTCTTCTACAAGACAACTTTTTGTATTTGAGGAGAGCCACCATTATTGAAGGAAAGAGTATTTAAGTCCAAAGACACTTGTGTCTTGGATTGTGTGGAGCCATGCTTATGCCACATGGTACTCTCAGCCCCATCTTTGTACAGATTGCTGAGCAACCTGCATCCTAGACACAGGAGGCTGCGATTTGGATATGGACTGCTGGCTGTTTCTGCCTTATACATAGACTTTCTTCTACTGAGATAATGAAAAAGGTTTTAGGCTTTGATTGGCCCGAAATAGGGGAGAGTCAGGGAAATGAATGGTCCCATTTGCTATATTCTGTGAAAACAGGAAATGCCAGATGCCAGAATTTGAAGTGAAGATGTGCCTAACAGATTCAGACTTGGAATGAAAGCTGTGAATTTGCCAGACAGAGTTTAGGGAAGCAAGCTGTGCTGGCCAGGGCAGATTGTATGTCTCCCAGGCCTCCTCTCTCCACAACAGTGATAAGGAGCTGAGAAAGGGGCAAGTGAATTTATCAACACTTCTCATCAAAAATGAATTTGCCAAATGCCTGCTGCTCTCAGTTCTGTCCTATTTACCGCTGCCTGAGGGAATGGGTAGCTTTCGTGGATTTTTAGATGGAAACATGCATTTTTTTTATTTCACTGAAAACTTAGATGGAATTTGGGTAGGAAAAGTAGCATTTTTATGGAATGTTTACAATTTTTAAAAAGGAGGTTGTATTGATAATGCACATTTTGTTTTAGTATAATCAAGTGCCTAACTGAATGATGTGAATAAAGAAGATCCTTCTCATCCATTAATGGGCCTGGAAAGATTTGTAGGAAGGCCCATACCTTTCGTTAAGGAGGCACTGGTGCTCATGGTGGCATGTTTGCCCGGGTTCTGGATAAGGAACAAAGCTCTTGTGCCTTCCCAGTCACCAATGGAGTGAAACAGGGCTGTGTGCTTGCCATGCTGCCATGCTTTTTAGCATGATGTTTTCAGCCATGTTGACAAATGCTTTCAATGAGGATGAACATGGCATCAAGGTCAACTACCATACTGATGTTAGTTCTTCAGTTTGAAAAGGCTACAAGGCAAGACCAAAGTGAAGGGAGTGTTGGTGCATGATTTCCTGTTTACAGATGATTGAGCACTCAATGAAGCCTCTGAAGTCGAGACGCAACAAAGTATGGATCAATTCTCTGCTGCCTGTGCTCATTTTGACCTAATAATTAACACCAGGAAAACACAGGTGCTTCATCAGCTACCACCACACCCTCAATACATGGAACCATCAGTTACAACAAATGAAGAAGTTTTGAATGCTGTGGATAAGTTCATTTACCTTGGTAGTGTACTTTCCAAGGATGTACACATTGACAATGAGGTTGATGCCCACACTGCCAGAGCTAGCTCAGTGTTTGGGAGGCTCGGAAGAAAGGTTTGGGAGAGAAGAGGTATTAGACTGACCACCAAACTGAGGGTCTACAGAGCTGTTGTGCTGACCTCATTGTTGTATGCTTGTGAAACATGGACAGTCTACCAGAGCCATGCCAGGAAACTGAATCGCTTCCATTTGAACTGTCTTAGGAAGACTCTGAGGATCACCTGACAGTATAAGGTACTAGACACTTAAGTCCTTGCTCCAGCTGAACTGCCAAGCATTCAAACTATGCTTCAGAGAGCGCAACTCTGATGGGCTGGTCACGTTGTTCGAATGCAAAATGTACACTTGCCAAAAAGAACTTGCATGGGGCAGGCGATCACATGGTGGCCAAAAGAAGATACAAGGACACTCTCAAGGTGTCTCTCAAGAATTTTGGATTTGATTGTGCAACATGGGAGACACAGGCACAGGACCATTCAGCGTGGCATGCCCACACAAGAAAAGGTGCTGTGCTCTTTGAGCAAAGAATTGAGACAGCACAAAGTAAACACAGGGTGCGCAAATTTGGGATATCCACCCCAAATATTCAAACAGACTATCTGTGCCCAACCTATGGTAGAGCATTCCAAGCTCGTATTGGTCTGATTAGCCACAGTCTGGCACACTGAAATTTCACTTTACAATGGTGATGTCATTTTGGTCCTCTTCGAACACCAAGGACAACAACCATGAGGTGCTCAAGGGCTGTGATGCCCTCTGGCTCTAAAAAGTATATAAATACTGTGAGGTGAGGTTTTGCTTTGGGACTCACTCATTGGAAGAAGGCTATTGGCCAGATGAGATTCTGGGTAGCTGTTGAGTCCCAGATGGTGCTTCCCTCTCTGGTAACTATGGTGAGACAGCTGGATGCCTGTCTGCTGGTCTATTCTCTTCTTCTATTTTTCTCTATTTGTGAATGATATGCTTAATTAAAGATTGTTAACCCCTCAAAAGTTGCCTTTCCTTTTAGAAGAGCAGATCAAAGAACTTGCGATGGTAGGCCCTCTTGTGTATATTGGGGTGCTTGCTTTTACAGAGGTTAAGTACACCAGCCACCTATAGAACACCGTTGAGTGCTCTCAATGCTGCCAAGAGTATGAGACAACAGGGTCAGCCATTCATACAAATACAAAAAGTTTTGAAATAAAGTGTAATGTTTGTTGGTCCCTGCTCTGTTGTCTACCCTGGGGACATTCATCACATTTAATATAGGAAGATATGATGCTGAACTCGGGATCACGAGGCCCAAGTTCAAATCCTGCCTTGTTCACTAGCTGTGTGACCCCCGTTAAGTTACTTGGGTTTTCTCAGTCTTTCCTCAGTTGTAAAACAGGGATGACAGAGCCTAGCTTGCTACTGGGAAGACATAAAGTAACCAGGAGTAAGGGGCTCCAGCACATCCTTAGTCTGGATATAAGGCCTGCTAGTAGCATTTAGTAGCTATGGAAGGTTATTTTGTTTTTCCCACTGTAATTAATACCTTGATTTTTAGCCTTTTTCATATGTATATGATAAATAGTATTTATCTATATAGCACTTTAATAAGGATTGCAAAGTCCTTTAAATGTGATATTTCATTTGATCTTGAAACAACCTGAGGTTGGCTATTATTCCCATTTTACAAATGAGGAAAATGAGGCAAATAGAAGTTAAGTGATGTGCCCAATGTTGCACAGCTAAAGTGTTTAAGATAGGATTTGAGCTTAGGTCTTCCTGACTCTAAGTCTAGCACTCTATCCATCACACTATCTAGCTGCCAAGGTCAATGCTGTTATGTCCCCACATCAGCTCAATCCATTTAAGCGCTAAGTGGTCACCATGTGTCAGATGCTATGCTGAATGACCAGAGCTCACAGTAATATCAAAGTCCGTTCCTTACAACCCTGGGAGGTCATGTATTTATCATCACCATTTCACCTATGATTCAGAGGGCACAAGGTGTCTGTAGACTAGAACCCGGGTCTTCTGAATCAGTCCTTCACTACTTCTAAGATCCTTTTCTTCTGCTTGCCTTTAATATGAACATTCCCAAGGTCTTCCAATCAATCCTTCTAAGATCTGATTTCAAGTCTTACTCCCTGTCCTAGGCATCCTTCTCTGAACAAACTCTAGCTTGTTAATGCTATTACAAGGACAGTCACCTACCCAAAAGTCAAGGACGACTGAACAAAGACCAGCTGTAGTTCAGCACTGGGGTCAGGGGTTGGGATGCCAGAAGAGAATGCTGGTCTACAGTTGGTTCTCAGCTGAGGTTCTAGAATGGGAAAAGGGAGGTGGATCCATGGAGATCTAGATGTCAGCTCCTTTGATTAGGGTAAGGGAATTAAGTTCAGAAAGGGCTGATGTGTGAAAACCCTCAGAGAACTGTCCCAACAGCTTGTTCTGAAGCTTGAGAAATGAGATGACTTTAGTAAAGGTCAGTCCTGACTACGTGCCTAATTCCAAACTCCTCCATCCAGACACGCACAGCTATGCTCTCTATCCCTAATACCTGGGGCTTGGCACTGTCCTCATTCCTAGTCTAGCAACTCTGTGGGCCTCATGAAGCATGACTCCTTGTGACCAACATTACAAAGGGGGCAATGAAGGGAACATGCCAAGTACAGCCCCATTTTTCACTACCAGTCTTGAGTGGGCAGAAGTGTCCTGGGTCAGTATTTCCAGGATCTTAAAGGATGTTGAGTCTACAACAAGAAAATATATCCTGAAACGATGACTTCTGAGTTCTAAATCTTTGATCTTATGACTCTCCCAAGACCTAAGGTTGGTAGGTAAATACCAGTTGGAGGGTGGGGAGAGATCCGAAGAAGCTGCTTCTCTACTCTGGGAAGGGCCAAAGTGACCAATGCTTTGGGTTGAAGGGCACTACGCTGGACGTAAAACAGTCAGCTGTGTGGTCAAACGGAGACTTGATGACCATGTGCTTATAGGAAGTAGAGAAGATCCTCACTCAGGCAGAGGTTGGACTCCCATCAGGCATTGCTGGGCCAGGAATATTATCCTCCTGGTCAGGCAGTGGGTGTCCCTCCAAGCTCAAGTTCTTCAGCTTGTGACTAAGACCTCAGGAAGTATGGCTTGTTTTTCGCATTAGGAAGCAGGCTAGGGACTGTGGAGCACAGTGGAGGGGGTGGTTCTCATAAATCATCAGAAACTGGAGAGTTACAGAAATGATCACAACACGAGAATATTGTGAAGATAATAAGTTCACCAGAGAGTCTTTTTTATTTAATTTATTACTGTCTGAAATCCAGTGACGCTGACACACACACACTCACGAGGGCCAGTGTCCCCTGTGGACAGGTGGCACCTGGTGACTTTGACCTGTTGAATAAAATACAGTACTAGTAGTGGACGGCTACACACATGCATCCACAGTTTAAACTACAGTGATTCAATACTGCAAATGAAACAGTACTGCCAGAAAAAGAAAAATAGATATCAAGTGTTCCCCAATTCATAATTCTTTTCTTTCCTTTTTAAACAGTTAATGCTGTTACAAATGCTACTGATGTCAGGACAAGGCAAGACACAAACAGTCCTACATCTTCTCTGCAGTATAAATATGGGAAATTTTTATACAGTTTACTGAAGTCGGATACTACATTTGTCGCTACCCGTTACAGCTAAAGGAAGAGGGACTCTTGGGGTCTACACCGTGGAATGTCCAGCTTAGTCTTCTTCACTCCCACTTCCAGAGCGATCCTAAAAAGGAAGGCACAAAGAAGGCTGGGTGAGAGTACAGGCATGCCAGTAAGGGGGCGCGGGAGGTTCATGGTACTGCATCATTCCTGTGGTTGGAAGGGACCTGAATGTATCTAATCCCACACCTTCATGTAAAGAGTGGTCAGGATTCAGACCCAGGCTCTGCGACTACATGGCAGTGCTCTTGTCATTCCACGAGATGCCACTGCACCAGCCTAACCATCAAGGGAAATGGGCCAGGTTATGTCTTGATAGCATCAATTCTCTGTCACTATCAAACCCTGATGGTAGGAAACACTTGGTTAATTCCCTGATGAAGGGTACAAATGCTTGTTTGAGCTCAGGGGCCCTGAGATGACGACCTCAGATACTAGACAGGATTTCACAAAGGTAGGTGTCTCACACATCTGTGGCATGGGCCATCATATTTAGCATATACATTCATGGGAGGCAGAAATACAGAGGCTAGACTGAAAACTGGTTGTCCATTAGGACATAACCACAGATTGGATAATTAGGAACCTAATTGTCTTGCTAATCACTATTCCCTGAAGATTAGTTGAAGTTCAGGTCTGTGACATATGCATGCTAAGATCCAGCACCTGAGATTCTTATCCTAAAAGCTTCCTTATTCAACAGGGGTTGCTACCTTCATTAGAGGCTCTTGGCTCCTCTCAGTGACCTAGTCTCAGCTTGACACAACAATCAGCTGCGTTAGTTCTTAAAGTTTGTATTTTAAAGACCCTTTGCATGTAATGACATTATCAGCACGGTAATGAAAACCAGGAGGACCTAACAGGAAATCTTAGCCTGGGATAGTGGGGAAAGTAGGAAGCTTACTCTGCAGGACCTGAAAAGAGGGACAAAAAGGCTTAAATAAGAATAAATCAAGAATAAACTAGGGGATGTTGACATAAGGAGGTTCATCACAGCTGCCTCTGCTCATCTTTGCCAGAAATGGTCCTAGGACCAGCTCCAATCAGGTGCCCCAATATGGTAATGTGGGGTAGTCCATTACCTTAGGAATGGGGCTTACTGAATTCTTTGTATTTACACGTGCACTGTCTGGCAAATGAGGAGGTGGTGGAGGAGACAAGACATGCAGGAGGCCAGCGACCCTTGCTCCTCCTCCTCCTCACCACAGAGCTCTGTGCTTACTGTAGTCACTCTAAGCTCTAGGCACAGAAGATGCCACAGCTTTGCTGCTGCCCTATGTGATGATGTCCAGGGTCCTTTCCAGTTGTAAGATCCTACACTACAGAATGTGAAAGTTACTCCTGTTTAGTAATCAAAGCCCATACTAGGAAGGGCCCAGATTCTTACTCATAATAAACATTTGTTGAAGGGGGAGGGAATCTGTTTATAGGATAACTTTAAATTTTAGGTACTTGATTTTCATCCCTGTTAAAAGTGGCCTATTACCAGCATTTACTTTCCACTCCTGTCTCTTATTGCTTGCCTGTTCATGTCCTTGGGAAAGTGGTCCTCAGGTTCCTTGCTTGTAAAGTGACAGGGAGGTCTAGGTGACCTGAAAGGTTTCTTCTGGCTTTAACCCATGAGCCAGGAATGAGTTTGATTATGAGTCTGAAAAGAGTGCAGCTGAGAGGAAAAGGCTTCAGTGGAAACATCACCAAAGTGGGGTCTGGCTGACACTTGGGGGTCCCTGCTGTGTCTATCTCATGGTTAGGCTAGATGGAACTCTACAAGTTTTATCTTTTGGAAATATTTTCCTCCCCACGCAGGTCCCTTCTGCCTTTACCTCCTCCTGTTCTTCTTCACTGTCATCGTCGCTCACTACTGGTTTGGCTCGGGATCCCCGGCTGGGGCGTCTCCGGCCCTTTAACCGCTCTTGGGCTTTCTCTTTTCGGCCAAGCTTAATCTTCACTTTGACTGAGCGAGCTGAAAAAGTGGAGAGAGAGTGTGAGATTGTGGGGGTTAGGGTTAGGGCTGGCCTCTGAGGAAGACCAAAGGGGAGAGAATGGCTCTGGGCTTGGGGGTCACCAAATGCCTCTTGCGCTCATGTCTTTCCCCAGTTTTCAGTCATCCCTGAATCCCTCTCTGGGATTCCTCTTCCTCTCTGGGCCTCACCCACCTCCTGATATAGATAATGTGGTAGCAAATGGGCCTGCAAGACACATGGTACCCCAAGTAACCTCCCTAGGACCCCTAACTCAGTGCCAAGCTATATCATAAAAGAGGAGAGCCTGTGCTCCCCATAGCTAGTGACATGGGACATGGAATCTAATGTGGCTCGTCCCTGTGCAGACACCAAATGCTCTCCAGGCTTCTCCCTCTGGAGAAGGAGTGCCTGTCTCTGCTGGGGTTTCCGTTTCCCCAGGAGTTATTCAAGTTTCTTTTAGGAAGCTGTTAACAACCCCAGGTCCCAGGAAGCCTCAGAGAGGACTTACACTCAGATTCAGATCCTTCTTCTTCTCCTTCTTCTTCCTCTTCGCTTTCTTCTCCTTCGCTATCATCCTCTTTCTCAATCTTCTGTCTCACACTTGTGAAAACAGACTGGAGGACAATTGAGTCTTCATAGATCTAAGGGAAGTTCAGAAGATAGGGAGGACGATGAGCCTAAGACTGAACAAATCTGGATGAAGTCACAACATCCATCAACACGGGGGTGTTGGGGAAGAAGAGATAACATTATAAAAGAATTCATGGGGGAGGGGACACAACTGGGAATCTGTAAAGAGAATCCCCTACTGTATGTGGACATATTTGATTTACAGACAGCTTTTTAGAAGCATATCCACCATGAAGTGAGTCACTTCAGCAATATGAAAGCTATTTTCTAAGAGATCAGTGGCAAATGGCCTCGATTTAATGAGTGGGGTCCTCTCTCTTGGGCACAGATAACATCAGCCCTACAGATGACCAAGAGACCAAAAAGAGAAGTGTTAAAAACAATGCCATGGTTGGCCTCAATTGTTGGCAGATGGGGAAGAAGGCAGTTTTGGCATCTGAAACTGGGGGTGGGCTCTCCCACCTGTCCCCTGCTGGGGAGTTGTGCTGGGTCCTTACCAGGGAGCCTTCTAGGTTGAAAGTCTGAGCATTCTGACACAGCAGCATTACATCTTTCTCTAGAT
Organism: Potorous gilbertii; assembly: GCA_028658325.1. Classification (NCBI taxonomy): domain Eukaryota; kingdom Metazoa; phylum Chordata; class Mammalia; order Diprotodontia; family Potoroidae; genus Potorous; species Potorous gilbertii. The sequence continues at coordinate 184,214,305 of CM053773.1, read as the reverse complement.
CATTGAGGCTTCGGTACTTGTGGTTCCGGATCCGTTCCTGGGAAAGAAGGAAGTGGGGATAGGGTCAGGTAGTATATAATAAAAAGATCTAAACTATAGAAAATCACCTCTTTCCCAAGGACTGTCCTATATACAATCTACTCCATTAAAAGATAACTGTCCTGTTGAAAAACTTAGTCATGATGCTATTTCATAGAGGTTAAACTGGGTCTCACCCCAGCATTTTCCATAGTACTATCTTCTACATGATTGTCAGCCATGGGAAGAAATAAACCTCCATTCAATTCAGACCATTCTGAAGTCTTTGCCCATCAGGCTGAGCTACCCTAAAGTGACCTTGCACGACGCAAGATAGAAAGGTTTGCTAGCCAAACAAGCAGCATGAGCAAGACCGAGAGATAGGGATAAGGATGACATCCACACAGGCCATTTTTAAAATGTTTCATTAAGAAGCCTGAGAACTTCTAGCCCACATAGAAAAAAAAACCTCTTTTCCTCAGCTTCATCTGGAAGGCAATGTTACCTTTATTTTCTTGAAGTCCACAGGTTTTCGGATGAGCTCATAGTACTCTGGCAGCTCTTTGCGGGAAGGAAGCTGAATGAATACCTCGCTCAGCTGGCGTCCACTACTACTACAAAACAAGGGGACACACACCCACCAAGCATGAACCACTGGCTCAGTCAGGCACCCACCCCAAAGCTGGCCTTCCCCCTCCCCACCAGAGCCCCTCCTGGGGAGCACAAGCTCCACAAAATAAACATAAGGATGACCATAACACCAGGGGTTTCACAGGTGTGGCCTATGTGAACTAGAGGGGGAGGGGAGACAGGACCTGAGCTCAGTCAATAGCAGAAACCTGATGCTGCTGGAGGAGAAATAAAGTATGTCCATATATTCTGAAGTCATTGGGAGAAGAGACAGTGGGATGGGCCAGAGTGGGAAAAGTGGAAATATGTACACTCAGGCATATTAGCCCTCTCACAGATCTATGATTTTAAGACAACACAGGCAGAGTTCATTTTGTTCGAGTTTGGAATATTAAATAAAAAGTATATGATTTATTCAAACAAAAATTAGAAACTCAATAATGCATTTAACTTTTAAACATTTTTATTTTTTGTTACAAATGGAGGTACCAGTGGCTAGACTTCCACAGAACTGAATATCTTGCAGTTTCTGTCAGTTTAGGAGAAGCAGGCAAACAACAAAGTGTTAACATAGGAGACCATTAGAGTAAAGCAAGGCAGTTTTGCATTCTAAGGGCAATGGATCCCGTCTAGCATCAGGCAGGCTACAGCAAGCGCTCGGTTCCATAGAAGGCATGGATTGTCATATACACTAACTTTCCAAACTCCGTGATTACACCCAGGCTCCTCACAGTCACTTTATAAGACGCTAGCATCAGCTATTTCTGAAGCTTTTCCCTGGACTTCCAGTAAATTGAAGGTATGCCCAGAATGAGATAAATTCCTCTACTCTTTCATGTTTTTATTTCTTGACTTAAGAGGAACTTCCTTCCCAACACAAATTGCTTTCATTTGCTTCAGTAACGGGTGAGAAACAAAAAGCTACATGTAGTACAAAGGCCCTGCCTACACACACTATGCCAAGCAGTACACCTAGGCCAATTATTTGAAGAGGTATGGCTTTTTGCAAAATCTGTCAACCTTTCCTTGCCTCAGTTTCCCTTATCAATAAAACAGTCCTTTCCAAATAATAACAGCAGCCATGCTTTAAGGTTCCTAAGGTGGTGCACATATTTTATCTCACTTCATCCTCACAACAAGCATATGGGGCAAATACGATCTATCTCATTTTGCAGATGGGAAAACTGAGGCAGAGAGCAGTTAGGTGACTTGTAGAGTGTCACACACCTGAATACAGATTTTCCTGATTCAGTCTAGCTTCCTGGTCACTGTGCTAAGGCTTCCTCTCTAAGGTTGCAATGACTTACACGTGACATTCACAAGAGTAGAAAGAACACAGGAGAGGGGCTGCTTTACTGCTCTGATGCTGCCACACTCTGTCCCTTCTCTAGGCCTCAGTTAGGAAGGTGGACTAAGGGATTTTTAAGGTCCCTTTGCAGCCATTTAGCTTACGTGTGTTGCCCTTCCTTACTGCTTCCAAATCTTGGAAATGAGATTTACAGCAGCTTGTATTGACAATAAAAATTTTTACATTTCTTCACAAAATCTTAGAAAAAAAAATGATTTTTTTTGACGTAGTTTGTTTCTGACACAACAATCATTCCCCAACACCC
>CM053773.1:184153319-184211544 GCA_028658325.1 Potorous gilbertii | reverse complement strand
GAGAGAGAGAGAGAGAGAGAGTGTGTGTTTGTCCTTCATTGCTGAAGAAAACCATGCCATCAGAAAAATGATGACATGACTTGCACTTGACTTAGTTTTGAGTGAGGGAGGGCTGTGCAGGTCACCAGTCTCACTTCTCCTCCAGAGCCATCTGGATCCAGTGACCAAATATTCATCAGGATGACTGGAGAGGACCCAGGAAGAGGCAATTGGGGTTAAATGACTTGCCCAAGGTCACACAGCTAGTAAGTGTTAAGTGTCTGAGGTGAGATTTGAACTGAGGTCCTCCTGACTCCTGCACTGGTGCTCTATCCACAGTACCACCTAGCTGCCTGACACTACTCTCTAGAAAATGGTCAGAAGAACCAGAGGAAGTAGAACCTCAACGGAGTAATTATACAAAGGTATGGATAAAAATCACACATGATGAAGAGGCAAGGATGAATGGAGACCTATGCCCTGGGAGGAAATGTCTACAGAGATGGGCTCATAGAGCCACCAACGTAAGTAATCCCTGAAATCCTTTCCCTGGCCCTGGGGAAAAACTTTCAAAACCCAGAAATCCATATAACCCAAAATCAGTAATTACCATGTATTAGGTATACACACTACTAATCTTATTAAGTGTCCCTCTCTCCAGGTCACTCCCTTACCAAACACCTTTGATAGCTTTCATAATAGCTTGGGATAAAGCATAAATTCCTTAACCTGGCATTAAAGAACTCCCACAATCTGATTCCAAGTAATCAGTGGGCGGAACCAAGGCCAATACGCAGAAGATCAGGTATGTAAGTTTCAGATTAACATAAGAAAGAATTTATATATAACAAAAAATGAACTGGGTTACTATGGGAGGCCTTCAAACATAGGCCAAATGATGACTTGAGTGGTATGTAACAGTAGTAACAATAACAACATATTATGTAAGGGAATGGTGGAGGCAATGTAATATCACGGCTGGCTGTAAAAATTTTGTGCCTACTACCTAATGAATACCTAGAAAAATGTGACCTAGTGGCTAGAATTATACACCAGAAGCTCTTAGGAACTACAGATGACACATCTCCATAGTACAAATGTGGATCTCAAAATAACCTAGAGAACTCAATCAATACACTATATTGTAGACTATTATCAAACACTGAACGACTGTCCAAAATCACCTGGAGAGAAGTTAAGGAACAACTTTTAAGACGGACATCGTCATGCTGGATATTCAAGTTCCAAACTCTATAGAACAAGAGGCTTTCAAAGCCTAGAAATACAGGCAAAAAGAGATGAAAATCACATGGAACAGGATGAGGTGAATATCATCCTAATTTTCTCCTATACTGAGGATACTTTTAGCAGGTATAGAAAGGATTAGCTTATATCCAACTATAAAAAGTACATCTGAACAAAAGTTCAAAAGGATACTGATGGATAGTCACTTTTCCCAGGACCATTTTAAAAAAATTCCATAATTTTGTAAGACCAATACATATTTACACAAATTATCCCAATTAGGCCTCACAACACCTCTAGATTTCCTTCTGAAAATGTAGACCCAACTTTAAGCTCAGAGTTCAAGTGATTTGTACCTGGTCATGGTGGCAGGGGCTGGTTTTGACTTGTCTCCCCAACTCCCTAGTTCAGTGCTCTAACAACTAGACCACCCTATGGGAATGTCACCCACCTGGCATCCAAGGCATGCTTTGCACATAGTAGGTGCTTAGACGTTTGCTGAACTGAATTCTTGACACCAAATCCTAACCATCTTTTCAGCTCTTATTTGAATCCCTTCTCCTTGGTGAAGGCACCTTAGCCTCAAACAATTTCTGCCACTCATTCACTGGTGATAAAGGGATACTGTTTTACTCTCCCTGGCACAAAAGTACCCTCTTGCCTTTGTACCTCCTGCCCCATACACCAGGCTGTCCTACCAGTGCAGGGCTACCTAGCACCTCCAAGGGAAGTTCTCAGGCAATGAAACAAAACCATGATTAGTACTGAGACTTGTCTGCAAACCGCTCCAACTCCCCTCAGATGTTAGCCATTTCCAAGTACTCTCCCGAAACAGTACAACATGTTCTAAATACAATCTTACCGACGGACTTAAATAACAATAATGCAACTCCCACATTTTACATACGAAGTAAAGGAGCCCAGAAAGGGGAAGGGCCTGAGACTTCACAGAAAGTTAATGGAAGACCTGGGAGTAAAACCAAGCCAACACATGCCTAGCTCAGGGCTCCAGTTGTGGCACTTTACTATTTACACTTTCCTCACAAGTTGATGAGGAAAACAGTGCAAACATTATTATGTCCACTACCATTGTAAATTGAGAGTGTAAGCCATCCTCTCTTTGTAGATGATTCCTTGATCCAGCCTTCATCTCTCTTCCACATTCCAGTCCTGTACCACTGACTGCAGCGCCTGAAGGCATGTATCTCAAATTCAATCTGAGTCCATTTTGGACACATCTGCCCCCAAGACATTCCATTTTCTGAACTTCCTGACACCTGCTTCTTTCTAGTCACCCTGTGGTTTATATCATAAAGAATGATCCTGAACTCTTCTCCCTCCTCATATCCAATCAGGAAACAAGTCTGGTCCATTCTACCACTATAAGATTTCTTGCATCAGTCTCCTTTTTTATGCTTACACAATCATCACCAGAGTTCAGGCATTTCACTTCTTGGCTGGACTATTGCAAATGGCCAGAATTCTAATTGGTTTCTCTGCCTCCTCTCTCCCCTCTTTTAGTTATCCTTGACAGCTGCCAAAGCAATATTCTTAAGGTATGATCATGTCATTGCACTGTGCACTCAACTTCAGGGGCTCCTTTCTGCTTGGAAGATAAAAGTATATAACTTCTTTGTTTAAAACCCTTCACAATCTGCGCCTCTAGCCTGTGTTTCTAGCCTTCTCCTTCACTCACTTTATGTTCTAACCTATGTTATGTTCTAGCTCGCCTGTGTTGCATCACCCAACTCTGGATCTTTGTATATGCTCCCTGCCCTTCCCCAGCATGCATTCCCTTACCTCTGACTCATATGATCCATTGGTTTCAGGCTTCTCACAAGAAGCCTTTCCTAATCCCCCCAGTTTTTAAGGCCTTTCTTACCACATGTGTATGCACATGTATATGTATGTGCAAAGACACACACCCACTCCTACATATGCTGTTTTTTAATCTGTGTACATTTTCCACTTTACCCAATGGGCTCCTTGAAAATAGAAGCTTGCTTTTCTTTTTGTATTCCTAGCCAGCCCTAGCATATACTTATGATGCTAAATGAATGAATGGATATATATTGGGGGAAAGTGGGAGAAGATGTGTATCCCTTCCTCTGGCACAGTATAGACTGCACTCTGTCTGTGCCTTTTTCTCCCTCGGGTTCTACTTCCACAGAGGAGCTCCTGAATAGTCCAGACAATGTCCTTTTGGCCTTGTTGCATTCTGTGAGCACCAGTATAGCACCAACGCTGTCCATGTTTGCTAAGTTTGCTATGAGGAACCCTCACTTTGTTTCTCTCTTAATCATTAATTTCCATCTCTAACTTAATTTCCAATAATAACTCTTAAGGTAGTTATCTTGACCCTTGGTCATGATTCTACTTATGATCAGCATATTTCTGCACTGACAAGGAAATTGAGGCTCAGAAAAGGGAAGGTGATTTGCCTAAGAATCCACACCTTCCAACCCTCAGAATATACTTGTTCCCAATACCCCAGTGACATCTCCCTTAGCACACACTCCCTGGAGTGATTATTTCTAATGTGCACATTCCACAAAGACAAGCACCATTCAGCACACTTGTTAGTGTCCCAGGTCCCCAGAGCACATCTGAGTACATAGTAAATGTTCTACTAATGTTTGCCAATTAAAAGGTGGCTACCAGGGGAAAATAACAAGAACCCAATACACCCAACAATAATCATGAAAGATAAAAGAGGGAATAGATTATTTTCACCATCAAAAAACCAATTCCTGAAAGGTCAACGGGCCGAAGGAGGCATAGTGGAGAGAAGAGTTGTTACATGAGGCTGCTCCAAGCCCAGGGAAGATTGTTCGTGCCCTAATCACAGACTCTCTGAAATGGCTAAGATCTCACTGTCTAGCCCAACCTATCCTGGAGCAGGAGTCTCTTCTACAGCATCTCCTTAAGGAATTTTTCTAAGCAAAAGAATGAGATCAGGGAGGCAGCTTATTCCATCGCTGGTCAGCACTCATCACTGGGAAGGTCTGTCACACATGAGCCAGAACTCTGCTTCTGAACAACCTCTCTCACTGCTCTTAGTCCTGTTCATCTTGTCCGTCTCACTTTGACAATGAGACAAGATACTTAGAGACAACTACCGTGAGTATGGAGAAAGTACATTCAAGGCCACCTGCTCTAACCACTCACTTCACTCTCCTAAATAAAAACACTGCTCTGGTGGATTACTTCTGAAGGAACCAACACTCTAGGGTTGGCAGCTGTGTTTTACTGAATTTTGAGTTTTAATGAAAAACCATGCTCTAACATCATCCCTCTTTACTGTACTTCTGCAGTGTCATCGAAGTAAAGAAGGTAAGATTCTGCCTCCAGTCACCATCTGTAAACCTTAACCCCTGGGCATTTTGGATTTACTGAAAACAGACATATAGGAAGCCAATTCTCCCATTTGGTTCCCTGGGTATTTGGAAGAAGCCTACAAAGGCACACTGTGAGCCCAACACTTTTCATCTTCCCAGAAAGAGGCATTCCATGGGCATAGCTTAGAAGCATGAGAAGCCGGGAGGTTCCCCCTCTCTTTCGCCATTTCTTTCCCTAGCAGAGATCCCTATATCCCTGGACTGAATTCCATTGGAGATGATAGAGGTATGGATGCAGAGGAGGTGTGGTACAGTAGAAAGTGCTGGATGTGCAGTTATGAAACCCGAGTCGAGATCAAAACTCTCTGACACTTCCTGGTGGTGTGACCCTTAGCAAATCACTTCACCCTGCAAGCCTCACTTGAGTTCTCTTTAAAGCGGTGACAATACTTATACTGTCTGATTTACAGGATCATTGTGATAAAAGTGCTTTGTAAATTTTAAAGTCATAAAGAAATGCACACTATTATCACTGTTACTATTAGTTTTGCCAAATGTAAATGTTGGAGTAATATGTCCATTGTAAGATGGCAGCCAAGGTCTCTCAATGGTAATATTCTGTGGTGCTATAATAATGTCTAGACTTCTACAACTTTTCCTCACCTGTCACATCTTACAAAATCTGTTAAAAATTATGGAAGAAAAACCCACACAAGAGTTTATCAAATGACATTTTGTTTCAATAGGGTAGCAGTTTACAGTATATATCCTGTAGTTATGCCATCAAATCTGGCCAAAGGAAAGTAACAGAACAGAAGACGCTAATCAATCCAGATCAAATAAGAGAACCTTGTCTTTGATTAAGAATAGAACCTATTTAAACTTTCATTGCATATTATTTTTTTACTTTTAAAACTGCCATTTCTTGGGATTAATCTCTGAGGCCTATTCCCTCCAGCTTTTTAGCTATCATTTTACTGGTGTTTGGGGCTTGACCCTTGGTCATGATTCTCCAGGAGAGGCCTCAGACTCAAGACATCAGAAGAAGGCACCTCCTTCTGAGGCTGCTATGCCTGGCCAAGCAATCAAATGGGGCTAAGCAAGATAAGAATTTTTTCTATTGTACTTTCCAGTTTTACACAGAATCTAAAGTCCCTCCAAATGTAGATAACACACCTCCTCTAATCCAGAGGTACGTTTCAACTGAAAATCCAAGGATATACCATACCACCCTAGAAACAACTCAATGCAATGGGTCTCAAATGAGGAGGGCCTATAACCACCTAGGAAAAATATGAAATGGAAAGGTTGCAGATATGTAGCAAATCAAAGCCTAACTGGTCCCCCAGCCTCCCTTCACAAAGTTTGCCAGGAAACCTAAGGAGGCAGCAAAAAGCTACATACAAAAGGGAAAAGCTTATCCCAAGAGCATAGCAGGGAATGGTTTTGGCAACCAGATGTGAGAGGGAAGATGCCTAGTAAAAGGGCCTGTTCAAAGTTACAGCTTTTAGAATCTGTGTGCCTGTCTCAAGACAGGGTACATAATATAGACTTTTGACTACTGTGCATCAATCAGAATAGCAATCTGGACATTGAGACTTTCCCTTATATTCTATTTTTTTGGCAATACCAAGGAGGCACAGAGTGAAGACACCCTGTCTTAGCTATGAAACCCACTGGGCTCAGGCTACACCCCATCCTCCAGCTCACAGCCAAGCCACTAGCCACGGAGTGAAGGGGCTGCTCTGTCCCTTTTTTCACTTACCTGTCTTTGTATTTGATCACAGCATCCACAATCTTCTTCATCTTCTTGGTGAGGTTTGGTGGGTTGGGGGAGAGTTTTTCAGCAGGGGGTCTGCCACGTTTCTTTTGCTTTTTGCTATCATCATCCTTGTCACGGCTGCGAGTGCTGGTCGTTGGTGTTGAAGAGCCAGCGTCACTGTCCCGTTTGCGCTTCCGAGATGACTTCTTCTGCCGGACTTCTTCCTCGATTTCCTCCAGTGTACCTTCCTCTATGGCCTTCAAGGTCAGTGGTAGTAAAACAGAACAACCACCATCCAGATTATTTAGGGAGAGGAATACAACAGAAACAACAACTCACTCATACACAAAAGCTAAGGGAAGGGAGGGCAAACTCTATACCATATACCCCAAATCTGGCTCAGTTTGCTTGCTGTGCTATCTAAACATTACTATACTTGCTCTTTTTAATTTAATGAGTGCTACAAATGAAAACACCTTGTGGACAATTTCACCCTTGAAGGAGAAGGAACACTGGACTGCTACGAATCAGGAGACTGAGCTAAGCTCAAATCAGCTCCCCGGGTCCAAGTTTTCTTATTGGTGAAATGAAGGTATTGAAATAGATGAACTTTAAGGTCCCCTTCCAGCTCTAAGACTATGGGTTTGAAGAATCTCTGTTAATGGACACTTCCTGCCCAGGAAGAAAGGGGACTTCATGGCCCTTCAGCAGAGGCCTCTCCCGGAGGTGGTGGCCTACTTCTTCAGGATTTCCTTATAAGATTGTCTCCTTGTTAGGAGCTGAATTTGTGTCTCAGGCTTTGTCACCGCACCTAGTAGGTCATGCAGCAGATCCTCAGCCTTGTCTATGGGAAACTGGTTTCTCTTTGTAGTGACTTTCATCACAGCTCTAGGCCTCTTGAGCTCAGATGCTTCAGAAGAGACATAAGCTGCTTCACCTTCACTTTGTACCCACTGCTCTATCCTAACAGGCTTGTTTAAATCTTTCTCTGCATTTGAAATCTTTTGAAGCTACAAATTCGAGTGTACGCACTTCTGGAAAGCAATAGCCAACAACAACTCAGAGTTATTTGGAAATGAAACACAGCAAGGCTGTTGACCTGGTGGGACAGGTGAGCTGGTTGGTTCTCTCATTACATGATCACATCATCTGCCTGCCCCTGCTTCTTGGATATCAAATCAAATCCACTTCAAAACCATTTTTTCTCCTCTGGTCTTTTTTTGGGACAATATTTGCACAGAAATCAACAGCTGCAACACAGTTCTCTGTCAGCCCTTGGTTCTTAACATTTAAATGGAGTTTATCAGCTGAAAGAAGTGAGAGAGGGTTACGTTCTGACTAGGGAGCTCCTTCTGGCTGACTTTATGACCAAAACTGGGGCCACACTGTGATGCTGGGTTTCTTTAAAAAAATTTTTTTATTGAACTTTTGGTTTTTACATCATTCCCAATGTCCGATATTTCCTTTCACTCTACCTTCTCTAGTAAGCCATCTCTTTTAACAAAGAATAAAAGAGAAAGAAAAGTAGGTGAGTAAAACTAGTCAACACGTCAACTGAATCTGCAGTACATGTGACTGCACGCTCTTAGTAACCCACTCTAAGGAAGGTTAAGAGGAATATTTTCTCAGTTCTTTGATCACAGACTTAAGAGCTGGAAGGCACCATGGAGCCCGTCACATTCAATCCACTCTTTTACAGGTGATAAAACTAGGGCCAAGAGAAGTTACACTGTCTTGCCCAGGGTGACACAGCTGGGAAGCATCTTGGGCAGAACTTGAACTCAGGGCTTTCTGATTCTGAGCTCACCGTACAGGGCTGGCATTAGAATCCAGTCTTCTGGTCTCTCTAGTCATAGTACAGATTTTAATTTATTAAACTCATTAGGCTTTTTATTATTTCAAGCAGGATAAACCGTAAAGTAGTTTACTGTCTCATGTATAAGCCACTTTAATAACAGAAAGGTGGCATTCTGAACAAGATATGCATAGAAAAAAGGACAGAGCCAGTATATAAATTTGTCAACTTTTCATTACTGTCCAGCTGAGGACACTTTTTCCTAGATAGAATATACTTAAACTCATTAGTTTTTACATCCTCAGAGAACATCTGTTAGGCAACACAAATCAAGGTAGAGCTCGTGGAGAATATTACAGGTTTGATATAACCAAGGGAACCTACTTCTGCAAAGAAACTACATTTGTATTAACATCTGTGTTACTTAAGCCTCACTGACATTGAAATAAAAATAAACTTGAGTAAGGACTGGTGGAAGCGAGTCAGATTTCAGATAAAATTCTCACTCAAGACTGTAACCCACTAGGCAGGAGACTAGTTTCTCAGCATAGACTAAGGTCCCCCAGGACACTAACAAGGGTATTCTGAAAAAAAAATCAGTGCAGAATGAAGCCATCACCTACAGTATATACCTTGAGCCACTGCTTCTCGGTCAGCGAGTCGCTGTAGTCGACTTCTTTACGGTGGCGGGAGCCTCGCCCAAACATCTTTTCTTCTTCTTCCTCACAGGTCAGCCTCTCAACTTCGGCATCATCCTTAATGATCCAAGATGGAAGTTCATCTTCTTCCATCAGGCGTGGTTTTCTTTTGGGGTTTCGAGCTTCCTCTCGCCTACGATCCAAATCCATGCGCTAGGATACAGTAAAAGGAAGTCGGGTCCATGGGAAAATTAAGAGCAAGGGGGTAACTGACTATTTCTATTCCTGCTACAAAGTCCTTGGGTGACAGTGAGATGAGGTGTCCCAATATGCATCCTAATCAACTACCCAAGTTGTGTATTTTAGCTAAAGAGGCTTTCCATAAGTACTAAGGAAGAAACTACAGCTCATGAAGTAGCTTTATCCCTATTCCAGCATGGAACACAGTCAAATCTAGAGATAAAGTACAGTTCCGATTTTTCAGGTGCAGATGCAATTGGATAGCCTTACTCTAATGCACCATCCTGTTGCTATGTTCTAGAACAAGCCTCTGGCTCACTCCATGGATATAAGGACACCAGGGCTTAAACTTTCCTTGAAGGAACACATCATTTTGTTCTTCCAGGGGCTAAGCTGTACAGGTGGGCCTAGGAGCTATGTTTGGATAAGGTTATACAGTCACCACTTCCATTCTGAGAGAAGATGGAGTTAAGAAATCCACTACTGAAGCAGCAAACAAATCCTATTTTACTATCTCTTCTTCAAACCCATTAGCCTTTGATGGACTGAATTCTCCCTGCAAGAGAGCCATTCTGGTTTAGCAAGTCAACATATTGAAGTGAAGACCATAATTACTGCTCTGTTCAGGACAAGACAACACCAACAGGAGAGATGAGAGTCTAATTCTGGTTTACCCCTCAGACTCCAATTCTTTATCAAGAATGATGGGGCTCATTCTCTCTCCAATCAAATCCTGGGATCTGCCTAGTAATAATAGTATTTTACTAAAAATTAACTGGTACAAAACAATCTTGTAGATGCATACAAACTGTTAGAAGCATCCTTTTAATATTCATATTCTCTGTCTCTCCTAGTGAAGCTCCTCTCAGCAGAAAATACCAAAATTGCCTGTGACCCTCTCTATTGGCTGTAACTATCCCACTATCTTTGGTGCTCACCATGAAAAGATCAAACTCCTCTTCATGTCGGGCGATCATCTGATTAACGGTCTCATCATCTGGAACTTCATCTTCTTCCTACAAGATTTTAAATACTTAATTCCACTGGGGAGACTCTAAAAGGAGCTGAAGTGAGTGGATTTCAACACCGACAGTCTTTACCACCTGACAGCTATTCGGTGGTCCATGGGAAATGAGGTTGAGGTTTCAGTCCAGTTTCCAGTGGACAAGTATCCACATGGCAACAGAAAGCACACACATACACACACACGCACATCGTCAGACCTGGCCCTTTGCTGGCCACCTCAGCACAGAAGCCAAGGATTGAATGGGCATGGAGACTGAACTACCCCTCTCACCTTTAGAGGTGGTTCCTCCAAGTCAGGGTTGAGGCACATTGGCGGAGGGGCAGTGTGGGCGAAGCTTGCACTGCCGCTGCCCGTGCTGTGTCTGCTCTGTGGATAAATAGAGGACTTCAGTCTCCAGGGCTGTCAATCCGGCATCTTTCACCAGCACTAAAAGTCACTTTAAAGAAAAGCAAGTACTCATCCTCTTTCCTTTCAGCCCACACTCCCTTTATTCCAGGGATGTAAAAAACATAAGAGAGCAAAAAAAAAAAAAAGGAAAAAAGGAAAAAAGGAAAAAAGGAAAAAAAGAAAAGGCACCCATGCATTCACCATTCACACTTGGAAAGAGAGAGGGCAGGGTCTGTCTGGCCTCTTACCTCATCCTGTTCCTCGTGCTCTAGGATCGCCTGGAGGAAAGCTCTTCTCTCATGGCTGGAGGATTTCTGGTCAAACATACCAGCCTGGATAACCTTCTGGTCAACATTTAGCTTGTATTTGGCTGCAGCCAAGATCTTTTCTTCCACACTATTAACTGTGCAAAGACGGAGGACCCGGACTTCATTTTGCTGCCCAATACGATGGGCACGGTCCTGTGCTTGTAAGTCCTAAAAGAGGAAGTTGTTTGCTTGTCATTTCAATTCAAATTTCTCTAAGAAAAAAATCAGGTTCTTTAAATGTCACTTAGAAGGCTGGGACTTTGTGAAAAGACATGGCTGGTATGAGAGATACCCCCAAAGTCAAGCATGAAGTTGCCTATAAAGTTTCTGCTATTAGAGAAAATTATATCACTAGAGAGAGAAGCTCAATTAACAGGCCAGTTTTGCTGATGGTTTTTAGTAGAGCAACCGGGAAAACCAGCTCATTTTTCTATGAATCACAGATGAATGGAGCTGCTGAGGTCAGAGTCATTATTACCTCTGGCAGGGGCCTAGAAGGAGGACATGCCACCTCAGTTTTCCTTCTGAAGCTTCTACCTGCCTTGAGATTCAAGGCTATGGGAAGAAGGGTCAGATTTTATTACTTCATTCTTGGGAAGATCTGTTTTTCACCATAAATGTTTTCTTTCATGGCTGCCTCATGAATATAGCAAAAGCAACAAATATTTACTGAGCATTTCCCATGTGCACGACACAATGCTAGGCACACCTTTAGTACAAATGAGAACACTGGCTTCTAGAGCTGGTGAGCTATCAACAGCACATGACCCAGGACAGTTTCTTGCTTAATCTGTCTCTGGGTTATATCTGGACACACAAGTAAGGAACAAAGTGAGCAGAAGTAGATAAATAGTCAGCAACTAAGCAGTCCTTAAGTCTCCACGAGGGAGGGGTGCACACTTTGCATTTACGTGTCCTTGGCAGAAAATATGAAAGACAAGTCCCTTGTGGGGACTTTTTTCTCTTCAGCTGAGTTAGTAACCTCTTATTTTGCACAGAATGAGAGCCTGAGAAAAGCAGCTGTTTTCAGGTGGAAAAGATGGAGGCAACGTGCCTTCTGTATTGGACTACACCTCAGAGCTACGCTTCGGTTTATCTGTGAGTACTGATACCGTCTGTGCTTCTAGAGGATCGGCACAAGAAGGGATCTCGAGATGCCAGCCAGCTCAGCTACTTGTCTCCAAGTGAGTTCATACTCACACCATCCAAACAGATAGTGAGTGGTTTAAATCACCTCTCGAGAAAGAGATTCCCTAGGTTCCTTTTGTAGTTCATATGTCAAACCACTCAGAATAACTGGGATAGGAAGGAAGTCAGTATTTAAACTTAAGATGGGGGGACAGCTTTTCCTTGCTTGTGGAATCTATCAAGAGTCCTTTCATTTAGCTCCATTTTTCTTTTACCTGGTGAGGATTCCAGTCACTGTCAAAAATTATCACAGTATCTGCAGACTGAAGGTTCAGCCCAAGACCCCCGGCCCGAGTACTCAGGAGAAAAATGAAATACTCAGAGCCTGGTTCATTGAAGGTTTTCAGCAACATACCACGGTCTTCAGCTTTTGTGGTTCCTGATGAGCACCAAAGAAGAAAAAGGTTAGGAGTTTTGACAACATCTAAGAGTTAGAAGTCTAAATAAAATGACCAACCCAGGGAGAAATAAGCACCTTGCCCAGCTTCATACATAAATTTTGTAAAGTTCTTTATATAAATCAAGTCCTCAACATGGTTATGGGGTCATTTTAATCAAAGTTAATATTTACTTAAGGAGATGTGTACAATATATGAAGAATAAACACTTTTAAATTCAGATGAATTAACTTTTATTTTTTTAAAACATTTTTCACCAAAACAAAAAAGCCCTAAACAACTGCCTTTAGTGATTAGGTAAGAGTGTGACTAGAAACACCGACCCCCCAATACTCAGTGGTCTGTGCAGGCTGTGGGGCATGGTCCTTTGTATGAGGCATAGTAACTATGGGCAAGACTGACCCCTCCCCCCATAAAAAAGGATTCAGATATGTACCCTATGAAAGAAGATATCAGTGACCAACCAGGCCACTTCAGAGTGTCAGGTGTGAATGAAGTACTAAATTACTGTTTTCACTAACCTGAGAAATAAAGGCAGGTAGCTTGGGCTGTGGAGTCCTATATAATTACTGAGGCAACTTCTTGCTTTGCAAAGAGAAACATTTCTAAGGGTAAGAATACAAAAATCATGTTTCTCTGGCTCCAGTGAATAGTAAACCACCTGCTTTCTAGTAATCCTCTTGGGCAGAAAGGAAAGGCTCTCTAGACAGGAGAATGCAAGTACTCTACCTAAGTAACAGCTATGACCATTTCATTTCTTACATTCATAGGTTAGTAATTTGCATTGTGGGAACAGAAGAGAGCTTTCCAGGCCTCTTTGGTCAGTATCAACTGTGATCAAAGGCTCTCTCAGCAAGATTCAGGTTATTTCCAGTCATCAAATGCAAATTAAACACTTCCTGCCAACCTTCTGGATGTAATGAAATAGCCAGGATCCTTAACGACTAATTAAGCTTGGATTCAGTCACTGAACAATGGCTAATCTGAATTGGCCCCAACAGGGAAGAGGGCCAGCAGGCATTTCATCTCCACCCTGGTTCAAGCACTTGACAGGAAGGCAGAATACTAGGACTACCGCTGGACCTAGGTCTAAAATATGCTTCTAATAAGTGTCTGAGGTCTTATGAACTAGTTTTATCATCTGTAAAGTAGAAAAATCATCCTCTGAAATCTTTGCTTCCTTCACAGGGTTTTGTGAGGATTAATTAGGAAGCTGAAATGCTTTCAGTAACTCAGGGAAAGGAATAACTAAATTATAAGACAGTTTTCAAACAAAAAGTTCTCTGTTAAACTCACCATCAAGCCTGAGGTATTTAAAGCCACGATATGCAAAGTAATCTTCCATGATGGTCATGAGAGAGGTCATTTGGCAAAAGAGCAGCACTTTATGGTTGGTGGCTCGAAGCTTGGGAAGAATTCGATCCAGAAGCTCAAACTTTCCAGAGGCTCGGTATAAATCTAGGCTGGTATGCAAAAAAAACAAAAAAAACACATGGTATGTGAAAAAGAAGATGCTGAGATGGTATAAGGAGGGAGATTTTTATGACTCCATGCTAAACACTGGAAAAGTGGCAAGTAGGTCAAGGATGAGAAAAAAAGACTTATATGTACAGAAATATTTAAAGGAGCACTTCATGTGGTGGCAAAGAACTGGAAACAAAATCAATGGCCATCATTTGGGGAAAGGCTAAACAAAGTAACGGAATGGAATTTCACTGTGCCAAAAGAACGGAAGAATACTACAGATTAAGAGGATAAAACTACACACACACAGTTATAGGAAGTGATGAAGAATAAAATGAACAAAACCAAGCCAAATGATACCCAGGAGGATCGTAACAAGGAGGAACCAACTTGGAAGTAAAACAACTGATGATCAGACTCTCCCCTCCTCTTGGCAGAGAGTTGCTGGACTAAAGGTACAGCATCAGGCACGGCTAATGTATTCATTTGTTTTGCTTGCCTATGCATATTTGTTAAAGACAGACCTTCTCAGGTGGTACTGGTAGACATGAAAAAAGAAGATGTATAAAGCATTTCAGATAATGAATAGAAGAAAATGCAAGAGGGGGAACACAAACAGAGCAATTTTGTTACTGTCTGGTTAAAGTTAACACATTCATCTGTAAAAAGTTCAGTTTTTTATATGGTACTCTTCCCTTCTCTTCTCTGTATCATAAAATGTTTGCTTTTGTTGAGGATTGCTAAGTTTATTATAAAATATATTAAGAAAACTCTCAAATTCCAAATCCAAACAAGAGAGGAGAGGGGTGGATTTCAAAGTATTCCTCAGAGAATATTTTTTTGGGGCAGCAAAGAATTGGAAACAAAGTAAAGGCCCATTGATCAGGGAACAATTTGTTTAAATGGTGGTTGGTGAATGTAATGAAATATTACTCATCTGCAAGAAGTAGGAACTGATTTAATGCAAAGTAAGCAGAACCAAAAATACAATATATTCAATAACAATGTAAATGGAAAAGTACACAAAAAAAAGAAACAAATAAAAAGAAATGTAGTGACATGTATAATTATAATGATGACCTCGCTTGGCTCTCCTTTCTTTGTAAGCGTAGGAGACTATGGGTGTGGAATACTGTATATCCCATGAGATCTGGATGACATCATGGTTGGTTTTGTCAAGTTATTTTTTTCTTTCTTTTTTAACCTATTACAAAACTGGCTTGCTAGGTACAGGAAGAGAAAGGCCATATTCAGAAATAAAAGTGAGGTAAAAACAAAAGACATTAATACAATTAAAATGTATATATAATGGTAGACTATATTCATAATAATGAAGATGACATCAAGTAAAATCATGTGTATTTTGTTCTAATACATAAAGGCTGGAGATTTTTAAACAAGGCACATTATACAAAGCCCATCTCCATCTGGATTCTCAAAATGAGAAATCTCAAGTGCTGCTCTTACCCTTGCACAATGCCTCCAGTAAATCCCAAATGCTCAGAAAATGACTCCTGCAAACAAAACAGAACAATTATTTATGTCCAAGAGATTTAGAAGCACTAAATCAGTGCTATCAAACTTAATAAGAAACGGATCCTCATGGGCCAAGAACTCAGAAAAACACAAATTCATGTTAACTACATTCTACTGTAATTTTATTTTGTTAAACATCTCCCAATTACATTTTCATCTGGTTAGGGTTTTACTCAGTTTTGGAGTACTCAGTCCCAAGCCTAACATTTCCATTTCACTATACACTCCATAACTGTTCCTGGGATGTGAAAGCCCAGAGATTGGCTATTTAATCAAAGTTTTGCAATTGTGGAAAGCAAGTCTTTTTGATAACTCCAGATGGGAAATTGCATAAAAATGAACAAGACTTGGTGGCTTTTGTCTTTTTAACAGTACTTGTGTATCTCTGTGAAATGACAAGAAAGCACATTTGGGCAACACAGCAATAGTTATTTGTTTGTTTGCATCAAACACCTGAGGGTTCATCATTTTGACATAATGGGATCATGAAGACCCATGTCTGAGTCCATCCTGAGCACTAAGAAAAAGCTCTCCTAACTGGAAGTGGGAGCTCTGTTGTAACCTGGTAACTCATTCTCCCTGTTACAGGGACTCCTTGGCATCTGCCTCACCTCTATATGCTGGAACATGTAAGGATGGTTGCAGATCTTCCTCAGCTGCATGATGGTGTTCATCAGTGTCTTGGTGCCACCCTTGCCCTAGGATAACAGAAGATTTCTCAGTCAGAACCCTGCTCTAAGCAGCAGGATCAGCTCGGAGAGAACCCAATGAAGAGGGACCCACGCGCTTTTCTCATCAGCTGACAGATGACTGATTCACTCTGAATACCAAGGCATTACAAAGTGTTATTTTTCACTTTGCCACATGAGAAAAAAATGTTCTCATATACTCCACTGATAAGGATTTAAGGATTTGTTTGAGCTCTCTCGACTTCATATTCAGATAAAACAAGTGAGGAGACACAGTATCTCCATTCCGAAAGACAGGCTGGCAAGGCAAGGTCCACACAACTTATCCAAAGGCAGGAAGACATTATTGAGGAAACATTCAAGAACCTTCCAGATAAAGGCTCCCAAGGAGATCATGGGAACTATGTTCAAATACAGGATCAGCACCTGCCAGGGAGGACTAAAAAGTGCAAAGTGTCATGAACTCGCATGTACTGGACCATGCCAGTCATTATCACAACGATTAATTTTAAAATGTTTGGCAGACACTAGTTTAATGCCCTTTGAGTCAAGCCAAGTCAAATAATAGTCAAAATGGCCAGGAAATTTGTCAGTTAAAGTGCCAATAATATCATATTCCAAATAAAACTGAAAGCAAGTAAGATGAATGAATCCCTATCAACTTTCAGGCTCGAGTCTCTGAATCCCTGGTGGGGAGGGAGGAAGGGTGAGTGAGGTTCTGTGCCAGACCTTCTTGTCCTTCTCTGAGCCATCCGTCAAGAGAACACCCTTGGCCTGCATGTGTCGGTAGAGGACTCGCTGCAGTGCAGACATATCACACTTGATCACATACTCCACCTGGAAAGTCACAAAAGATACCACTTATGGAAAGCAATTGCTTCGATAAGGCAGCAAGATATTCTTAGATATTCGGGACCCAGAATCCCCCTTTCTCATGGCAGGGCACGGTAAGGAAGACAGTGGGATAAAAATGCAGACTGAAGTTAAAGGTCTGGCTGGAAAGAGAACCTGCTAGGCCCGAGACCTCTAGCACCCTTGGCTTGTTACCACTAAGTCCTGTTTTCCAGAAGGGTAATCATGAAAGAAAGAGAAAATTTAGTTATTAAGTACCTACTATGTAGCAGATACTGTGGTGAGTGCTTGGGAAATAATGCTGAAAAATGATAGTCCCTGACCTTAAAGAACTCATAATTCAATGGAGGTGGGGGTTGGGAGTGGGGGGAAAGTAGGGAATGGACAGCTAGGGGAGATGACATTCACAAGTAAACAGGATAAAATGTGATCTGAGCAAAGGAGATATCCAGGCCAAATGTTTCAGAAAATGTGGAAGGGGAAAGGGGACAGAAGAACGGAAAAAAAAGAACCAGGAAAGGCTTAATGGAGAGAGTAGCACTGGAACTGGGCCTTGAAGGAATCAATAAAAAATTAACAAGTCTTTATTAAATGGCTACTATGAGCCAGATGCTGGGATAGGTGCTGGGGATATGAAAGACAAAGCATTTATTTATGTTCTATTAGAGGAAATGATATACATATATATATAAATACAAAACAACGGGGTAGGGATGGGATGTCATGAGGAACACCAGGAAGTCTTGTGCAGGAGGCAGCCATTGAACCAAGCTTTGGAGGCTGAGAATTCTGAGAGGTGGAGGTGAGGATGGATTTCTGAAAGCAGAGATGAGGAGGGGGAACAGCATATTCTAGATACTGACTCATGCACAAATGGCTGAAGGCAGGAGAGGCCTGGGGGACACTGGAGAACAGGTAGTAGTCCATTGGCAAGGATGACAAATATGAGAGTAAGTCTGGAAAGGTGCGTCTGAAATCACCTGGTGGAGCTCCAGGGTCAGTGTTTTAGCACAGTGGCTATGAGTAACATGGTCAGTCCTATGCCTCATGCATTTTGACAGAGGTGGGTAGGATGAACTAACAAAGGGAGAGGGTCTAGAAACAAAGTGACCAGCGAGAAGGCTGTTTCAGTTGTCTAGGAGAGAAGTGAAAAGAACTTGAACAAAGGAGGGGCTGTGTGAGCAGAAAGGGTACCAGCGTGAGAGGTGCAAAGTTGTGACCTGGACTTGGTGACTGACTGGTTGCGGAGAATAAGGGAAGAGTCAAAAATGATTCTAGAAGTTGAGTGGGAGGTTAAGCTTAAAAGAACATGCCAAATTACATCCTGGACACACTGAATCTGGGATATGAGTAAGACACGCAGGCAGATCCCAAGACCAGAGTAGGGTCAAGGGAGACACTGACAAGGTGGGCTAAAAATACCTAAAGATACCTATACACACCTTTTCAGGTAACTGGGCTTCAACTTCTTTCTTTAACCGTCTGAGCAGGAAAGGACGCAGCACTTTGTGTAAACGTCGGATAATCAGAATAGTTTCTTCTTCATTCAGGTCTACCTATTTTTCACCAATTAACACAAGAAAAACAAAACCATTATCTTTGAGGAGATGGAATTTTTGCTAAAATGCAAACACAGAAATCAATGTCAGGCAGTGTGCTAGATGTTGGGGATAAAAAGATAAAAGCTTTTGCTTTTGTCCTCAAGGAGTTTACCTTCTACAGAAGCATAAAACATTCACACAAATGGAAATAGACATGAAAATACCATCTAACTTGGCAGAGGCACCAGAAGCTTAGGGAGACACAGGAAGACAGGATTGAGTAAATGAGAAGCTAACTGAAGCAAACAATTCCAAGAGATGGAGGTGAGGAATACATTTCATGTACAGGGCAGACACAACCCAAACTAGAGATGGAGATGAGCAGTGGGATGCTGTGTGAGTGCAAGAAGGCTAGTTTGGCTGTTTGGACGACGCAGGGTTGGTTGTGGAAGGGCTTAAACAGCCAACAGAAGGGTCTACATTTAGGTAATAGGGCCCTTCGAGTTTACTGAGCAGCTTGGTGACATGGCTAGACCTCTGCTTTAAGAATCATTCTGACAGATATGTGCAGACAAACTGGAAAAGGGAGAACCTGGAGGTAGGAAGACCAATTAGGAAGCTATTGCAACCATCATCCAGTTAAGAGTGGATGCAGGTCTGCTAAACAGACGGGGCTGCATAAGTGAAGAAGGGAATGGATCTGAGGACTATTGTAGAAGTGGAATCTACAAGACTTGGCAAATGACTGGAGATGTGGGGTGAAGGACAGCAGAGAACTGATGACTCCAAGGTTGTGATCCTGTGCAACTGGAAGGATAGTGGTGCCCTTGTATGAAAATACGTGTAGTTTGAAAGAAAGTTGAGTTTTAAGGAAAAGATGGTAAGTCTGAGCTTTAGACACATCAAGACACCTCCAAGACTGGAATTCAGAAGACAGACTAGGACAGGAGAGAGAGAGAGACCTGGAAGTCAGCTGCATGATATTTGAAACCATAGGAGCTAATAAAGTCACCAACAGAGTGTAGGGTGAGTAGAGTGAGAAGAGAAGGTGGTCCAGGGCAGGTTACCCTAAGAAAATGTTAATATTTATTCAATGGTCATATAAGATCACTTTTCATAGCTCTTAATCCTATAAAACTACTAAGAAAACTAATTCATCACTGGAGACAGAGTGGTAATGAACAAGTCAGGGGAAACCTGTGTTCAAATTCTGCCTACGTTACTGATGAGTTGTAAGTTATTTAACAGTTCTAAGTGTCATGTTGCTTATCTATGAAATAGGATAGCACCTACTGCACAGGATTGTGCAGGTACATGACTCATTCGGCAAAACACCAAGTAATATACAAATGCCAGCCACTGTTATTGTTATCACCCCAGAACTTGCACAATTCACCTTTTATGAGTGCTTGCCGAAAAGGATCTCTCCTTAGCTAGCGGACACAGAAAGGGAGTTTCAAGTCGGCCAGCAGCGGTTGTGTGACTCTCGGCCAGCACCTTACCATCTCAGCTGTTACTGAGACCCTCTCTTCCCAAAGAGCTTGTGTTTATGTGAGTGACATCAACTGACACTTGCCATAGGGAGCGTCAAGAGTCTCAGCAATAAATAAAGTTTTTCCCTGCTGAACCCCTGGCAGGATCTGTTTCCTAGCCCCCACCCAAGAACTTTTGCTCTATATTTTACTCCACTACGCTATCAAGCTACTGTGCTCTGCACATACAGAAATTTTATCTACTATTAACACAATAAATAACCTTTCTATTTCCTAGCAGCTTATGTTATGTCTCTTGATAAACTGATCTCTTGATAAACTGATGGACTGTACATCGAACTGGCAGTTTTTGTCTTTTTTTACCTGGTGACTTTGAGGAGTTGCCACCTAATAGCAGCAGATCTCCATGCACAGCCAGCATGGGACTCCTGGCTTGGGCATACTTACTTTTTCTCCTGTCATGGCAAAGGGAGCGTTGAACCACTGCTCAAAGGTACTGCAGCTCTTGAAGATGGTCGGGAGGAGGAAATTGAGCAGCGCCCATAGCTCAGGTAGCTTGTTTTGCAGGGGCGTCCCTGTCAGCAGCAGGCGCCGCGGGGCTACGTAGTGTGTGTTCAGGACCTGTGTTAGCTTACAGTGGTGATTCTTCATCCTGTGACCTTCATCTACAATCATGTACTTCCAGCGAATCTGCAGATGAGACAGCAAACCAATTTAGGAAAAAGGAACTACTTGATTGTGGAAATTTGGGAAATGTCCTCTGGAGAGAGAAAGTTTTATCCTGAAGATACAAGTGAACATTTTCTATGCTAAATCTCATTCAATTGTAATCAATCCCCACAAAGGAATGTATTTTTCCTTACTTCTTGCCATGGCAAGACAACCAGTGCAAGGTAACAGAATATCACCCTGCCTCCCCACCTCCCCTCTCTCTAGCCAATCTGAGTTACTAGCATGGTATCAACACTCACTCCTGAGTAGATGATTTCCACTCCTGCATCTCCAAGTCTGCCCTTTGCTGTGTGCTCTAGACCTATGTACCTGTCTGGCAGCTCACACTCAGCATGTGTAAACCTCAACACACTCCCCTCTTCCCAAACCTGGCTCTTTCCTCCTGACTTTACAGATGTTCCTATCTGGGGCACCACCACTGACTCTTTCTCACATTTTCACAATCTTGTGGTGATCTTTGACACTTCTTTAAACAAGTTGTTCATCCTCTATCTCTTACACCCAATCAGGCACCATGAGGTTTTTTAATTTTGTCCTTTATCCTCAGCAGCTAGAATAGCACCACACACAGTAGGTACTTAATGTAATGCTTGCTATACTGGACTGGAAACCTCCTTTCCCTTTACCCACCTGTGACCTACCATCTCGAGTTACAGTGCCTTATGGGTCTTCTCATTTCTGCCCTCCCCCTATACTCCAACCTCATCTGCAAACTGCTGCCACAGCAATTTCTGATGCAAAGATCTGCTAATGTCATGCATATGTGCAAAAATCTTAAGTTGCTCCTATGGATAGCTAGTAGCTTTCTCCCCCTGAGAGACATTTCTCATCTTACAGCCTGCTCATCAGGACCACTCATGTATTCTGTGGCCTGAATCATCATTTCATGATTCATGGCTTCATCAACATGAAGATCTGACCTCCTCCACCCACTTTTCTAGCTCTCCATTATTATTTGAATACCAAAAGTATGTCTGACTAATACACTATTTTATGGAGAACTCACAAGGCAAATGCTCAGATGTAGAAGAAGCAACACAAGGATACTTCCAAGACTTCTCTTAAGAACTCTGAAATTGGTTGTGTGACATGGGAGAGACTGGCACAGGATTTCCCAGCATGGTATGCCCTCATCAGAGAAGGTACTATGCTCTATGAGCCAAGCAGAATTGAAGTAGCTCAAAAAAACTGCAAGATATGACAATTTGGAGAATCCATCCCAAATGTTCACATGGACTATTTGTGCCCAACCTGTGGTAGAGCAAACAGTTGGATGCACTGTAACTTGACTCTAACATAGCGATGTCATTTTAGTCCTCTGCAAAAATGAAGGACAACAACCACCAATTATTATTATGGATTGTTTTCCCCAATTAGAAAGAAAACTCCTTGAGGGTAGGGGACTATCTTTCTTGCATTTGTAGCCCAAGTGTTCAGCACAGTGCCTAGTACGTAACAAGCACTTAATAAATGCAAACTCTTCTTCCTGGTCCTGATGTTCCTTCAGCTTTATCTCATGACTCCCTGTCATATATGCTATATACTTCGATTCAATTCAATAAACATGGAGATACAAAGATAAACATGAAAGAGGCCCTGTTAACAAAGCAAGCAACCTCCTGCCTGCTGAACACAAGGAGTCCTCTCACATTTCTTCGTCTTTGCCTGTACTATTACCCTACTTTGTTTTCTTCCCCACTTAAATTCCTAATAACCCCTTAAAACCCAATTCAAATACTACCTTCTTGTTCACTGCCGGTTGGGGGAGGGGGGTCACATCTTACCCAAATCTGGTATCTCTCCCAGTATACTGCACAGTGCACAGTACAGATGGTGCTCAATAAACACTTGATATGTTGTCTTAGGTCTAGCCCATAAATAAACACAGAGTAGATCACCTATGTGGTGATTTTAAGAAACCAAGAGCATTTGCTTCTCAGACATCATCTTGGATGAAGTCACTGATATCTGAATAAGATGCCAGAGTGACATTTACAACTAGCATCATTCATAAGAGATACATGATTTCTCTAATGGTGGGGTGTTCACTATTCTGATACACAATGCATCTCTCAACAACTTAACATATATTTGAGAACTTTTATGGATGACGCAGACTGTAAATTCAGGAAGAGTCTGTGGGATAACAAACATCCTGCCCTGATTCTAACACTCAAAAAGGTCCATTTGGCTTTCTCCCACTCAGAGTATGGGATTATATCAACTACTCCAATCCCCTACTCTATAGTAGGGTTTATGAGAATAAATTATAATACATTAAGACATGGAAGAGTCAAGTGACACCCCCCTAGGTTTGGATCTGTTTCATATGAAGGATGGGTATCCTCTTTCATTACACTAATACCCTGGAGATGAATAACCACTAATATCTCCTGGAGTATGAAATCTACCTCTTTGGTGAAAGGGGAGGTACTGAGAGTGAAGACTGAAAAGCTCCAATTATGACTATGACTCACATTTATCTAATGTTTTAAAGTTTACAGAGCACTTTCCTTTAACATCCTGTTGAGGACAAATATTATCTTCCTTTTACATAGGAGCAGTCCAGGGCTCTTACAACAATGCCATGCTACCTCTTTGGATACAGCTACAATTTTCCGGAGGATTTGCTTAGAATTTCAAAAGAAGGTTGAAATACAGATTAAAAGATCATAGTATCAGATCTACAACTAGATGAACCTCAAATAATCTAGTCTGATCTCTTCATTTTAAAACTAGGAAATTAAAGTTGACTGATTTATCAAACCAGTGATCTTCTCACTGTGCCATGCCGGGAATATTAAGAGAAAGCAGAGATTGAAGGTTTCTGCAAGCTAAATAACTGGGTTGGGTAGGTCCAACTCTTCTGGCTTCTGTTTTTTCCACTATGTGTCATCACAGAAGTGGACAGAATGGTAGTATGAGTACATGGAATCAGGAAAGGGCCTTGAAATCTGAGCTCTAATCAAGGCATGGCTGCTTACTTCTTCTGTGACTGTAACAACACTATTATTTCTCTTATGCAAAGCAGTTTCCAAGTTTGTGACCTTGGTAAATTATGCTTTAAGGTAACTGCTTAGGAAATACTTAGAAGTATGACAGAGAATGATCAGTATATTAACTTTTTTGTCAGCTATTTCACAACTAGTCTGGGATTGCCACTGAAGAAATACAGTGAAAAAAAATCTTACCTTGGCAAGAATGTGCTTATCTTTTATAATATATTCATAAGTAGTTAACAAGACATTGAATTTTCCACTCCGAAGTTGAGGTACAAAAGCTCGTCTTGCGGCTGGAGAGCCCTAGGAAAAGCAAAAGCTGCTTAGTGGGGTGCGCAGAAGAACTAGTAGGGTAATTCTAACTAATAGGGAGAGTAAGTATTTAGATACAAGTGTCAGTTGTACTGTCTTGATAAAGAATAAAACACAGACTCTCCAAACAAGTACACACCTGCACCTGACTTTGAAAGAAGTAGCTCATACTGAATAACTACCCTCCAACCTAAGCTTTCCCCACAAGCTAGTCCAGGGCCAGAGCTCCAGATCATACTCCTGCCCCAGTAGGCCTCTGGCATGTGAAGAACCAACTTGGGAGGCTGATGAACTTGAGTATGCAAATAATCAACCTAAAATGTTGAAGGACCTGAAGGGAAAGGAATGACTTTGAAAATGTTTCCATTTTCTTCTTCCAATACAGCAGTATAACATTTAGACTCAGCAAGAAGAAATTATAGACATCACACAATTCAATCTCCTCATTTTGAAGGGAAGGAAAGTACAATGCAAAGGGTGAGTAGCTTCCTCAAAGTCACAAAGAATACAGGTTGTAAAATCAAGATCTGAACCCATGGTATCAGATGCCAAATCCAGGGCTCCTTTCACCAGATTCTGTTGACAGTTCTTGGCTCCTAACATATATATGTATATATGTATGTATATAAAACACATATAAGGACTTTTCATTCCTTTGCCTTATTTTATGAGCAAGAAGAACTTTTGAAAGAATAAGCTATAACTTACCTTGTAGGAGACCTTCACCACAGAAGGAGCCCACTTATCAAATTCATATGCCCAATTTGATAGAGTTCTAGGGAAAAAAGGGAAAAAAACTATCAAATCACATATCTCTAATAAATTATCCAAATCTACAATATTCATGAGCAGTATGCCCAGACCTGTGATAGGTAATACAATCCACAAACGTCATCACAGTGGCTAAGGAGTTCAGAGGCTAGCTGGAGAGGAACAACCAATGGACACATCGAACAAGAGCAAAACAATTCATGCCAGTAGATAGTAAAAAGTGCTGGACTGGAATAGAGGAATTCAAGGGAGAGGGACATCAATGAGGGCTGAACAGTAAAGGATTCTTAAGAAGAGACAGGACTTGAGCAGAGTCTTACTGGAGATAGGGCATCTGGACAGGCAAGAACCAAGTCACGTCATGAATGAATGTAGCATGCTTCGTGTCTGTGAGAAGACTGGCCTGACTTTCCTGATAGAAGAGATGTTCTGAGGGAGTAGTGAGAAATAAAGACAGAAAGGGCAAAGAAGCACCAGAACATGGTAGGGAATCAAAAGCTCGGCAGAGGAACTGAAGACTTGACTGTTTGACAGCAGTTCTCAGGATGAACTGCAATGACTAAAGTAAGGGAAGACAGGAGAGGTTTGTACAGTAAAGCACATGAGAAGTGATACTTTTTTAACTTTATGCCTGGACTACAATGATGAGGGCAAGAAAAACCACAGGCAAGGTTTTGAAAGGAGAATTGACAGGACTTAGTGACTAATGGGATATAGAGGAAGAAGGGACAAGGCAAGAATGACAAGTTTGGTGCCTAGGAGTATGTTTGGAGAGAAAGTAGGTTTTGGAAAAGATAAGTTTATTATTGGACCTACCTTGCTTGTCCTTCTAGCTCACCTTTCAAGTACAGTAAACTAGATACATCATATGTCCTGCTGCTTCCCTTGGTAATCTCAATGATATCTGTTGATAATATTTATTGATGACAACAGCTTGGCTGCTGCATTTTAAGGACCAAGGACCTTTCCATCTGATTGGTAGCTGAATCCTCTTACATGTTATCTTTTTCCATTAGAATGTAAGCTCTTTGAGAGTGGGGACGATCTTGGGTTCCTATTTGTAGCATAGTACTTTGTGCATAGTAAACACTTAACAAATACTTTTATTTTCCTCTCATTCATTCACCCCTAATCACCCCATACCCCCCAGTCCCTACTCTACTATCTACCTAGTCCCTGCTCCCTTCTACTGTGCCCAATTCTCTTAAAATAAGAGGTCATATTTGGATAGCACCCTTTAAGGTTTCCAAAGGCTTTTCTCAAAACAATCCTGTTAAGTAGGAAGTAACAAGAATTATTTCCATTTTGCAGTTAGGAAAACTGGGGTTGAAAGTTAAGTAATCTGCCCAAGGTCACACAGCTAGTAAATATTAGAACCTGAACTTCAGCTCTGGTTTCCTTGGTCTTAAATCCAGTGGTCTTTCCATTTTACCTTTTGTATCTCATTAACAAACTCATCCTGGATCTTTCTTAAAAAACAATATTTAATAAGAATTTATAAAATGTTATCTCATTTGATCTCTCACAACAATCCTGTAATGTATGTCATGTTATCTGACTTACTATACAGATAAGGAAACTGAGGCTAAGAGACTTGCCAAGGATCAAACACTAAGTATCTAAGAAGAGATCTGAAACCAGGTCTTCCTGAATAAAAGACCAGTGACCTACCCACTATGGCACTTTTCATAATAGCAACCAATTGAAGAAAGAGTTGTTGAACTTATTTAAATTTAAAGATTATTGTGCTATAAATAATATGATAAATTCAGAAAAGTATTGGGAAGCTCTTGTATGAACAAATACAAAATTAATGAAAATGAAGAAAGTACTGACATAAAGACAATAGCATAAATGCAAAGATCAACAAAACAATTAACATGGATGCTGTGAAATTGTAATGACTGTGTTTACTCCCAAGGAAGAATGTATGTCCTTCCCTTCTTTGCCAAAGTTGGGGACAGGCTAGGGAACGCTACATGCTACTGTAGTACTTGGATGATATTTTGTTTAGTTTTGTTGAAAAAAAAATTCCTCTGAGAGAGGAAAGAGCAAGAAATGTAGATGATATAAAACTAAAATACAGCAATAAAAACTGTACAAAGGGATAATTTGAAGAGGAGGGTTAATCAGCACGGTTATAAAGGACACAGGCAGAGGGTTAGCTTTAGAGGAGCAGAAAGGTATTTATGAAACTAGAAGCAAACATCACATAGTAGCAGTAGATCAGGTCAGAGTTCCTTATTGCTGCATTGCAATCCTACTTTTTGACTCACTCTCTGTCACTATCTTCACCAATATCTGTTTCAAAACGTTTTTTCCCTCAAACCATCTAGAAGAGTGGGGTCAAACTCAAACAGAAACAGTATTGACTTAGAAAATCAAAAATTGATATTATGTATGCAGTATTACATTTGTATTTATTTTGTTAAACGTTTTCCAATTGCATTTTAATGTGGTTTAAGCAGGACTCCTGGGTTTTGCTGCAAGTTTCACACCCCTGATCTACAACACTCTGTTCATATTCCCCCTCTGCAGAGGGCCTTGACTGTAGATGTTAAAAGGTGGGGGTGGGGAGGGAGTATAATCCAAGTATGGTGGAATAGCTTATACAAAAGCAAGGTGATGAGAGATGGAGTGTTACGTGTGAGGAACAGCAAGGATACAGAAAGAAACTAATATATACTTTATGAAGAAAACTAAGCCACACATAGGGAAGGCCATCCTTTTGAGCTCATCTAAAGGTTCAAGCTGCATGATCAAGAATGCTGGCATTCCTTTCAGGCCACACCCTCTAATTCATCCATCTTTCCCTTGACCTCACTCATCCTAAATGTATTCTCCCTTTCCTAACTGTTTCTCGACCACGCCTCCCAGCTTTCCTAGTAAATCACTTCTGCTCTGGTCTAACTTTACTCTCATTAAAGTTTGACCCTATAATTAACTGGTTCAATTTTACACTCTCCTCTATCTTTGAATCCCTTGCTCTGCTGTTCTGTTCTAATTCATTTTTTCCCAAACTCTCACCTATTTCTTCTCCACTTCTACTACTACTGAATGCTGAAGGAAGTCATGCAACTACACTTACTTGGTTCACTACAAATTTGTTATTCATTCTCAAATGGATCTTCATAGCTAAATGGAAATCCTTTTATTCCTCCTTGACAAAAGTCACCCTCCTTGAAGTACAGATTCCAAACTTTCCAAGCCCATCTAAAGCCTTCCCCCGCCACAGAGACCCCCATCTCAATTTTACAGAGCAAAAGACCCTAGATCTTGAACTTTCTCTTTGCCTCAATTCCTATCTCTTCTGCTTCCCTCCCCATCCTGTCTTCTTCTGCTCCAGGGACAGGGGAAGGGCAGACCCTATATATGGGACCCTTGATAACATCTCTTCCCACTTCTCCATCCCATCCATCTCCTCCTATTCATCGATCTCTTTTTACCCACCAGCTCCTGTCTGGATGCTTATAAACATACTATTGTCCTATGCCTCCACTTCTTTCCATAGCCCAGATCCTAGCCCCATAAATGGGAGCCCTTTACTTCTTGCTCTCCACTTGGCAAACTGGATTCTGATTCTACTATGCAAGGGTGACTGGTGAATTTTTAGCTGCTAAATACAATGGCTTTCTCTCAGATGTGCTTCTTGAGCTCTTTGTAGTGTTCTCCATTTCTAACCACACCCTCTCCTCTTGGATATTCTTTATCTTCACATCATCACATATGTACCCTTCTGATTCAAGTTCTCACTACTACTTGACCAGTTTATTACAATGATGATGATGCTAATAAAAATAACAGCTAACAAAAATAATTCTTTAACTTTGTGACACTGGCCTCCTTGCTATTCCATGAACAAGACGCTCCATCTCTGGCTGTCTGCCATGCCTGCAATGCTCTCCCTTCTCATCTCCACATATTGCCCTCTCTGGCTTCTTCTAAGTTCCAACTAAAATCCCATCTTCTACAGGAAGCCTTTGCCAACCCCTCTTAATTCTAATGCCTTCCCATTTATCCTCCAGGGTTTTCCACACAGACAATGAGGTTGATGCTCACACTGCCAGAGAGGTAGCTCCGTTTTGGGAGGCTCCAAAAGAAGAGTGTGGGACAGTAGAGGTATCATGCTGTTTACCAGCTTACCAAACTGAAGACCTAAAAAACCACCATGATGATTACACTGCTTCATGCCTGTGAAATATGGACTGCTTCCATTTGGATTATCCTGGGAAGATCCTAAAGATTACCTGGCATGATAAGGTACCAGACACAGAGGTCTTCCCTAGAGCTGAACTGAGAAGCATTCAAACTCTACTGCAGAGAGTGCAACTCCAGATGGGTTGGTCACATGGCTCTAAGGCCAAAAGACTATTTTATGGAGAGGACTCACATAAAGTAAGTGCTGGTGATGAGAAGAAGCAGTTATACTGCTACGTATCTCTGACTGTGAGACATGGGAAATGCTAGCAGAGGACCATGCAGCATAGCATGCCTGCATCAAAAAAGGTGCTGTATTCCATAAACAAAGTAGAATTGTAGAAGCACAAAGGAAATGTGAGCTGTACAAATCCAGAGCCACTCTAAAAGTTTTAACAGACGACTCACACCTAATCTGTGGTAGTTAATGCCTTCCAAACTCATATTGGTCTGATCAGCAACAGCTGAACACACCATACCAGACTCCAACATTGTGAGATCATTGGTCTTCTTCAAAAATGAAAGATGAACAGAGCCTTTGGCACTGAAACCCTTTACCGTCGGGCTCTAATTTATCTTCTCCTAATGTCATATAACCCCCAGCACATATCCAACATTCTAGCCAAAATGCCCTCCCCCTGACCAGGGACTCAATGACAATTTCCTTTAATGCTTAGCACAAAACAGATATTTGACGAAGTCCTGTTGAAATAAACTGAGGAGAGAAAATGGGAACTCCCAGGCCATATACTCTGATATTCACACTGAAGTAGAAAGTATCACTGAGAGAAAGGATGGTGCTTGGGGTATACAAGACAGGAATACAGTCCTTTATTAGTAGAAACTAATGAAACTGATGTTCAATGTTGCAAAATGAATCTTCTTATACTACCAAATGGACTTTAAAAATGAAGGAAAAAACAAACATTTATAAAAATTTCTACAAAATAAATTTAGAGTTACAGAGGTAATAAAAATATCTACTTCATATCCCCATAATTCATCTTGAAGTAATGGATATCCATTTTCCCCAGCTTTAATATGACTTGTTTCCTACAGGTTCATAAATTGCTTAAAATTTGGAGTATGTTTTCCCAAAGAGATAAGATTAAAGATTAGCAAATGGCTAGCCTAAAAAAAAAGCCCATTTTATCGTACACACACATTCATATATGCATGTATATGAAACAATATTTACAGCAGCCTCAAGTTCTGGCCCCTGGTCCTTCAGTCTTGACAACCATAACCCACTTCTTATGACTCAAGTGAAGACAAATGTATGGCCAAAAGAAATCTTAAAAAAACTTCTGGAGATTATGAAGAACCCTGGTCAAAAGGGCTTTAAATTGGAAAACAGAGGGTGAGGGAGAAAACAGCTGTTAAACAGACCAATACAGATAAACACAGTGAGTAGTGAGTATGACGCAGGGGGAAAAAGTATCCACAGAGGGGACGCAGGAAGTAACAACATCCAAGATGAGAAACAGTAATAAACCCATGGTCTCAGATGTCCATATACAAATGTAAAAACTATGGGGCAATTAAAAAATTCAACTACAGCTCTGAATAAAGAAGAGAAATCTGACCTCAAAGACATCACTTAGACTTGTTAGGAGGGAGACTAATGAATGGAACATGGACGTGGAAGAAGGAATCTTGCTCAAAAGGACAAGAAAAAGTTGTATGTAAAAAAGCCAAATCTTTTCTCATACAGCGGCCCTGAGCTGTTCAGTTCCCTAATCAAGTTTCTCCGAGTCCCTGTCTTCAATGGCATGGAATGAAAGTGTAGTCCTAATTTCCATTTCTTCTAATTCTCCTTTTGAACCATTTAAAAATATTTTTTGAATATTCTTTTGTTGATAACTTTCACAAAGAATTCTTTCATTAGAAAATCTCCATTCTCTGGACTCAGTGCTTGGCTCTCAGACTTTCTTTCCACCACCACACCTGCTTTCATACCATCAGACTTCTCCATCCAGTTCCTCAGTTTACTTAGTCCTTATACTTCTCTACTCTACTCCAATTACACAGAGGTAGTTCTACTCCTGACCTGACATCACTCACAACTGTTCTACTTCCATGTTCGTTACCTGATCATGTTTTTTTTTATCATTCCATCTTTCCTTGTGTCTCACAGCCTGTGTCCCTCTTCATCTTCCTTGTAACCCCAAAATCTCCATCACTCAATTTTCTTCCCAAGGCCATCATGACTGAAATGGTTACACTCTGGTGTTCCCCATCTCAGGGAACCAGTTCAGCTCCATCTACACTTCCCCATACTCTTGACTACCATGGACTTTGTGCTACTGATGATGATTCTGAACCAAAAAGTAATCGGGGATTGTTCTCATTACTCTCCTCCCTTGCTCCTATTCCAATGCTGCTGAAGAGAGGCGGAGAGAATTACAAATCATGCAGAGTTCACTACAAGTTTATGTTACATAATTTCAGAGGGCAACCAATGAAATAAGGCAATCCTTTTATGTAAGTCTCCCTACCGGCTCAGTTTTTCACTAATCCCAGCAGTTATTCCAAACCTTTTCATTCCTTCTCAAGTCTCCAGGATCACTCTCCTCCTTCCATTCTCTCAGGATCCCCTTAATAAAAGGATTTGTTCTATAAAACTTAGACTCCGTCAAAAGGCCACACCCCAAGACCTGGAAGGCCACATGTGGCCTCAAGTTTTGTCAGATTACCACCTCACACTCAGGGACCAAGGATATCTCCCAAGGCTCTGTCTTGAATCTTCTTTCTAGTTCCTCTATACTGTCGTTTAGTCATCTCATCAATTCCCAAGGATTCAATTATTATCTATGCAGATGCTTCCAGATCTATATATCCAGATCTATTCTCTTTTTAGTCCTGTATCACCAAGTTCCTTTAGGATTTCTTTAACTATATAGGCACCTCAAACTCAACAGGTCCAAAAACAATCTCATCTTTTCCTCTAAACTCTCTCCTCTTCCCAATTTTCCTTTTACATTAAGAGGGGAATATCATCCATTACCCACAATCAAAACCTTTCAGTATCAGCCTTTACTCCTTACTTGCCTTAACTCCACATATCAGTCTTGTTTCTACCTTCACAACATCTTTCCTTTGAGTCCCTTTTCTTAGTCTTGCAACCCACACTAACTACTCTGGTATAGGCCCTCATCACCCCAAGCCTTGACTATTCTGCAGTATCCTTCTGAATGGTACCCCTGCCTCAAGTCTCTCTCCATTCCTTTCCCAGTAGCCACCAAGGACACTTTCCTAAAGTACAGGTCTGGCCATGCTAGTCTGACTACATCCATAAACATTAATGGCATCACATTACCTCGAAGATCCAATATCACCTTCAATACCCTAGCCTTGTCCTATTTTTCTAAGCTTCTTAATACTTTATTCTGCTGCATGAATTCTATGATTCAGCTATGACAGTCTACTTGCTAGTCTTTGAACATAACACTCTATCCCTCAACTCTGTGCTTTTCCTGGTCTGTCCCCCCAAGTACCTGCAGCTCCTAGAGTATCTGCTCTGAAATTACCCTCCGCTTACTCTGTATAGAACGTGAACTCACATGATGTCAACATGAGCTCCTT
Source organism: Potorous gilbertii (assembly GCA_028658325.1). Lineage (NCBI taxonomy): Eukaryota > Metazoa > Chordata > Mammalia > Diprotodontia > Potoroidae > Potorous > Potorous gilbertii. The sequence goes on along the minus strand of CM053773.1, from coordinate 184,179,068 downwards.
GAGGACAAGGTCAATTTTTCCCCTCTCATTCTATCAGTAGCACTTACAACAATGGGGACTACTTTAGACCACAGTTAATATACTGTGTTCAGTTTGCAATGTCATAGTTGAATAATTAGACAATAATATAATTAGTAATTGGCAAAGAGACAGTAATTAGTTTGAACAAATACAGAGAAGATAAGCAGGGCTCTGAGGGCTCTGGTGTGAGGTTAAGACACATAAAAGTTAGTTGAAAGAACTAGGAATGATTAGTTTGGAGAAGAGACCATGGGGAAAGAACAGAGATGGGAGGTAAAGAAAATAGAAGACAGTTGTCTTCATGTATTTGAAAGACTACAATAAGGCTCCACTGTCTTGTTTTATTGGAAGAAAGTTGTGAATGACCATTAACTTATTAAAGCAAGAGAAAGATTATCTTGCTAGAAAATAGTAGCTTTCTCTTTTCTTCTTAGGTCTATTTTGTAGGACAGTCACTAGGATTTATATGAGCTGCATGCTAATAAAACACTATCTTTTCTATATTACAAAATTGTTAATGATATACCAAAATTACCTTTCCTATAATGTTGATGAAGTTACATCTTTTCCATCTATACTCTCTCATTAAGACCCTGGTAAACAATGGAGTGGATGTCTATGAATGCCAGCCAGTTAGGGGCTTAGTATAATAGTTAAAGAAAAAAGGTCCTCCCACTCACCTCAATCTGGTCTTTCCTTACTGTCATTATATTATGGACACTAAGCTAAATACAATCCCAGAGAGCTTTTACTTCTGCAAACTTACGAAAGAGGTACTATGATGAGGAAAGGTCCATTGATACGCTTGTGTTCCATGAGGTATGTAATTAAAGCAATTGTCTGGATAGTTTTGCCAAGGCCCATTTCATCTGCCAGGATTCCATTCAGATTATTATTATATAACGACACCAGCCACTCCAAACCCTTAATCTAAAAAGGATAAAAATGCGAACGTGGGTTAAGTAACATTAAGTTGATAAAAGAGAAAAATATATTCTGAAAAGTATCTCAAATGACAGTCCTTTTTTTGAAAGTATATTAGTGAAGTAGGAAGTAGGTGATAAGTTGGTCAAATAATAAGGAATCACCTTCCAACTTATTTAACATAGAATAACACGACTCTTTAGAGATTCTGGGAATTTTGGGGAAAATGATACAAAAAAGTATAATTATTTTTAAATGGAATATGATATCTTGCTCATGGAAATTTAAGATCTCATCAAAACAAAAAAATAATTCCTGCAACTTACATTCTACAGGGAGGAATACAACGTTTCCATATCTAAATGAAAGATAATTTGAGGTGAAAGAGAATACTAATAATTATCAGGTTCAAGAAAAACTTTCTGTAGAAGGCAAGCCCTCAAGGAATACAAGGGCTATAAGTGAGAGAGATGAGAGAGTTCATGGCAGACATGGAGGATACAGTTAAAAGGCATTTAAAAGGAACAGACAGACGCTCTCTATCTCTTAGCAAACTATCTTATGTAATGAATAAAGCAAACTTAGCCTACAATCAGTCTAACAAGAGGCATGTGCAACATAAGGTACTCACTATTCTGTCTCTCTATTGGAAGAAAATAAACATTTTATCCTGTGACCACCAGGTCACTGCATTCCATTTGTAACTATTTTAGCAGCTTAAAAAGTAAACACGGTGCTTTCAGCTAAAGAGAAAAATTATTTGTATCTAACATCTATTTGGGAGATGATGATAAGTATGGCATTTTTCAACTGCTGTTAAGGAACCCACTTTTAAGGACATATGTTAGAAGAGCAAGAGCCCCACTTAACTGATACGTGGAAAGGCGTATTTCAATTCTTTCTCTTACCTGATATTGTTTGAGTACACCATTCACCATGAGTGTAGACTGTTTGTCCACCCTTTCAGTGACTGCATGGGCCACAGCATAATATGACTGCAGACCACGAGCAAGGGCCTGGGAGACACCATACTCATCATCAACATCTTGTTTGGCGTTCCTATGGTTTCATAAAAAAAGAGGGAACAGATGCTTGATCTTTGTAATAAATATTCTATCAAAACAAATTTCTTTGGCTACGGTAATATCAGACTATACCATTGCTTTGTAATATAGAAAATTAGACACCTCAGTATGGCACTATGGCAAGAGCTATGGGCTAGCAGCCAGAGGACCCAAGTTCCTTCTCTACTACCTTACTATGTCTCCTGAGACAAAGCACTTCATCTCCAGTTTGCTCAAATGTCACACAAGCAAGGTTTGGATAAAGAGATCGCTTAAGGTCCATTCTAACGCCTCTAATCTAACTATGTTTTGTAAATTCTTGGGCTCTCAGGGTTTCGAAATATGATGCAGCAGGCCAAGGACAAGCCTAAAGTAAGTTTGAGACTTAGTTCTACCAACTGCTACCAGCTCACTTTGGCATAACTATATCTCAGTTTCTCCATCTGTAAAACAATGATTCACCACCAGTATTGAGGCTAAATCCACAAACTAAATATGGGAAATAGCCCAATGTCTCTAATTTTAAAAAAATTCACTTCTAGGCAGAAGTCAAAGAAATGCGGGGGCTTTCATGTAAAAGGAAATGAACCTATAGTGAAAAGCTTCTGAAAAAAATCTCTCTAGAAACAAATGGATCTGAATTTGGTTTGCATGTAAAATTTTCCAGAGGACTTTTACTTGAAATTGTACTTAAGTCCTATGATGGAAGGTCAGAAATAGCTGGGTTTCTAGGGTCTAGTACAAGTTAGCTATGAATCCAAAAAGATGACTTATTAGGAAAGATCTCTATTCACACTCCTATCATGCTGTGGTATCATGCTCTTATCATAATTGGTAAAGGGTGCCACTTACTCAATAATATGTCTTGCATCCACTTCAGAGACATCATCACTATCTGGATCTGGGATCTTTTTCTTTTCATCCACAGGGAGGGTGGGCTGTGCTGGTTGTGGCTGCTCTTCCTCTTCTTCCTATCAATTCAACAAAAGTCCCTCTTAGTGAGAAGCCATTTACAGTATGTGCATATGTAGACATTAAGAATATGCTATGGTTTCCATAATGGTCACCAGCTCTACAAAAAAGAATTCTCTAAGACATCTGTGCTCTAGGACACAAGAGTGGTGGACTATGACTCTCAATACTCAATATTTAAATGAGAATTCTGTCACTCAAAAACTTACTTTAAAGTGGTAGTGTGTTCTTTTCATCCCTTCTGAATAATTTTAAATTTGGTGTTATTCTGAACTTGACAAACACCAACAATCATGAGCATTTACTCCCAAACACAAGGAAAAGCAAAGATGATATAAATGAAATTACAAATTTTATCATCTACAATTTTTTGTGATAAAATCCAACAATTTAAGTTTTAAAGTTGTCCAGTATATCTTTGTGATTTTTCTGAACTTCTTCTATACATTAAAAAAAGCTTCAATGATTTTCTTTTCTTTCTTTAAATTTGGCACCACTATTATTGTTTTCTTTTCCTTGCCAAATCTCAATCTTCTGAAATTAAAACAAAAAAGTCTTGTTAACAAGTAAGCATAGTCTGATAAAAATGAACCCATGGCTTGACCATGTCATGATTTAAGTCTCATAATTCTGCATCTTGAAGCCACCATCTATTTGTAGGTCAGGAAAAAAAAATATATATATATATATTATATATCTATCTATCTATATATATATATTATCTATCTATCTATCTATATATTTAATGGCTACTGAGAGCTAAAATTTCTTCCTTTGAGAGAAATGCTTGTTTTTAGGCTTTGAATTTTTGCCATTGGAAAACGCTCTTCTTATATATTTGAACTGGTCCTTTAAATACATCTTGAGTATCAGGCCTTTCTCAGAAAAAATTTCTACAAAAACTTTTCTCTCAGTTAACTGTTTTTCTTCTAATTCTAAATATGCTTGTTTTGTCGCTGTCGAAAACACAACTGTTGATCTTATGTCCCATGAATGTTCTTCTTCCTTGTTTGCCCAAAACTCTTTCCTAACCACGGTTGTGAAAGGAATCTCTTTCCTTTCCTCTTCCTCTAATTTGTTGAAGATGTGATCTTTTACATCTAGGTAAGTGGAACCAACATGAGACACTGGCAAAAACTTAATTTCTGCCAGGCTGCAGTTAAATACTGAATCCTTACTCTAGTAAATGGGGTCTTTGGAGCTGACTTAAAACTTGTAACATAATGTTCATTTGGTTTTGGATTTTGTGCACCAAATTTACTACAGCAATAACCTTTCCTACTATTTAACAATACCAAGTAGCTCTGATGATTACAGCCTTTGTAGTATACCTCTGGTAATTCTGTCCAGATGGAGGCACTTCTCAATCTAGCTTGGTACTTCTAAGCATCTTTCCTTCACATTTTTTTCATTTTTGGTCTTTTGTTACTTTAGAATTCATGATTTTTTTCTAGCTCTATATAGTAATATTTTGGCAGTTTGATTGTTATGGCACTGAATAAGGTAATTTGGGTAGTACTGTGATTTTATTATGTTGGCATGGATCAAACACAAGCAATTACTTAAGTTATTTATGTTTGTTTTTATTTCTATCATAAGTATCTTATTAGTTGTATTCATATAGTACTGGTGTGTGTTTTGTCATGTGTATTTTATACGTTTTGTAATTATTTTGAATAAATTTCCTTCTAGGTTTAGTTGGTAATTTACAGAAACACTGATGCTTTATGTGAATTTTATATCCTGCTACTGGGTTACTGTTTTAATTAATGCTTAAGTTGAATTTCCAGGGTTATCTAAGTAGACTATCATATACAAAGAGCAGTAGTTTTTTTCCTCTTTGCCTATGCTTATTTTTTGTGGGGGTAGGATCTTGCTATATTCAGCACGTATTTCAATCATTATATTAAATAACAGTGCTGAATCAACACCCTTATTTTAACCCTAATCTTACTGGAAAGGCCTCCTGCATTTCTCTATTCCATAGATATACCTTACTATACTAAGGAAAAGTCCATTTATTCCTAGGCTTTTTAGTGTTTTTAACAAAAATGAATGCTGTATTTTTGCCAAATGCCTTCTCTACATGTACTGAAACAAATATAACAATTTTTATTGTAATTAATATAATCCCTTATGTTTGTAGTTTTCCTGACACTGAACAAAGCCTGGCTCTCTAGTACAAACTCAACTTGGTCATATGGGAAAATCTTTTTAATATGTTGCTAAGGTATCTCTAATAACATATCATTTAATATTTTGTGTGTTGCTCTTCAATAAGGATACTGATCAATAATTTTCTTTTTACATTTTGTTCTTCTATATAAGTATTGCGTTCATATTTGGATTGGGCAGCTAGGTGATGCAATGGATAGAGTTGCCAGGCCTGAAATCAGGAAGACTCATCTTCTTGAGTTCAAATCTGGTCTTAGGCACTAGCTGTGTGACTCAGAACAAGTCACTTACCCCATTTACCTCAGTTTCCTCATCTGTAAGATGGCCTAGATAAGGAAATAGTAAACTATTCTGGCATTTTTGCCAAAAAAACCCAAAACCAAACCAGACAGGGTCACAGAAAGTCAGATATGAAGGAAATAACCAAACTACTAGCACTCTTTTTGTGTAAAGAAAGAAGCTGGAAGGATCTCAAATATATATACACATAATTTTCTTGGAAGATTTAATTTGTTGTTATTGTTGAACTGTTTTACTGACTCTTCATAACCCCATTAGGGATGTTCTTGGCAAAGGTAATAGTTTGTTATTGCCTTCTTCAGTTGATTTTACAGATGAGAAACTGAAGCAAACAGGGTTAAGTAAGTTGCCCAGGATCACAGAGAAAGTAAGTGTTTAAGGTTCAATTTGACCACCGGAAGTTGAATTTTCTTGACTCCAGGCCTGGCACTTTATTCACTGCACCACCTAACTGCCCTACTGTTTAACAGAATATACTTATATATCCAGCTATTTCTGGTTTTTTTTTTTTTTTAATTTGAGTTAATTTCGTTTTTGAGCTTGTGTTATTTAAATTCTTTACTTTTTGCTCTGTTAATCTGGGCATGTTACATTATTATTATTAATATTTAAAATGTTTTGTTGCTACATAGTAGGGGGCAAAGTAGTTTATAATTAGTTCCCTTAATCTTCATTTGTTGAGAATAAAACTTTTTTTGTTATTGATATTGGCAACTGTATTTCCTTTCTTCAAAAGTCAATCAGTTAATTAGTCTTGTTTGTTTTTTTTATTTTGGGGGAAACCCCCAAGCTCCTTGCATTGATTTGTTAAGCGCTTCTTTGATTTTCAGAATTCCTACTTTGGTGCTTAGAGTTGTGGTTTTCACAAAATCTTTTGCTTTCCTAGTTTTCTTAGTTGCTTATCTAATTCACTGATTTGTTCTTTTTCAATTTTTCAGGCTCTATTAAGTATGAGTACTAATTTTCTTTAAAAGTTTGATACAAACTCTTATGAATATCAAGGTCAGGAATTTTTTCTTTGGCATTTCCTTTAAAGCTAGGTCTATATTCTTTTCTGAGACTGGACAATTTAAGATCTCATCGGGTCTTCTGATAGTTTTGAATACATTTTTTAATTCCTCCCATTCTTTTATGTTCTCGGTTTTGTTAGCAAATAACTGCATAATAAGTCATCATTAACGTTTTTATTTCTTCTGGCTTTGCCGTGTTTTACCTTGTGCTATTTTACTGATTTTTTGCTCTCTTTTTAATTAGATTAAAGGGTTCACTGATTTCATTAGTCTTTTCAAAGAACCAGCTTTTAGTTTTATCAATCATTTCTATGGGGTTTTTTTCTGCCCAACTTAGCTATTTCCTCTCTAATTTTTTGTCTCTTCTTTTATGTTTTCTTTTTTAGGTTGTTTATTTTCTCATTTTAAAAATGAATGTTCGGTTAATCTCCCCTTTATTTTGTTGTTGTATGATTTTAAATATATGACTTCACCCTGAGGACTACTTTTAACTCCATCTCAGAAATTTTGGTATGCTGTTTCTTTGTAATTTCCCTTTATATAGTTATTTCTATGATTTGTTCTTTAACTCACTCATTATTTAAGATCTCATTATTAAAAACCTCTATTTTGGTCTACATCATTTGCTTGTGGTCCTGGAACCAGTTTCTATTCTTGTTGCACTATAGACTATTTCTGCCTTTATGGTACACAGAAATACGTATATTCTTTCACTGTTCCATTTAGGAGACACCTGAAGTCTTTTGATTTTAGTTTCTAAAGAAATTTGTTCAGTCCTACAATTTACCTTTCATCTGTTAAGATTTATCCAAAACTGATAACATGATGCTGAAGTCTCCTGTCACTACTGTACTACAATGTCTTCACATAGGTCGGATAGTTTCCTTTGTGAATCTGGATGCTAAGATATTTGAAGTGTGTTAAATTTATGACTGATATTAATTTACTGTCTATGGTTCCTTTTCATGTAACAGTTTCCCTGTTTATTCCTTATTACTTTTTGAACGTTTCTTTTTGCTTTATCTAGTGCATTAACAACTCCTGTTTTTCTGGATTCACTTGTTGCATAGTAAATTTTTTTCATCCTCTCATTTATTTTGCTAACCTCTTGCTTTGACCTTGGTGTACCACTCATTCCTCTCTAGCCTCCATGTAATCCCATGAAAGAAGGATTCACCTGTAGGCAGGGTGATGTACATAACACCACCATCTGCCCCTTAACTGGTACCTCACTCAGATTTCCATCTTTACTCGTTTTCTTGTGTACATAAAGAAATAAGTATCTTACTGGTCTTTCTATTGTCATTCTGTTGCTTTTGCTGTCTTCACTTATTTATTACTCTTACATTTCAGTTGTCTGAAGTGTTCAAGAAGCAAAATCAATTTCTTCGGTACTAGTTTTCATTCTAAAATATATTAAACTCTTCTTTTTTAATAACTATCCATCTTTTGTTCTGGTTAAATTCAGATTTGCAGGATAAGTCACCTAAACATCCTGAGTTGCAAAGCACTCTGGAATATATTATTCCAGTCCCTCCTCCTTTTTATAAGGGTCTTGCATTATTTGGACATTCTTTGTATTTGAAGGTTTTTCTCCTGATGCCTTGCAGAACTTGCATAGGTTAGGTCCATGATACACAGTAGTCAATAAATACAACAATCTACTGTTTGATAAACCCAAGGACCCCAGTTCTGGGATAAGAACTCACTGACAACAACTGGGCATACAACAATGCCTGACACTATACACAAGAATAAAGTCCAATAAGTGATATAAGATATGACTGAGGCATAAAGGCTGATACTATAAACAAATTAGGGGAGCAAGGAATAGTGTATGTGTCAGATTTATGGAGAAATTTATGAGCAAACAAGAGATGAGAACATATGAAGTGCTAAATGGATAATTCTTATTACATTCAATTGATAGGTTTTTGCACAAACAAACCCAATGCAACTAAGATAAAGAGGGAAGCAGAAAATTGGGAAAGAATTTTTGCAAATAATATCTGTGATAAAGGCTTCATTTCTAAAATATAGAGAGAACTGAGTCAAACGTACAAGAATACAAATCATTCCCCAATTGGGGGAATTCCCCCAATGGTCAAAGGATATGAATGGGCATTTTTCAGAGGAAGAAACTAAAGCTATCTATAGTCACATGAAAATTGCCCTAAATCACTATTGATTAGAGAGAGGCAAATCAAAACTCTTGAGGTACCACATCACACCTATCAGATTGGCTAACATAACAAAACAGGAAGATGATAAATGTTGGAGAAGATGTGGGAGAATTGGAACACTAATTTATTGTTGGTGGAGCTGTGAGTTGATCCAACCATGTATACAAATATTTGTAGCAGCTTTCTGTGGTGACCAAGAATTGGGAATCCAGGGAATGGTCATCAATTGGGGAATGGCTGAACAAGTTGTGGTATACAAATATAATGGAATACTATAAGAAATGAGGAACAGGAACACTTCAGAGAGGCCTGGAAGGACTTATATGAACTGATGCTGAATGAAAGAAGCAGAACCAGGAGAACACTGTACACTATAACAACCACAGTGTGTGAGGAATTTTTCTGGTAGACTTAGCCCTTCACAGCAATGCAAGAACCTAAAACATTCCTGAAAGGACTCTTGGGGCAAAATGCCATCCATATTCAGAGAAAGAACTACGCAGCTGGCACACAGAATGAAGTAGAACATTTTCTCTTGTATTATGTTTTGTTTTTTCTCACAGTTTCCCCCATTCGTTCTAATTCTTCTATGAAACATGACTGATGTGAAAATTTGCTTAATAAGAATGTATGTATTATAAATCATATAAGATTGCATGCCATCTCAGGGAAGTGGGGAAGGAGGGAGAGAAAATCTAAGACTTATGGAAGTGATTACAGAAAACTGAAAACAAATAAATTAGTAATAAAGAAAAAAGTAAATAAAAGAACTTGTCTCTTAAATGAATTGTTAAATTTAACTACTCCGTGTTTTGGAGTTTGTAGCTTTGGGTTTTTTCCTGGAAGCAATCGGTGAATTCTTTACAAAGATTCAGGTGATTTTCTTACAGTATTTTCTTCATCATGGTGTTAAGTTCTTGTTTTGAGGGTTGTTTCCGTTTGTTTTTGGTGGGGAAAGAGGTTTCCTGTTGTATTCTTCTAGGAGAGCTACGATCCTTAGGTTGTTTCTATGCAACCTGTCCTTGAGACCCCTACATTTTGCTGGCATACTAAGCATATTTTCTTTTAATGTTCTTGTTTTTTGCTTCTCTTCTAGGTTGTCCTTCATTTCTGTGCATTTACATTTCTAATCTATTTTCTCTTTTGCTTCTTTGATGAGGCTTGCCAGGGCAGATTTCAGTTTTCTATTCTGTTTATTATTTTTTGCAGGGCAGAGCACAAACTCTGCTCTCATAATTCTCATTTCTCTTAACACTGAAGAACAGCATCAAGTACTGGATCATTTTCTTTCATTTTATACTATTTTATTCATAGATGCCTGAATCTGCTTATTAACTGGAAGCTTTATTTTCTTCTGTTGTTACTATTTTTCCTGCTGATTCATCTGTGTTCAAGATTTCTGAGCTTCCTTCTTCCTGAAATCACTGGTACTTTCAGAGTCTTCTCCCTACAACTTATTGTCCTTATCATCCACTTCCAGAAGCCGTCCCTTCTGACTGTAGTTTTCCTAGTGGCTGGATCTTCAAGTATCTCGGCTTCTTCCCACTGGGTAATTCATTAGCCTCTACCTTTTTCCCAACTGACTTATGGGTAGTCAGAAACGACTCCACATGGATGCTGCACTCTCTCCTTCAGGCTTGGTGAGGTGCTGTAGAGATCCACATACAGGGTGTGCTGTTTTGGTTACCAATTCCACTACCTCTGTCCCTTAGTTTTCTGGCCCAACATTGGCAGTTTAGAACATGCTTTCCCTGGCACCAGCAGTTCAAAACCTGTAAGTGCTGATGGTTCCAGGATGTAGCCCCTACCAGGCTTTCACTTCTAAAAGAAAATATGACAAAGGGTAAATGACAAACGGTGGAGGTAATGTTGGAAAACTGGAACAATGATGCAGTTAGTGGAGTTGTAAATTTGTCTAATCATTCTGGAGAATAATTTGGAATCTTCCCCAAAGGGCTATAAAACTGTGCATATTCTTTAATCCAGCAATATCACTACTAGGTCTGTATCCCAAAGAAATTTTTAAAAAAGGAAAATGACCTACATGTACGAAAAGACATATAGAAACTCTTTTTGTGGTGGTAAAGAATTGGAAATAGAAGGGATGCTCATCCACTGGGGAATGGCTGAACAAGTTGTGATACATAATTGTGATAGAATACTACTGTGCTGTAAGAAATAACAAGCAGTATGCTTTAAAAAAAACCTATCAGACTTCACACGAACTGATACAAAGTGAAGGGAAGCAATCTACATTGTAACAGCAATATTATACAATGATGACTGTGAATGATTTAGCTATTTTCAGTAATACATTGATTCAAGGCAATGCTGAAGGATTTAGGAAAATTGTTATCCACTTCCAGTCAAAAAACTGACAGGAGTCTGAATAAAGATTAATGCATACTCTCTCAAAACAATTTTTTTGGTCTGTTTTCTTCCACAATATAACTATTACAAAAATGTTTTATATGACTGCATACATATGACCTATATCAACCTATATCATACTGTTTGCCATCTCAATGAGTAGAATGTGGAGAGGAGAGAATTTGGAACTCAAATTTAAAAAACAAATGTTGAAAACTGTTTTTACACATAATTGGGAGAAGAAAAAAAGGTTGTGCTTAAGCTGGCTGTCAAGCCCTGTGCAAAGGTGAGTAAAGGTCTCAATGGCTCTGAAAAAAAGGAGGAGGGAAGTGGGCACAGGGGTGGGTTGATGTAACCCTGTGTTGTGTCCCAGGATCAGTTAGGGCAGCTTTGCTACTGGTAACATGGGAGGCAGGGGAGAGGTACTGAATGAGATCAGGGTCAGTTCCTGGGCTCTAAAATATTTATTTTAAAAATATTCTTTTGGATTCTGATCATCCTAGATCATGGAAACAGCTGAAGTTACTTTATCTTTCAGGTATAATTTCTGGTTTGGGGAGTCTGAGAGATCATAGGGATCAGAAAGAATTTCTGGTCTGCCAGCTTGCTGCCCATGTGAACCAGAGGTCTCACTGATCTGCTCTTTCCTCTTTTGCTGATAAAGCATTTAAAGACATAAATTTTCATCAGTACTGCTTTGGCTATATCTCAAAATTTTGGCATGCTGTCTTATTTTTTTTGATTTCTTGCTTCTATGACTTCTTGTTCAGTGAACCAATTCTTTAGGATTAAATTATTTAACCTCCATATAAGTGAGTTGCTTCTTAGAAAGCCCTTCAGAAAATTATGTTTCTATTACATTTTAGCCCATAAAGGATGTGTTCAAATTTTTTGTTTTCCTCAATCTTTGTATGAAATTTTTATACTCTAGGGACATGGTCAATTTGTATAAAGGTGCCACAAACAGGTAAGAAAATCCATCAAACTTAACTTTTCTAAAAGTTTACTCTGTTCCTTAATATTTGTTTCTTAAAATAAGAATCTTTTTGTGAGATTTCTATGTTTCAAAGGGTTATTTATGATTCCCATTTTATTTCTGTTTTCCTTTTAAATCAATTAACTTTTTCTTTACTTAGATGCCATGTTATCTGGAGCATAAAATATTAAGTACTGATACTATTTCTTTACTTATGATACCTTTAAATATAATGGAGTTTCATGGTTTATCCCTTTAGTCTATGTCTATTTTTATTTTTGCCTTCTCTGAAGTAATATTTTGCATTCACTAGAAGCATCACAAATTCTTCTCCAGCCCCTAAGTTTAACTGTAAGAACTTTCAATGTTTCAAATATGTTTCTTGTAAGCATTTTGTTGAATTCTGCTTCCTCATCTATTCTGCTACCCTATTCCATTTTAGGGGTGAATTAATCCCATTTATGTTCATGGTTATCATTATGTATTTCTCTCCATCATATACTCTTATAATTTTCCCTATTTTTATAAAGAAAGTGATGAAAGAGAAGGAATATGATAAACACTAGTGATTTATAATTGAAGCAATGTGCTTCTGTTTCATTCTTCCTTTTTCCCTGTCACAAATAGCAATCACTGGTTCTTACCCCTCTTTCTTTTATTTTCCCTTTCATAATCTACCCTTAGAAGTTTAAGCTCATTTTCCCTGGTACTTTCTTTCCTAATACTATCCTTTATGTTAAAACCCATTCACTCTTCTCCACATCTCTATCTTTTCAGAGTTTAATGTATTTCTACGCAAAACTGTATGCATGTGTGTTCTCAATCCTCCTCACTTCTTCTGTCTGATTCAGAGATAACAGTGACATTCACATTGGTGCCCACTTACACTAGCATTTCCTCTGTGCTTGTATCCTCTTCTTGCTTACTCCAATTATACGAAAATGATAAATTACACTTCCTTTCTTAGTGTATTTTTTTTTATTTTCTTTCTTTTCAAGGCCACCAAAACAATACAAATACATCCTCAGGTCCTCTGTTTATCTTATTTAATTCTCTTTATAACTTTTGAAGACATTAAAGTTTTGAAAACATACTGTTTCTTCTCCTTCTATTAAAATATAAACACTTCATGTTTCTCTTGATTTCTCATTTCATTCTGCTCCACTCTGTTCTTTTCATTAGGAGTGCTTGAATATCCTCAACTCCATTAAAAATCCATTATTTCTCTCTACAGGATTATTGTTAGGTTAAGTTATTTTGCACTGTAAGCTTTTATCTTTTGCTTTTAGAATATCATATCAAAAGATATCCTCTCCTTTATGGCAGTAGATTTCAATTCTAACATGATCCTGACTATGATTCCTTGGTACTTAAACTCTTTCATTGTGGAAGCCTGAAATATTGAATGGTAAATGGAGATAGAAGTTCTTCTGTACTTCAGTGCAGGCCTTGCACATAGGCTGTTGTGTCCCCTAAGTGAACTTGGACCTTGAAGACATGATAAATTCCACACAAACATGAACATCAGCTGCCTTGAGAACCTAGCCAGTTCTCCAAGGACGAACATCACGTATGTAACTCCATCGTGAGGTTTGGCTACCCTCTCAATGGACAATGTACGGGATAGTTGGCAATTAGCCTCTTTGTCGGCAGTCAACCTTTTTTGTTTGGAAGGGTTTGTTAGATCTCTGTTCTGAGGAGAACTTTGGAATCTCACCCAGGGAGAAGACACTCTGCCTGGGACCCCTCACTCCTAATTCAGACTCTGAAAGTTGTATCCTAGGATTCCCCAGCTGAGAAAATTCAGGAGTTGGTGCCTCCCTGGATTGGTGATATTTTTCTATTTCCTCTTATATCTATATTAATATTGCTACTATTATATTAGTATTAGGATATATTAATTATTGTTGCTATAGTTCTAAACTGTCCATGCATTTGCCTTTCCTATGAATCAATAAAATATCCAGCTTCTTCTCAAGTGTGTCTTATTGTAGGTGCGAATCCAAATCATAAATTTCCTTAATCACACACACACACACACACACACACACACACACACACGTTGACCTAGAAGCTCTGGATTTTGTTTTCATTTAGGAGTTTCTTTCAGGAGGTATTCTGTTATAATGGATCTGAACAGTTTTCATTTATCATTTGTTTAAAATGGTATCATAGGTTTTTTTTGGAGTTGGTTTTCAGGAACTCCAGTGATTTTTAGTTTATCCCTCCTTGACCTGAAGATACCTGCCATTTTCTTCTATTTTTCCAGCTTCTGATTTTTGTCCTAAGATCTCTTGTCTCATGGAGTTACTGATTTCTGTTTGATCCATTTTAATTTTCATTATTTGGGTAAGGTCTTTCACCCTTGTGCTGTAAACTGTTTGCTTCTTCCTATAATTTTTTATCTCATAGCTCTTGCTTAATTTATAATTCATGTTAAAAATTCCTTGCTTCATTTCATCTATCCAGTCTTATAGTTCTTGTGATCAAGCCATTTCTTCCTCTGACAGACTCTGCTTCTATTTGTTGAAGAGTTAATTCTCTTTAGAGTTGGACTTTTGGTTGTCTTGAAATGCACAAAATTCTTTTATCACAGTTGGTATCTTGTTTTATTACCTCTACCCTCAGTTCCTGAACTGGAATTTGGGCTAGGAGATTTCTCCCCTCCCCCACTTTTGGATGGGGTGGTTAGGGTCTTTTGGGTCTAGATCTCAGTTACCCGAGCTGTGTCCTTAACATTCAATACACCTCATATCTACCCTCTTTAGTACAGAAAAATTTCAGGCATTCCAGAATAGTTCAAGTTGAGAGTGGATGTTTAGGGATTTCTGGAGAGTCATGGACTTCAGGAGCCCCATACACAATGTTACATTATGGGCACTGACAGCTCCTAGTCCATGTCTGTAATCTGAGTAGTATGAGTTTTCAACTGCCCTTGAATTTTCTTATGTAAGCCTTCTGGTCTTCCTGCCCCTGAGTACAAAGTACTGCAAGATTTAGATCCTCCTGAAACATTTCTGATCTATACTGTCAGACTACCATCTTGTGAGCCTATATTCACAACTGGCTCTTCTGGAAGCACCACTTTTCTATAGCTTCTGATTGTCTTTTTGTATAATCCGAGGCCAGATAAAGACACTTACTATAGCTTCTTTTTTGATTTCTTGACCATTATTTGGTCAGGGTACTATTTCTAGGTCTTTGATGTAGTAAATGCATAAGAGTTAGGCTTCTCTGTGACCATTCACTCAGTCATCTTAAACTGAAGCTTAATGTATTGAACTTTAAAGCCAAATCTCTCCACAAAAGAAAGGCAGGTTCTAGTTTTCTATACTTTTCCCCCCCAAAACTTAAAATTTTGTTTAAAATTTGTTTAAATATTGTTTTCCAGAAAATACTGTGGCTTCAGTTCTAATGATGATCGGTTATTCAAACATTCCTTAGTTTAATGACTGACTGTAGCAAAGAATTGTGGCCAACTCTATGATTATAACATCCTTTAAAATTTCAAAGACAGTGGTTCTCAAATGACAGGCACTGTTTGTCACCAGGCCAATACTTACTTTTTCCTGTTTGACCTGCTATAGCTTCCACTCCCTGCTGGTAAAGTCCCTGAAACCTAGAGTCCCCTCACTATCAAAATGAAACAGTAAGGTAGAACTTTCGTAAATGTCAGTGCTACAATCCAACAATTATTTTAAAAAGTCAACAGATTTAAGTTTTAAGGAACTAATTCTTACCTCCTCTTCCTCTTCTGAACCACTCTCTTCACTGTCAGATCTTGGTGCTACTTCATATCTAAACAGTGAAAAATGTTCATGTTATTATACACACACACACACACACACACACACACACACACATAGATGTAGATATATATATCTATCTATCATATATAGATAGATATATATATCTTATTACAAATATTAAGATAAACTGATTCAGGTATTTACGAATGTGAACAAAACATCTTATTAGAATAAGAGTGATAAAACAACTCAAGGACTAGTCAGTGCTATACAGAACTGTCTTCTTACATACCCTGGATTCATCTCAAGCCACGCCTCCAATTGTCCTGCTTTGGGGGCATCTGTGCCAGTGAGGATTTTCCCACTTTCTACATGGATCACTTTCACAGGGAGATCACTCATCTGACTGGTTTCATCCAAAGGCTGAAAAAAAGACCCCAAAATTTTGAGTTTCCACATCCACCTTAAAAAGTTACCTTAAATATCCAAAAGTGACAAACTGAACTTGAGTAAATTTATTCTGAAATATTCTTTCCCCATCCAACTTTCTAACAAATATTTTGTTTCTAATTTTCTATTAATTATTCTATTGTTATTAAAATATAAAGTATATTTATAGAATTTCCTATCACCTATATACAACCTACTCAATTTCTGAAATACTATTGTCAAATTTCCTCCAATTACACTTATTTCTAAAAAATGCTTATAAATGTCCCCACTGTTTACTGCAGAGCCAGTCTTCATGACAACACCAGACAAAGCTGTAAATTCTGAAAAGGTACCCACCTTTAGAGTTGACTATAAGTGTTCTCTAGGATTAACAAAGTCCATAATAGCCACTTTACTTATTGCTTAATTTATTACTATTGCAAAAGTATGAAAAAACTACTTATTTGACTCTTAATTATATTTACTTTGGTCACTATTTATAGCATTTTCCTCTAATCTTTCCCAAAAATGGAAAAGAGGGATTTTTTTTTACTGCAGCGAAATGCTGACAAATATTTTTCTAATGAAAAATTTAATATCATTATATGTTTAACAAAATATATTGTTTTATTAAAGAATTAGGTTAGGTCAAGTTATTTTTTGTAAAAATAAAATAGACCCAACTTTCCAATGTTGGCTGATAATTCAATTTTCTAAAAATCTGTTTCCTAACCTCGCCATCTGGTCCAATTGCAGGTGTTTGTCCTTCTGCATTCTCTGCCTTCTGGAATGAAAAGAATAAAAGTGATTCTAAAGCACTGCTGATGGCTCAGGAAAAACAAATACCTGAAAATAAAATATAACCAAAATAACAAATAGAAAAATTGATACAAGTCTATTTTACCTTCTTTTTCTTTTTCTTCTTTTTTTCCTTGGCAACCTGTGCAGCCTTGTGTTGTCGGACCAATTCTGTAAGGTTAGCCACATATTCATCCGTCTGCTGAAGGAGGTATGCTAGGCGCTTATCTTTCTTCTGGTCAATAAGCTTCCTATATCCTTCTTCATCTTCAGCCTACAGAAATTATAAGTTAGCTACTCGGAGCAGCATTTGCAAAAAGAAAGACTCCATTATGACTGAAAATGGTAACACAAGCCAAAGAGATTCCACTCCCTTCCCCCACCCAAGACAGGGCCTGCAAGACTTTTACCATCAGTCTTCGCATCCTCTCCTTCTCAATCCGCTCGTTCTCTTTCTTCTGCTCCCGCTCAGTATTGGCGTGGTACGTAGCCACTGCTTTTGTAAGTTTTTGGATTTTGCCAGTGACAGATCGATGGTACTCTTTGAAATCCTTGGCGTGTTGAAGAATGCTATTGAGGTATTCCTGAAATACGAGACCAGGACGTTTAAAATTCTACAGAAATTCTCAGACAGACAGAGAACAAAATGATAATAATTAACACAAAGTGAGTGAGTCTTTGCAGTAGGCGCCAATACCTGGGGAGCGCGCTTCTTACTCCCAGGGCACTGATGCTGTGAGTACGGAGGCAAGGAGGAAGCACATATCACATCCTACTGCCTGGCCTTAGGTCATTATCTTCCAAGAGCCCACTAATGTTATACCCTTCTCTCTCTCAAGACTACACCTGGGTGGGGTAAGCTGGCTATCTTGAGGATCCACACCACAGAGAATTCAGTAATTTAGAGTTATGACTATAACACAAACCAATGTTTCCTTTTCAGGGCAGCTTATTTAGAAGTTTTTATTTCTCTGAATAAGTTTCAATAACTGTCAAGATGCTTGACTAGGACACATAAAGCAGTGGTGCTGATCCAAGGAAACACATACAAGGAGATATGGGATTGTTTCTAAGATTCACCTGGTGCTTTTGCCGGCGCTTCCGCTCTTGTTCAATCTTTTGCTGCTTCTCCAGTTTCTCTGTTATTCTAGCCTCACGAAGGGACTGCCGCTTACTGCGTTTGTAAGCCTTGGCATTCAGTGCAGTTTCCAGGGCCGTGTCTCTTCTCATGCATACCACAACTTCCTGACGCAGCTTTTAAATAAGTTCCCATTTTTAAAAAATTAGATACAGTAAGTAATTACATCATAGTCATAATTACACATTAAATAATAGTCATAATGCCACCAAAGATTGGAAATATTTTTTTCACTGCCTAAAGCATCAAATTTAAGATGGTCCCTGGTAAATAATTAAAAAGATCACAAATACAAATTAGGAGCACAGTATGTGTACTCAAATGAGAAAACAACCTTAATTAGGATGCCAATTTGTTTTTAGCACCACACAATTTTTTATTACTTATATCACATTTATGAAATACCATAAAAAAATAGTGAGATCGAGAACCAATTTTTAGACTTCATCTCTGTCCTAAACCTGACATTACAGGGGAAATGGTATAACTGCTCTTCACCAATAAAGAATATATCTAGAGTGAATGCTAAAAGAAAGGAAGAGTCTATACAGCTAACAGCTGAGCATGTGTGTTGGGGGCATGTTTTAAAAGGTTAATTATCACTGTTTTACTTCACTGTAATGCCAATAATCTACATGCAACTATTGCCTTTACCTCCAACATGAATTGAGGTTTTTTTTGGTTGTTGTTTTTATTTTTTATTGTAGGGGGATTTAGAGGGAGAAGGAAGGTAGACATAGTGTTGAGTCACCACCACTACCCACCCCCAAAAAAAGAGGGTCACTGAATGATTTTTTAAATGCACAAAAGAGAAAAGAAGAAAATTCATAAGGAAACAGGAGAAGCAGGACAGTTATGAAAGTAACATGATTAATTTGTTAAATACTTTAAAAAACCCAAATTGTATGTAATAGTTTCATGGTTTTACATACATAATCCTTTTCCTGTTCTACTTTGCATATGGAAATGTTCTTTTGGAGGGAGTTTGTTGAATTCAGTATTTTTAAAAAGTTTAATGCAATAACTTGCCTGAAATCCTCCTCCCCGCTTAAATTCAAAATTCAGGTTCACTCAATGCTGACACAATGGCTCAGTCTCAGGAATGTTTCATTTCCGGGGTCTGTCCCTACCTGTCTCTGGAAGTTTAGCAGTCTGAGTGCTTTGAGTTCAATGGTTGCTTTTGTTCTCAAGTCTCCAGCTAGGGACCCAGGAAGGTTTTCAAGCTCCTGAATTCGATGGGCAATTCGGGCCTGTAATCTGTTGAGAAGCCAACCAATTTACATATGGAGTGAAGGTATAAAAACTACTTTTGCTATCAATATTTACTCTTGCTCAAATAATTTAATAAAGGACTTTCCAAAAACACAGTTTCTTAAATTTTGCCCATAACCAGTGCAAAAAATGCTTTAGAAAAACATGTTGTACTATGAATGGATTGGCACAACATAGTTCATTTTAGAAGGACTCAAATATACCATCAAATTATGGCTTTGGAAACAAAATGACATAAAGTAAAAGCCTTATATATTATAGCATGGTTTGCTCTTAAGATGGTAATATAAGATCAGTTAAGAGGAATTTCTTCAATATGCTACTTTAATACTGAAGTGTTCAGTGCCCTAACACTGGAACTCTTCTGACTGCAAAAAGCATAGATTTCCCAAGATAATACCACTGCAAAATAGAGTACTGTGTAATATAATACTAAAGACTCAGAAATTAACATCTTCATAGCCTGGGAAAGATAAATACAACCTTGAAGAATGAAAACCAAAGGAGCCTTACCTATACTCTCTCTCCTGCAAAATCTCTACTGGATCAAGTCCTCTTGGCTTCTGGATTGGAGTGATTCGATTCTGTTTCTGATGAAGTTGAACCATAGGGGCAGGCTGGGCTGGCTGCCCAGGGGACTGTGTCTGGGGTGGCATGACAGGAGAAGCTGCAGGAGGTACTGCAGGGGGTGCTGGTGAAGGGCGCCCAGTTGGCTGGGGAGGAATCAGTTTTTGAGGTGTGCTAGTAGGGGCTGCAGCATTTGCCATGGGTCCTATTTAAGAGTCAAAACAGAAAAAAATGAACTATTTGTGACAATTTGCGTAACCTAAAAATCTTTAAATGCAACTAAAACAAAAAATGTGATTAAAATCCAAATATATAAAAATCTAAATTCATACTGAAAGGAAAAAATAAAAATTGTAATAAAACAGTAACAGATTTATGTTAAAAAATTTCTATTTTTGTTATGATACTTCAATGGATCCATGTGATCTAAGTGGGTGCAAACAATACTGACTACAACCCTCCCATAGCAGTTTCTCATTTTGTGAAACTCTTGTCCAAAACTTCACAGAATCCTCTTCAGAATGGTTATCCAACGTTTTTGGACCTTTTTGTAGGTTTCTCTTTTCCTCTTTATTAGCAGAGTTGCATTTACAGCAATCAATTTGACAAGCCATTCACTTGAACTTAACTCTGGTTTCTACAATGGCTGAGCTCCCTAAACATGCAAAGAGTATTCATGAAGTTAACATCAGTAATCACAAACTCCCAATAAAATGGAAAAGGAGGAATAATCTCTTCAATAAAATAAGCTGTGGATCAACAGGTAGTTTCTAATTGTACTTTTGATTAGCATGGAGTACACCTCTCCTCACCACTTTGGCTGAGATGGCCCTTGTTTAAGCAGCACCAAATGCTTGCAAAATGTTTTACATCATCTTATTTGGTTCCTCAACAACTCTTTAAGGTAGCTATTTCACATTATATTTCGCACATTAGGAAACAGATTCAGGAAAGTTAATGTCACATTGCTCAGGGTCACATAACTAGGAGTGGAGGTAGGATATACAGAATATGGATCTTCTTGACTCCAAGACCACACTTCATTCATCAGAGATACTGCCTTTTACGGTATAATCTCAACTATATAATTATTACACAGAGATGCAGAGGCAGTAGCTTAAAACATTACATACATACTTAATGAACCAATCAGCTCAATCTGTGGAAACAAAAAAATCAGACCAGGGTCTTCAACAGTAACAACAATAAGGGTTTTATTTTGTATTTTTTAAATGCCTGTACCTTAGAACACAGTTTCCACAATGGGAAAGTAGTGGCATTTACTCCTTATCATGAACAGTGACTCAGTAAAGTTTGCGTACGCATGAGAGATGAGCCAGGCCATCCTCTTGGAATTCCACCTCGTCTTATTGTCAGTTTTAACGCAGATTCGTTAAGGATTGAGACAATTTTACTTGTTTCTTTGAAAGAAACATCTTGACTCCAAAAGCACTGTGGGATTATGTGGTCACTACTGTACATGTAGCCAAACAACAGGATGAGCAAAAAAAGGGTTCCTTCCTCTCATTCTCTTGCCAATGTGGAGATTTCAGAGGGGCATGTGAACTCTCCAGTCAATGTATCTCATATTTATCACAAGACCACCCATTTTATTTTCCAGGCAGAAATCTCTTTTTTTTTGCTACTTTTTTCGTGCAATTTTTGGATGATAATAGATTCTAATCATGACTAAAAAACAGTAACAACATTTTCTTCTACTCTTGCTGTTGTGGGTCGGCCTTACTATCCATACTTCTATGTATTCTTTATACATGGCATTTTTTTAAACAATATGTTAATATCTCATTTTTCTCAGTTACTGGACATGTAGATTGTTTTCAATTTTTCACTGCTTCAACTGGATGTGAACATTTTTGTATTTCTTAAAAGCCAGGGCTTTCTCTCATTCTGTCCTTTGTACCCTTAGAAATATATTTAGGATATAGTCTAGCAGAAGGATCTTTGTACAAGGGAATGATCAATTTTGTAGCTTAATCTAAACTGATGTAGTGAAGTGAATTTCACTTTTGCCTAAGACATACAGCTGCATCAGTGGGAACACTCTTCAGTTTCCTCCTCTGTAAAATGGGGATCATAACAATACCTACATCATGGGGATTCGGTAAAGGTGAAAAAGAGCAGTGTAAATTGTGAAGTACGAGATAAAATGTGGCACATTATTATGTCACCTGAGTAATGTATGAAGAAGTAGAAAGACAGATTTAGATTTGATGTAAAGAGAAAATTTTTTTAAACAAGAAATATCCTAAAGTAAAGCAGATGCCTCATGAGGTAATGAGTTGCTCCTCACCAGAGGTCTTTAACCAAAGACTACACAATCATTTTTCTGGCATGTGGAAAAGGAGATCAATTCTTCCTCTTGTAAAGTTTGGAATGTATGGGCTTCTGAGGTCTGTTCAACTGGATACCACTCTATTGGTTCGCATAAAACAGACAAAGATTTTGTCAAAGGCCTTTCGCTCACTTTCTGGGAAAAAGACAGAAAAGAACTGCCAGGGACAAGAAGGCATGGAGGGATTCTCAGGTACATCAAATGGAGGAAGCGCCTATACTGATGAGGTCGTGGATCCATTGTGCTATTACTACTCATTATGACACTGCTCTTCCAAAATGCGTAGATCACTTGTTTACAAGCCAAGAAATAGTATCATTGAGTCCTTGATATCCCACAGGCTATTAACAAAGAATTCTATCATTCTTAGTTAGTTTTGCAAATTTAGTAAAATTAATCAAGATTTCTCTAATTATTGGTGAGGGTGAACAATATGAACAATTTTCCAAGTGGTAATTAACAATTTATGCTTTCTCCTTTGAATGCTATTCATAAAATCAATTCACCTCGGATAAGACAAGCTGTAACTAGAAAAAAAAACTTTGCATCAAATATCTCCAATCATTTCTTAGATATATTTCTATATTGAAGCTATATAGGCAATAAACACAAATATGTAAGACCAAGAGCCATTTCCCAACAGATAAATGGACAAAGTATATGAATAAACAAGTCATAAAGGAAGAAATGGAGACTACTTAATAATTACATTAAAGACTGCTCTAAATCACAAAAAATAAAAGGAATGTAAATCTCTGAGGCTCCACCTCACACGTAGCAAAGATAACAAAGTAAAATGACAAAAACTGACAATCAGTGTTGGAGGGAGGTGAAAAAGAGAAGCACATTAATACCCCCTGCTGGTAGAGCTATGATTTGGTCCAACCATTCTTGAAAAAAATTTATAATTATGCCAAAAAACAATCAAAAATTTTGACCCAAAAATACTACTGCTAGGTATATAACCCAAGGAGGCTAAAGACAGAAACAAAAGTCTCATTAATAACATTAATTACTGAAGAGAAGTGAAAACATAAGAAATACCTGTCAAGTTGGGAAACAAACTGAAGTACAGGACTGTAATGGAACATTACTTTGCCATAAGAAATTAACAAAGCAGTAAGAAACCAATATACACACTGACAAAAATAATTTAAGGGAACAGATCAAAAAGAAAATCTCTTTCAGTTTCTAAGATCCTATGAATTCTGGGTCATTAATAAGGAACAAGACTGTTCCAGAAGAACCAAAAAAAATGCATCTTCTTCCCTCCTTTGCAGAGGTGGGGAACTATGCTGTGGAACATTGCAAACACTGAGAATCTGTTGGTTGTTTTATTTTTTTTATCGTTTTATTAATTGCTAAGAAGAACGGCTCTCTTGTTAGGAGAGGGATATATGTGAAAATGAAGGTGATACCTGAGCAATTAAAATGACAATTCTACCTAAATGAATTTATTTATTCAGTGCCATACCAATCAAACTACTAAAACATTATTTTTTGGAGCTAGAAAAAATAATAACAAAATTAATCTGGAAGAACAAAATGTACAGAATATCAAGAGAATTAACAAGAAGAAATGCTAGGGAAGGTGGCCTTGCCATGCCAGATCTTAAATTGTATTATAAATCAGCAATCATCAAAACCACTTGGTACTGTATAAGAAATAGAGGGATAGATCAGTGGAATAGGTTGGGTACACAAGACACAGTAGTCAGTGACTATAGCAGTCTACTGTTTGAAAAACCCAAGGATTCCAGCTTCTAGGGTAAGAACTCAGTCTGACAAAAACTGCTGGGAAAACTGGAAAACAGTGTGGCAAAAACTGAGCATACACCAATGCCTCATACCATATACCAGAATAAAGTCCAAATGGGTATACAATCTAGGTATGAAGGCTGATACAATAAACAAATTAGGGGAGCAAGGAATAGTTTGTGAGATTTATAGAGACCAAACAAGATATAGAAAACATTATGAAACACAAAATGGATAATTTCGATTACATTAAAAAGAAAAGTTTTTGCATAAATCCAATGCAACCAAGATTAGGAGGGAAATTGTAAACTGGGAAAGAATCTTTACAACTAGCATCTTGTGATAAGGGTCCCATTTCTATAATATATAGAGAACTGAGTCAAATGTACAAGAATACAACTCATTCCCCAATTGATAAATGGTGAAAGGATATGAACAGGCATTTTCAGAGAAGGAAATTAAAGCTATCTATAATCATATGAAAAAATGTTCTAAATCACTATTAGAGAGATGCAAATCAAACAACTCTGAGGTATCACACCACACCTATCAGATTGGCTAACATGACAAAAGAAGAAAATAATAAATATTGGAAAAGATGTGGGAGAATTGGAATACCACTTCATTGTTGGTGGAGCTATGAGCTGATCCAACCATTCTGGAGAGCAATTTGGAACTATGACCAAAAGGCTATAAAATGTGCATACCCTTTGATCCAGTTATATAGCTCCAAGGGCTATATGCCAAAGAGATCATAAACATGGGAAAAGGACCCACATGCACAAAAATATTTATAGCAGCTCTTCTCATGGTGACCAAGAATCGCAAATCGAGGGGATGCTCATCAATTGGGGAATGGCTGAATAAACTGTGGTATATGAATGTAATGGAATATTATTGCGCTATAAAGAAACGGCAAACAGGCAGACTTCAGAAAAATCTGGAAAGACTTATATGAACTGATGCTGAGTGAAGTTAGTAGCGTCAGAAGAACATCATACCATACACGGTAACAGCCATAGTGTATGAGGGCTGTTTAGCCCTTCCCAGCAATGCAAGGACCTAAAACATTTCCAAAGGACTCAGGATGCAAAATGAAATCCACATCCAGAGAAAGAACTATGAAGTCAGAATGCAGAATGAAACAGACCATTTCTCTTTTGTTACATTTTGTTTTTCTCATGGTTTCTCCTATCGTTTTAATTCTTCTATGCAACATGACTAATGTGAAAATGTGTTTAATAGGAAAGTACGTGTAGAGCTCATATAAGACTGCATGCCTTCTTGGGGAGGGAGGGGAAGAAAATTTGGAGCTTATGGAAGTGATGATTGAAAATTGAAAACAAATTAATAAAAATAAAAGAATATCAAGAGAATTAATGAAAAGAAACTCAAAGGAAGGTAGCATAGGCATACCAAATCTAAAACCGTATTATAAAGCAGCAATCATCAAAACTACTTGGTACTGGCTAAGAAATAAAAGTGGTGGATCAGTTGGACAGGTTAGGTACATAGGACAAAATAGTCAATGACTATAGTAATCTACTGTTCGATACACCCAAAGACTCCAGTGCTATCCTACTGATATTCTTTACAGGAAATTGGGGGAGAAGGAGATAAGCAGGGTTGGGGGGGGGGGATGACGGAAGGGAGGGCAATGGAAGGAGGGAGTAATTTGAAGTCAACA
>CM053773.1:184100426-184152819 GCA_028658325.1 Potorous gilbertii | reverse complement strand
AAGGGAGGGATGAAAGAAGAGAGGGCAGATTGGTGATATGGGTAATTAGAACGTTCAGTGTATTGGGGAGGGGGGAGGGGACAAATGGGGAGAAAATTTTTGAACCCAAAATCTTGTGAAAATGAATGTAAAAAGTTAAATAAAAAAATTTATATATTAAAAAAAATATGGCTCAGATCCCAGGACCAGATCAGCGTACTGGTTCCAACCTCCAGCCCAATATAAACAGAACAAACACTGAGCATGTACAAAAATATTTATAGCTCTTTATGGGGTAACAAAGTATGGGAATATGAGAGGGGTACTCATCAATTAGAGAATGGCTGAAAAAGTTAAGAAATGATTAAAAGGATAGCCTCTGAGAAACCTAGTATGACTTATATGAAGTGATGCAGTGAAGTGACTAGAACCAGGAAAACAATTTATACAAAGACAACAATATGGTAAAGAAAAAACTGAACAAATCAGGGAAATCAGATGAGTGTAATGACCAACCACAATCTCAGAAGACTAATGAAAAAACAGGCTATCCACTTAGTGAAAGAGAAGTGAAGTACTTACAAGTGTAGGATGAGATATGGTTTTTCACACTGATTAGTGTGGAAATTTGTTTTGATTGACATACATGTTTGTTACAAAGGTGTTTTTCTTTTGTTCTCAATGGCGTGTGTTTGTGGGGAGTGTTAGAAGTGAATTTTTGCTGACTATAAAAGATAGTTTTTTAAAAAAATTATGGTATGTAAACATGCAGAATACTGCTGTGCCATAAAAAATAACAAAGAGAATCATTTCAAAGAAATCTACGGAAGGAGTGAAATGAGCAGAACCAATTCATAGAGTAACAACATAACAGACAAACAACTCTGAAAGACTTAAAAACTCTGATCAATGTGATGAATGGCCATTTTCCCAGAAGACTAATAATGAAGCAGGCTGCCAGCTCCTTGACAGAAACCTTGATGATGGACTCAAGATGCAAAATGAAGCATACGTGGCCAACATGGGTAACTCATTTTCTTGATTATGCGTATTTGTTATAAAGGTTTTGTTTTCCTGTCTTAATAGAGATGGCAGAAAAGATAAAATGCTTATAAATGGAAAAAAAGGTATTTAGAAAAAAGAAATAATCACAAAGACAGCATGGAGTTATCAAACTAAACGCTCTTATCAGACTAACCTCAAGGTCTATCAAGATGATATTTCTATCTCTTTTTGCTGGGCTATGTTGGCAGTAAGCAGAAAAAATGATTACTTATACACTTTTAAATGCCAACCACAGGGATATGCATTCTTGTTAGAGGATACTGGGAACCAATGATGTTTCTAAAGTAGGAAAATGATACCATAAGACTTATGCATTAAGTATATTTGCTACAGTGGGTAACACCAATCAGGCACCTGTACTAAATAAATTAGGTATAAAGATGGTAAACCTTGGGAAGCAAGAGAGGATGGTAGTGAACTATCCCAGGCTAGAAATGAAATAAGTCAAAAGTTCAGGAGCAGGACTGGGTCTGTGAGAAGCTCCTTTACTTCCAGGCTCAGTGAGATGGAGAGACTCAATCTTAAAAGAAAAAAAAAATTTTTAAATTAAATCTGGCAGCTATGTAGAAGGTGGATTAAGGTTTTAAAGAGCTTTCCTTAACCATAACCCTGTACAATTAGGCTGTGCCAGTACTGCTATCCCCACTTTATAGACAAGAAAACTGAGGCCCTGATAGGTTCAGTGATTTAACCCAAGATCACAAAGCTATTAAATGCCTGATACAGGATCTGAATTCATCTTCCTAACTCCAAGTGCAGCCTTATCTAATATGCTATGCTGCATATCACTGTCCCAAATGTAGACCCTCAGTACTAAGCAAAGTGGACCACTCTAGCCCCTTGACAATTCTTTTCTTTTTTTCCAACATAAACTTAGTTTTATCTCTGAAGGAACACAAATTTGTTTCTTTAAGTATGAACATATTTAGTATGGTTTGATCTCATTTTTGTTGAGGCTGGCATCTTGTGAATCCCTACAGCCTGGATTGTATGAATCTTTGTCAATATAGTCTAATTTCTTAAGATACCCTTCCCCAAGCAGGTGGTTAGTGGTATGGCTTGGGAATGTGCCGTGATTAGAGAGTTCTTTGACACTTTTTTACTGAAGCTCTGAACTTCTGGCTACTTTTTTTTTTTAAAGAATTAACTGTTCTGAGCCCAAAGGCTAACTTTCACCTCTAGCCCTATAAATGTTTGTTGCCCTAGATTTCTCTCACTATTCTGGCCTGCTGAGATTTTTTTTTTTATTCTGCCATTCACTGCTGTTTCTCCCCCTATGTTTCCTTTTATCTGACAAAGTTAATGGTTTCTTCTAAGTTATTGATAAAAATATTTATTAGCACAGGGACCAAAGACAGATTTTGTTCCTAGAATTCTCTTTCTGGGTTGAAACTGGTCCATTGTTATTGCTGCACTGTTTTCAGTTGTGTCTGACTCTTCATGAGCACATTTGTGGTTCTCTTGGCAAGATACTGGAGTAATGTACCATTTTCTTCTTTAATTCATTTGACAGATGAGGAATCTGAGCCAAAAAGGGTTAAATTACTTGGACTGGGTCACACTGCTAGTGTCTGAGGCCAGATCTGAACTCAGGTATTAATGACTCCAGGCCCAGCACGCTATTCATTGTGCCACCTACCTGCCCCACTGACCCATTAATAACTTTTTAAATCTAGTCATTCCCCCAATTCTTAATTTAACTGTATTTTCCTGTAGCTCACAGCTATTGATCTTACCCATAATGATAATAAAATAGATTTTGTCAAGTGCCTTGCTGAAATCCAAATACAACAGGTCTACAGGGTTTTATTTTGATGCTAACATTATTTGATTTTTTGGAGCCATGCTTTCTCTTCCTTGTTATAAACTGACAAGGACTAAATACTGCTTTCTTAGCAGTTTATTTACTATCATAAAACTTCAATTGTCAAGTCCTTGTGAAGGTATGACACTGAACATACAGCTGTCCAAAACTTGCTTACAAATGACACCCTTCCTAAAGCAGAACAAAATAAGTCTATCCTCATGCAACTTCTATATAGTATAAGCAGCAGCTGCAGCTATAGAACAAAGTGCTTTCAAAGATATCTTGCAATTTACTCTACTGCTCAGAATCTCTAAACTCAGTTTTAGCCACCATAACTTTAGCATGCAGCCCCACAAGCTACCACCCTTTGTATCAATCACAATGAAGCGACCATTATTAGTAAAAAGAAAATGTTTTACTCAATTAATTTCCTACAAAGATTAAGAACTTTGTAATACAATTTGAGATCTAGTAGAGCTAGACCTCCTTCCCTAGCATTTCTTTTCATTAGTTCCCTTCGACCTTTCATTCTTCCAGATGAATTTTTATATTATTTTTTCTAGCTCTAGAAAATAACTGTCTGGTAGTTTGATTGGTATGGCACTGAGTAAGTAAATTAATTTAGGAAGAATTGTCATTTTTATTATATTAACTAGGCCTACCCATGACAACTGATGTTTTTCCACTTACTTAGACCTGACTTTATTTGTCAGAAAAGTGTTTTGTAATTGTGTTCATATAGTCCCTGGGTTTCTTTTGGCAGGTAGACTCCCAGATATTTTATAGTGTCTACCGTAGCTTTACATGGGATTTTTCTTTCTATCCCTTGCTGCTGGGCTTTGTTAGTAATATATAGAAATGCAGATGATTTATCTGAGTTCATTTCGTATCCTGCAACCAAAGTTGTTTGTTATTTCAAGTAGTTTTTTACTTGATTTTCTGGGATTCTCTAATTATATCATCATATCATCTGCAAAGAGTGATAACTTAGTTTCATCTTTGTCTATCCTAATTCCTTCAACTTCTTTTTCTTCTTTTATTGCTACAGCTATCATTTCTAATACCATATTGAACAACAGTGGTGATAAAGGACATCCTTGCTTCACCCCTGATCTTACTGGAAATGCACCCAGCTTGTCCCCACTGCATATAATGCTTGCTGGTGGTTTTACGTAGATACTGCTTATTATTTTATGGAAAAGTTCTATTTATTCCTATGCTTTCCAGTATTTTCAATAGGAATGGGTATTGAGATAATCATGTGGTTTCTGTTAGTTTTGTTCTTATGATCAATATTGCTAATAGTTTTTCTAATATTGAACCAGCCCTGCATTTCTGGTATAAATCCTACCTGATCATAATGTATTATTCTCGTGATAAGTTACTATATTCTTTTTGCTAATATCTTATTTAAAATTTTTGCATCTATATTCATTACGGAAATGGGTCTATAATTTTCTTTCTCTGTTTTGACTCTTCCTGGTTTAGGTATCAGAACCATATTTGTATCATAATTTGGAAGGACTCCTTCTTTGGCAATTTCCCTAAATAGTGCATATAGTATTGGAATTAACTGTTTTTTAAATGTTTTGATAAATCCATCTGGCCCTGGAGATGTTTTCCTAGGGAGTTCATTTATGGCTTGTTCAATTTTCTTTTCTGAGATGGAGTTATTTCAGTCCTCAACTTTCTCTTCTGTTAATCCAGGCGATTTATATTTTTTAAATTTATACATTTATACAGTTTAAATGTATGGGTATACAAAGTAATTTCTAATTATTGTTTTAATTTCCTCCTCATGGAAGGTTACTTCACCCTTTTCATTTTTATACTGGTAATTTGGTTTTCTTCTTTCTTTTTTTTAAAGAGTCCTCACATGTACAAAAATATTTATAGTGGCTCTCTTTGTGGTGGCCACAAACTGGAGATCAAGGGGATACCCATCAACTGGGGAATGACTAGAATAAGTTGTGTTATATGAATGTAATGGAATACTATATTGTGCTATGAGAAACAATGAACAGGAAGACTTCAGAGAAGCCTAGAAAGACTTATATGAACTTATGCTGAGTGAAAGGAGCAGAACCAGGAGAACTTTGTACACAGCAACAACCACAGTGTGCGAGGCATTTTTCTGGTAGACTTAGCACTTCACTGAAATGCATGTACTTAAAAAAAATTTTTCAAAGGACTCCAGAGGCAAAACACCTTCCACATCCAGAGAAAGAACTATGAAATTGGATCACAGACAGAAACAGATCATTTTCTTTTGTATTATGTTTTGTTTTATGGTTTCCCCCATTCATTTTAATTCTTCTATGCAACATGTACTTAAAGGAATGTATATGTAAAACCTATATAACATTGTATACCATCTCAGGGAGGGAAGGGAGAATAAAGGGGAGGAAATGGGGAAAAATCTAAGATATATGGAAATAATTGTCAAACACTGAAAACAAATAAAATAATTCAATTTAAAAAAAAATGACTAAGAACTTTCTTTCAATTGTTTCTTGACTATTTACCTTCAGGTTCAGAGTAACCAATTATCTGGAGAACAGTTCTAATGGACTCTAAAAGAGGGATTCTTAATCTTTTCTCTATTTGATGGATGCCTTAGTAACCCTTCTCAGAATTGTTTTTTAAAAACACAAAATAAAATGCATAGGATCACAATGGAAATCAATTATATTGAAAAAATAGGGTTAAGAACTCTTGTTCTAAAAGAAAACCGTACAATATCCTTTCTAGGATAATGTCTTTTCACCTAAGTTGCAAGTTTTTGAGACTCTAAGGAACCAGAAACTTATTAATAGTTTTAAAAAAAAATAACCAGAAAGCAAAAAATACAGAAAACAAATTCTAGGTCTTTTAGAAACTGCAAAGGCTTAACTACTGAAGAAACTAGCTACATAAAAAAAAAAAAAATTTCAATTGAGACTGGTTTCACTCTTGCCACCATTTTTCTTTCTATCCAGTCTACATGCCTCCATTATGCTTATTCTTGCAGTAAAAAATTACAATACAAAGGCTTGGTCAAAATTAGAATATAAGTGTTACCTTCAGGCCAGGGCTTTGGGGGTCCACCAGGAGGCTGTCCAGGCATTCCTGGGGGAACTCCTGAGGGTCCAGGAGGGGGCATGTTTGGCCCTCCCATACCTGTAAATAGTGGGAAGGAAAGACATTTTAAAACTTTCTATATGGGTAAAGTGGGGGCAGCTTTGTTTCCAAATATATATGTGGGCAGATGATAAAGTAATGAATGCAATGGAGTCACAATTCCTTTAACTTTGTGCTGACGGAGCTATGTAAGGCATATGAACAAGCACCCTTTAATGAGGTCCACTGTAGGGCACTACTAAAAGGCTGCGGGGACTAGGGGTGAATGGATGATTAAACAAACAGCAAAATACAGACAGACAGAAGCCCTTTTGTTTATTAACTGTCCCCCTTCCCCCACTGTGGGCCATTCTAGGCTATTCTTCAAAGAAGAGAAGCAATACAGGCAGACAACACTCACCATGAGGTCTGTTATAATTTGGAGGTGCGGGTCCTGGACCAGGCCCAGGTCCAGGTCCTGGTCCTTGTCCTGGTCCTGTCCCAGACACAGAGGGTGGAGGTAGTGTTGGCATTTGCTGCTGCATTCCTGGCATTGGTCTTTTTCCCTGCACTGCCATCTGCAGGTGATCTGGTAAAGGCTGCCCTCTGGCCAGCATTTTATAAGCCATAATTTGAGCTCTGAGCTGATGCAGCTGGTTTTGATTAAAAGGCGTTGGGCCACGGTTTTGTTGTCCTAATGCTTGTGGGTCACTACCATCTAACGGTACCCCACCAGGACCAGATGACATCTGAGGGGCTGAAGATGGGCCATTAGCTGGAACAGGACTTGAGGCATGCTCAGAGCCACCCAAAGGAGAGGGATAACCTATGGAGAAATGAAATGCTAAATTCATTCATTCTATGCTAAATTCAACATTGCTCAAGATTTTTAAGAAAAACAATATTTTCTAAATATTTTTCTAAAATTCTAAAGTACAGTGGGAGAATGACCTCAGTCATCTTGACAGTTCCTCTAAAATCTTTAATGCTATAAGCATTAAGGATAATATTCTTATACACAGGCTATTGTTAAATAATATGAAAAAGGTCATTTTACAGACCAATAATTAGTAATGAGGAGACACAAAACTCAAAATAGCTGTTGCTCAAAACAACTTTATCTTCTATCCATGTGACAAGGTATGGCTATTAAAACCTATATTCAGAAGGAAAATGACAAACTGAAAAATCTCTGCCATATCAAAGTGATCAGAGAGATCCCACTACAGGGTATATACAGTTTTGCTGCTGTAAATATATAAACATCAATGGGGGGGGGGGAGGGGGAGGGGAAGGTTGAGGGAAACGGCCTTATGAGAAAAACCGTACCTTGAGAATGCTGATCCATTGGGCTTGGAGGAGGCCCCATCCCTGCATGTCCCCCAGACCTCATTCCCATCCCTTTCATCTGGTTATATCGAGGATCATCCGACATTCCCTTCTCATGCATGGAATCCATTGGCTATAATTTCAAAAGCAACAAAGCAGCACCTTTGTCAGATAAGTCACTTGACATGAAATGGAATCGTTATTACATGATGTCACAGACTGTATGCAAAGCTGTGGGTGTTCCAACCACAACAGACTTAATAATTACTTGAAAAAGCATGTTACATATCTAACGAGGTAAACAATATAAAGCAATATATGATAAACACCAAATTAGCGGCACAGAGGAAAAAGGCTAGTTTAGAAAGAGATAGGATTACTGAGAATTGAGGTAATCAGCAAAAGGTTAAAAAATAAAGTGGAAGCTGAAATAGGTCTTGAAGGCAGAGACTAGAAAAGGTACTCCTTCCTGGTAGGAAAAATGGTATAAAGAAGCAGAAAAGATTCAAGGGGGCAAGACTACAGAAGAATAATGAAGATCCAACCTCAAACCTTTACTGATGTACAAACAACTCTCTTAGAGCCTCATACTACTTATACATAAAATGCGAATAATACCTGTGCTTCCTCTTCTTAAAGAATTGTGAGGAATGACTTTTGTGAAAACCTTAAAGTCCTCTCTGATGTGAACTACAAGGCAGGTAAGGTACAAATTATGATGGGCACCAATGTCATGCTGAGCAAGGTGGACTACTCCAATGTCATGTGAAGCTACTGAAGGTTTCTTGGGGAAGAGGAAAACAGGACAATGAGAGTGGATTAATGGCAACATCTACAAAGTAATGACTGAGAAGATAAATATGGCAGCTGTGTGGAAGATGTTTTGAAGAAGTGAAAAAAATGGAAGCAAAAAGATTAGTAAGACTGTTATTATAAGAACACTTGTATAAGGTAATAAGGACATTGACTGGGATGGCAGACTTGGTGACATAAAAGAGGACACAGTTTCAATAAATACGGTGACAGAAGACAAAAATGAATACAACTGGAATTA
Organism: Potorous gilbertii; assembly: GCA_028658325.1. Taxonomy (NCBI): domain Eukaryota; kingdom Metazoa; phylum Chordata; class Mammalia; order Diprotodontia; family Potoroidae; genus Potorous; species Potorous gilbertii. Next base: position 184,144,486 of record CM053773.1, on the reverse strand, counting down.
AATTAAAAGGAAAGACAAGGGAGAAACTTGTTTTAAGCATGACTATTAAACCAGATACTACATAGGGCAGGAGATATGACATAAAATGAAAACATCAGATATATGCAGTAATTTGGGGGAGAAAATAATGGGGAAAAGGAGCAGAAATGATACTTACAGGTTTGGATGTCCATACACTAATGCACAGAATAAAGACAATAATCAAAGTGAGCTAGAAATTGTACCTTGGGGCAACTTCTAGACATCACATACTTGAAGAGATACAATTCATACTGTATTATATTCACAACTAGAACAAGTAACGGAACAGTAAACACTGTTTAAGAAGATGATAACAGGTAGAAGGGAGGGGAAGTGATTATACACTAAAATTATACTCATAAATGTTTGTTAATAGAAAAAAAAAGCTTAAAAAGAGGATATTCACCTGTGTGGGAAATCCACAAAGTTGTGAGGAAGCCTGCATGAACATATGACACACAAAGGAAGAACAAATGAACATAATACAGTACTGTATTATACTACAGGCCACTAGCCCAGCTGCATGAACTGAATGATACATTCTTTACACATCACAAAACTAACACAGAAGGTCTCACTGTGATGAAGACACTTCAATTACCCAGATATATAATGGCCTTCACCTGTACTAAAAGTATAGCAACTGATAAAATTCTTTAATTGAATGTCTTAACATTTCATTTTTCAGAAAGTGACAGAAAATACAAAGATTACTGGTAATGGTACACCAGTTTCTGACCAAGAAGGAAAGCATTTGAGTTGGCAAAAGTACAACGCTGACGTTGTAAATGTCAAATGATGACAATTTTTTGGAGACGGTGGCTGTTACCATTTTCAAGATGCATGAGAGATGCTAGGCAGAGTCTGAAATCTTACACACATAGAGCAAGCAGGCATGCACTCTCTCCTGAAGGAAGATTTTTTTTTTAAATTACAAGGAAATTTTGATGAGATACAACTGATTCTGATGAGGAAGAACTACTAAAATAACCAAATGTGGATAAACGAGGAATTCACCAAAGATTTCTTTTTAATAAGGAAGTATAAAAGACATAGAAGTGAGAGCAGCTAATAGGATGAACACCAAAAAGTAGTAATGGTTTTCAAAAAGTAGTACTAGTGAGACATTAGATTTGAATACCATTTACTACATAAGTTCCAAACTGTTACATAACCTTAATATTAAAAGATCACAAATTTTAAAAGTTTGAAGAGAACCATATCAGGGAAATTTCATAGCTATTGATAAGAGAATTATTTTTAAAAATTTATTTTTCTCAATCACATGTAAAAAAATGTTTTAAATATTCATTTATTAAAATTTTGAATTTCAAAATTTCATCTTCCTCCCCTTGAGAAGGCAAGCAATTTGATACTGACTGTAAGTTATGCAAAGCATATTTCCATATCAGCAATGTTGTGAAAGAAAACAGACCAAAAAAACAAAAACAAATCCAAGAAAGTAAAGTAAAAAAATGCTTCAAAATGCATTCATACTCTCTAGAGGTGAATAGTATTTTTCATCCTAAGTCTTTTGGAATTGTCTTGGATCAATACATGGCTCAGAATAGCTAAGTAATTCACTGCTGATCACCACTATGTACAATGTTCTCACTATACATCAGTTCTTATGTCTTTCTAGTTTTTTCTGAAACTTTCCTTCTTATCAATAAACATGTTCAGCCATTTCCCAATTGATGGTCATCACCTCCATTTAAAATTCTTTGCCACTGCTACACAGATTTTTGTACATGTGGATCTTTGTCCTTTTTCTTTGATCTCTTTGGGAAAGAGATCTAGTAGTGGCTGTTGTTGGATAAAAGGATACACAGTTTTATAGTCCTTTGTGCAGTTCCTAAATTACTCTCTCCTGCATGGCTGGTTCCATTCAAATTTCCACCTGCAGTGCATTAGTGTCCCAATTTTCCTATATCCCCTTCAACACTGATCATTTATTTTGTCATATTAGCCAATCTGATATGTGTGAAATGGTACCTCAGAGTTGCTTTAATTTACATTTCTCTAATCAGTACTGATTTAGAAGATTTTTTCATATGACCATAGCTTTGATTTCTTCTGAAAACCGCCTCTTCATATTCTTTGATAATTTACCAATAAAGAAAGGGGAAAGTTCTTAACCAAAGAAATGTTAGGAGCAATCATAAAAAGTAAAACATATAACTTTGGTTACATGAAACTAAAAAGTATCAGTATACAGTAAAACAGCAATATTGTAACAATGATCAACTGTGAATGACTTGGTTACTCTGAAGTTTAATTTTTTCACTTTATTTTTCTTGCTTTTTGGGGGGCAATATGGCTAATATGGAAACGTTTTACACAATTTCATGTGTATAACTGATATACTGTTTGCCTCCTCAACGAGACAGGAAAGGGCTGTGGATGAGAGAATTTGGAATTTAAAATTTTTTAAATGTTAATAATTTTTTGAAAAAGAAATGCAAAGAGAGGGGTGAAGCCAAGATGGCAGAGTAGAAGGATGAACCTGCTATAGCTCTCCCCGCAAAGCCCATAAAATACTTTAAAAATGACTGAACAAATCCTAGAGTAGCAAAAGCCCCAAATGACACAGTGAAAGAGATTTCCAGCCCAAGGCAGCCTGGAAGGCCAAGAGAAAAGATCACACTGGGCTCAGAGGAGTGTAGCCCATGGGGCCAGCCTTGAGCTCAGCATGGACAGGACCATAGCAGGCTTCAGGGTACGGAATCCTGGGGAGCAGCTGCAGTTCCCAGATTCCTCAACCCACAAACTCCAGAGACAGCTTCAAAGGTCAGTGAGAAAGCTCTTTCACCTGGGAGAGAAGGGAGCAGGGTCCTGCCCTAATCCAAGCCCCAGGCTAGGTTGGAGGCAGTTGTGGAGAGGGAATCCTACTTGCAGACCCTGGGCAGGAAAGCTTGTGGTTGCTCCCAGACCAGAGCACAGGCCAGGAGAGGAGTAAACATCTCTCCTCCTGATTGTGCCACCGTGGAGGAACTGAAAACTTACAGGTCCCTAGAATATACCCTCCATTTGACAAAGGACTCAACAGTCAAGTAACTAGCTGGGAAAATGCCCAAAAAAGGGGGAAAAAATGACTACAGAAGATTACTTCTTGGTGAAAAGGTACTTTCCTCTATCCTTTTAGATGAGGAAGAATAAGCATACCATTAGAGGAAGACATCAAAGTCAAGGTTTCTTCATACAAAATCTCCAAAATAAATTTGCAATGGTCTCACGCCATGAAAGAGCTCAAGAGATTTTGAAAAGAGAGATGGAGGAAAAATTGGGAAGAGAAATGAGAGCGATGCAAGAAAATCATGGTAAGTGAGACAACAGCTTGCTAAAGGAGACCCAAAAAAATGCTAAAGAAAATAACACATTTAAAAATAGACTATTCCAAATGGCAAAAGAGGTCCAAAAAGCCAATGAGGAGAAAAATGCTTTAAAAAGCAAAATTAGCCAAATGGAAAAGGAGATTCAAAAGCCCACTGAAGAAAATATTCTTTAAAATTTAGAATGGAACAGAGGGAAGTTAACGACTTTATAAGTAACCCAGAAATTACAAAACAAAACCAAAAAAATGAAAAAATTGAAGATAATGTGAAGATAATATCTCATTGGAAAAACAATTGACCTGGAAAATAGACCCAGGAGATACAATTTAAACATTATGAGGCTACCTGAAAGCCATGATGAAAAAAAGAGTCTAGACATCATGTTTCATGAAATTATCAAGGAAAACTGCCTTGATATTCTAGAATCAGAGGGTAAAATATTGAAAGAATCCACCAATCACCTCCTGAAAGAGATCTGAAAAGAAGAACTCCTAGGAATACTGCAGTCAGATTCCAGAATTCTCAGGTCAAGGAGAAAATATTGAAAGCAGCTAGAAAGAAATAGAAGACTTTCAAGCACTCTTGATGAAAAGACCACAGCTGAAGAGAAAATCTGACTTTCAAACCCAAGAATCAAGAGAAAGTATGAAGAGAAACAAAAATGTTTAATTGCGGCAAATAAAGACAAAAGCCCTTTAATAATAATACTCTACCATCACTGCTCTATATGTAGTTAAGTGTGAATATCAATTTTTAAAATTAAGCACAAACAAACGTAATTTCATACCAGGGTTAGGATTTATTTGACAAATTATCAGCAATATTTATTTATATTTTAGGACAAAAATATTTTTCAGTTATGGATAAAGTGGCTAAATTTAGACAGAAAAGGTGACAATAATGATGACAATATGGCAGCCTGTGCTACCAGGTTGTAGTACACCTAACTTGACAAATAAAAGAAAATATGTCAAATCATTTTTGCAATATGGATTTACTTCTAATAATGATGACAATGTGGAAAAACCTCTTTGCTTAATTTGTAATGAAGTTTTGGCTGTGGAGAACATGAAACCAGTCAAACTAAAATGACAACTTAATACCAAGCATGCAGCATATTGCAATAAACCAAAGGAATATTTCAAACAACGTTTAAAATCTTCAAATGAAAAACAATGTTTTGAGAAATTTGTTTATCAACAAAATGTTTTTACTTGTAAATAAACAAGCACATGCATCTATTATTCCTATGCAAAGTTGCTTGTCTTTAATAAATGGTAAAATCTTATGTCAAAGAAGTTTTAAAAATAAATTTCTTTATGATTTAAAAAAAAGAAAAAGAAATGCAAAAGGGGGGTGGGTAGAAGAAAGATTCTGGTAATATGTAAAACAAAATATGTGGAAGAAAGAGAAGTGGTTAAATGGGGGAAAATTTTTGCATCAAATTTCTCCAGTAAGGGTGTGTGTGTGTGTCTGTGTAACTACCTTAAATATGAGACCAACACTTATCCCTCAATAAATAAGTGCTCAAAGGATGTGAGAACATTTCTCTATAGAACTGCAAATTATTAACAATAATATGAAAGATTGCTCCTACTCACTAATAACAGAAATTTTTCACCTCACACCAACCAAATGAGCAAAAATTACATGAGAGTACTCAATACGGGAGGGGGTATAGAAAGATGGGGACACTAATAATGCATTGCCGATAAATTGATCCAAATATTCTGGAAAGCAAGTTGAAACTATCTGAAAAGAATGATTAGAATGTCCATACTCTTTAAACTCAGAAGTTTTACAGTTAAGTATATACCACGCAAAGAAGTCAATGACAAAAAGAATGGCCCTCTAAACACCCAAATATTTAAAAAGGTACTTCTCGAAGTAGCAAAGAACTAAAAACAAAGTAGATAGCCATCATCTTCTGACTGGCTAAACAAACTGTGTGGCACTTGACTAAAATGGAATATTATTGTGCTATAAAAAATGATAAATGTGATGAATACAACAGGAAGACTCACATGAAGAAACATGACTACAATGTAAATGACAAAAACAACAACAAAAATCAGAACTGAATACCAGAAAATTATAATGACCAAGTTTGTCCCCCAAGTAAAGTTATAAGATACTCATCCCCTATATTTTTGTAGAAGTGGGGGACTTTGGATATATTGGTTAATTTTGCTATACTTTATCACAAGAGATTTCTCTTTGGGAGAGGATGGAAAGAAAAGACATAATGGGAGAAATGTAGGTGATATAAAAATAACATTTCAATAAAAAGTTTATTTTAAAAATGTGAAAAATAACTCCAAATCTTAGAAATGAAAACTCAAAACTCTTGAGGTTTCACCTTAAAACAAAGCAAATCAGCAAAACTGAAAAAAATGAGAAAATTTAAGGTTAGAGGGGCTATGAAAAGACAAGTCCACTCTTAATGAATGTAGCATTATTGATAGAGCTGTGAATCAGTGATTCAACCAGTGGAAAATCTAACTCATATCCAACTTAGAAGTAACTGTAGCATTCCATGTAGCCCTTCTGCTCTGGAAAGTAATTTGCATCATACAGCTTCCTCCCCTAAGAGGTTAAAGACATAAAGAAAGGCCCCATTTACACCAAAATAATTACAGCAGCACTTTCTGTGGTAGCAGAGAACTTGAAACAAAGTAAATGCCTATTGACTGAGAATGGTTAAACAAAATGTGGTACATGGATGTAACTAATTGAAGGTAACAATAAATCAGAAAAACATTAAATTTTTTTTTATTCTTTGATACAAGAGAAAAGAGAAGGCTTGCTAGGTAGGGTAGGGGAGAAGGATATATTCCAAAATGAAGATTAAAAAAAATGTCAATCTTAAAACAAGAAGTTGTTCCAGAAGGACTTAAAAGCCTTTTAGCTAATGCTTATACTTACCAATTTTGCCTGTTTAACAATGTTGAATTGAAGGAAAAATTAAGGATAAGGATCCCGATCCCCCAACTTGAGAACAGAAAAATGAGCAAAGCAGAGAAGGTGGAACTACTTAACCTTTATCTTGTTTCTTTAACCTGGCTTGGAAAACTAGTTCTTGCAGTGCCAAAATAACTTGTAAACATGACTCCTGAATCCACTGATGGTTAATTTTCAGTTACTGTGGAAAATGGGCAAGATGGAGAAAGGTAAATGTGTCTTGATTTTCAAAAAGGTAAAGCCTAGTGATTTTTGAGGAAGTGGATCAAATAGGAGAGGTGTTGTTTTACTGAGGTTGGGTAAGTCTAGCAAGGCAGGGCAGAGAAGTGATGCAGTAGATAGACTGCCAAGCCTGAAGTCAGGAAGACCTGATTTCAAATCTGGCCCCAGACATTTACCAAAAGAGGGGATGAAAGGCATGTAACCCTGGGCAAGTCACTTAACCCTGTTTGCCTCAGTTTCCTCATGTGTAAAATGGGTCAGAGAAGGAAATTTTTGCCAAGAAAATCCAAATAATCACAGAGTCAGATGCAACTGACTAGGACGTAATATACATTCCTGACATGATGCTAGGATAGATCATTGAAAGGATGGCTTATAGATATTTGAAAAGTCCAAGATTGGGGGTACAAAGGCAGAAGATAGTAATTCATGTAAAAGCCACCTACTTCTAGTGAACAGTAAGTCTAATGTGTCAGTTATGCAATGAGGCAAATCAAAAGACCAGAAAGAGATCTAAAGTTACATTGCTACAGTAAGGGCTGAATCAAGGAGGTGATATCCCATCATTCTGAACATGTCTGAAGAAAGTATCTAATAACCAGGTACAACGGCTTTTAGAAGATATCTTAAGTTTGTGAAGAGGAAGGTAACAAAGATCATGAGGGTCTGGAAACCATGCCTATGAGAGTAAGTTGAAAGAACTAGAAATGTTTAGCTTGGAGAAAAGTCATCAAGGAGGGCAGAGGAAGATATAATAGCAGTCTTTAAATTCAGAAAGCCTATAATGTGAAAGAGGGATTTAGTTATCTTTTGTTTAGAAGTAGAGGTCAGAATTAGGAACAATGAATGGGTAGATGTTACAGTAAGGCAGGCTATAGCTCAACGTAAGAGACAAAAATGTCCATTCCAGCTATCCAAGGAAAAAGGGGGAAATCAGCTGGTTTAGGGCAAAGGGAGTTTCCCCTCTGCATGTCTTCTAGCAGAGGCATAATAATAAATCGTCAGGGAAGCTGCAAAGAGAATTACAGGTCAAATATGAATCCATATCATCATATGACATAGATCTAGAGTTTGAAGGAACCTTAAAGGCCATCTAGTCCAATTCTCTCATTTTATAAAAGAGAAAATTAAGGTTAAGTAAGTGCCTTGACAAAAATCACATTAAGTGTCATTAGTAGGATTTGAATCCAGGTCCTGACTTCTGAGACAATAGTCTTTCCACTTTACAAACCTGAAGTTTCCTACAACTCCAGAGACTATACAATTCTCAATGCTATTCAGTTTCTATAATCATGTAAGGACTTTTATTTTTTGGAGATAAGATAAATCAGAGTTAAAACAGAGGTTCTCCTTTGAAAGATATTGATTCTGAGAGGACTGGAGATCATCCCAGATGATGATCAGTTGAAAGAAGTGGAAACATTTTATCCAGAAGGAGAAGAGACTTGACTTTAAATATCAGGACTGTCACATGTGGAAGAAAGATTAAATTTATTCTGTTTGGACCCAGAGAATAAAATTAGGAGTAAGAGGTAGATTCCTAGAAGAGAAGCAGATTGAGGTTCATTTTGAGACCTTTTTATCCAAAAGTAAAAAAAGGGATATACCAGGAGATAATGGGGCTGGTGACCTCAATTTAGATTTTCAAGTGGGACAGTATTTGTTAGGGATACTGTACAAGAAAAGTTCTGTTCACTGGGACTAAATATCCCTAAAGATCCCTGGCACAAGAAAATCTAAGACCTCTAAGATCTGGACCTTAAAGAAGATACCTAGGTACCAAAGTGATTAGGTTCTGAAAAAACTGAGACCTCAGTCAAAGGCTTAAAGCAAAGGCTTCAGCAATGGACTTCCTCAAACATCAAGCTTAAGAGCCAAGAATATGTTCCATGTGTGGGATCTTTTGAATACATTTTCCCCCTGCCCCCCTCATCCCTGTAATTCAAAGTTGTTTTCTGCTAAAATCAATCTTTCCCAATCATAAGACAGCTACATCAGAGATTATCAAAATATATAGCCCACAACATTCCTGGGTGTGGCCTAAACAACATTAAAATATATAGTTGACAAGCTAAAAGAAAATATATACTAACATGTGGTTTTGTAAGTCAGTATGTAACCCACAGGGATCCTTATGGACAGTTCAGTTGCTCCTGTTTCCACTAGAGTTAGATTATCATTACACATAAACACTCAAAGCCTTCTGTCTACCCTTAATTGGCACAATGAAGCCCCTGACAACCTGCACTATGGTCTTGACCACCAAAGGATCCACTGTATTTAAAAGCCAGGGCTCAATTTTTCCTCTTTGACAGCTTTCTGGAAGCCTAAGGGGAGAGGTGGTTTATTTGAAAAGTAACCACAGAGGAGTTCTGACACTACGGTTGATAGAGAGGTAATGTCTAAGCCTACCTCCTCTTCACTGCAAAATGGGCCAAATAAAAAAAAAAAGTTAGGAATTCAAATTTCATAACAAGAAATGCCTTTCCCATGCTCCTTTTCCTCATGATCTCAAACCCATTTAGGCTCAAACCTACCTCTCCCCAGTACCTTTCCTCCTCTTACTCTCCATTGTATTCTCTGTAATCCAAGTTCTACTATTAACAAATGTCCCTTCATTTTATATTGCTTCATACTCTTTTTATATTCTCAGCTCTTTAACAGAAAGCACTAAATTCCTATACATTCTTTCCAATGCTAGTTGATAATTCTGTCACATCCCTGAACACATAGGACAAGGAGGAAGAGACACAGCTTCTCTGAGATCCTCTTGCCATCACTGCTGAGCCATGTTTCTTCCTCTGAGCTTCATTTTATGGGTTTGTATCATCCATTCCACATTGCTGCTGTGACCTTCTTGCCACAATATCCTTCTCCCTTCTTTACAAGTGAACTCGGTACCTGGGTCTGTTTTCCTCTCCACCTTATCCTGATCTCATACTTGGAGAGAAGCAGAGTTGGAAGTAAGCTCAAAGAATCTAGTCTACTCTCTGAATACAAATCCTAATAGTTATCTGATAAGCAGTCATCTAGACTCTGTCTCAAGACCTCTGATAAAAAGAAACCTCCTCTCTCCTGTCCAGTTCCACTCTGGAAGATCACTACCTCTTAAAGAGTTCCATAGTAACCCTAAATTTGCCTCTCTCAAACTTCTACCTAATGTTCTAGAATCATCACAAAGTTAGAAATGTGTCAGAAAAGCGTAGAGCATGATGACCTATTCTTGACAAACTCATCTTGGTTTGGGATCACTAGCTCCTTTTATGCATGTTTACTAACCATCCTTTTGCCAGGAAGCAAAATTGAGCTCAGCCCAGAGTTTATAGATTTTATTTTCTTTTTCTGAAAACTGTGGTAACATCTGTCTTTCTCCTGTCCAGCAGAAACTCCCCTGTTCTCCATTATCTTTCAGACATTATTGACGGTGACTCAACATCATATACACGTGTTCATTCAGGACACTGGGATATAGTTCATCTGAGCACAGTGCCCTAAAATCACTGTTAACAATTCACATTCATTTCTTAAAATTTTGAGTTCCAAATTCTCTACATTTCTCTTTCCCTTCCCCCTTCAATAAGAAGGCAAAGCGATTTGATACAGGTTATATACACATGTACAGCCATGCCAAACGCATATAAGTCATGTTGTAAAAGAAAACACAAATCTCCCCTTCTATGAAAAAACAAGAAAAATAAAGAAAAGTTTCAAAAAGTATGCTTCAATCTGCATCCAGACTTCACCAGTTCTCTTTTCCTGCAGGGGGATAGCAGTTTTTTATTGTAAATCCTTTGAAATTGTCTTGGATCATCACATTGTTGAGTATAGCTAAGTCACTCACAGTTGATCAGTTTACAATATTGCTGTTACTATGTACAATGTTCTGGTTCTGCTCACTTCACTCTACATCAGTTTATGTTAGTCTTCTCAGATTTTTCTGAAAGAATCCTGCTTGTCATTTTCCTATAGCACAATAGCATTCCATTACAACCCTATATCACAATTTGTTCAGTCATTCCCCAATTTATGGACATTCCCTCAAATTCCAATTATTTGCCACCACAAAAAGAACTGCTATATGTATTTTTGTATAAATAGCTCCTTCTTCCTTCCTCCTCCCCCCTGTAAAAAAAAAATCTCTTTGGAATACAAGTAGTGGTATTACTGGATAAAAGTATGCAGTTTAATAGCCCTTTGGGCATAGTTCTTCTAAACTGTTCCCTCTCCAAAAGTGAATTAGTGTCCCATTTTCCCCATAGCCCCTCCAACATTTTTCATTTTCCTTTTCTGTCATATTAGCCAATCTGGTAAGTGTGAAGTGATATCTCAGAACTGTCTGAATTTGTATTTCTCTAATAAAAAGTGATTTAGAGCATTTTTCATTACTATAGATACCTTGATTTCTTTTTCTGAAAACTGATATCCTTTGAACATTTATCAATTAGGGTATGATTCTTATTTTTTCAAATCTGACTGAGTTGTCTATATATTTGAGAAATGAAGTCTTTATAAGAGACACTTGGTATTAACATTTTCCCCCAGCTTTCTGCTTTCCTTCCAATCTTGGCTCCATTGGTTTTGTTTGTACAAAAACATTTTAATTTAATCAAAATTATCTATTTTACATCTCATAATGTTCTCTACATAGAGAAGCTAGGTGGTACAGTGGATACAGCAATGGGCTTGGAATCAGGAAGACTCAAGTTTTATCAGTTCAAATCCTCCCTCAAACACTTACTAGCTGTGTGACCCTAGGCAAGTCACTTAACCATGTCCATGTTAGTTCCTCATCAAGTAAAATGAGCTGCAGAAGGAAATGGCAAATTACTCTAGTATCTTTACCCCCATAAAAAATCCCAAATGGGGTCATAAAGAGTTGGACATGGCTGAAAAAGTACTGAATAACAAAATATGCTATCTCATTTGGTTATTAATTTTTCTTTATTCATAGATCTAACAGATATAACTATTCCATATTTCCCTAATTTGCTTATGTTACCCTTAATATCTAAATCATGTCCCAGGAATTATTTGTATTTTTAAAAATTTAACTCACTTGTCTATATGAGAAATGAGGCCTTTATCAGAAAAACTTGCAGTAAAAATTTCTTCAGTTATGATTATTGTGTATTTCCCTCCATCCTATTCTCCCTGCCACCCTGTCCATCCAGAAGTATTTTGTTTCTGATTACCATCTGTGCCAATTGGTCCTTCTTTCCATCAGCACCTCCTTATCCCCTATTTCCTTTTCTTGTAGGCTAACATAGATTTCTATACCGAGTTATTCCCTCTGTGAGATAATTTTCATGAGTAAGGTTCAAGCACTTCCCCCTGCGTTCTCTTCTACTTTTTAAGCTCTTCAACGCCTCTTTTATGTGAGATAATTTACCCCATTCTACCCCTCCCTTCCCTTTTTCCCGAGTGCATTTTTTTCTTACCACTTAATTTTGTTTTTTAAGATATCATCCCATCATATTCAACTGAGATCTGTGCCATCTATGTATTCTCCTTCTAATTGTCCTAATAATGAGAAAGTTTTTAGGAGTTATAAGTATCATCTTTCCATGTAGGAGTCTAAATAGTTTAACTTTATTGAATCCCTTATAATTTCTCTTTCTTGTTTACCTTTTTACACTTCTCTTGAGTCTTGTTTTTGAAAGTCAAATTTAGCTCTCATCTTTTCATCAGGAATCCTTGAAAGTCCTTTATTTCATTGATTATTTTTCCCTCTGAAGGATTATATTCAGTTTTCCTGGGGAGGTGATTTTTGGTTATAATCCTAGCTCCTTTGCTCTCCAGAATATTATATTCTAAGTGCTCTGATCCTTTAACACAGAGGTTACTAAATCTTGTGTTACCTTGACTGTGCCTCCACAATACTTGAATTCTTTCTGGCTGACTGCAGTATTTTCTTCTTGACCTGGGTACTCTGGAATTTGGCTATAACATTTCTAGGAGTTTTCATTTTGGGATTTCTTTCAAGAGATGATCAATGGATTCTTTCTATTTCTACTTTACCCTCTGGTTCTAGAACATCTGGGCAGTTTTCCTTGATCATTTCTTGAAAGATAATGTCTAGGCTCTTTTTTGATGATGCCTCTCATCTAGTCCAATAATTTCTAAATTCTCTCTCCTAGATTTATTTTCCAAGTCAGCTGTTTTCTTTCATTGGGATATTTCACATTTGCTTTTATTTTTTTCATTCTTTTGATTTTGATTGGTATCCTGAGGTCTAAAGAAATCATTAGATTTCACTTGCTCAATTCTAACATGTAAGGAATTAGTTTCTTCAGTGAGTTTTTATATCTTCTTTTCCATTTGGTCAATTCTGCTTTTCAAGGAGCTTTCTTCAGTTGATTTCTGTACTTCTTTTACCATTTGACCTACTGGGTTTTTAAAAAATTGGGGGGGGGGGGGCGGGGTTTACATTTTAAGTTCAAAACTGTCTTCCTCCTTCCCCACACTGAACTAAGGAAGGGCTACCATTTAATACAGATATATATGTGTAGATTTTGTGTGTGTGTGTGTGTAGGTGTGTATGTGTGTAAAATTACACTATGCATACTTCTATTTATCAGTTCTTTCTCTGGAGATGGATAGCACCTTCCTTCATAGATCTTTTTTATTTGATTTAGAACAACTTAGTTGCTCAGTTATTCTTCAAACAACATTTTTATTACTGTATATAATGTTCTCTTGGTTTTTCTCATTTCACTCTTTATTATTTCATGCAAGTGTTTCCATGTTTTTCTAAAATTAACCCGCTCATTATTTCTTATAGAACAAAACAAACAGTATTCTATCATAATGCTATACAACAACTTGTTTAGCTATTCCCCAATTGATTGGTATCCCCTCAATTTCTAGTTCTCTGCCACCACAAAGTGTTATAAATATTTTAGAACACATAGGTTTTTTTCCTTTTTCCATGATTACCTTGGGAAACAGATCTAATATTAGCATTGCACGGTCAAAGGTATATTTGGGCATAATTCCAGATTGCTCTCCAAAATGGTTGGAGCAGAGTTCATAGTTTCACCAACAGCATATTAGTGTCCCAATTTTTCCACATCCCCTCCACTATTTGTCATTTTTCCCTTCTATCATTTTAGCCAATCTGATAAGAGTGAGATATCTCAAAAGTTGTTTTAATTTGCATTTCTCTAATATGATTCTGAGCATCTTTTTCCAGTATTTTTTGTGCCTATTTATCCAGCTGCTGACCTTTTCTCCCATGATTTTCTTGTATCATTCTCATCTCTTTTCCCAGTTTTTCCTCTAGCTCTCATATTTGATTTTTAAAATCCTCTTTTGAGCTCTTCCAAGAATTCTTTTGGGGCCTAAGACTAATAACATTTCTCTTTGAGGCTTTCGATATAAAAGTTTAGACTTTCTCTTATTCTGAGTTTGTTTTAATCTTTCCTATCACCATAGCATTTTTCTACGATCAGGTTCTTTTTTTGTTGTTTACCCATTTTTCCAGCCTATTTCTTGACTTTAAATTTAAGTTAAATTTGGGCCCTGCTCCCAGGGTTTTTGTATAGCTGTTTTCAGAGCTAGTTCTCTGGGGATTTGTAAGTTTTCAGGTCTTCTAAGATATATAAGATCTGATGTGCTAGCTCCTCTTTGTCCTGAGACTATGACCCAGGTCTGCACATGGGCAATGCAACAGTCCTGAACCCAGCGTCAGCAAAGAGATACCTGTGATCTCCTTCTAATCCCCTTATTTTCCGTGGAATGAGGATGAGAGTTCCAGAAACCACCACTGCTGATTCAGTTGCTTCCAAGACCTGCTGCTGGCTTGCCTGTACTCCACTCTCAGCCCAGTGCAACAAACCTTTGCTGCCAACCTTCTAAGCTGTGTTGAACTGGAAAACTGTTTCATCCTGTCCTACTGCTGCAGAATTTTAAGTGAGGCATTATTTTAAAGTTGTTTAGAGGGGAATTTGGGAGATCTCAGGCAAGTTCCTCCCGTTTCTCTCCCATCTTGGCTCTGCCTCCTTATCTGATATTTATGATCAGAGGATTAATAAACAGGACTATTTTCTGTCTTATCTTTTAAGGCACTATGAATTATTTTGACATACAGATGGGAGATACTTTGTTGGAAAAGAGTCTTTAAGGTGCTCTTCTGCTCTGACAGACAAATCAAATGTTTTTTTCGTCATCCAAAGACATTAACCATGGTAGTAGGTTTCCCCATTTTTCAGTAAACTGCAAAATATTAAAGATGTGGTCCATTTAGAACATCATTTACAAAACTCTGATAATTTCCTATTAATACCCTATGACCCAGATTCATGTAGAGATAAATCTCAAAAATTTTGAATTCATGGTAAAGTAGAAATATAAATAGGTAGTTGTTGAATATCACATGAGATAACATTTAAAGTGCTTTGCACGTCTTAAAGTGCTATATATGTAAGGATGGTAATGGTAGCAGATTTGGCGGTGGTGGTAGTAGCAGAACTAGTACTAGCAATAGGCATTTGATCTTTTCTATCTCCATTAGTCCTCACTCAAGTGCCCTCCATACCATGTTTCTCCACTCTGGCTTCTGGTTTTTCTCACAGGAATATATCTTTTTAAAGTAATATTTTAATGTCACTCTATCTCAGTTTTTATCTACTCCAATTCCATTTCCTTCAAATAAGGCTTATCCTTTCAGTGATAAATACAACTCATGAATCTCAACACACCAAGTATCAGTGATAGCTAAGAGGTCATAATTACCTCTTTCTGTTATAATTTCTAGTTCAGTGCCTTTCAGTTCCAATTTCTATATCTGTAAAATGGGGATAATATAACAGCATATATCTCACAGGGTTGTCACAAGAATCAAATGAGATAAAATGTGTAAAATATTTTGCAAACCTGTACGCTGTGTACATCTTAGCTATTGTTGTTGTTACTATCACCATCAAACAGTAAAGTAAGCAGTTTTCTCCCCTCCAACGCTTTTAATTTTAAAACCCTTATGGTGTATTTCCAAGACACTAGGCAAATACATTCATAGCATCTCAGAATTTCAGATTTGGAAGAACCCTTAGAAGCCATACAGTCCAGCTAATAAACTGAAAAAGGATCCCTACTATAACATAAAAACCTCAAGTGAGGGAAATCAACTTCTTCCTGGCAGCCCTTTCTGCTTCTGTTCTAGGCATCAGGAAGCTTTTGTTTATGACATCACCCTAAATTTGCCTCTCTGAAACTTCTACTCATTGTCCCTATTCCTTTTCCTTGCTGTACATTCTCTTCTACAGTCTAAACAGCCCTAATTTCTTCTCAAGTACTGACTTACTGATTAAATTTCTTGATTCTGGTTTCTGAGAAAGAGGTGGCTCTTCTCCTTGCCAAAGTCAACCTCTTTACTTGGTCTTCTGAACTCAATCCTTCCAGACTCTTCCCAGAAGCTTCTCAACTATTCAATTCCACCTTCCTACTACACATATACCTCAATCTGTCCCTATAACTATGGCCTCCCCTTCCCTAGTGCCTACAAATGTACTTAAGTCTATCCCATCCTGGAAACTCACTTAACCCTTCAAGTTGCTGCCCTATACTTTCTCGCCCCTTTCACTGCCAGAGTTCTAGAAAGAGAAATCAATACTTGCTGCACCCACTTTCCTCCCCACTATTTTCTCCTCCCCTTATTATTTAGCTTTCAATGCGATGACTATCTTGAAAATGACCTCTCCACAGTTACCAATCATCTTCTAAATGCTAGATCTAATGGTCCCTTCTTAATTTTCACTGTCCTTTACTTGGATCTTTCTCCACCTTCCTCTCGGACACTTCCTTAGTTTTTGTCACTGTTCTCTTCTGGTTCTCCTACATTTGACTATTCCTTATCAGTCTCCCCTGATACATCATCATACACCTCTCTTATCATTCAGGCCTTTGTTCTGGACCCTCTTTTCTCTTAGTGAGGTCATCTTCTTCCAAGGACTCAAGTCTCATTTCTATTCAAATAACTTCTAGCCCTATTCCCTCTCATGAATTCCATTCCTTAAATTTAACTGATTGCTGGACATTTCTTGAACATCTCACAGACATTTTAAATTCAGTATGTCCAAAACAGAACTAATTATCTTTTCCCCCATCCCTATCCCACCCCCAAACCTGCCCCTTATCCAAACTTCCCTATGTCTGTTGAGGATACCACCATTCTCCCAGTCACCCAGGTTTGTAACCTTGGAGTCATCCTTGAGAGGCAGCATGACGTAGTGGAGAGAGCGCTGGACTTGGAGTCAGGAAGACCTGGGTTCGAATCCCGCCTCAGACACTTACTAGCTGTGTGACCCTGGACAAGTCACTTAACCTCTCTCAGCCTCAGTTTCCTCATCTGTAAAATGGAGATAATAATACCTGTAGCACTTACCTCACAGAGATGATGTGAGGATCAAATGAGATAATATATAGGAAATCTCTTGCATACCTTACAGGGCTATACAAACTGCAGTAGTTGTCATCATCCCCTCTCCCTCACCCCCATATCCAGTCAGTTATCAAGTCTCATTGAGTCTACACCTTTATGACACTTCTTTTATCTGTCCTCTTTGCTCTACTCAAAGCCTTCAGACTAGTTCAGGCCTCGTTACTTTTAGCTTGGACTACTTAGCCTCTTAATTGATTTTTGTTTTTAGTCTCTTCTCTAATCCATTCTGAAGAATTTCTAAAACAATATTCCCAAGACAGGTGTCTAACCCCTTGTGCAAAATCCTTCAGTGGCTTCCTAGTGCTTCTGTAATACAAATGCAAAGACCCCAACCTAGCATTTAAAGCTCTTCACAGTCAGGCTTTGCAACCCAATTTTGTACTACTTCACCTACTTGGCTTTCTAGTACAACTGGATACCTGGTGTTTTCCTGACTCAATATTCTCCCTCTTTCCCCTCCATTCAATACGATAGACCTGGAACACTCTCCATTCTTTTCTTAGAAGCCTTATCTTCCTTTAAAACTAGTTTATGGTACCCTTCCTCTAAGAAGTCTTCCTTATCCATGTAACTGCTCATGCTTCCTTAATTTTCCTTGAATTATAATTATTTCTGTACATGCTGCAGCCTTTCCCAGGAATGTAAGCTCTTTGAGAACAGGGTCTGTTTCAGTATGAAACAAAATGGAAGTACAGAGAATAGGCATTGAATATCTATTTGTTAAACTGGACTAAAATGATTCTGCTGCCAGCCATCACACCATTTGGCATTATTTATTTACATAAGCAGTCTCCAAAAGGCACGGGTGTGATGACATCGATATATAAAAATAGCTGTTGGTATAGTAATTGTCTTGTCCCTTCCTTTCATGTCTCAATCAATCCTTGAGTTTTTAATGCTCCCCAAATTAGAGTGTTAGTATGAAGACTAGTAGAACAATGTGCACTCCTTTTGCCTTTAGTTCTTACAAAAAGGCAAGGAAATAGTTTCTGAATTTTGTGCTTCTTTAGAAGCAAATGAAAACTTACCTTTTAAGAATGCAGAATGTGCAACAATGAAAATCATTTCTTTATGCACTCACAGTTTAGTAGCCTCTCCTTAGGGAATGACTCATGGAGATATTCCTTAACACTGAACATACATATATGGACTATCTGTAACATACAAGGGGCTTTGCCAAATACAAAAGCACACAAAACATAGTCCCTTGCCCTTAAATTTGTAATCTACGTCAGGAGACAAATAAATAAAAAGTGAAACAGAACAATTGGATAACAAGAAAAAATAAAACAATAGATGCCACAAAACACTATGTGATTACATGCCAAATTAACTGCTATACACATAGTAACACTACAAGTTCAGAAGAAGATAGGATCACCATGGGGCACAAGATCTCACAGAAGTAGGATTCAAAGCTGGACCTCGAGGGATAGGAAGATTTGGAAAGGGAGAGGAAATGACATGCATGAATAAAGATCCAGAAGAAGGAAAGCTCAAGAAATGCTCAAAGGAAAAGAAGTGATACAGTTGGACTTGTAGAAAGAATTCAGATCCTAGAAAACTGATCCCAGAAAGAGAAGCCGGAGCCAGACTGTTAAAGGCCTGGAACATGAGTTGAATGCTCTGAACCAGCTTGGAGGCAACAGGAAGCTATTCAGAGAGTATGAACTCGGAAATGATAAGCTGATGCAAGAAGTGATTTGGGAAACGATACTGCAGGTAGTATACAGATGGATTGTGGTAGAGAGAGAGGCTAGAGGTAGGAATGTCAGTTAGAAACCTATTATGGTAGTCAAAGTGGAGGGGTTGGCAGCAGTAGGAATGGAAAGAAAGGAATAAAAGAGACAAGAGGAAAAAGAATGAATAAGCCTTGATAACTAAACAGATGGACTTAAAGAGGAGTCAAAGTTTTGTTCCTTAGTAATTAAAACAATGGACATCAAGAAATGAAATTGATTTGGGGAGAAAATGATGAGCTCGGTTTTAGATAAGCTGAATATTAGGTAGAAATATCCAGTAGAATATCAAGTAGAAATGTCCAGCACTCAGTATGGATGCAGGGATAGAACCTGAGAGAAAAGAAAATGAAGGCTATGCCAAAAAAGTACTATCAATTAAAACCCAGGTGTTGTGTTATTGAGGTCTCTATTTCTGGATGATTGTCATATACAGTGATAGAGAGGAGGCAGTAATTAAGTAAAAAAAAAAAAGAATAAAAGTAAGATTGGGGAGAAAAGATAGGGAAAAGATTTTTTCTGAGGAAGCTAACTGGGTAAGAATTGGAAGAGGGAAAGAAGGTGTAATTATTTGTGCAAGATTGACTGAAATATGATTAATTGTCTTGTGACTAGCAAAAAGAAAAGAAAGATGAAAATATTCTGATGGGGGCAGGGCTGGGGAAAGAAAGTAAAAGAAAATACTTTTCAGACACTGGTTCTCCATCACCATGTGACCATGTAGCCTCAGGAGAGGTTAGCTATTGTCTGGAGAGCCTTGAGAATGGGTGAATGGAGGGTGTCAGGGAAAAGCAATGTGTAACCAAACATTTATATTCACAACTGAACACCTGTTAAGTATCTATAACTTAAGAATTGTTTTAGTTTTCAAAGAATCATATTGGCACAGCAGTAAAACATCTCCCAAAAGCTAGTCAACAATGACCCTTCTAGATAATTCATCCACGTAGCTGAGAATGACAAACTCAGAGTGGTTTTCTTTAAGATAAGTATGACTCTTCCCTACTTAAAAAAAAAAACCTAGAAAAGAAAAACATGTATCTATCACAAAGAATGGTCCCAAAAAAGGAAAACATGCTGGAAATGTGCAAATGTCATTTCTAGAAGCAAATTACTTACAAATAATAACCAATGAGTAAAGCAATGGTTTTCATATCTGGTTTTTAAGGAACCTCAAAAGCTCTTCAGTCTTTGACCTTTCCCCTAAAGCACCAACTGCTTCACCACAAATATCCAAGTTTTTACTTAATTATCTTATGGGACCCTGGAGAGAAATTCCCCTATCAGTTTTTCTGCTTTGTTTCTCCTCCAGACAAGAAAAGCAGCCACAACAGACACTGAGCCAGTTTATCACCAACAGTATTATTATTGTAAAGGTGTATAACGCCTTATGCTAAGTACTGTGTCTCATCTCATTTGATCTTCACAGTAACTAGGAGGCAAGCCAAATTCTACTTTCCCCATTCGACAGATGAGGAAACTGAGGAACTTCAGTTAAGAAAACTGGCCAAAGTTACAGAGCAGGCCAGTGGTAGAGCCAAGACAAACAACAGCAACAAGGTTTCCTGGCCTCTCTTCCAAGACTGTGCCACACATGATCAGCCAAGCTCGAGATTCACATTCTACCACAAGGTACAATCACTGTTCAAAGCCTCCCTAGAAAGTGAAATTATTTTGTCCATATTCATTTCTTTATAACGAAGATCTTTTCTCCAAAAAGAGGAAAATAATTTTTCCACATCAAAATAACCCCAGTGGCATTTACAAGGAAATTAATGAATTAAAGAATGCCTATTTTCCTAAGTTCTTAAGTAATCAAGACTGCCAGTATGAAATTAGCAAACCACTGACAGAGATGTAAAGGAATTAAAAAAAAAAAACTTTTTAAGACATGGCCCATCTTTTCTTTAGATATGGGGGGATGAGGGAAATGGGATTAATCTGTTAGATAGGGGAAATAATCTAATGTGTATAAATGAATCTTGGAATGGGAAAAACAACTAGTTACCTTATGCATTTGATGCATATTATCTTGAGGATAGCCTCCAGGACCCTGAGGAGGTATAGGATGTCCTGCTGAAGGTGGGCCAGGGCTAGGGCCCATCATACTGTGTGCAGAACCAGGTGAGGGTCCCGGACTAGGGCCCAGCATAGCACCAGGAGATGGGCCAGGCCCTGGAGAGGGTCCTGGCCGAGGTGTTCCTCCCAAGGGTGGATCTGGAGTAGACATCTTCAAAGGAGTTGCTCAAAATAGTCTCTGACTGCCTACTGGGGAAAAAAAAAATCTAGGGTTAGTTGGTGAGTACAGCCATTCAAGCCTTAATTCAAGAAAAATACAGGGTTTACCATAAAGTAACAGTATTTAGCATTAACCAATAGGGTTTGTGATTTTGATAATTTTAAGTGCAAACTAAAGTGATAAGGATTGTTAAATATAATATCAAAAAGCATTACTCTTTACCTGATGAAGACTTTACCAACATATGATAGAGAATAAAATTTGTATTAACTGGAATCTTCAATTAATCAGAATGGTTATTAAAAAAATTATTATATTTTCAGGAAGAGATAGCAACTTAAAAAAATGTTTATAGCCAAGATTCTTCAAACCTTTTATTCAGTGCTACTGATGCTGAGATAGGAATTGGGCCTATTATTTCACCTCTACAAGGAAAAACATCCTCTAACCATGTAGTATTAGGGATATTCACAAAAGATAACAAAATAAAGTTGGGGAAAAAAGAATTACTAAAAATTCATTCAAATAAGAATACCTAGTTCTTCAAGTATTTTATTATTTAAAACTCAGCACATATCTTTATTAGAAAAAGCAGTGGTGAAAATGTTCTCCTCTATCTTGAAGGTCTACAAAGTAGTTTTAAAGTTCAAACTACCCAATATGTGGTTGGTAGAATTATAACAGAGGCCATAATAATATAATACTTGTGATTTTAAAAAATATATTGTTTAATGTTGCAGTGTAAGTGATAGCTCTCAAATATGGAATAATTTAGACTAAGTGATCTTAATTGCCATAATCATATTAGCAATGACAGACAGAAACTTCCATGGTCATGACTCATTCTGACCCTGTGTCAAACATGTAAATGATCACAGCTCCTGACTGGACAAAGTTCCCAGTCACTGCAAGCATGTCAACACTCATTTCAGGGATCCCTGATTACAGATTTGGGTCCTCATCCAATTTATGGTCCCTATTAGTAAACTTACCCACCTAAATCTGTATGGATAAATGACCCAGAAAATCTCCCTTCCAAATCTAGGTCTTATTAGGAATGTTCCCTCCAATATTTGACATTAATTACCTGTTTTCAACCAAACCCATCTTTAAATTATAAAACTTCCCTGCTCAGACCCTACTCTGAACATGTATTCCCATCAAGATTTTTCCATTGTACTCATCTCCTTCACATGGCTGAATTTCTTTGTGTTGCCACATAGTGTCTATTTCTTTAGTTTTTGCACCTCCTTGTTGAGTTACACCATAAGTAATAAAGTTGATGCTTATACGAGCTTCCAGACTGCTAAATCTTCTACAAATTCTCAAACCCAAATCCTTGTTTGGACCTGAGCCATGAGGTCAAATTGGGCATATAAGACCTGGGATTAAAAATGGTATGGTCAATAGCTTGCATATTCTCTTCTGTGTAAGTGGGAAAGTTGGCTTATAATCAGGAATAGAGAACATATGACCTGTGTGGAATGGTGCCAACCACAACCAAAAGAGTAGACGGCGAAAAGGAGAGAAATGCCACTGCACCATTGGTACTTGCCATTTTTAATCCAAAAATCTTTAATATTTACTGAATGAAATCACAGAGCAACAATCCCTGGGGAACAGTATTCACATTTACAGATGGGAGAACTAAGGAGTTATGTCAAATGTGAAAATCACTCACAGAAATTGGCACAGAAGGGCATAGAGGGTACTAATAAGTATCAACACTGACACAAACTGTAAGATCATGAGAAAGCACTTCAATTTTTTGAGCCTCAGTCTTGTGATCTATTAAACAGAAATAATATTTCTTATACTCTTTACCACACTGGGTTCTGAGGAAAGCATTTTTAAGAACTACAGAATTATAAAAACATCTGATCAGATCTCTCAATACCTAGGCTTTCACCTTCAATAAGAGTGTATTTTTGCAAAGCACTTTGTTGAAAATGTTATGTAGTCAATTACTATTATTAATGCCATGTTCCCTCTTGCCCACAGAAAGAAAACTGCAACTGAGAAACAAAGAGAAAATAAGTAGTAATTTGAAAGGGAATATTGAGAAATGAGTGAACAGTAAGCTACAACTATGGTTCCTATACCTTCAGAAGATTTATGTTATGCTGCAAGTCAAAGTCTTAAATCAAGAGCCAGCTTGACAAATCAGATTTTTAATAACAAAGTGTATCACAAAGAGAAAATATTCCATAGAAATATGACCTGGTTGTCATTCCTAGCATGCAGCTGGACAACAATTTCAAAAAGATAACTTGGTTTGTATTCTCAGCACTCCTCCTACTCCTTCCCATCAAAGGGAGGGAACACTGTCACTGATGAAAGGTGCAGTTTATAGGCATATACTACAGAAGTTCTGGGGGAAGGCGGGGGGGTGTGCTCACTATGGATATTGTCAAAACAATAGATAAAAAAGTGATAACAGTATAAAGAACACGGATTCCCATGAAAAATTGTTTTAAAATGCTATTTCCAAAAAGAAGCTGCCATTTCTGAACTGTCAGGCCACACTAGAGCAGAGAAACAGTTGTTCACCATGTGAGAAAGCCTATTTCTTTCTGGCTATAATGCTGACATACTGCATTTCTGAAAACACACACACACACACACACACACACACACAATTATAAAGGAAGAAATAAAGAACCAGAACATAAAACTCTTCTGATCTGGAAGGCACTTAAAGTACACTTAAACTGTTGGGCTTGGCTTCAAGTACAAGTTTTAAATTCAGGACTCAGGTGCTTCATGTAAAAACAATCATTACAAAGTATGTAGGACTTAGCAAAGGGAAAAACAAAGATGAAGACTGAATGCTTCATGTTTCCTTGGAGATGAAGATGGGAGGGCAATTCTTAAAATGGAATACTGAAGTAATTTTGAACAATTTCCTAGCCTCCCATTACTCAACCAAGAGAAAGAGGTACCTTTGAAGGCTGGATGGCTCAAAGGTTACCTCAACCCTTGCTTTTAAAATAAACTGCACTTAACAGATTCCTAATCATAAAACTCTCCAGAGAAGATAATTTCACAATCTCTGTTGGTGTTAAGTTTCAGCATCCAACAGTCTATAGAATCAATAAAATCTTCATTCCAACTAACTAATCTTCCTTCAGAAACTGGAGTCCACTGCCCACTGTTTAGCCTTTTTTTTTTTTCCCTAGAAGGAGTGAAATTTATCATCATTACCATAATAACCTTTTAATATAAATATGGCTGGGAACTCCCCTTGTGCTGCTCCCAGCCCCATTCACTAACCCTTTTCTCCTGTACTTACTTCACACTAGGGATTTCAGGCATCTATTGTCTGTTCCTAGATAGACAGGGACCTACTGATCAGGTGTTACCATATTCCTTTAACCCAAAAGAAAATTTCTACTTAAAGGAAGTATAGGCTCAGAAGCAAGGTTTCCTCTAACTAATCTTTTAAACAATTACTGAGTGCCTACTTACATTATGCTTAAAGGGATTCAAAAGCATAAACAGTTTCACAGTTTCATAGATTTAGAGATGGAAAGGATCTCAGAGGTCGTTGAACATTTGAAAAAACTGAAGGTAGACAAGTGAAATTCTTTGCCTAAGGTCACACAAGCAGCAGCACAAAGTATGTACAAAGATGAAAACTGCATCTTCCATAAGCTGCCAAAACAATCTTTCTTTCTAAAGTCCAATTTTGATGTTGTTACTCTGCTCATCACAAACTTTCTGTGGCTGTCTATTATTCCTAGAATAAAACAGAAACCCCTAGTCTAGTTATTTATGATCCTCCAGTGTTTCCACCAACTGAGCTTTCCCATTTTATTTCATATGTAAGTTCTCTTAATGCATTCTGTGTCTGGCCAAATTGGGCTTCAAGTCTTCCTTGAGATCAACACTCTAAAATTCCACTGTTGTGCATCTGGGCTTCCCTGAAGCCCCCACTAACATCTCATCTTCTAGAGGAAGCTCTTTCCCAACCCCTCTAATTATTTCCTATTTATCCTGTACATAGTTCATTTGTACATATTTGCTTGCTATCTTCCCCATTAGACTGTGAGCTCCATGAGGGCAGGGAATATCTTTTCTATCACCGGCACTTAGCATAGTACCTGGTACAAAGCAGGTGCTCAACAACACTGTTATATGACCGACTTTAATAGACTTAGCTCTTCTCAGCAATCCAGTGATGTAAGACAATTCCCAAAGACTCATGACAGAAGATACTATTCATATACAGAAAAAGAACTATGGAGTCTGAATGCAGACTAAAGCACACTATTTTTTCTTTTTTTGTTTTTTCTTTCTCATGGTTTTCCCCTTTTATTCTGACTCTTTCACAACATGATTGGTGTGGAAATATATTTAATATCACTATACATCTTGTTTGCCATCTTGAGGAGAGAAGGAAAAGAGAAAAAAACTTGGAACTCAAAATCTTAATAAAACAAATGCTGAAAATTATCTTTAAATATAATTGGAAAAAATAAAATACTATTAAGTGGGGGGGAACCCAAAGTAGGTGCTTCATAGATATTTCTTGATTAGACTTGACCCCTGAGTTCTTTAAGGGCCAGGATAGTCTTCTGCCTTTTTATACCCTGAAAACTTAGCACAGTGCTACCACATAATAGGCACTTAGCCTGAAATACCCTTCCATGTTAATTCCACCTTTCAGAATCACTTTTCACAATTCAACAGGCCTTTATTAGACCACGACTTATCTAAGCAACCAGTAGGAGTCAGGCACTATGTTTACCTTTCTTCAAGGCTCAGCTGAAGGGTTATCTCAGGCAGTAAGTTTTCTCCATCTCTTTTCTCTCCTCAAATTATTTTCCACTGAATTGTGAGATATTGCATTCTCCCAATAGAACATAAACTAGTGGAAGGCAGAGTCGTGTCCATCTATACTTGGGTGCCCAGTAGCTTTTCTATGTATCTCCAGTACTTTCAGGAATATTTTGCAGTAGCAGATAATTAAAGTTTGCTGAATTGATTCTCACCATTCCTTGTATCATCATTTGTATGTCTGTCTTTCCTCCCTAGTAGATGAGAAAGTCCCTGGGGATAAGATATGAGATATATCTGTTTATACTCCCAGTACTTAGCCTAGTATCTTGCACACAAGAAGAGGCACTTAATATATGTCTGTAGAGAATAATCAAAAAAGGGTCATCCTGTTATTGAAGGATTAACCTAGCATGTGTATGCTAATCCACTTCCTTTTTTCAAAGGTGGTAAAACTGAACTTCGTGAGCATTTGCTGGATTTTCTCATCATCCTAGGTGAGAGACCTTAATCTCTATTTCAAAGGAACAGTATTTTAGCAACTAAGAATGCCTGTTATGATAAGTTATAATGTTTTCCAACCTTGAAGGAATAAAAGGTCAGATTAACAGATACAAAATATGTTAATGTATTTAGCACCGGGAACTTCTGTTTTGTATAGAGGTTGTATAGTCAGACACTTAAAGAATGAGAACTGAGAAATGGAGCCTAGATTCTAGTAAATAGGATCAAGCATACCCAACTAGACTAACTGGGAGAATTGGGAAAGGTATTCCATAAGAGTTTAGACATGAGCTGAGTGACAGACATTTGATACTGCGCTTCTCTGACAAATGATGGTTGAAGAAAGAAACATTCATTGCCTTATTGCCACCTGCTTCTTACTTAGGCCAATGGTAGATGACACAATAGTAAAATAGGAACTTTAAAACACTCCAAGGAGTAATTTGTTTCCAGTCAACAAGTATTTAAGTACTTAACTATGTATTCTAAGCTATGGAGTTACAAAAGAAGTAGGAGAGCCATTTTTGATTCTTCCTGGTCTAAATTTTCATGTTTTACTTTTTTTTACCACACTCCCAGATGTTAAAAGAACTTGCAAATAAAGTAGGATTTATGCTTAATGTAAGTGGTCATATATACAAAAATACTGAGAGGCAAAGTATATATTCCTCTTAAGATAATGGTGGTAAGTCACAAAGCTAAGAGTTTGGAAATGATATACCTTAACAGTTTGCTAAGTCCCCAAGAGACAAATGCAAATGCAAAGCATATTATTCTCTCCTCAACAACCACTACTAAAGTACTTTCCTTTTTACATGCAAATTGATGAAAAATCAGTCCAAACCTAGGAGCTCTCAATTGACAAGTGAAGAAAAGCAGGAAACATTCTTTTAAAAAGCAGTTAAGAGTCTAGGGGATTTATTGAGGAATGACTTATATTTTTATAAATTTGACTCAGTTTCCTATATGTTTGAGAAGTAAGGCCTTTATCATAGAAACTTGATGTAAAAATTTCCTCCACTTTTCTGCTTTCCCTCTAGTTTTAGCTGCATTAGTTTTGTATGTGCAAAATCTTTTTAACATCATGTAATCAAAATTATCCATTACATATCCCATGATCCTCCCCATCTCTTGTACAGTCATAAATTCTTCCCTTATTCATTGATCTGATAGCTTTCCTTTCCTCTCCCAAAACCTTAAACCTACTGCACTCAAGCTCAAACATTGGAGGACACTAGGCCCCTGCCTAAGGGCTGGCTTCTGGACTCTCCCGGCTTAAGAGGGATTATCAATGGCAACTGAAGCACTTTCTCTCCCAGCCTAATGGGTTTTTTTTTCCCTATGCTTCACTAAAGGAACCATCCCCAGGCTACTTCTTAAAAAGGCCTATTCACTGCATGGGCATTACCTCACCGTAAGTGAGTTCCTGAATAGATCTTAGCCTAAAGGGGCCAAGGTCTTCCCAGTGCATCCCAGGTCATCTCCAGTCATCCCGACGAATATCTGGTCACTGGATTCAGATGGCTCTGGAGAAGTGAGGCTGGTGACCTGCACAGCCCTCCCTCACTCAAAACAAAGTCAACTGCAAGTCACGTCATCATTTCTCTGATGGTGTGATCTTCTTTGACAATGAAGAATGAACACAATTTTTATTAATCCTTTTATTATCTGTGAAGTTTGGATTCAGTCAAATGGCCACACTAGAGGACCACATGTGGCCTCAAAGCTAAAGGTTCCCCACCCCTGGCCTAGACTAATGGGATAATTTCTTTTCTATAGATGTATATATATATATATATATATATATATATATATATGTATATCTTTCAAACTCATCACAAGCTCATATAAAAATGAAATCCATAATTTAAAATTACCAGCGTAACTGGTAAGGATGAAATCTATAGAAATAAATAGTGGACAAAATTTAAATCAAGCAAATCATCATTTTAATAAGATGTTCATGCATAAATCCTATATTTATAAATAATACTGGGGGAGAGGGAACCAAATACAACTCTTTATTCCTCAAAATCTAACTGCAGTATAGTTTTTTCTAATAGTTCCTTCTACCTACGTAGCTTTCTATTTCATTTTCTCACAGCTCTTAAATTGGTGTGGTTTTTTTAACTATAACTGTCTCTTGATGTTCTGAACAAACTCGTAATGAGAAAATTTGTGTTTATTAGAATATGAAATGTTATATATTTTAAAACTAACCTTATACTCTCACCTCTTTCTAATGCCTTATGGCAAAATTATGAAAATAAAAGACTTGAAAATTAGAAAATGAAGGTGCTATGAAATTTATATGAAATGGTACAAAGTTAAGCAGAAATAGAAATAGAGACAGTGACTACAACAATACAAATGGAAAGAACAAGGAAACTAAATTGACCAACATGTATTATAATGACTAGGAGAGGTCAACGAAGCCCTGAGAGGAAATGAGAAAATACATTGCTTTCCTTTTTTCCCAAAGGTGGAAGATTACAGGTGAAGGATATTACATATATCGTGTCAGCTTGGGTTGATGTGTCTGGTTAGTTTTGCTGAACTGCCTGACCCCTCCCCTCCTTTTAAATAATGTTTTATTTTTTCCTCAATTACATGTCACAAGAGAATTCACTGTCAAATGTCAAAAGACACTGGTCTTTTTTTCTTAGAGTTTCAAGTTCTAAATTCTATCCCTCCCTGAGGCAGTAAGCAATTTGATATAGGTTATACATATGGAATCATGCAAAACATTTCCATTAGATACTTTGTGCAGGAAAATTCAAACCAAAAAAACAAAGAGAGAAGGAGGGGGAGAAGGATGAAAGAAGGAAGGGAAAAAATAGTACGCTTCAGTTTCTTTTCAGATGACATTAGTTCTTTCTCTGGAGGTGGATAGTGCTTTTCATCATGAGGTCGCTGGGACTGTCTTGGACCATTATGTTGCTTAGGTTAGCTAATCAGTAGTTGAGAACCTGACCCTAACCCTAAACTCTAACCCTAACCTTAGGGTACTTTTCATCATAGGTCCTTTGGGATCATCTTGGACCATCATATTGCTTAGGATAGCTAATCTGGGGTGGAACCTGCAGCCTGGAGGTCATAAGTGGCATTCTAGGTCCTTGGTGCAGCCTTCTGACTGAGTTCAAGGGAATCTGTTTTGTGAAGTCTGGATTCAGTCAAAGAGTGGCCCCCTGAGGACCGAAAGGGCCTCACTGTCGCATGTTCCACACCCCTCAGTTAAGTCATTCACAATTATTCATTGTACAATATTGCTATTGTACAATGTTCTCCTGCTTTTGCTCACTTCAATTTGTATCAGTTCATGTAAGTCTTTTCAGTTTTTTCCCAAATCATCCTGCTTGCCATTTCTTATAGCATAATAATATTCCATTACAATCATGCCACCGCTTGTTCAGTCATCCCCAACTGATGAGCACATCCTCAATTTCTAGTTCTTGGCCACACAAAATGCGCTCCTATAAATAGGTCCTTCCTGAAATTATCCTGCCTGTCATTTCTTACAATATAATCAATATATCATAGTTTGTTTAAACCATTCCCAAATGATGAGCATCCCTTTGATTTCCCATTCTTACTCTAATTCCAACAAGAGCTGCTATTAATATTCCAAAATGTATTCTTAAAGGAATGTGCTAATTATTGCTAAGAAATGGAAAACAAAAATGCTTATTATAGCTTAATAATCAAACTATACAGTTTTATGTTTACATGTATTGCATGAAGAGAAGCTCTATCAAATTCCTGTATTTCAAAAACATACTTTGAAAGATCAGAAACCCACCGGTGTTTCCTCTCTAACAAAAGAGATCTCAATCCATCCATGCTTTGTCTGAAGCAACAGGTGCCAGAAGTCACTGGAGATGAAATCAGGAGGGCCCTGGGTTTTAATCCTGCTTCTGTCACTTGTTCTCAACTTGCACCTGGCCGAGGCACTTCACTTCTCTCAGTCTCAGTATGCCATAAAATGGACTTTCTGAATTACTTCCCAAGGTAACTGTGAGGAAAGTGCTTTGTAAACCTTAAAACTTTGGAAATGTAAGTATTCTGATACTGAGACTATTTCATGGAATCTTTAGATTTACATGGTTCAATTCCCCTATTGGTATTATCAACCAGATGGTCATGGATACTAAATGGTTATATAGATGATTTAAAAATATTATCATTAAAGAACATGCCCTATGAGGGTAACTTACTACATCATTTTGTATTTTTGTGGACTTAATGGATTGCGGTGGTCAAACAATTTATTGTCTGGTGGTGAGCGCCAGTCTGTTATAGAAGAATTTCTTCTCTTAACTTGAACTGTTTCTCAGATAGTAGTCTCTGGCATTGTATTAGAAAAAGCTGATGTCACCTTCACGCCACTGTGAGGCATTCAAGTAAGAGTTTTGTGAAGGTTCAAAAATATAACACTTGCTTTAATCACATTAACTACACAAACTAATGACAAAGCATTTAAAGATAAGGAATATAATTTGAAAATGCTCTTGTAGGGGGAAGGGAAAAAAGAGATACCCAAGAATTGAAAGTAGACCTGAATTTGGGAGGTCACTCTCTTGATGATTTTAGACAAAAAAAGTGATACTTATATAATATTCTTTGAGCCAAGGTTATCAATAACATTAGGGAATATTCCACACATCAACTTTTACATCAACATTCAAAAATGAAGTTCAAAACATATAAGGTAACATGATTTAATCAATAGTAGAGTAGTCTAACTCAGTGGTATCGGGACCAAAACCTGACCCCAAAGGTTAACCAATTGGAAGGTCAGAAATTGAGCTCATCACATCCCACCCTCCCAGCCATGGCCAATCATAAGAGTTATCTGAAAGAAACAAATATACTCTTATTCCCCAATATTCCCTCTTTCTACTCTTCTCTCTATGCAAACTTCCAACTCCCTCTCCTGAGGCTGGCATCTGGCTAAGCAGCTCTAAGAGCAGATACGACCTTAGCTAAGAAGACATCTTTCAAAACAGCAGAAATTGTGCTGGGATCACTGAGAAAATCCAAACTCCAGTAAACTCATCATTTTGTTTCCCCAGATGAGTTATAGTATCTTTCATTCAGACCTATGTCTCTTATTTCACTATTTGTCTGAAGTATCACCATCCTTTCAGTCACCTAAGTTCACAACTTGGGCATCTACTCACCACATAACCAAACAGCCACCAAATCCTGCTGTCTTCATCTCTAAAACATCTCTCATATCTATCTCTTCTCTACTTACAAAGTCACCACCCTCATTCAGGCCCTTATCATCTTTTGCCTGGACTATTCCAAATGTCTTCCGGACTCAAGTCTCTTTCCTCCATCCTTCACACAGCTGCTAGGGGCAGCTAGGTGGTGCAGTAGATAGAACATGTGTCAGAAGACCTGAGTTCAAATCTCACCTCAGACATTTGACACTCACTAGCTGTGTGACCTTGGGCAAGTCACTTAACCCCAAGTGCCTCATCCTGGGTCATCCCCAGTCAT
Source organism: Potorous gilbertii (assembly GCA_028658325.1). NCBI lineage: Eukaryota > Metazoa > Chordata > Mammalia > Diprotodontia > Potoroidae > Potorous > Potorous gilbertii. The sequence continues at coordinate 184,112,743 of CM053773.1, read as the reverse complement.
CCTGATGAATATCTGGTCACTGGATTCAGATAACTCTGGAGGAGAAGTGAGGTTGGTGACCTGCACAGTTCTCCCTCACTCAAAACAAAGTCAAGTGCAAGTCATGTCATTATTTCTCTGATGACATGGTCTTCTTTGGCAAAGAATGACAGAACACACACACACAGCTGCTAAAGTCATTTTCCTGCAGAGGAAGTTAGTGGCAAAGTGACTAGTGTGCTGCACTTGAAGTTAGAAAAACCAAGTTCAAATCCTGTGCCAGACACTAGCTAGGCAAATAAATCACTTCCCCTGTTTGCCTCACTTCAGTTTCCTCAACTGTAAAATGGGGATAATTAAGAGCACCTATTTCTCAGTGGTGTTGTGAGGATGAAATGATTAAATTTGTTAAAAGCACTTAGCACAGTGCCTGGAACGTAGTAGATGCTGTATAAATGCTTTCCCCCTTTCCTTTAGCACAGGTCTGACCGTCATTCCCTTACTTAACAAACTCCAATGGCTCTCTATTAATTCTAGAATTAAATATTATTTCATCTTTATCTCATTCTTTAAAAATATCTATTTTTGAATAAGTTTTATGATGTACATAATTAGGTGCACAGAAATACATGTATACAAACTGTTCCATTAAAATATACATACTATGTAGAACCAATACAGAACTGCATGCCATCTCAAGGAGGGAGAGGGGAGGAAATGTGCTAGGAGGGGGAAACCATCTAAGACTTATGGAAGTGATTGTAGAAAACTGAAAACAAATAATAATAAATTTTTTAAAATATACATGCATTGAAGGTAAAGGCTAGTTGTTTTTTTTTTTTTTTTACTGGGTGGGTGGGATTAAAAAAGTTTGAAGACAGCATTATCTACACTGAAATCAATAACAAATGATCTAGCAAATTAACATGCCTACACAGTTTTCATTTTTAAAAGATTATCTTGTATATGAACATGTTATCTACCCCTACAGAATGTAAGCACCTTGAGAGAAAAGGATTTTATTTTTCTTTATCTCTCTAGTGTCTATTACAGTGCAAGGGATATACTGATGTTAAAGAAGTGCCTTACTGATTTACTTTAAAAAAAAAACATCGTGATTTTTTCCTCATTATTGTGAAAATTTTTGTCGAACTTCTAATACACAATACAAATGGACAGGCACAATACTTGATGCCAGAAGCATAAAAAAGAACTGTATTAACCTATCTCACTAAATCAAGGCCTTAATTTTCAGCTATAAATTATTCAATCTAAGATCACAGATTTAGAATTGGAAGAGACCTTAGTTCAACCCCCTCATCATATAGATAAAAAAATGGACCCCAGAGAGGTGAAATAATTTGCAATAGTAGGAATGAATTCAAATGACTACCAAATGTGAACTACTATACAACTACAATACAATAAGCTGTGATGCTCAGTAAAAATTACCCTGGTATAGGCCTGCACTTATACTACAACCCACCTCATTTCAACAGAAAAGAAATTATAAAACTACAGAACCCTAAAAGCACATTTAGGTGACAAGAATTTAAAGGCGACATGGTGCAGTGTGGAAAACACTGGGAAAAAACTCCAGGCATCCAGACCCTCACTTGCGAGCAGTGACTAAAAACAGGCAAATCAGAGCACTGGCCCCCTTTTCTATAAAAAAGAAAAAAATGGAGATAATGAGGCAGCTAGTGGCACAGGCAATAGAGTGCCAGGTCTGAAGTCAGAAAGACTCATGTTCCCGAGTTCAAATTTAGCCTAAGGTACTCAATGTGTAACCTCAGTTTCCTTATCTGTAAAATGAGCTAGAGAAGGAAATGACTAACTATTCTAGTACCTTCTGCCCAGAAAACCCAAAATGGGGCCATGAAGAGTCGTGTAGGAGTGAAACAACTGAATGACAACAATACTCTCTCCTTTTTCTCTTCGGTGTGTGTGTCTGCCTGTCTCACATACAAGCCCAGGAAGAAAGTGGTATTATTTGATGGTTAGTTAAGTGGATAATCTGTGCTCCCTAATTTATCCAGCATCACTGCAAATTTTAAATCTATCATGTTACTTATTTGTGCAGTGTCAGATTAATTTTAACCTTTGGATACTGTAACAGCTTTTATTTCCTTGTAATTGAAAACAGTTTGCCAGATGTGCATGTTACCTATGATATCTTTTATTGTGACATTTGCAGAATGGAGGCATTACAGAAAGGACAAAAACAACAAATGATGCAAACTAATACCTGCTTCCTTCAAGAATCTAAAAGAAATGTCATAATATAAATTATCTAATCGTGATTTGATCTTATGATGCTGCAATGAAAGCCGAACATATGAAAATAGTGATATTCTCTAACTGATCAACTTAGAAGTGTGTAAGAAGACAAGTACACGACAGACTGACTGTAGTTAAGGTGACAGATTTGAAGCCTAAGTTGAGACACTTAAAACACCACTTAATCAAGGACTAGGTTGATTTTGCTCCACACTATCTTGAGTAGTTTACAAGTGCGAAGATAACTGGCATTTTTTTTTAGAAGCTTAACTTTGTTAAGAAAACCAGATTCTTACATCAATGGAAATTGCTGAAGCCAAAGCAAAGGAAGGAAAAATAACATCACTCTCTGAACTAAGCATTATTCATCCACACAATCAAACCAAAGAGTCTTTGGTGTTCAGAAAGAGCACTGGCAGGAGTCTGGAGACCTGGGGCCTCTCTCAATCCAGACCTTAGTGGAACCTTAGGCAGGCATGTCATTCTGTGTTTGGGACCCACTCACCCAGTCTAGCAACCCAAAGCCTTCTTTAATAGTCCTAGCCTTTCTCCTTTTTCCCATTCCCACTGGTAAGCCCTTGCCCAGACTATTACAATAATAATAGCCCAATCAATCCACTGTCAACAATACTCTAGGTTGTGACTCTTCTTACAGACTGGATTCCTCACAATATCTTTTATAGCTCCCACTAATGCCTACAGAAAAAAGCACTAACTCCTTAGCACGGTACTGAAAGCTTGTTCCAGTTTGGTCTCAACCTACTTTTCCACCATCATCTAATACCTTAATGCATCAAAAACAGACTATTAATCATTTCCCAAGGGAACCCTGAGTTTTTCCGCCTCCAAACCTTGCTCAAGCAGGTCAACCTCTCTAGAATGTCCTCTTTCCAATATCTGCCATAGGTTTATAAATTCTTCAAGGCTCAGCTCATATTCTACCTCCCCAAGACATTTTCCTTTCCCAATTGGGAGCTAACTCTCCTTTCTCTAAACTCCTATAAAGTTCCTTGTATCTTGTATCATAGTTCTACCATGTCTTACTTATGCATTTACCCTAAAAGTATCTAGATTTTAGTAGCTGCACATTAAAAACTCGTTTAGTGAATGAAGGTGTTGGACCAGATTATATTTAAGGCAGACGTTCTTAACCTTAAGTATTGACCTTGATATAAAAATTTTTTTGATAACTGTATTTCACTGTAATTGAATTCCTTTGTAATCCTATGTATCTAAAAAACACTATTCTGACAACAGACTGCCAAACGGGTCCAGGACACAAAAAAAGGGTTAAGAACTCCTGCCCTAGACCTGTTCTAGTCTTAAAATTTTCTAAGATGATCTGTCACTTCAAAAGAAATAAAAAATGGACAAGTAGTAAGATTTTCAGTTTCCTCATCTGTAAAATAGGAGGGTTAGTTTACTCTATATAATCTCTGAGGCCTTTTACAACTCAAAGTTCTGGATCTTCCAAATTCATATAGTTCCTATTATGTGCAAAGCACTGTGCCAAGAGTTTTTTATAAATATCATCTCACCTACAAGTTGAACTTATGTTTTTACTCTCTTTCTGAAAGCAACAAAAGATCAACAGCGCCTTAAAATGGAAACTCTCATAAAGTAAAACACTATAACTAAAATCTGGGGCATCAAAGCACTCTCATAGAATATTTACATTCCTTTTAAAAAAAATTACACAGAATGTAGTCTTGGTGAACAAAGATTTAAAGACACCAAAGTTCTTTTTTTTTTTTACTTTTCGGTGACCCATTCTCGTTCTCTTCATCTCACAATCGAGATTCTGAAACAACTTTATTATTATGGCCATTGCAAAACGTAAAACAAAATTTCTTTCCATAAAAAAAAAATGGGGTGACACGAGTTGATCTTTTTTAGCTTGGCTGACTGAACCCCAAGGGGCTCCAAAAGCCCTCGACCCCGCAATCATCCAACATGTTCTGGTCTTCCCACTAGCTTTTAAAAACCACTGTGCACTTGGAGTGGAGGTGCTGCTCACTCCCGTAACTAGAAGAGCAAGCTCCTAAAGTGTTTTCTAACAACAGTCTATTGTTAAGGAAGAGGGAGGGCTCAAACAACAAAGGTTGGAGGGGGGGAAGCACCGTCCCGGACCCTTCCCCACGCGGTGTTTGTTTGGAAATCCTCCGAGAAATTTCCCGCGTGGCGCCCGCTCCCTATTCCCTCAGATCTCGGGCCCACGCGACCCAGTGACTGTGAGGGAAGCACTTTGGGACGCGGAGCTCCTCACCCGGCGTGCTCTCTCTCACAATCACACACACGCGCGAGCGCGCGCACTCTCTCTCTCTCTCATTCTTCTCGCCCCCAGCCCCTCGGAAGGAGGGACCCTCAGAGCCAGCCAGAACGACCGGCGCTCAGAGACCCGGGGGTGGACACGTGGGGGTGGGCAGAAAGGACCCGCGAGCCTCAGAAAAGTGCCCACGGCGGCAGCGCCGGGGGGAGGGGAGGTGTGAAAGAGGAAGCAGAGGGAAGGGGGGGCCGCAGGGTAAACTGAGGAGGCCGGGGGCGGGGGGTGTCCGTGAAGACCTCGGTTATAAGCGACCTCTCCTCCGCTCTCCCGCTCGCCGTCCCACCCCCCCAGGCCCTGCCCGGCAGGCGGGCCTAGCCCGACCAGCCCGACCAAGCCTCCCAGCCCGATGGCAGACTAAGAGCTAGCATCGGAGGTTTCTTGACCCCGCGGGGCCACCGTAGACCCCGCGCGACCCAGGGCGACGGTGCGGTCCTCCCCCTCCCCCGCTCCCCCCTCTCCATTCAAACCAACCGCCCCCTCCCTTCCCCCAACGCCCATCCCCGGGGCCTGGTTCCTTACCCGGACCTGGGAGGAGCCGCCACCGTCGGCAGCACCGCGTCCCCAGCGCTCCCCCCTTCTCTACCGGGGCCAGGGCCCGTCGCTGGCTTTCGAGTCCTCCCTTCTCCACACGGAACAAAGACGCCGCCACCGAGCGAGGGGAAGCTGGTGCGCGCGCCCGCTTCTATCCCGCGCTCGCTCGCCCGCCGGACGCGCCTCCGCGGCTGCCCCCCCCTCCTCCGCGCGCACTGGCCTGCCCTTCCCCCACCCGGCCCCGCGGCTCCTCGTGCGCGCCTCGGCTACCCACCCTATCTTCCTTCTCCTCCTCCACTTCCCACCCTTCCGTGTCAGGGAGGCGGGCTGCGCACGCGCGCCCCGCCTCCTCGGAGGCGTCGGGAGGAAAAGGGGCCCTAATCGGAGGAAGACCGACCGAGGCAGAGGGCGCGCTCCCGCGCACGCGTGCGCGTCCGCTAGCCTTTGGACAGCCTCTCCCCGAGCGGCACGCGCACGTGCACGCGCACGCTCCAAGAGCCTCGCTTCCCGTACCCCTTACCTTTCCTCCTTCCCCTTGGTGCCTCGGCCCCTCCTGCACAAACACCACCCCTGGCCACGCCGGGGAGCATGCGCTCTGGGGGCGCCACTGCGGCGAAGGGAGGGGGGCGGGGCGACCGGATGAGGAGGAGAAAGGCGGGGAGGGCGAGGGGGAAGGGGAGTGAAAAAGAAGGGTCGGAGACTCGGACGGGGGGCGGGGAGAACGGGGGAGGGGCACGGAAGGGGAGCGGGAGCGTGGAGAAGGACCGCAAAGAGCGAGGATTGTGGGGAGGGGGCAGCGTGGCCTTTGGAGTCGGAGGTCCCGGCCGTGCGCCCCACCCCGGTGACCTTGGGCCAGTCACGGCCTCCGAGACTTAGTTTCCTCGTCTGTGGAATGAGGCAGTTGGACCGGTCTGGGGGCGGGAGGTGAGAGGCGGCCAAGGCAGCTGTGGCCCAGCCGGGGCTCGGGGAAGGCTCGGGGGTGAGGGTGTGGGAGGGGCGGTCTGGAGGAAGGACCCAGGAGGTCTTTGGCGGGGGTGGAGAGAGTTCAAAAGCTTGTGGATGGCCGGGAGTTAGGAGACTGACCCCAGGAGGATTTGTGGGGGGTGCTTATGGAGGTGTATGGGATCGGGGATCGAATTCTGAAGAGGCTGGGTGTGAGAAGTTTGGGGAGAAATGTGCAGGAGTGGGGTGGCAAAGGAAGGAGGACAGGACCTGGGGGAGCCATGTGGGGTGGGTGGAGCAGAGGGAAAGGGCAGGGCTTGTGTCCGTCTGAAAACGGGGGAATGGACAGCCCTCCTAAGAGGTCTTTGCCACAGTTTCTGAAGGTGAAAGGACCCTGGACAGTGGTAGTTGGCAGGAGGGAGGGGAGAGAGAGAGGGCCTGAGAGATCGACTGTGGGAACTACAGGAGGGCCCTTTGGGAGCGGGCAGAGTGAATCTAGGGATACTCCTTTTGGTTTGAGAAGTTTCAGTCATTTTAGTAAGAGGCATGCCAGAGGGGAAGAGAGCCCCAGCACAAGAGAGAACAGGTGGGGTTTCTTAGAGAAAGGCGTAGGAGAGAAAAGAAACAGCTTTGGTAACAGGTTTTGTCACAAGTTCAAACAAATCCACTCTGAACTGAATTAATAGTGCCTGATTCCTTATACTTAAGGGTGTGTTTCAGAATCACCTTTATCTCCTCCCATGGTGTGAGAGAGATGCTTATTTAACTAAGGCACCAATCATCCTCCTGGCACCCCTAGCACATGCACCTGCTGGAGCAGGCATCAAAGGGAGCTCCTATCACAGTCAATGCTGAGTGGGTGGAGTACAGGGCCTCAGAAGTGTTCAGTGACAGAACCCTCTGATGCAACCTCTCTAGCCAAGTGTTTGACGAGCTGCCTCTCCTCTCAACAATATTTTTAGTAAAGGTCTCAAAGGAAACAATAACAGAAACTACCTCACTGAGCTGCCAGGAGAATCACATGAGAGAATTTATGTGAAGCACTTTACAAATCTGAAAAGTACTATGAAAATGTCAGCAGTTGTTGGGTCCTAGAGCTTCAGAGCTGGAAGGGATCTTGGAGAAGGAACATTTAGGCCAATCCCCTCATTTTACAGGTGAAACCAGTCCAAAGAAGGGAAGTATTGCTTTAGCATTCTTTGTCTTTTGAAATTGCTTTGTGTGTGTTTGCTTGTGTACATATTGCATCTCCCCTCCTTGAGAGCAGGACTCATTTCAGTGTTGTCTCGTAAATGCCTAGTAAGTAACATTTAATAAATGTTTGGTTGCATTGAAGGCATCCTGAAGAATTCGAAGCCATACTTTAGCACAGGTTCTACCTGAACATATTGGCTATCAAGTTTGGGAGGGAGCTGTTGAAACACTTTCCCAGCAAGTTAGCAGTGCTCAGGAGAATTGATAGATCTGTCTAGAGCTTATCATACATTCAGTGTTTAGACTTAAAAGACATCCTGGATGGCCTCATTAATTGTTCTGATCTTTCCTGGCCTTAGTGGGAAATACAATAAGAGGTAGCACAAATTGAATGTGAGGTAACTAGGACACCACGCCTCAGCAAGGTTTCCTGCTTCCTTCTCTGTGGGTAGTTCTGTCTACACAGGTTGCAACCTCCTCTATGCTCTAGTAGACTTATTTCATGAGTTGCTATGACCAGAAAAAAAAAATAGGTCACCTCATGGACAACCCTTCCATACTCAGCAGGGCTGGCAGCTGGATGAGACTGTATTCAAAACTTTCCCAATATGCTCAGCTGGCATATCCTCACCGTGATGACAGATTGGAATAGGACTTGAATAGAAGACCGGACTCCTACCTTCTCCACACAAAACTCTATTAGTTTATCAGAAGGCAGTAATTGTACTGGTGGTTTTTCATTTATACTGGTGAAAAGTTGACCACCTGAATAATTAACTTCAGGGGGAAAGTTCTGAAACTAGAAACTGTCTCCAAGGCCTTTTTTCTTCCATTACTGGGAAGACTAATCATTTAATCAAGCTCTTCCAAACTTCTTCTGCATAAGTTCCTAGCATATATATCTAATTTATATTCATTGATTGCGTCCTCAGAGATGAGCCACAGCTATTGTGTCCTTGTGCAAATCACTTTATCTGTTTCCTCTTTATAATGATGGGGACTACTAATTAGAATGTTGTATATATTTTATGATGTGGCCACTATTTGATGTTTTTGCTTTTCCGTAGGGGAAAGAAAGGATCACTGGAAGAGTAGGGGGACAGTAAAATGATAGCTATAAACACAAAAACCATTAATAAAATATTTACAGTTAAATAAAGGAGAGTCTTGGACTAGGCAGATGACATTTACATAGTTCCTTCAAGTGTGCAAATCATTTGCATATATATTCTCATATGACCTTCATAACTGTCCACGGAGGGAGGGAAAACAAGTCCCCATTTTATGGATGAGAAAACTGAGGGTCAAATCACCTGGGTGACTGGTCCATAGTCACAAAGCTACTGGGGTCTGAGGCAGGTTTTGAACACATGTCTTTCTGACACTGGGCCAACATGCTAGCCACTGTTCACAATAACTCACTGTAACTTAAGGCCCTTGTCAACACTAAGTCTTTTGATCCCTTTTCAGCTATTTTGTTCCTCCATTTCTTCATTTCTACAATTTCTAACATTTTCAGAAGGGAGATTTTTGAATATTTTCAAGTTTCATGCTTTCTAGTTAACTAGAAGGGCCTATGTTCTTTTCCCATCTAGTAAAATGTAAGTTATGTGAGAGTAAAGACTGTTTTTATTTTGAATTTTGTGTTCCCACCATCCTGCAAATTGATAAATAAAAGTTTGTTGGAGAGTGGGAGGAGGGGAATGGTCTGTGGAATGTTTTGCAAGAAACCTGCAGTAACTGTAGTTGAAGCACTCTTGTTTCTAAAGCCCAGAGCAATAGAGGAATTAGGATATAGTTCTATATTATTGAATTACCAAGATGTCAGCTTAAACTGACAACTAGGTAGGTACCTCAGTGGATAGAGTGCCAGATCTCAAGTCAGAAAGACTCCTCTTCCTGAGTTCAAATTTGACCTGAGACACTTACTAGCTGTGTGACCCTGGACAAGTCATTTAATCCTGTTTGCCTCAGTTTCTTCATTTGTAAAATTAGCTGGAAAAGGAAATGGTAAACAACCATAGTATTTTTGCCAAGAAAACCCCAAATGGGATCACAATGAGTTGGAAATGACTGAACAACTTAAATTTATACTATTACTTTCATACTATATGCTATGAGCAACTAACTCTAAATGAAAAAGTTTATCATAAATTTTATATTTATTCCTAACTAGTACATTTCAGGGTGAATGTCAGGCTCTTCAAAGTACCATCTCAGGATTATTAGCAATTATCATATTTAATTTGGCTTCAGTCAGGATAGGTTAATACTCTCTTCATGAATGAGTTACTTTTTTTTTGAGTAAACATTCCATTTTCTTATGCATTTGCCTATTAAATTTATATAAAAAGCAAGTGTATAAGCAACTGATCTTTACAGCATCATGTATTCTGAATACAGTATTATTTACCTTGATTGATTGTCATAATTTTTTTTACACTGAGATTTTAAATGCTGGCCTTGGAATAAAAATTATGATAAACATTCATATGGAAATGAGATTAAATTCTACAAAATTACAACATTATAGTGATAACTGGCATTTATAAAGTGTGTTCTACATGTCAGATATTTTGTAGTTATCTCCTCTGATCCTCCCAACAGCCCTGGGAGGTAGATATTATTCTCATCCTCATTTTATAGATGAAGAACCTGAAACAAACAAAGATTGGTTTGCCCAGGGACACACAGCTAGTGAGTTGTCTGAGGTCAAATTTAAACTCAGGTTTTCATGATTACTGGACTGGCACTCTAATCCCTTAGGCACCTGAGCTGTCCCATCAGGAAATTTTGTATTTTCTCTGATATCTTTAAGCTGCCATGTAGAGAAGGCAGAAAGATACTCTAGGCAGTATTTATGAGAAGCAATGGTAAGCATAGTAACCTAAAATTAATTCTAGCGTGTCTACTATTGAATTTTTTACCTTGCTTTTTTTCTCTGATGGGCTTTCTAAATATTTGAATAGTTGTAGATTGCATCATACACATTTTTGAAATGCAGTTTCTAATCAACAGTTTTAAGTTTCTTAATCCTTTTCACCTTGACTTTATTTTTTTAAAATAAATTTTATGGATACTTTTTGTTTTTCCATCCTAGTAATTTCAAGTATCTTCTATTTTAATGAACCCTCCCTTGTCATAGTAACCAAAAATCTTAAGCAAAATCAACCAACACAGTGACCCCATCTGATATCATATACAACATTCTTTACCTTTTACTCTTTATTCTTCTGAAAAGTAAGAAGGTACATTTCATCATCATACGAACATGTTCTTAAAGTCTAACCTTGACTTGTAATTGTATGTGATCTTATTATCAATATGAACATTCTCTTCAAAAACACAGATCAGAACTTCTCAATAACTGACCTTTCTGTACCCTCTTGTCTCTGCCCCTCAAACTCTCAGTTTGCCAAAGGAGTTAGTGATGAGGGCTCCCAAAGTGTTGGAGATCTTCCTCACTTTCTCTTGATATGGTAAGAATACTAACATGAAACATACAGGAGAAATTGATTTCCCAAGTGACCGTCACTTTTTCATACACCTTTAGTAGTCTGGTGAAGTCTCTGCCCCTTTAATCAGAATAATGTTTTTAAATGTATAAAAAAAAATACATAGGATTGCAAAGAAAATCAAGTATACTGAAATTTAGTTGTCAAAATGTAAGCAAACAAACAAGTTCATGGACCTGGTCTATGGCCCTAGGCCCACCTCACCTTTGGGAAACTTCCTACTTCTTTGTTGACCCTCTATATTGATCATTCACAGGTAATCACCTGGTATGTGAACACATAGTTTATTGAATATACCAAAATGATGTTTGGAGGGTTGGAGCCAAGATGTCAGAGAGAAGCCAGGAAGTTGCCTGAACTCTCCCCAGTTTCCTGCAGAAATAACATTAAATCAAGCCTCTAAAAGAATTCTAGAGTGACAGAATCCACAAAAAGGTGGAGTGGAACAACTTTCTAGCCCAAGATTAACTTAGAAGGACTTCAGGAAAGGTCTCTCTCACTTGGGTAAACAGGAAGTGCAGCCCAGCACAGATGGTATCTGGGCAAGAAAGTGGGATGCTCTTAGCCACAGCACAAAGATCAGCAACCAAGGTCTCATGGTTCTGGCTCAGTAGGCCAGTGGTACAGCAAGGCAGCTGTGAGGCCTTCAACCCCAGCACAACAGGCAAGCTGCCAGCCCCAAAACCCAGGGCACAACAGGCATGAGTAGGCTCATGGTAGCCCGGTGGGCAAGCTACCAGCCCCAGAGACCTTAGCACAGAAAACCAGTGACCAGGCTCTTGGCCCCCCAGTATAAGAAGCTTGGGACAGTGTCCCCTGTGCTCCAGAGTAGAGGTCAATTTTTAAAATGAGCAAAAAAAAAAAAAAAAAAGAGCCCTGACCATAGCAAAGCAACTATAGTGGCAGGAAAGATCAAAACACAAGCTCAGAAGAGGAAAACAACATCAAAATGCCTACATGTGAAGCCACAAAGGGGAATATGAATTAGTTTCGAACCCAAAAAGTCCTTTAGGAAGAGCTCAAAAAGGATTTTAAGAACTGAGTTAAGAGAGATAGAAGGAAAACTGGGAAGAGAAATGAGAGTTATGCAAAAGAATTATGAAAAGAATTAACAGCTTGGAAAAGGAAGCACAAAAAGAAATGAAGAAATCAATTCTGTAAAAAATAGAGTTGGACCTTCAGCAAGCATTATATGCAATGGGGATAAGCTAGATGCATTTCCAATAAGGTCAGGGGTGAAACAAGGATGCCCACTATCACCACTATTATTCAATATGGTACTAGAAATGTTAGCGGTAGCAATTAGACAAGATAAAGAAATTGAAGGAATAAAAATAGCCAAAGAAGAAACTAAGTTATCACTCTTTGCAGATGATATGATGATATACTTAGAGAATCCCAGAGATTCAAGTAAAAAACTACTTGAAATAATAAACAACTTTGGCAAAGTGGCAGGTTACAAAATAAACCCCCACAAATCTTCTGCATTCCTATATATTAGCAACAAAGTCCAACAGCAAGAGATAGAAAGAGAAATCCCATTTAAAGCT
>CM053773.1:184068016-184099926 GCA_028658325.1 Potorous gilbertii | reverse complement strand
GGAAATCATTCGCAGAATGTGGCAGATCATGTTTGTGTGTGTGTGGGTTTTAGTGTATTATGTTTTGATTTCTTATATGATTTCTTCCATTTATTTTAGTGCGACGATATAGCATGACTATAGTGAAAATGTGCTCAATAGGAAAGTATATGTAGAACCTATACAGAATTGTATGCTATCATGGGGAGGGAGGGGAATAGCGGGGGAAGGTGTGGGGGGGATAAAATCGTAATTTTAAGGAAGTGATTGTAGAACATTTATAAAGAAAGAAAGAAAGAAAAAAGAAAAAATTTTAAAAAAATTAAAAATAAAAAAAAAAATAGAGTTGGTCAAATTGGGGGTGGGGAAATCCTCTGAAGAAAAATCTTTAAAAGTAAAATTACCCAAATGGAAAAAGAGGTACAAAAGCTAACTGAAGAAGATAATTCCTTAAAAATTAGAATTTGGCAAGTAGAAGTCAGTGACTATAAAACATCAAGAATCAGTCAAACAAAATCAAAAGAATGAAAAAATAGAATAACATATAAAATATCTCACTGGAAAATAGATCTAGGAGAGGTAATTTAAGAATTATTGCACTACTTGAAAGCCATGATCAAACAAAAAAAGAGCCTGGACATCATCTTTCAAGAAATTATCAAGGAAAACTGCCCTAATAGACTAGACCTAGAGGATAAAATAGTCATTGAAAGAATCCACCAATCACTTCCTGAAAGAGATGCCAAAATGAAAACTTTCCTGATGAAAAGACTAGAACTGAAGGGAAAATTTGAGCTTCAAATACAAGACTCAAGAAAAACATAAAAAGGTAAACAGGAAAGAAAAACAAACATGGTATTCAATAAGGTTAAACTGTTTATGTTCCTACTTGGAAAGATGATACTTGTAACTCTTAAAGACTGTATCTGTATTAGGGCCGTTAGCAGAAGTATACTTAGAGGGTGCGGGTATAAACTGACTTTGATGTTATGGTAAAAAAAAATTAAGGGGTTAAAAAAAGATTGTACAGGGAGAAGAGGAAAGGGGGAGGCGGAATGGGATAAATTATATCACATGAAGAGGCATGAAAGAGCCATTACAATAATGGTAAAGAAGGGAGGGGATGAGCATTGTTTGAACCTCACTCTCATTTGGATTTGTCCCAGAGAAGGAGTAATATACATGCTCAGCTGGGTAGAGGAATTTATCTTACCCTATAGGGAAATAAGAGGGGAAAGAGGTAAGTAAAGGGAAGACTGATAAAAGGGAGGGCAGATTGGGGGAGGAAGTGGTCAGAAGCAAAACATTGGTGAAGAGGCACAAAGTGAAGGAAGAGGGAAAAGTATAAAGGGGGGAAATAGGATGAAGGGAAATGCACAGTAATAACTGTGAATGTTAATAGGACAAATTCTCCCATAAAACAGAAGTGGATAGCAGAGTGGATTAAAAACCAGAATCCTACAACATATTATTTACAAGAAACACATTTGAAGCAGAGAGACTTTTACAAAAAGTAAAGGTAAAAGACTGGAGCAGAGTATATTATGCTTCAGCTGAAGTTAAAAAAGCTGCAGTAGTAACCCTGATCTCAGACAAAGCAGAAGCAAAAATAGATCTAATTAAAAGAGAAAAGGAAGGAAACTATCTTGCTAAAAGATACCATAGACAATGAAGTAATATCAATATTAAACATATATTGTGTTCTTCCTTTGTTGCCAAAGAAGACCATGCCATCAGAGAAATGATGACATAACTTGCACTTGACTGTTTTGAGTGAGGGAGGGCTGTGAAGGTCACCAGCCTCACTTCTTCTCCAGAGTCATCTGAATCCAGAGACCTGATATTCATCAGAATGACTGGAGATGACCTAGGATGCACTGGGAGACCTTAGGCCCTTTCACTAAACACATGTGCATCAAGTGGTATAGCATCCAAATTCTTAGAGGAGAAGTTAAATGAGTTATAGGAAGAAATAGAGAGCAGAACTCTACTAATGGGGGAACCTCAACCTCCTCTTCTCTGAACTAAATAAATCTAACCACAAAAGAAACAAGAAAGAAGTTAAGGAGGTGAACAGAATTTTAGAAAAGTTGGATATAATAGAACTCTAGAGAAAACTGAATAAGGATAGGAAAGAATATACCTTTTTCTCAGCAGATTATGGCACTTACACAAAAATTGACCATTAGGGCATAGAAACCTCACAATCAAATGCAAAAAGAAATATTAAATGCATCATTTTCAGATCATGATGCAATAAAAATTACATATAAGAAAGGGTTATTGAAAGACATTAAAAATTATTTGGAAACTAAAAAATCCTAAATAATGAGTGAGTCGAACAACAAATCATATTAACAAGGTGGAATCAAGATAGCAGAGAGAAGCCAGCAACTTAAGAACTTACAAAAAAACAGAGTGAAACAATTTTCCAGGTTAAGATAACTTAGAAAGACCACTTGGGTAGAAGGGGAGCAAAAGCCAGTGGGAGGCTTTTTGCTATGGCATATCTCAGCAACTAAGGCCCCTCAGTCCTGGCTCAGCAGGTCAGTGGCACAGCTGGCCAGTTGTGAGGCCTCCAACCCCAGTGCAGAAGGCAAGTTGCCAGCCCCAGGAACCAGACAACAACAGGTGTGACTCGGCCAGGCCACCCCAGCACAGTGAGCAAGCCTCCAGCACCTAAAGCTCCAGCACACAAAATCAGTGACCAGGCCCCTGGCCTCCAGCACAGGAAGCTTGGAACAGTTCCCCCTGCAGCCCAGGAGGAGAACTCAACTTTAAAAGCCACAAAATAGGCCTCCCTAAGATGAGAAAGGAGCAAAAAGGGACAGTAACCATAGAAAGTTACTGTGGTGACAGGAATATCAAAACACAAACTCAGAAGAGGACAGCATTGTCAATATATCTACATCCAGAACCTCATAGGGGAATGTGAATTGGTTTTAAGCCCAAAAGTCTTCTTGGAAGGACTCAAAGGATTTTAAAAATCAAATAAGAGAGGTAGAAGAAAAATTGGGAAAAGAAATGAGATTTATGCAAGAGAAAGTCAGTAGCCTGGGAAAGGAAGAATAAAAATTGAGTGAAGAAAATAATTTCTTAACAAATACAATTGGCCAAATTGGAAAAACAATCCACTAAAGAAAACAACTTCTTAAAAAGTAGGATTGGCCAAATGGAAAAGGAGACACAAAACCTAACTGAAGAAAATAATTCCTTAAAAATTAGAATTGGGCAAGTGGAAATTAATGATTCCATGAGACATCAAGAATCAGTCAAATAAAATCAAAAGACTATCAGTGGACTGGGAGCTCCCACCTAGTTAACATAGCTTTTTTTTTTTTTTGCCCTGTTTCCAAATAACTATTAGGAAGCTTCTCTCTGTCAGTAGCCACCAGGGTACAACAGGCCTGATTCTCAAGATCAGTTGCTCTCAGCCTACCTGGTATTAAAGTCTCAAATAACAGCAGCCAAATGCCTCCATTGCTCCACATGAAGAGAAAGGCAGATACAAATTTCAAGGGCAAAAGAGAGGTAGGAGAGAATGTCCAAGGCCGTTATCCCAGGTTTGTCACTATCTCGACTTCTCATGCAGTTCTCATGCTGTTCTCATGCTGGCACGCAAAAGTTACTCTGTTGTTCAGTCATTCTGAACATCAAGATTCTGTGTCTGACTCTTCATGACCCCATGGATCATAGCACACCAGGCCCTTCTCTCTTTCACTGTCTCTCACAGTCTGAACAAGTTCACATTCTTTGTTTCTGTGACTATCCATCCTCTGTCATCCCCTTTTGCTTTTGCCTTCAATCTTTCTCAACATCAGGGTCTTTTCTAGTAAGTCCTGTGTTCTCATTATGTAACTAGAGTATTTAAGCTTCAGCTTCAGTATTTGACCTTCCAGTAAACAGTCTGAATTAATTTCTTTAAGTCTTGACTGACTTGATGTCCTTGCTCTCTAAGGGACTCTCAAAAGTCTTTTCTAGCAATTCAAAAGCATAAATTCTGTTGCGCTTGGCTTTCCTTATAATCCAACTCTCAGAGTCATACAATGCTAGTGGAAAAACCATAGCTTTGACCATGTAGACCTTTGTCTGTAAGGTGATGTCTCTGCTTTTCAGCATGCTGTCCAGATTTGCCATAGCTTTCCTTCCAAGGAGCAAGCATCCTTCCAAGGCTACAGTTGCCATCTGCAGTTATTTTTAAGCCCAAGTATATAAAATCTGACACTGCTTCCATTTCTTTTCCTTCTGTTTGCCAGGAAGTGATGGCACCAGTTGCCAAGATCTTAGTTTTTTTGATGGTTAGCTTCAAGCCAGCTTTTACCATCTATTCTTTCACTCTCATCAAGAGGCTTCTTGATTCTTCTTCACTTTCTGCCTTTGGAGTCTTCTTGCAATTTTTCTCTGTTGTAAATAAGCATGTACCTATGAAAAGTAGGCAAAATATATCAGGCCTTTATCTAAAACTACAATTACCTGGGGTACTGGGGTAAGGAATATTTGGGGAGTGGGTCAGGGAAGAGAAGTGGGCACTAGTAACTTAAACCTTTGATATATGCATGAGACTACTTGTTCCATTTTGCTTCATGGTATTCTCAGGTTCTTTCAGTGGGTTGGGAGTTCCCAACTCCTTTTATCAAATGTTTTCTTGATTTGTGTGTAGATTATTCTAATAAAAATTTTATCTAAATGGGAAAGTAGGTAGATAGTTATTGATGAAGTAATAGAGATTCACCCCCCCCTTAATATTTTTAAACCTATCTTTTACAATAGCTGAAGAATTGCTCCCCCAATGCCCTTACCATTGTGTTGGTTCCAGAATGTACCTACCCTGGCACTTGGTCCTGTTGCTTTTACCATCTTCACTTCTGTCTCCACCTCCTGTATTAGGACATTCAATATTATAGTTTTGGAGTCCTAGTGTGATGATTCCACCATGATTGGTAATAGTTGCACCTGCATTTATAGGACACTGAAATCTAAGAATTGGAAGGAGAGGTTATCTAGTCAAACTTGTACCTGAACAGAAATTCCTCCACAGAATTCCCGAGTAGTCATTCAGTTTCCAGTTGAATCATTTTGGTAATGGAGAACTAACTTTTATAAAAACTATTTTTCCCTTACTAGTATTTTATATTTTCCCAATTACATGTAAAGATAGTTACATTATTATTTTTGTAAAATTTTGGGTTCCAAATTCTTTTCCTTTCCTCTCTTCCGTCCACCCCTCCCCAAGACAGCAAGCAATCTGATATAGGTTATACATATACAATCATGTTAAACATATTTCCACATTAGGCATGTTGTGAAAGAAAAATCAGAACAAAAGGGAAAAACCACAAGAAAGAAAAAGCAAAAATAAAAAAAGTGAAAATAGCATGCTTTCATCTGCATTCAGACTCCATAATTCTTTCTCTTAATGTGGATAGCATTTTTCATCATGAATCTTTTGAAATTTTCTTGGATCATCGCATTGTTGAGAAGAGTTAGTTAATCATTGTACAATGCTGCTATTGCTATGTATGATGTTCTCCTGGTTCAGCTCACTTCATTCAACATCAGTTCATCTAAGTCTTTCCAGGTTTTTCTGAAATCTGCTTACTCATCATTTCTTATAGCATGATAGTATTCTATTATATTAATATACCACAAGTTTTTCAGCCATTCCACAATTGATTAGCATCACCTCAGTTTCCAATCCTTTGCTACCACAAAAAGAGCTACTATAAATATTTTTATACATGTGGGTCCTTTTTCCTTTTTTAATGACCATTTTATGGCCTACAGACCTAGTAGTGGTATTGTGTAAAACTCCTATTAGGAGACTCAGAGTGCCTGGCTTGGAGTCAGAAGACCTGGGTTCAAGTCCGAAATCTGACACATGCTGTGTGACCTCCTCAGAGGAAAATACCTAACTACTTAGTACTTCAGATAACTCTAAGGTTTTATGTTGCAGAACAGACATCCATCTTCAACTTTTTAAGTACCTTAATGTGAGTTTCCTTTATAGATGACTTAGAGCAATAGAATTGCTGGTTAAAACAAAAAATAAATTAATTAATTAGGAAAAATTTGCCTCTAGGCAACTTCTACTCATTGTGCCTCATTGTCTCCTCTTGGGGCCAAGCTAAACAAGCCTAATCCCTCTTTCATATAACAGCCCTTCAAATACTTGAAGGTAGCAGTCATGTTGGTCTTGAACTTTTTCCAGACTAAATATTTCCTGTTTCTTCTACAGATTCTCAGGAGGCAAGTTTTCTAGTCTCTTAAGTACCCCATCAATTCAGCAACAATCAGTTAAATTAAGTTAAAAATAAGTTAAATTAAGACTGAATTTACTTTCCTACATGCAATAGCAGGTTTGGTTTCCAGAGTATCTCCCCATCAGAATTCCTCAGTCTTCTAATGCTGTTATTTTGACCACTCCTTTGCACAGGTGAGGGACTCATGGGGTGGGACATTGCATAGGTTACCAAATTCTCTTTCCCCCAAAGAATCGATTAGTATTACTTGGTTTTTTCTCCTTTTCCTACCTTTAAACTCTTCCTAGTCCAGCCTATTCTCCACTCTGCAGACAAAATGAGGTTCCTAAAGCACAGGTCTGATCATATAACCCCTCTATTTAATAAATTCCAGTGACTCTCTATTTCCTTTAGGATCAAATAAGAAATCATGTTGGGCTTTTAGATGACTTTCTTACCTGGTATCTTCCCACCTTTCAGTTCTTTTATAGCCCCCTCATATTCTAAAATCTAGTGACACTGTTCTCCTTACTATTCCTCATACATGGTACTATTTTCCAACACTGTACATTTTTTAAATTTTTTTTAAACCAGCAAAATTCTTCTTTCTCTTAGGACTATTTCCTTATTCTGACCTCTTTCTTTATTCTCCCCTTTCTTGTCTCCCCTTTCCCTTCTATTTTCCTAATAGAATGTATTTCTGTACTCAACTATGTTAAAAGGAAAGATAGCCATGTGCATTTTCCCCAGTAAAGATGAGAATGAGCTTCAAGCATTACCCTCTCTCCCTTTCCTTCTGGCTTGTCTAGGCTGCTACCCTGATTATGTGAGATCATTTCCTCTTTCTTTTGTATTACTTTTCCCTTCCCTTTCTGTTCTTATTTTAAGATTATAAAAATATAACAACTACTCCCAAGTACTCTGTCTACACTTTCTCTATGATCCCTGGGGTTCAGGGGGGACAAATATATTACTTTATCATTTTTTCCCTCTTATGATTGCTTGCTCAGGTTTACCTTTACATTTCCTTGACTTCTGTGATTGAACTACACAGCTTCTACTCAGTTCTAGTCTTTTCATCAGGAATGATCAGAGGTCCTCTACTTAATCTTTTTTAATGGGGCAAAAAAATCAATTTTTCCCCTTGTATGATAATATGTAGTTCTGCTGGGTAAGTTATTCTTGTTTGTAAGCTTATATCCTTTGTCTTTTAGAATGTCATATTTTAAGTTCTCTGCTGCATAATAGAGGTAGCTGCTAAATTATGTATAATCCCAACTGTGAATCCTTACTATTTGATTTCTTTCTGGCTACTTGAGTATTTTTTCTTTGACCTAGAAACTTTGGGTTTTGCCTATAATACTATTGTAAGTTTTCATTTCAGGATTTTTTTCAGGAGATGACTGAGGGATTTTATTTCCATTTTGCTCTTTGATTTGAAAAGTTCCAGACAAAATGTTATTTATTGAAATATGACTTTTAGGCTATTTGTTTTGGTCATGGCTTTCAATTAGTCCAATTAGCTGTCCTTGATCTGTTTTCTGTATCTTGTTTTTGCTATGAGATACCCCATATTTTCTTGAAATTTTCAGTCTTTTGACTTCATTTTAATATTTCTTCTTGTCTCCTGTAATCATTAGTTTTTATTGGAGCTATTCTAAGTTTACAGGGAGTTTGTTACTTGGGCAAAGTCTCGTGCCAAGCTATTAATTCTCTTTCCAATTCTTTCTTTCGTAGTTTTCATATTTTTTCCATTTTTTTCTCTAGCTCTCTCATTTTATTTATAAAAAAATATTTTTAACTTTAAAAAACTCACATTTTTCCTTTCAGGAATTCTAATTGAATTTGTGCCCAACCTGTGCTTTTCTTTGAGGTGGTTTTTTTTTTTTGGTAAATATTAAAGAATCATTCTGTATCTTGAACATCTTGGTTGCCATAATGACTTTTTATGGTGGGATTCTTTTTGCTGTTGTTTGTTTTATCATTCTTTCAGGCTACTTTCTGGTTTGGGATTTTATGTATACTGTATACTGTATATCTGTATACTTCTGGAGGAAAAGTCTGGTCTGGTTCTGCTGCTGCTTTGAACATTGTCTTATTCCAAGATCTCCGGGAATAGCTTAGATTGGAGAACACAAGCTTTCAATGCTCCCAAATTGGTTGTATTAAGGCCAGTGTCTGAATGCTGCCCTCTTAGTCTAAGTCCTGAAAGTTCTTGACCTGAGTTTGAGTCTGAGCAATATGCTTATGGGCTTGCCCCATTTGGAGTGCTGGATTCAGCTACTCTAAGTCAGCTGGAATGCTCTGATGGTTCAGAGTGACAGACCTGTCCCTTTGTCCTGGGATTCCTGCCCTGGTTATTACTTTACAGGCTTTATCGTGGGCTGGAGGCTGGGAGTGAGACTGTGCTCCACTCCTGGCGCATGAGCCACACAGCTGTTGCTTACTTCTGAACTTTTTTCTTACTTGATAGATAGCACAGGACCCATGACCAATCCTCAGTCCTAGTCTCAGATCTTAGTTATCTTAGATCTGTGACCTTGAACTGGGTAATGAGTGATAGAGCTGCCATTTGGCATCTGTTCGTTCATCCTACCAAGTTTAGGCCCCCTCTGTGCGGGATCTCTTCTTATTCTTAAGCGTAGTCTCCACTGAGTGAGGCTGATGACATTGTATAGCTCTGCCTCACTTAAATCCAATTCACTTGCAAGTCAAGACATCACCCTCCTAATGTCATTGGTCCTCTCCAAGAACCAAGTCCAAAAAGCAACAAAAGTATATCCTTCTGCTGGAATACTCGACAACATATGCTTCTGGTCAAACCCCATCTCCAGCGTCTGTTTCTCTGCTGACTTGGGCTAAAAAATATATGGTTTTTTTTCTTGGATTTCCTGATCAGGATTCAGTCTGGTGCATTTTCGAGATGTTTGAAGGAGGCAGGGAAGCTCACTGTAATTCTTCCTGTTATTCTGTTATCTGGCTCCCAACCCCTTGTTGTCTCCCATGTATGGGATTCTCTCCTTCCTCAACTTCATCTCCTGACTTTCTTGACTTCCCTCAGGTCCCAGTTAAAATAGCACCTTCTTCAAAGAAGGTTTTCTCAATATCCCTTAATTCTGGTGCCTTTCCTTTAAGATTATTTCCAATTTATCCTGTATATATCTTGTTTGTGCATACTTATTTGATGATATCTTGCTCTTTTTCTTTTAAAAAAAATTCTTTGTTCTGAAGGATATCTCTCTAGGAGGGGCAAAGAAGATATTGAATTGATATAAAAACAAAAAAATTCATTAAAATTTATTTTTGAAAATGTTTTTGGCTCAAATCTCTAAGGCTATATGTTCCATGAATGTTGATCAAATTACTATGTTCTCAATATCATCAAAACCATTGATTAGCAGCATCTCACTATCAATTCAATCAATTAACATCAATCAATTTTTATAAAGGGATATTTGCTGAAAAGATACAGCAAGACCCACAGTACAAAACTGTCCTCCTGAACCAGCTTCCTTCTACTATCTGATTCCTGGGGAAAGTGGACCCAAACTTTGTAAACATTCATCCCACCAAGTTCTTTTCTGAATGCAGCCTAGTGCATGGATGAGTCACTCTTGCAGCAGGACACCATGACTTGGCCACTCTACTGATCTACTGCTGGGCTAGATTGAGTAGGTTGCTCCTCGGGATTATCCTGGGACACTAGGTGTAAGGCCAGCAAATTCCATCATGAACTCATGTAACTGGATCTCTTGTCTTTCAACCTTTCAGAGTCTCAAAAGACCTTTACCAAAAGAAGGAGACACAAGAAAGAGGAGGCTCCATCGTAGGTATAGGCTATGTACTCATAAGTCATTTCTAGAGGGATGGGGAAGAGATCCCTTAGATCCTCAGCAGAATTTTGTAGCTCAAAGACCCATACTTATACATCATGAACAGTAGGAGGAAAAAAGAATGAGTTTTTCAGTGGGGGCCTTTTGTATGTACCCTCAGATCTACCTCAGCAGTCAACAGAAAGGCCGCACTTGACCACACAGTAATTAGACAGGAGATAGTCACAGAATACTTGCCCATCCTCTGAAGTGGAGAGCTCAGTCCCTCTGTTTCATATCATCCCAGATTTATCCTGCAAAGCACATTGCACATTCTCCTAAGAATTGGAATCTCATCAGTCACTCCCTAATTGCACAGCAAACGCTTAGTAAGCATCCTTTGTGTGCCAGGCAAAATGAAATGATTCTTGCCTTCAAAGAGTTTACATTCTAGTGGTTGCCCTTTTTGGACATACCCTTGTTTACTGATGTCCTTCCTAAGATAGGGTGCCCAGAACCATATATACAATATTCCAGATGCAATCTGACCAGGCAGACCAGGGACTATTAGTTACCCCTTAAAGCTCTTCTCTTTATGTAGCCTAGGATAAGAGCTTTTTGGGTTGCAATAACATGTTGATTAATAGAACTTACAGTCTAATACCAACCCTCTTACCCCGTCTTTTTTTTTTCACTAAAAATGTTTTCTAGTAAGAGGAAAACTTCCTAACAATTAGAGCTATCTCTAAGTAGAAGGGGCTGCCTGTAGAGGTATTTCTATAGTGGGGTTTCCCCTCTATAGAAGTCTTCAAACAAAGACTGGGGGATCACTTGTCTGGAATATTTTAGGAGGATTTGTGAAGTTCAGGCATAGGTTGGTATACACAGCCCCTGATGTCCTTTTTTAGCTCTGAAATTCTGTGAAATAACTTCATCAAGAAAGAAGAACTTAATTGAGCTGGACCTTAAAGGATAGGTAAGATTTGGTCAAATGGTGGCATGAGCAAAGGAAGACATAGTGAGTAATATAAAGGGCATGTTTATTTCTGGTGGGAATAGGGGGTTTATTGGCAAGAAGCAGTGGAAAATAAAGTTGGGCAAGCATAGTGATGAAGGACTTTGAACGCCAAGCTAAGGAGTTTGTATTTTAACTTATGGACATTGAAAGTTTTTGAGTAGGGAATGGATTGGTGATGGCAGTATTTTAAGAAGATTAATCTGCCAACTATCTCCAAATTTATTGGAGGTAGGAGAGTATAGAACAAGGGGACTAGCTAGAAGTCTATGGCAGCAGTTTAGGTATGAGGTGATACTGGTGGTCACTTTGGGAATGAAAAGAGTGGGATTTGAAACTTTATAATGGATGATTCAAAAAAGAATCAATCGGATTTTGGCAATGGGGAGCAAGAGAGGAAAGATTAGATTAGATTAGATTGTGAGCTTCTTGAGGGGAGGGACTAGGTTGTACCCCTAGAGTTTAGCACAGTGCCAGGTACATAGTAAGGGCTGAAAAAATGTTTGTTAACTTACTACGACATTTAAAAAGTTTAAAAGAAAGAATTTTGGGGTAATTAATCATTTTATTAATAATGCTAGTATTTTATTAATAAAAAGGAATAGTCATTTAGTCATCTCTCTTGAACCAAAGATAATTCATGGCAGTGGGCTCACAGTTTATATGCCCTTGGAAAAGGGGTGCACCTGAGGATGAAAATCAACTCTGATTGGTTAACAAATAATGAGAGAGTGAATATTATAATGAGAAGAAGGCTTATTCCAATGAGGGTCTTGAGGTCCTTGATATTGAGACCCCAAATCTCGGTCAAAGAGATTCATCAATTTCCATACCACCCATCTGACATGTGAATCCATATTTTCTCCACACCTGAGTAAACATAATGAGCAGGAATCCACCCCTCTACCCAAGATTTCCTGCACTGGTTGATTTCTGACTAAGGAAGTAGAAAAGAGAAAAAACCTTGGTCCTAACTCAATAATTAGTTATTAATATATGAAAGAAATAATCATTTCTCCCATGACTGAATGTAAAATCATTTCCTATTTTGAGCCTGAGTATCTGGGAGAATGATGGCATATTTGATGAAGTAATATTTGGGGAAAGGGCATGGTACATTGAATGAAAAACCAGATTTAGAGTCGGGGAGGGTTCTGTGATTTTTCTATCACATCCAACTTTTTATGACTCCATTTGGGTTTTCTTGGCAAAGATACTATAGTGGTTTGACCTGTCCTCCTCTAGCTTATTTTACAGATGAGGGAGCTGAGGCAAACAGGGTTAAGAGGCTAGCCCAGGGTCACAGAGCTAGTAAGTGTCTGAGGCCAGATTTGGACTCATGAAGATGAGTCTTCCGGACTCTAGGTCTGGCACTGTACCTCCTGCACCACCTTGATGTCCAGAGTCAGGGGCACTTAGGTCCCTTATTTCTGTGATTTGGGGTTTGTTTTACACATGATGTGTGAATGAGTCAGGAGAAGCCATGCACTCTGTGGCTTCTGTTTCTATAGGGGAGTTTCCCCTCTACAGAAGTCTTCAAACAAAGACTGAGGGATCACTTGTCTGGTATGTTTTTAAGAGGATTTGTGAAGTTCAGGCATAGGTTTGTGTAGATAGCCCTTGATGTCCTTTTTAGCTCTGAAATTCTGTGAAATAAATTCATCAATTTCCATATCACCTATCTCACAAAAAGAAGGATCCACATTTTCCCCATGTCTGCGGGCTGCAAAAGGATTGAGGTGAAAGGCTAAACTTCTCTCTTTTGGGGCTCCTTAGTTTGGGACTCTTCCAGTTCTTTCTCTCCCTAGACTTCAAGCAAGGATTGGGGGAAATTTCTCTTCCTCTCATCCCATCTATTGATAACAGTGGTTATAAGTGCATGACAGTGGGAATATGAGCCTGAGTACTTGGTCATGTTTTTCTGCCTTTGTGTTTCCTTTCCTGAGAATAGGGAGTTGACTAGAGATCCTGAGAAGTGAACTTTTCCAGCCTTGGTGGCAAACTTGTGGACTGAGATTTCTAGAGCTCTGTACTCTTGTGACAACTGACCAAAAGTAGGAGAGTTTCTCAGAGGTGATAACCGTGGCCAGGTCTTCCTGTAGCTAACTGACCAGAGAAAGGTTACGCTATGTCCTAGAAGACCAGGAGACCTGGACCTTGTGACCTTCCTGGAGAGCACAAGTCTGAGTTAAATGCAAAATGCCCTATATCATCAGCCCCACTAAGCATCTCTATCTTTCTTAAGGCTATTTTATGTGTTCTCTATTTATTAATATGAGTTTGGGAAGCTTTTGCATCTTAAGTATTTTCTGTGAGAAAAAAAAATACCAGACTTTGTTGTCCTAAACTTGATATTCATAGGGTATCTTTCCTGAAAGGGACCCTAATAGTCACATTTTGGGACCGTGGTCATCAGCTGTACCTAAACTTTATTTTAGAGATTTCCCCAGAGTTTTATCTTGGAGTGGGTACATAATAAACTAGAGCAGAAAAGAAAGCCTGACCCTTTCTCCTTCTCCTTGCAGGCAATACTGCAGTCCCCTTATTTTCACCCCTTCATACCCCCAGATGAATCCAGGTCCATGTAAGAATAGAGCAGAGTCTTTTATGGGAATGGGCCTCCTAGGCTGTGGTCACATGTAAAATGAGGTAAATAAAACCTGTCATCCCTCACAGGAATGCTGGGATGCATTGAAATAAGGCAAGCAAAGTCCTCTGTAAACTTTAAAAAATGTAATATAAATACCAGTTGTTATTATAGAAATAGGTTTCTCTTGAGGTAGGACTAGTTTATTATAATGTAACCTGGGATTCCCTGGACATGCCCAGTTCTCCTAACATGGAGACAGGGTTTTTAGAATATGCTCAGTATGCCTTACATGGAGTGTATTGCATCCCCTACCATGTGGGTGGCGGTAGCTTCCCTTGATTGGCTTTAAAACTGATAAGACTGAGCCTTTTCTTTTTTCATGACTCTTATCTGTTGTGCCTTCGGCTCAAAGTGAGCATAAGTTGCCATTGTTCCTGTTTTGACCAGAAGGGACTTCCCCTCCCAGACTGATTTTTTTTTTTTTTTTGACTAAGTAAAAGAGACCATTCTTTGGCTCATTTCTTACCTAGCCTTAATCACTGAATAGGTGTTGCCTCAGTCACACTGAGACTTGGGAAAGACTTTAGCTCAAAAAGACCAAGGTCTCCCACTACATCCAAGACCACCTCCAGTCATCCTGATCTATATCTTGCCACTGGACCAGATGGCTCCAGAGGAGAGAGTGAGGCTGGTGACCTTGCACAGCCATGCCTCACTTCAATCCAATTCACTTGCATGTCATGGCATCACCTTCCTGATGTCATGGTCCTCTTCAAGAATGAATGACAAACAACAACCACCTGTTTTTACTAGAGTATGAAGATCCCAGTTCACTCCTAGCATTGGTACCATAAATTGAAGCAGAGGAAAGGGAAGGAAAGTCCTCCCCTTGTTCTCCTCTTACCCTGGCTTTGAAAAATGGGCCTGAGGTTGTTAGTTTCTGTTCTGTATCATTTATCCCCTTCAGTTTCAAGTACCACAGGTAACAGAGACCACCTTGGTCTCTACCACCTCAAGTCTAGGTGTGTTAGATTTTAACATTTCTCTCAGGGTTCTCAGGTACTTTTAAGGGGATATAGGAGCGTCTAGGCTCTCTACAAATAGCTTTGCACCCTCAATTGTAGGGAATGGTCCCCTGCACCAAGTTCCATCAGCCACTGACAATTGGATTATCTTTTACACAGAAATATTTATTCAAATGGTATAATCCCAAATATATAAACTTTCTTCCCCTAACATATATAGAATATAATCCTCCTCTCTCCCTGTACTACCTTACATAGCTTAGCTCCGTTCCCATGGAGTCCAGTCCTAGTTCCAAGTCGAAAAACCCTTAGGAGTATGCTGATTGGACACACCTGCTTCTCAGGGTTTTCATGCTTGGATGATGTGTGGTGCCCTTTCACCTGTGATCCTAGCTCCAAGGTCATCATGGCTCCAAGGCTGCCATGGCTCAAACTCCCTGCTCCCTTGAGGATCACCTTTGACACTTGAAATGGAGGATAAACAACACAGAAGAGAAGGAATGCTCCCCATGTTCATTACTCAGAGTCGAGGTGAAAGAGAGGGAGCTGGGGAAGAAAAGTCTTTCCCCCTTCTTGGGTTCAGTTCATCTTCACTTCTTAACCCAGCAGATAATAGTTCTGAAAAGGGTGTGGCAAAAGGAGAGTGAATAGCTCAGTCATATCAGTTTTAAAAAAGAAAACAGCCAATTAAAGGAGGCTACTCCCACCCATAGGGGTGGGGTTACAGTGGTTTCCATGTTAGACAAACTGAACTTACTCAAAAGATCCCTCAAGAGTGTCTTTAGGTTAGAGGTGGACATCCCAGGTCATTATAATTCAGCTAAGATAAAAGCACCAAGGTAATATAGTGGATAGTGTGCTGGGCCTAGAGTCGGGGAGACCCGAGCTCTAATCCGGCTTCAGATACTTACTATCTGTGGGACCCTAGGCAAGTCACTTAACCTTTGCCTTAGTTTCTTCAACTATAAAACAAGTACCATAATGGCACATACCTCACAGGATTATTGTTAGGATAAAAAATATATATTTGTAAAGCGTTTAGCTCAGAGCTTGGCATATAATAGGTACTTAATAAATGCTTGTTTCCTTCCCCTTCACAACAAGAGTAGTTAACATTTAGTGCTGTAACATTTAACTGACAAACACAGGTACCTCATTTGATCCTTATAACAACCCTGTGAGACATGTGCTATTATCATCCATAGTATATAGATGAGAAGACTGAGTCTGAACAGGAGATTAAGTGACTAGCCCAAGGACATACATCTAAGTAAGTATCTGAGTCAAGTCTTCCTGTTTTTAATTCTAATATTCTACTCACTGTGTCACCTAGCTGTCTAATTTAGGGGGAAATGAATTTCATTTAGATTTAGCTGACAAAAAAAGAGCAGAAATATATAGAGTCTGGAACCTGGGAAAGAGATCAGGACAGAAAATACAGAATTAGGCATCACTCTCACAGAAGACTTGAAAATAACTTTGAAATGTGGAGGTCCTTGTGATACATGTGGACCATGGTTTAAGTGTTTCTTGTGGGTGCTTTCTATTTCCAACTAGGTCATTAAATGCTAAAGGACAAGGATCTCTCATCATGCTTTGGTAATCCCTGTAGTACCTAAGCGCTGTGCTTTGGAACTTTAAATGAGCTCCTTACAACTATAGTATCATCGGATCATCAATTTAGAGCTGGGCATGGCCTTAGGAATCATCTAAATGAGTTAAACCTCATTTCTCATATGGGGAAACTGAGGCCCAAAGGCAAAGCAACTTGCCCAAAGTCGCAAGGTAGCACATGTGAGGTAATGCTATGATTCAAGCCAAAGCCCTCTGACTCCAAATATGGATGCTTTGTTCACTGCACCACCCTTGCTTCTCTATTTCTGATTGCTAAGCAACTTGAAAGGTAAGCACTTTGTGATCTCTTTCTCCTCCATGCCCTACAATCCCTCAGTAAAATGTTTTCCATGAGTGTTAGGAACAGGGATTGTTAAACTGTTACAAGGAGAACTAGAAATGTAACATGTTTCTCTTTTCTATGTGTATGGAAATTAACCCACAAGCTTCACAGCTGTAATGATTCTGCCACATTTATCCATTTTATAGTATCTCTCAGAGAGTCTCAGGGTCATTTGTCCTTTTTTAAAAATTATTTTAATATTCTACTTTTTTACCAATTACATATAAAAACAATTTTTAACATTCCTTTTTTTTTTTTTCAAATTTTGAGTTCCAAATTTTCTCCCTCTTTCCCCTCCCCTTCTCTTCTCCCCTCCTCACTGAGAAGTCAAGCACACAATTTGTTTGTTTGATGCAGGTTATACATGTATAGTCATGCAAAACATATTTCCATGTAAGTCATGTTGTGAAAGAAAACACAAAGTATCTTTGATCTGCGTTCAGGCTCCACCAGTTCTTTCTCTGGAGATACACAGAACCTTTCATCATGAGTCCTTCAGAATCATCTTGCATCATTGTACTACTGAGAATAGCTGTTATTCACAGCTGATCATACAATATTGCTGTTGCTGTGTAAGTGTTCTCCTGGTCTGCTCATTTTACTTGGCATCAGTACATGTAAATATTTCTAGGTTTTTCTGAGAGCATTCAAGATTATTTGTCAAGATATTTCCCTTGATAAATCTAATTTGCCCCAAGTCCAGGGTTCATCTCTGGCTAACTGACTTGGAGTGGCAAGTACCAGAGCCAAGTCAGGGCACCTCTAGGAACCAATGATGCTGAAGGACATTGGAGGGAATTATTAGTGGTACTATAGCCCTCTCCAACATACATACAAACATATATATATATATATGTATATATATGTATACACACATACATATATAGTCTCCCTCTGCTTTCCTCCTCTCTTACTATGCAACCCTTTTTCAGTGTTTTCCTCCCTTTTGTCTTCCTTATCCTCCTGCCAATGATGTCCATCATCTTAGACCTCTCAGTAACCTCCCTTGGCACTGTGGGCTTGCTTAGTCCCATCTGTGGTATTTCAGGTTCAGAACACAGACTAGAATCATTTTCAGGATTCATGTGTGCCCTGTTTTCCTAGCAGAGATCTAACTAATAATTCTATGTTAAATACCACAAAATGCATCAGGGTGGGGAAAAGGTTCAGGGAAATCTCAGACCCTGGGACACAAAGGTTGACAGAAGGAAGATAGAAACTGATATATCCTGAGGTTGTTGCTGGGACAGAGAGGGTGTGGAGCAAGGTGGAGCCTGAAAACAAGTAGTACCAGGCCTGGATGAAGGAGGCCTAGCCCCAGGTATAGGAACTACACCATCTTGAAGCTTCTTATGCTTCGCTGAATATTTTTGTAGACTACAAGTGCTATTAACACTGCATTCCAATACCTTGGATCAAAGTTTGCTCTGCCCTGTCTTAGTTATAGCACTGTTACAGTGGCCCTCTTCACAATGGAAGAATCCCTACTTCTACAGTCTCCTCCTGTTCTGACTTTGTCCCCAAACCTCCATGTGAGAGAGTATATATACCAACCCTCTTACTCCAAACCAGACTCAGCCCGTGAATCCTCAGCCACCATTTAGATTCTGCCCTCACTTGTGCCTCCCTGTACTCCCTGCCTTTTAGGTAATGTCTTCCCCCATCAGAAGGCAAGCTCTTTGAAGGCAGAGACTGTTTCACTTTTTGCTTGTATTTATCTTCCCAGCATTTAGCATAGTTCTTAGCACATAGGAAGTGCTTAATAAATGCTCCATCCATCTATCTATCTGTTCATCTGTCATCTATCATCTCTGTATCATTTATCTGTTCATCTATCATCCCTATATCTCTAATCTATCTCTTAATCTGTCTTTTTTGAACTCCTGCTACCCCATCTTAGTCCTTTTTTGCTTCGGCCCATAATCTTATGACCACTTAGGACTGCAATGGTAAAATACTGCTCCATTTGATCAGTACTCCATCAGAAACAATATAAGTCAACATTTAGGCAACATTTGGTGGGAGAGAATTTTGCCACACACCAGGTTGTTTGTCCTTTGTTTTTGAAGAGGACCAATCATATCATAAGGGTGATGTCTTGACTTGCAGGAGAGTTGGATTTAAGTGAGGCAGAACTGCACAAAGCTGTCAGCCTCACTTTCTCTTCTAGAGTCATTGAAGTGCAGTGGCAAGATAAAAGTGAAGGTGACTGGTGATGACCTGGGATGCAAGAGATAATGTTGGCTTCTTCTATGTCTGACCACGCTCTAAGCACTCCACAGTGTCTGCTTCAGCCAACTTCATGTTGGAACCAATTATTCTCACCTACCCATTCTGCCATGAGAAGTCTTTACATGTTTGAGGTAGATGTTCCCCTAATTTACTGATGGGTTTGAAGCCTGTAGATTACTCTCAACCTGGTTTAGCCCCATCTGCTAAGATGGTTTATGGGGGTGTGGCTACTGTGTATGCTACAGTTTCTTGGAGCCACAG
Organism: Potorous gilbertii; assembly: GCA_028658325.1. Classification (NCBI taxonomy): domain Eukaryota; kingdom Metazoa; phylum Chordata; class Mammalia; order Diprotodontia; family Potoroidae; genus Potorous; species Potorous gilbertii. The sequence continues at coordinate 184,080,816 of CM053773.1, read as the reverse complement.
GTGAGAGTTGGTTGCCAGGCGGCACCAAAAGTGGATCATCAAGTCTTCACATCAGAGATGATAGTCCTCTCTGAACACCCATACACCCCCACATATACCCCAAATGCTATACTTGAGAGCATAAAAGATCACAAGCTGTTGACATTTCTGGCTTTTTTCCCATTCACCAGTATAGCATTTTCACTTTTTGAAATAAAAGTTACATATCAGCAGTGAGATCTCCCATTTTCAAATTTGCTTTGACTCTTCATTTGATCCAGAAATATCATCTGCTAATCTCTCCCCTCCCCCACATTATTTTCTATAAAGCTGCTTTTTGCCAGGTTAATCTTTAATTAATTGGACGCTTTCTCTCGCATGTGTTTATGCTCATGTCATCCCTCACCAATCCATCTTTCAAAAAAACTGCAAAAAAATCAATGTTCTAACGTACAGGTCTCATTATATCTCTCTTCCTGAAAACCCTTTAGGGGTTCTCTGCAAGAAAACATAGACTTCTTAGCTTGGCATATAAAAACCCTCCACATTTATTTCAATGAGATATTTTACATTATCTTCCATTTTTTCATTCTTTTGGTTTTGTTTTGTAATTTCTTAGTTTCCCATAAAATGATTAGCTTCCATCTGTTCCACTCTGATTTTAAAAGAACTATTTTCTTCAGTGAGCTTTTGAACCTCCTTTTCCATTTGGCTAATTCTGCTTTGTAAAGCCTTCTTCTCCTCATTGGCTTTTTGAACTTCTTTTGCTACTTGAGTTAGCCTATTTTTAAAGGTGTTATTTTCTTCAGTATTTTTTTTTAGTCTCTTTTAGCAAGGTGTTGACTCATTTTTCATGATTTTCTTGCATTGCTCTCATTTCTCTTCCCAATTTTTCTTCCACCTCTCTTACTTGATTTTTAAAATCCTTTTTGAGCTCTTCCATGGCCTGGAACCATTGCATATTTATTTTAGAGGTTTTGGATGCAGAAGCCTTGACTTTTATGTCTTTCCCTGATGGTAAACATTGCTTTTCCTCATCTGAAAGGATGGGAGAAAATACCTGTTTACCAAGAAAGTAACCTTATAGAAGTCTTATATAGAAGAATAGTCTTATTTTTTTCCATCTTTGGGGCATTTTCCCAACAAATTACTTGACTTTTGGGTCCTTTGTCAAGAGTAGAATATACTCTGGGGACCTCTCAGTTCTTCCAAGGTGGCACAATTCATGGAGGGGAGTTTATTCCCTGGCCTGATTTGCAGCTGAGATTCAGATCAGTTGCTCAATTCCCCCAGGGGCTTTAGATGAGGGCAGGCCCACCACTCAGGGCTGAGATTAAGATCAACTGCTCAATTCCTCCAGGGGATTTAAGGTGAGGCTCCAACAATGCCTGCTGCCTGGGCTAGGGGAGTATCCTGCTCCTTTATCACAGAGGTGAAAACCCCTCTCACTGACCTTTGAAACTGTGTTTGTCACCTGTGGGTTGAGGGATCTGTGAACCTCTGCTGCTGCTGCCACCACCAGGGATTCTGTCTCTGAGGTCTGCTCCAGTTCTGCTCCTTCCGGGGCATGCAACCAAGGCTGGGCTGGACTCCGCTCCGCATCTGGTGCAACAGACATTTTCTGTTGGCCTTCCAGGTCACCCTGCGCTGGAAATCTCCTCCACTCTGTTGTTCTATGACGTCTGTTACTCTAGAATTTGTTGAGAGTTTTTCTTTACAGGCATTTTGTGGGCTGTAGGGGAAGAGCTAGAGCATGTGCGTCTTTCTACTATGCCATCTTGGCTCCACCCCCTCCACATTTATTGATAGAAAGAAAGGCTCTATCTACACCAAAACATTTATGGCAGCACTTTTATGATAGCAAAAAATTGGAAAAAAAGTAGATACTGATCAACTGGGGAAATATGGTACATAAATAAATTATAAATAATTTATACATAAATTATTGTAGTACATGAATAAATTCCATTAGGAATATTTCTGTTCTGTAAGATATGATGAGTACAAAGAAGCGTGGAAATATCTAGATAAACTGATGCACAGCAAAGTAAGCAGACCCAGGGTAGTAATAGACCATAACAATGACTATAACCACAATATCAATGGAAAAAACAACCCCCACAAAACAATAAAAAAAAAAGAATGTTGCAAAATTACAAAGATCAAATTTGACCCAAAGAAAAGATATGAGAAGATACCCCCCTCCACTCCTTTGCAGATGGTGAGGGCAATTAACAACTACAACACAGCCTAGATAATGTTAATTTGTGCTTTTCTAAGTCAATATCCTGGTATCAGGAATCTCTTTGGATTTGAGTTTGACTTTAATGCTTTATACCATTTTATTTTGCACATTTTTTAGTAGTGTGTTGTAGTCAACTCCCACTCACCATGCCCTCATTCTTTGCCATTTAGATATTCCTCAACTTTATGATTCACAACCATTAGGCATGCCTGGAAAAATATTGCTATTAAAAAGATGAGTCTCTTTTAGAGACCACAGCTGGTTCTACCAAATTGGAAATGTTTTCAGTAGAGGCCCAGGCATGGACTTTCATCTAGGGAGAGTCTTGGTTAAATGCAGAGACTTCCTCACTCCATAGCTGCCCACAAGGCGATGAGTTTGAGGACCTCAATAACTCATCATACTGTCTACAAAGCTGCAGGACAGCTGTGATCTATGTTAGTTGAAGAAACACCAGGTAGACAAAGGCCCAGATTATTTCACAAGTGAAAGCCAGGGAAGTACAGCTCTTCAATGGGTATGGGTCCCCATAGTCAAGGGTCATCTTGTAATGGTCATATCTAAAAGTTACTTCTAAATGTTTCCCAACAATTCTGATAATTCCTAGTGCCAATATATAATACTGAGATGTGCAGTACAAGCAATTGCTGAAAATGCCAAAATGAAGAACAAAAATAACCCTCAATTTCATCTTATCCACTGATTTCTACCCCTCTTTTAAAGTCAGTTTAAAATGGCCATTTTATGTTTCAGGCTCTCAGTTCAAGTATCACCTCCTAGAGGAGGCCCTCCCAGGTCTCCCTCTTCTATCCACTCCCCCCAGCTACTCATGTCTTCTCTAAGGCTACTTTCTGTGTAGTCTATATTTACTTTGTATGTACTGATTTATGTATATGTTGTCTCTTCTGTAAGAATATGAGATCCTAAGGGGCAGGATTGTTCTTACCTTTCTTTGTATCCCCAGTGCCTAGGGAGTGGAGTCAGTTAGACCTGTGTTCACATCTGGCCTCAGACACTTACTACCTATGTGCTCCTGGGCAAGTCATTTAACCCTGTTTGCCTCCATTTCCTCATCTATGAAATGAGCTAAAGAAGGACATGGCAAACCACTATCTCTGCCAAGAAAACCCCAAATAGGTCACAGAAAAATTGGATGCAACTGAACAAGGAAAACAACAAAAGTTGATCTAGTCTAACCCCTGCAATTTACAGAGGACAAAACCAAGACTTGAAGTTAAGTCACTTGTTCAAGCTGATCTGGTCCAGAGAAAGTAAAGGACATCAGTAATTCCCACACTGGAAAAATCTATCTTGGATAACTGAGGATTAACTACCTCAGCTATGAAGCTAAAGCCTGACAACTGTTTTCATCTGATCAAGATAATGACAGCTGTATTTACAGGGACATTTTAGAATTATGGTAAATGGAAAGGTCCACACCCGTGTTTCCTCATATTCTGCCAGTCTGGGCTAAATACCAGCTCCCATTTGGTGTGACAGGATAAGAAAGCCAACAGCTGAGGAATGAGTCACAATGTGCCAGAGATAATTAAATACCAGGAGACAATGTTCTGGGAGTGAGGGAAGGGAGCATTCGCCCTTCACGCAACTGGATGATGTATTTTTCTTTTAAAGAGTATTAAAACAGAACAATTTTTACAATCATAGCAATATTGCAAAGGAAAATAACTTTGAAAAACAAAAGCCTGGTCAATGAAGTGACCAATCATGACTCCAGGGGGAAGACTATGGCTCCTGCTTCCTATCTTTTGGTGAGGGGAAGGATAAACTAGAGATGAAGAATGGGGCTTACATTTATAGACATGACCACTGTGTGTTTTACTTGATTATACCTATTTGTTACAAGAGAAGGATTATTTTCGTGGGGGATCGTTAGGGAGTAGGAGGTGACAAAGATGCAAAAAAAAAGGAGTGTCAATGAAACATTTAAAAATACACAGAAGGCAGAAGGAACAAGCAGGGCAATGTTGATATTATCGTGTTAAATTTAATATATATTTCTTAAAAACCAAAGTGGATGTCACAGAGATATACAACACACAGTTTCATATACGTCTCTTTTTCTGTTCTTGTATATGGAAATGTTTGTATTGGTTGGTATTTGTCAAAGGAATAATATAAAACAAGAAAAAAAATTTTAAAGCATAGTTTCAGATCCTTCCATTATGTAAAGTTTTATCCCTGCTTTCCTCTTCAGAATGGGATTGAAATTATTTTTCTGTTTCATGTAAGCCCTTCTAAAGGGAATTTATCTCCAATTCAGTAATCCTCTGACTTCTCACACATCATTCTTGTTTATGATCTCTCCGGCACTTGCCATATTCCATTTGGTAAGATAATTATTTTTGTATATTTTCTATATCCTCCTAAATGTAAGTTCTATGAAGGGAGGAATCATACCACACTTATCTTTGTATTTTCTATATCACCTAAGACATTAGTAGGTTCTTGATAAATCTGTGCTGTGTGTGTGTGTGTGTGTGTTCGTCCTTTGTTGCCGAAGAAGACCATGCCATCAGAGAAATAATGACATGACTTGCACTTGACTTTGTTTTGAATGAGGGAGGGCTGTGCAGGTCACCAGCCTCACTTCTCCTCCAGAGCTATCTGAATCCAGTGACCAGATATTCATCAGGATGACTGGAGATGACCCAGGATGAGGCAGTTGGGATGAAGTGACTTGCCCAAGGTCACACAGCTAGTGAGTCTCAAGTGTCTGAGGTAAGATTTGAACTCAGGTCCTCCTGACTCCTGCAGTGGTGCTCTCTCCACTGCACCACTTAGCTGCCTCAAATGTGTGCTGAATTGGAAGCAGAGAGGACAGTTGTAGAGAGATAAAGTATTTCAGGTAGAAAGATGGAAAAACATAAATATTCATTCATTTATCTATTTAACATTCAACAGATATTACTACATACTGTACTAGGCCGTACAGTTTATAACAAAAATAAATAGGATTTGGTCCCTGCCTTCACAATTTAAGTTGTTCTATGTTCTAGGTTTAGAAAGAACATGTTTTTTGCTGATTTAAGACCAAAAAACCCAGACTTTGCTAATGACCGTTGTGTATTGTAAAGACAGGACTTTAGGATAAGTGACTGAAGAACTCTGACCCTTTGACCTGACTTTGTTTATTTCCCAAATTCATTTGTAACTCATCTGGAGAGGATCTTGGGAGTGTGTCAGATTGTCTATAAACAAAAGACTTTGACCTCAGACCCAGACATTATGGTCTGAGGAGGAAAGACCATTGAGGGTAGAAGGGTTGGGAGTCAATATTCTTCTGGCCTTTTGTTAGCTAAGTGTCTTAGCTAGCTAAGAGCTCCATGTGTTTTCAGCCAAGTTGTGTTAAAATGCTGTCAGACAATCCTTTTCAGATAGAGGTTTTAGTCACTCTACCATCTAGACTGAAGTTGAGAGGTCTGAACCAGTTCAACAGAAATATGGTATAACAAAGAATAGGCCTAGTGAGAGCAGAGCAGTGGTCTCATCAGAAGGTTCCACAGGGTGTGGATAACCCCAACACAATAGTGGCTCATGGGTGAGTCCTATACTTGTTCCTTCTCCTCAGTGATGGTGTGCCTATCTGGGGGAGAGTGTGCCCTTCATTTATCAGAGGAATGCTTTATTGCAACTTACTTTGCCTTGTTATTTTGTTAAATGCTTTTGCTTTGAACTAATTGCACCCTTTGGTCAACTAGAGAAAAGAAAGCAGAAGATAATGAGTTGTCATTTTAAATGGATGTGGGTTCACAGAGGACTTCAAAAGCTATTCTGGGGATCCCAAGTAGAAGAAAGAAGTGTCCATGTACAATACATATTCCTGAAATAAGAGCCAGAGTACTTTTAGGATGAACCTGGGGTTTGGACCAATTGCCTAATCTACCTGAGCTCAAAAGAACACTGGTTTTTCTCATTTGAAGAGTTCTGTTCTATAATACAACAGGGCAAGAAACCTTCAAGCATTATATTTTGTGGCTTCTCAGTTGTTTTGGTAACAAAGAGTATTACAAAACACTTTAATAATAAAAAAAATTCTCTCATTGGAACTCTTTCAGGATTTCCTAAATGCAAGAGTTTTGTATCTGGGGTCCATGAGTTTGTTTTTAGAAAATAATTTCATAAGCATATTCATACGTATTTGGTTTCTTTGGTAATCCTATGAATTTTATTTTATTCACTCAATAACAGTCGTTGGGGAGGGGTCCCTGATGCAAAAGTAGTTAAAGACTCTTGCTTACAGTTAAGCTCTTTCTCTCTTGAAGTCACCAAGTATTTTCAGAGAAGCAATCTTTTATTTACAAGCTTTTTATTTACCAGGAAGGTGATGCCATGACTTGCAAGTGAATTGGATTTAAGGGAGGGAGGGCTGTGCAAAGTAACCAGCCTCATTCTCTTCTGATCAGCCATCTGGGTCCAGTAGTAAGATATATATCAGGATGACTGGAAACGCCCCCTCCTCCCTCCCCAAGATTACATGGTCATTAATAGATATCCCAGGATTTGAACCTTGGTCCTCTAAGTCCAAATCCAGAATCTGTGGACAACACCAGACTGCTTCTACATAAACCTTTACTCTTCTTTTTGACCTTCAAGGATCTCAGTCCAACAAATCATTCCCTTTCATGTACTTTTTTTATGTACTTTGTTTTTAATGAATTATATTTATTTTATCTTGAACTTAAGAAATAAAACAAGCTTTTCCATAACATAGTAGAATAGAAAAAAAATGATTGTCCATGACACTGCAAATCTATTATGTACTACTATCTATTCCTTTTAAATATATAATAAAGTTATCATGTAAGGTTTCTTCTTCCCTCCCATCCCCATCCTAGAGATGGCTACCATTAGACACAGATGTGTGTGTGTGTGTGTGTGTGTGTGTGTGTGTGTGTGTGTGTGTGTGTGTATGAACCATTTTATACATACTTCTATTTTTCAGTTCTTTCTCTGGCTTAACATAGCATCTTCCTTCATATGTCCTTTGAAGTTAATTTGGGTATTTACAATAGTCATGCATTTTCATTTATTTTCAGTTTCTCTCTCTCTCTTTGTCCTTCACCCTGTTCCTTGAAACATGGGCTCCTTTTTATTTGACAACAAATGTCTCTCCCTAAGAGAAAGCCTTTTTTTTTTTCACCTTTCCACCCTATCCAGCCAACACCTTTTCCTTCCCTTTACCACCAAACCTCTTGAAAAAATGGTCTGCACCTGTTCCACTATCATGGACTCTCCTCTCCCCATTCCAAACACAGCTTAGAAAAGGTTTTTGGTGTCTATGCCATCTTCTACTGAAGAGCCTTTGGTCAGTATCCCCTCTAAACCCATTTGGAGTTTGGTTGTCTTGGCTTTGTTTTCTGGGTTAGGTAGTTGTAGTCAATGTATAATTTCCTCCAATCCCATTGATCTCACATGGCATCACTGCTTACTCATCTTTCCCTATTTTTAGGGGAAAATGTCCTTTCCCCTTTTCCCCTATATTATTTTCCTTGTTCATAGTCTTCACACTCACCATTTTTTAACACCAATGGCTCTTATTTTTTTGAATCCTTCCTTGATCTTGCTACAACATTTAGCACTTGCCCCCTCCACTGCTTCTGGATACATTTTTCTTCCCTGTTTTAAAACAATCTGGTCTCCTAGTTCTCTTGTCCCTCTAGCCTCTCAGTCTATCTCGGCTCATTTCCCATACTTTCCCCATTCCTTAACGGGGCTGTTGCCCAAAGCTCTATCCTTCACCTTCTTCTTTGTCCAAATTTTCTTCCTTGGTAGTTTATCAATTCCCATGACTTCAGCAATCACTTCTTGAAAATATCTCTCAGCAATTTATCTTCAGCCCTGATATCTCTTCTAAGTGCTAGATGGATCTTGGAAGTTGTCTGCAGCACCTTTTCACCTTGATGTCGTGGCAACTAGGATTAACAAGGTCCAAAGACAAATATATCTTTTCACCTAAACAAGATTGTTTTGTACTTGACTATTCCTCCAAATGGCATCACCATTCAAACCTCTCCCATACCTGAAACTATGGAGTTATCTTTGCCTTTTCCCTTTGCCTCTTCTCTCAAATTCAATCGGTTGCCGAATCTTATTGATTTCCATTCCACAATATTTCCTATTCAGGGACATGGTGGGACCAGCATCGGGCTTGCAAGAGCCTACTGTCAAATTTTCAGTGAGAGAATTTACACCTCAGAAATCAGAAATTACTATAATTAAGAGCTTGATTTATTGTTTTTATTAGTTGTCTAGACTTAAGTAAGTGATAGAGAAAATGTCAATAATATAGATTAAACTCAAATGTGGGTGCAAACAAGAGCTGGTTATTAAACACTGACTTACACCTCCTTGTGTTGCTCTACAAAAATTTCTTGAGCTCAGTAGGAGGGCAGTAGAAGACTCAAGGGGTGAAGTTACCTCCAGGCCTGGTATCTTGAGGTGAATCATAGTAAAAAATAGAAATAATAACCATAACTGGTGTTCACATAACCCTTTAAGGTTTACAAAGTGCTTTGCACCCATTATCTCATATCAACTCTAAAACTTCCCTGCTTGCATTCTATCCCCTCTTCTCCAAACTGCCTTTCTACTGTATGGTTTGTCTCTAGGGACAGACATAGAATCCTTTAATTTCCAAGATGAGCCCATTAGACAAGAATTCTCAGAGTTGTTAAACATGGATTAAAATACTTGCACCGGCTGTGTCATGCTCTTCTATAACCTCCACCCACCTCTTTCCCTCCCCAGCCTTCCCCACTACAGTTGCCTTCCACATATACTGTCTTTTGTCTGTGCCTACTGATACATATGTTGAATCTCCAACAAGCTCCATAAAAGCAGGAATTGTTTTCACCACTGAGTACAATACCCAGCACATAAGTTAGTGCTTGGTGATTGATTGGTGTCATCTGTCCATCACTTAGTACAGAAGTCTGAAAGAGCTATCTGGCGGCCTGTAAATGTTGCCCAATGTCATATAACTTCAGTGACAGGATTTGAAACAAGGGCTTTAGAATTCAAGGGCCAGCCTGCCTCTAGCAGATTTGACAAATGATGGAAATAGTTCTCGCCATGCTTATGGGAATTCATGTTAGTATTTATGGGAAGGACACCATTAATCTAACAGGGTATCACAGAGTTGCCCTGTCAACACTTCCTGTTGCACCATACTTATACTTATGTTGTACCATATAACAACATCCCTGTTGTACCATACTTATCGCAGGCTTTAACTGTCCATCCATCTGTTCCTGGCTCCAACACAAGCCTAAGGCAGGTGTTCCTCTAGAGAGGAGAAACACCTGTTACCTTATACCACCTACAAGGGCTTTCCCATGATTACCTCATTTCAGTCTCCCAATAGTCTTGAAAGGGAAGGAGGGAGACCAGAAAAGGAGGGACTTAGCTGAATCAGGAAAACTCATGTCTCAAAATCCTACCTCTGATGCTTACTAGATTGAGTTACTTTACTCAAGGGCCTCAGTTTCCTCATCTGTAAAATGAAGAGAGTGATGTTTGTAGTGCTTTCCACACAAGGCAATGATGAGGCTAAAATGACATAACATACGCAGTGTACTTTGCAAACTTGAAGTACTACCTAAATGTTGGTTATTGTCATCATGACATGGTTTTGTAGTTGAAGAAACTGGAGTTCAGAAGAGTTAAGTAACTTACAGTCTCACAAAAAGTAGCAGAGCCAAAACCCAAATCCAGGACTCGTTTGGAACATAATTTATGTTTGGACTGTAAGTTGTGGGGATTTTTGATAGTTCTGACATTCAGTAGTGGCAATGGGTCTGCTTAAAAGTATTTTTTAACAAATTATTTTGGTGGTCCTTCTAGAGCACTGTACTTTGCAATGTCCACTTCCCTCCCCCACCACACCCCAGCCCAGAGCTCCGTTGTAATCAAGAGAATTAAGTAAATAAAATGATACACTAGTCCACATGGCTGCTTGTTGCTAAGCCGTGACACCTGAAGCTATTTCTGCAGTAATAGCGCTTTCAAATCTATGAAGGGGAACCCAAAACCATCTGCTTTGCCTGGAAGGCTGAGCTCATGATTGTGCACTTCCTGGCCTTCCTCTGAATGTGTCCGAAGCTGCCTCTAGATGTTTACAGAGCCCCAGGCAGGTGTTAGTTGCTGCAAAGAGCAGGTGATGGTATCCAGACAGAAGCTAATGACTGTTATTTTTTTTTTTTTATTCAGAGAGAAAGAGGAAGAAAACAACGACCTACTTTGGTGGGCACAGCTGTACTCCTATCCTGGGCACTGACGTTTGCTCTCAACTAAGGATTAGCTGTGGTTTTGAAGCACTCTGTGGATACTGGAAGATAGGTTTTTCTTAAAATTTAGCTTCAGGATTCAGAACTTAGCCAGCTCAGATGTTTCGCTCACAGAAACTCTCTCAGAGAGAGCTCAGAGCTCTACCACTTGGAGTTAAGGCAGGACAATAAGACAGTAAGATTTTGAAGGATCTAATGGGGAAGCCCACTGAAGATGAAGGCCCAGTATAAAAGTCATCTCAAAACTGGTAAGAAAAAGCCACCACTTTCCCCATTTGAATACTCTGACTTAAATAAATGCAGTATTCTCTCAACTTGAGCTCATATGCACAGCTCGGGTTCTCTGAGGTGATGTTTCCCTCAGGAACTACAGTAATAACAGTAAAAAAAAAAAATAGCATTTACATAGTACCTTAAGGTTTGCAAAGCATTTGCAAATACCTCTTCATTTTCCGGTGAGGCTATATACTTCTAGTACTATATCTTATAACCCCTACTGGTCTGCTTCATATTCACAGTCAGCCAGTAGACACAACTAGCTCGTAGCAAAGACATTTATCAAGATGGTATAGAATGAACACTAGTAAAAATAATCCCCACATAAAAATGGAATGTACTCTTCACTAATACACCCAGCATAAATGGAAAGAACAGGCTCAAACAATGATGATCAAACAATATACCCAAATTATGGAGAAAAAGAAACTCACAGTAACAGAACTGCAGGGCATTAAAGTCCTCTCTGTAGACTTTCTCTTGATTGCCAGAGCTAGCTCTCTCTTTCTCTGCTCCATCGCTGACTCTTCTCTGCTACCAGAGGTCATGCTTCTTTTAGTTGCTTCTGTTCTAGTGACTGTCCTGTGTCCACATCTGTCTAGAGAGTATGTCTCCATGCCCTCAACTATTCTTTGAACTCTTTCAAACTAACTCTCCAGCTGCTGTATAGTGCAACTCCTTTGGGGTTACTAATTGATAGAGGAAAAGGTGAAAAAAATTCCTTGATTCTCCTCCTCCCAAATAAGCTTTTATACTTTATATATTAAGCTTTAGTTGCTTAAAACTACACTAAGATTTTTTGAGATACCCAGTATCTATCTATTAATTGTTTACATATATTGGGTTAAGTTTAGTTATTTTTCAGTCCTCTCCAACTCTTCGTAACCCCATTTGAGGTTTTCTTGGCAAAGATCCTGGAATGGTTTGCCATTTCCTTCTCCAGCTCATTTTACAGATGAGGAACCGAAGCAAACAGAGTTAAGTGACTTGTCCAGGGTCACACAGCTAATAAGTTATCCAAGGCCAGACTTGAACTAATAAAGATGAGTTTTTTTCTGATTCCAAGCCCAGTGAGTTATCCACTGTGTCACCCACCTGCTTTACCTATATTGGGTATCAAACCTTTAGTAGAGAAATTTGAAACAGATTTTTCCCCCTATCATCATGTAACTTTCAAAGTTATGATGATTACACTTCTCTTGCTTTTTGTTCTGTTTTTGTCTGTGCATTTGAAAAAATGCTTCAATGGCCCTCTTTTCTATTTATTTTTGTAACCTCATCCCCCAGTCCCCTCAGCTCCCTCTGATTCCTACTTACCCTTCTCATTAGAAAAAAAAAGGGCAAACAAAATTCTTGGAAGAAATTTCCACATTGCCCATGTCTAAAAGTGTGTCTTCATAAAAGAGATAAAGAAAAATCTTGTTCAGTGGAGGAGAAAAGAGAGAAGGGGAGAAGGGAAAGTGAAGCTACTCTCTCCACATATGGCTTAAGGAGGGAATAACATGCTCACTAAATTTGGTATGAAAATCTATCTTATACTACAAGAAAGTAGGGGAGGAAGCGACAAGTGGGATGAGGGGAATGATAGAAGGGAGGGCAAATGGGAGAAGGGAGTAACTAGAAATAAGCACTTGGGAAAGGACAAGGTCAAGGTAAGCTAGAGGGCAATATAGTTAGTATTATACAACATGATTACTATGGAAGTCTTTTGCAAAATGACACATATATAGCCTGTACTGAATTGCTTGCCTTCTCAGTGGGGATGGGGAGGGAGGGAGGGAGGGAAAGAAGGTGGAATTCAAAGTATTAGAAACAAATGCTGAGAATTATTATTGCATATAACCGGGAAATAAGAAACACAGGTAAAGGGGTATAGAAATTTATCTCTCCCTATAAGAAAAGAGAGAAGATGGGGATAAGGGAAGGGTGGGGTGTGATAGAAAGGAGGGTAAATTTAGGGAAAGGGTAATCAGAATGCAAGGTATTTGGGG
>CM053773.1:184035371-184067516 GCA_028658325.1 Potorous gilbertii | reverse complement strand
ATAGAAGAGAGGGCAGATTGGTGATAGGGGAAATTAGAATGCTCAGTATATTGGGGTGGGGGAGGGGACAAAAGGGGAGAAAATTTGGAACCCAAAATTTTGTGAAAATAAATGTAAAAAGTTAAATAAATAAATTTATTTAAAAGAAAAAAAAAAGAAATGAAATAAGTAATAAATGAGTTTCCTAAGAAAAAAATGACCAGGACCATATGGACTCAAAGTGAATTCTTCCAAAGATTTGAAGAACAAATAATTTCAATACCATATAAACTATTTGGAAAAATTGGCAAAGAAGGAGTCTTCCCAAATTCCTTTAATAACACAAATATAGTGATGATACTTAACCTAGGAAGAATGAAAACAGAGAGAAAACTATAGACAAATTTTCTTAATGAATATTGATGCAAAAATTTTAAATAAAATTCTAATAAAGAGATTACATTAATAGATCACAAAGATCATACATTATGATCAGATGGGATTTATACTAGGAATGCAGGACTGGTTCAATATTAGGAAAACTATCAGCATAATTGACCACATCAATAAAAACACAGCAAAAATCATATGTTTGTCTCAATAGATGAAGAAAAAGCTTTTGACACAATACAACAATCATTTCTATCAAAACATAGAAAAGCATAGGAGTAAACAGAGCTTTCTTTAAAATGATCAGTTGAACTAGAGACTTACTAGCTATAGGACTCTGGGCAAATCACTTGACTTTTCTCTGGCTCTGTTTCCTCATGTAAAATGGGGATGATAATAGCAACTTCCTCCTAGGGTTGTTGTGAGGATAAAATGAGATATCTGTAAAGCACTTTGTAAATTTTAAAGTGCTATATAAATATTATTTTTAAAATTAATTTATTTTAAACTTAAACACTAACAAAACTAAACAAAACAAATATACAATAAGAAAAGAAAAAGAAACATGCTATAAACTTAAATACTAAAACAAATACTAAATAAGAAAAGAGAGCATTGCCATGTACACAACAGAATATGAGAGGATTCAGAATATAAAGCAATGCATTTCCACTTCAAGAAAGCCTACTCCCCAAAGATTTGTCCTTTATCCTCTCCCCCACCCTTTCCCCTTGTCCTCTTGTTTCTATCTTAATTTATAATCTTCCAAATACATGTTATTCCCTCTTTATCCCATTCCTGTTAATCTAGATACCCTGAAACATCCCCTTTATACTATTACCTTGATCTCTTATTTCTTTATAAATTTAGAAGACTTCTATTCCCTTCTAAATGTATATATTATTCTCTCTTTAACCCAGATCTGATGTGAGTAGGGTTCCCTTTAAAAATCTCTCCCTTATCCTCTCCTCCCTTCCTATCCCCTTAGCCTTTTATTTCTTTCTGAATTTAGAAGACTTATACCCTTCTGGATATATACAATACATATGTATATGTATTGTTCCTTCTTTAACCCATTCCTGATGAAAGTGGAGTTCTAGAACTACCAGCTCTCCTCCCCCATCTAATTCCTCCGTGTCAGTTCTTCCTCTGGAACCTCATTTGTATAAGATAATTGCTTTTTTTACCTTTGCCTAAACAATTTTACTTTTTAGAATCACATCATACTCGAGTCTACCCCAATCTTTCTTTTGAATTACCCTATTACAATCTTAGACATACATTTTACATTTCCTCATATAAAAATAGTCTGTCATTGTACGTTGTCTTGGGGAGGGAGGGGGGTGGTGGAGAGTAGGCAGGGGGAAAAAAATCTAAGTTTTATGGTAGTGGTTGTAGAACATTAAAAATCAATAAAATGAATATATTAAAAATAGTCTATCCTCATTGAGTCCTTTGTAATTAAACTTGGATGAATATTATTATTATTGCGCTACAGCATATTTCCAATGAAGACTTACATGAGGGAAAAGAGATGTATCATTAAGGAGACAGATGGTAAAAAGAGGAGGTGGGCTATTCATGAGACAAAGTGAGGAACAGACAGCCTGAGCACTGCCCTGTTGTCATGATATAGAAGACTTAGAGGCATGTCTACAGCATTTGGGGTGGATCCTCTATGAAGAATTAGTGGCATAATGTAGAAACTGGCACAGGATGAGAAGGTATGGATGAGTCATGATCAGTTCTGATGGAAGGAACTGAATACTTTCATTGAAGTATTGAAGAGATTAGAGACTATCTCTTAGTGCCACTTAGATGGTTAAGGCTAAAGTGACTTGTTTTCTTAGATCATCTAACAAAAATTAAAATGTAATTGAGAAATGATTAACAAAATAAATTAAAATATAATACAACATAGGTAAGGTTAACTTTTGTTTTTCTAGGTCAATATGTGGTTGCAAGGATTCATTTCCATTTGAGATATCAAAATCAAATATAAATGGGGGCCACTAATCCATATATAAGTATCCCTGCAGGTGCATATTTGTTTTAAAATGCAATATTATTGTTTTATTAAATTTTTATTTGGTAAAAGATTTTCCAATTACATGTTAATCTGGTTCAGTCAATATTCAGAGTTTTGCAAGAGCATGTGGCCTCTGGGCCTTGTGTTTGACACCTCTGGCTAGGAAATTCATTCATAAACATTCATTAAGTATGTCTGTGCAACATGGGAGACACTGGCACAGGACCGCTCAGCATGGCATACCCACATCAGAAAGGGTGCTGTGCTCTGTGAGCAAAGCAGAATTGAGACAGCATAAAGTAAACATGGGATGTGCAAATTTGTAATATCTACCCCAAATATTCACAGGAACTATCTGTGCCCAACCTCTGGTACAGCATTCTGAACTCATATTGGTCTGATCAGCCAGTCAGACACACAGTCGGAAGGAAATATTTATTAAGCCCCTACTATGTGCCAGGCACTGTGCTAAGTGCTTTATAAATAAGGCCTCAGTTGATTTTCACAAAAACCTAGAGAGATAAGTGCTATTATAGTCCAAGTTTTACAGTTGAGGAAACTGAGGCAGATAGAAGTTAGGTTATATAGCTGGTGTCTGAGACTGGATTTAAACTCAGGTCTTCATGATTCAGGCCCAGTACTCAATCTACTCTGCCATCCAGCTGCTTCTGGGTTCATGAGAACATGTTAGGGGTGGGGTGGGATTGGTGGAAATATTTTTTAAAAAGCAAATCAATTTTCTCAATAAATTAAATTCTCCTTGTGAACTTTTGTTCCTACTAACTTCTCTTTCTTCCAAGTATTGAATTCAGACCGTTACCTCCCACAGAGGAGGAGCCTACATTTTTACTGGGATAAGAAGTTAGATTAAAACAACTGGAAAGATTTCCCATCTAGGCAAAAGCAGAAATAGATCTAATCAAAAGAGATAAGGAAGGAAACTATATTCTGCTAAAAGGTACCATAGACAATGAAGCAATATCATTACAAAATATATATGCACCAAGTGGTATAGCATCCAAGTTCTTAGAGAAGTTAAGGAAGTTACACAAAGAAATAGAAATCAAAATTATACTAGTAGGGGACTTCAATCTCCCCCTCTCTGAATTTAATAAATCTAACCTCAAAATAAACAAGAAAGAAGTTAAGGAGGGGAATAGAACTCTGGATAAAGTAGATATAATAGATCTCTGGAGAAAACTGAATGGGAATAGAAAGGAATGTGCCTTTTTCTCAGCAGTATATGGCATATATACAAATATTAACCATTATTAGGGCATAAAATCCTCACAATCCAGTGCAGAAAGGCAGAAACAGTCAATGCATCCTTCTCAGGTGATAATGAAATAAAAATCATATGAAATAAAAAGCCATGGAAAGATAGACCAAAAATTAATTGGAAACTAAATAATCTAATCCTAAAGAATGAGTGGGTTAAGCAACAAAGCATAGAAACAATCAATAACTTCATTCAAAAGAGTGACAACGAGACAACCTACCAAAACTTATGGGATATTGTAAAAGATTTCCCATATAGAATAGGGTGGGTGATCCTGGTGCTGGCTGGGTTATCTCCCTTGGGAACAGGAATGACTTTCTTACATAACTGGGGCTCTGTATGGATTGAGAAGGGATCAATGAGATGATGATGCTTCTGGGTTCCTTTCCCAATAAATAGTACAGTCTGCAGTTGTGGGTTGAGTGAAGACTTTGGTCTTAATATCATCGGCAGAATTTGATTTCCTCCCTTGAATGTGGCTAGAAAACCTGGTCCCCTGAATAAAGCAATCTCATTAGGCACCTTAAAGCAAAACGCAAGAAAGTCATTTGCTGTAGAGCATTGTGAATACCCTGGTGATTAAGGAGGCTAATAGATAAGATAAAGGAGAGGTAGAGCATGGCACACACTGTGGTTTAATGGGAAGGACACCATACTTTGAAATGCTCTCTTTTCTTTCCTGTATAGGGATGGGAGACTAGAGATGCAGAATATTGCACATACTGTCAGACTCAGCTGATTCATTGTTTAGTTTTGCTGAGATGCTTTTTCTGTTTTATTAGGTGTTGGCAGAGAGGAAAGAGGAACTGAAGTGAAGGTGATATACAGAAAACAGCTATAAACATACAATGAGATAGTTGGTTTAGTTCAGGAGATCTTAATCTTTTTTCTGTCTTGGACCCTTTTGTCAGTCTGAGGAAGCCTATGTTTTTAAATGCATAAGATAAAATACAGAAAATGACAAAGGAACCCAATTATACTGAAAATTATCAAAATATTTTAAAAATTCACAAGACCCTTTGCCTCTGAAATAAGAATCCTTGGTGTAGATGGTTTAGCTAACCACACACTTTTTGCGTCTGTCCTATTGGTAACACTCTTTCCTTAATCATTCCACAGTTGTTTGAAAAGGAACCTTCAAGATAGTGTGTTCCTTTCACTCACAACTTTTCTAGTATGGGCTGAAACTCTTCTTTTTGCTTTATCTTGCTATTAGTTTTGCAAAGCAGCAATCTGAATGAAGCAGTGACTGAGGGAGGAGGTATCTCTGAAGTACTCGCTGGGGCTTTGCTACCTGAGCTCCTGATTGAACCCCGGATGCACTCGCTAATCCATTAGAAAGGACAATAAGATGATGTAGGTTTCCTATTGGCAGCACTTTCTTCAAGCCTGATATATTAATTTCTTCACACTCTTTTTACCAAGATAATAGCAGGCATGATTGCAGTTAATAGAAATAAGAGCAGCTCTCTCCATGGTTACATGAATAGCCTATTAAAATCACCCTCATCACTCCAAAAAAGCTGTCTTGCAGGGACCATTGGAGAACAGTATGGGAAAAGATACTAAGCATTAATTTAGTTTCATTCTAAAAACAAGCTCATTTCTGTACCTGAAGGTATCAAGTTTTTTTTTTTTTAGAACCTTGGAAAACTCATGGCACACACTGTGGTTTAATGGGAAGGACACCATACTTTGAGTTACAAGAAACTGATTTAAATTTAGGACTTCCATTTCTTTATACAAACTTGAAGAAGTGAATTTCCTTTTGGGGCCTCAGTTTCCTCACCTGGGAAATAAGGAAAACTGGACCAGGGGATTGAGTTTCCTTTCAGTGCACAAATGGACTACGATCATTTTAAAAAGTAGTATGTCAAAGTAAAATTGCTCTTGGAGTGTGCATGCATACACACTCACACACACATCCTTCTTTCAGAAATTCTGCAGGTAAGGTGGCGTTCTTTAAGTTCAGTGAAGGGAACAGTTGCTAACCACATGCAGTTCCTGGGCAGTCTCTGTGTTATGTTGTCAAGAGAGGGAGTGCTTTATTCGTTATTTTTTAAAGTTATTAAGATGGTATGGAAATTCTGGAAGCACTGTTAGAAGGTCCCCTGACAGTCCCTTGTTCTGAAAGCTAGTAAAGACTGAAAGATGGAGGAAATTGGACCACATTTCCATGGGTGGACTCTCACATCTTTCTGGAAGTGAACAATGAAGAAAGCAGATGGTGGAGAATTCCACAGATATAAAATGGTTGACAGATACGAACAAGGGTTGTTGGGGGCAGTGCAACATAGCCGACTCCTAACCCTGAGTCAGGAAGATATGAGTTAAAATCCTCCCTCCAGGACTTCTTAGCTGAGAAACAGGGGGACTTCTTTGAGCTTTAGGCAGTTCTCTACAACCAGGAATTACAAAAACAGGATGCAGTCCACATGGAATTCCCACACCAACAAAACTACAGATCTTTGACCTGGTTGGCCATCACAGGGGTCATGGCTGCTTCCTTCTAAATTGGAAGCAAATTTACCTTTCCCCTTCTCCTTTTTTAAAGACTTGGTTTCCCGATCTTGACCAGGTTAGAAGTTCAGAATTTACTCACTAATTTCACTCTACTAATTGGTGGTGCCATTTCCAACCTAGGCTCATTTGTCTCTCCTCAGGCATCCCAATGGACTCTCTGATAGGGTCAGGGGAGGTTCACCATATTGCTGCTGAACTTAGTATGGGCATTGGATTGCTGTAGCCCACTGCAGCATAGAATTTTCAAGTTCTATAGAGTCATCAGCCTCAGCCTCTCAGGTACCTGGAATTACCAGGTCTATATTATGACATCAAGCTTCCTTTCCTCTTCCCCCTGTCTTTAGTCTCTCTGTAAATCATTTCTCCTCATGTGTGCCTGAACGCCTTTCTTTTCTAGCATGTAAAAACGTAGTGTTTTCCCTGGGAACCCATATTCAATGGACATTTTAATGTTCTAATAAAAAAGTTGGTATGTCAGGGAAATATTTTGCTTACTTATTAACAACTGAAATAGACAAGAGTGAAGAAGTTATCATACATGGATGTTCTGAGAAAAAGCATATATGTAAAGAATTGCTTTCAGTTGCTTGCTTTACTTAAATCAGAAGTAAGAGGTTTTCTGAAATAGCCCCTGAGGTTGCTATATCTGGGTAAGCCACCAGATGGTGTGACAAAATTCTGAGACTTTGCAGGTCTGCTTTACGTACCACGTACTTTTCAGAGCTGCAAGGTCCCCGAATCTCCCAGTCTTTCCTTTTAGTGTTCGTCTAGTCTAAAGAGGATGAACATTTTTATCAAAGTTAATGGTTCCCTTGGCTTATATTCATCTCCACTTCCACAAAATCCACATCTCTTATGACGCTGCCTGAACAGAAAGGATTAATCATTTATATATAGTAAATAAAATCAAAAGGCAAAGGTACAGCATTAAGGGGGGGGGGACCCTACAATAAACAATTGCTTCTGTTACTTCTCAGATTCCTCCTTTCTTTCCTCATGCTCTTCCTGTCACAGTCATTGTTGATAGTTGAAGCCTCAGATTTAAACCAACATGCTCAGTCTCAGTCACAGATAACAGAGGGAGGGGAATTCAGCGGTCTCACTTCCCAGGTGACTTAGTGACTGGTGATCAACCACTGACTCTTGAAGGGACATCTATTTCTTGGCTGAAGGTCAGAAAGGTGAAACCTGCACTCTTATTTTTTATGGGATGGTCTTTGAGGAGTCTGTAAACAGCATCTTTTCCCTGGGGTCTCAGCTACATAGTACCCCAAGATTCCCTATCCCTAAGAAGGTGATCTGGGAAAACACCTAGAAGAATGAGACTGCCCTGAGAGTGAGCAAGATGTCAAAGGAAGGGAGATAAAGTGTGGCTTTTCTCTTTTAAATTTGTGCATGACTTGGTCCTTCATATTACCCGTGTACTTTCTTCATATCCACTCTTATGTTTTCATGGTGCCTGATGGAAAATGAAGGAGAAAAAAAGTAGGCACCTGTAGAAGGGGAGGATGCATTGCAGATTACAGCACATAAATCAAATTACTTACATCTGAATATCTCTTTAAAATCCCAAGGAAGTTGGTTATTCAAAGAAAATATATTACAGATCTCAACTTTTTTTTTGAAAGTTACATATTTAAATTTATTATATAGACTTTAAATTTTTATTTTCAGTTCAAATTCTCTTCCTTTCCCACACATTGAGAAGACAGACAAGGATACCCATTATACAGATGACATCATGCACAACCTATTTCAGCATTAGCCATGTTCTGAAAAAAAACCAGCAAAGATAAAGGCAAAAAATATGCATTCATCTGCACTCTGAGATCAAGAGTTCTTTATCTGGAGGTGAATTGCATTGAACACCATAAGTCTCTGGAGTTGTGGTGGGTCATTATGTGGATCAGTTATTACTAAGTGCTTCCAGTCTTTACAACATTGCTTGTTCCTGTGAAGATGTTCTGTTTCTGATCACTTCACTTTACATCAGTTCATATATGTCTTTCCAGGTTTTCCTGAAACCCTCCCTTTCATCATTTCTTACAGCATAATAATCACATTCATATTCCGTAACTTGTTCAGACATTCTCCAAATGATGGGGTATTCACTAAGTTTCCAATTCTTTACCACCACAAAAAGATCTGTTATATTTTTGTACATATATTTCCCCCCCTTTCTCTTTGATCTCTTTGGGATAAAGACCTATCAGTCGTATTCCTGAGTCAAAGGATATGAACAATCCTATATTCCTTTGGGCAAAGTTCCACACTGTTCTTCAGCATGGTTTTGAACCAATTCACTAGACCAATGGTGTCCCTCAAGTTACTGTAACTATTTTTCCGCATCCTCTCAAACGTTTTTCATTTTTCTTTTCTGTCATATTTGCTAATCTGATAGTTGTGAGGTGGTACCTCAGAGTTGTTTTAATTTGCATTTCCCTCATCAATAGTGATTTAGAGCATTTTTATGACTATTAATAACTTTGATTTATTTTTATGGAAACTGCGTGTTCATATCTTTTGACCATTTATCAGTTGGGGACGCTTAATTTTAAAGTTTGGCTCAGTTCCCTATGTAAGAAATGAAGCCTTTATCAGAGAAACTTGATGCAAAATTTTCCTAGGTTCCCGTTTTCTAATTTTAGCTGCATTGTTTTTACTTCCTGTGATCCTCTTTTGGTCATAAACTCTGCCCTTATTCATAGATTTGACAGGTGAATTTTTCCATGCTCTCCTAATTTGCTTTAATCACCCTTTATGCCTAAATATTGTACTCATTTTGACCTTATTATGGTATTCCATTTAAGATACTTTGTTTCTGCCAGACTGTTTTCTTTTTTTCCCAGCAGTTTTTGTCAGTGAGTTCTTGCCCTCAAAGCTTGGAGCTTTGGTTTCATCAAACACTAGATTACTATGGGTCTCTTCCTGCTGTACATTGTGTACCTAATCTATGCCACTGATCCATCACTCTACTTCTTAGCCAGTACTAGATTGCTTTGATGATTACCAATTTGAAACATAATTGGAGATCTGATACTGCAAGGTCATCTTCCTTCACAATTTTTTCACCAATTTCCTAGATAGTTTCTTGACCTTTTGTTCCTCCAGATGAATTTTGTTTTTTTTTCTAGCTCTATAAAGTAATTCTTTGGTAGTTTGATTGATGTGGCATTGAATAAGTAAATTAACTTATGTGGTCTATCCATTTTTATTATATTGGCTTGACTTACCCAGATGCAATGAATATTAATGTATAACAGGTATATTTTTATTTATATTAATAAATTATATTCACATTAATAAATAATATCAGTATTTCTCTAATTATTTAGATCTCTTTGTGTGAAGTGACTGTGTTCATATAGTTTCTGTAAGGGTCTTGGCAAAAAGACTCTTAAGTATTTTATACTGTCTAGAGTTATTTTAAATGGAATTTCTCTCTTCCTGTTGGGTTTTGTCAGTAATATACAGAACTTATGATAGGTTTTGTGGGCTTATTTTTATCTTGCAATTTTGCTTAAGTTGTTATTTTGAACTCATTTTTAAATTAACTTTCTAGGGTTCTCTAAGTATACCATCATATCATCTGCATAAAGTGACAGTGTTGTTTCCTTAATGCCCGTGCTTATTCCTTTAATCTTTTTTTCTTGTCTTATCATGATAGCTAGCATTTCTAGTATAATATTGAATAATAATGGTGACAATGGAATCTTACAGGAATGGCTTCCAGTTTACCCTCATTACAGATAATGCTTGTTCTTGGTTAGTTTTAGAAAGATATTATTTGTCACTTTAGGGCAAGTTCCATTTATTCTTATGCTTTCTAGCATTTTAATAGGAATGGGCATTGTATTTTGTCAAAAGCTATAATTATTTTTGTTTTTGTTATTGATGTGGTCAATTATATTTATAGTTTTCCTAATATTGAACCTGGTCTGAATTATTGGTATAAGTCCAGCCTGGTGATAGTATATAATCTTTGTGATATATTGCTATTATCTCCTGGCTGGTAAGTTATTTACAATTTTTGCATCAAATGGATGATTTTGATTACATTAAGTTGAAAAGTTTTTGCACAAAGCTAATGTAACCAAGATTAGAAGGGAAGCAGAAGACTAGAAAATAATTTTTCCAGTCAGCATCCCTGATAAAAGCCTCATTTCTAAAATATATAGAGAACTGAGTTGAATTTATAAGAATGCAAGTCATTCCCCAATTGACAAATGGTCAGTTTCAGAGGAAGAAATTAAAGCTAGCTGTAGTCATATGAAAAAAATGCTCTAAATCACCATTGATTAGAGAGATGCAAATGAAAACAACTCCAAGGTACCATATCACACCTATCATATTGGCTAACATAACAAAATCAGTAAAGGATAAACGTTGAAGTGGGAAAACTGGAACATTAATGCATTGTTGGTGGAGCTGTGAACTGATACAACCATTCCGGAGAGCAATTTGGAACTATGCCCAAAGGGCTATAAAAATGTGCATACTCTTTGACCAGCAATACCATTTCTAAGTCTGTATCCCAAAGAGATCATAAAAACGGGGAAAAGGATCTACATGTACTAAAATATTTATAGCAACTCTTTTTTGTGGTGACAGAGAATTGGAAAATGAGGGGGTAATCCATCAGTTAGGGGATGACTGAACAAGTTGTGGTATATGAATGTAATGGAATACTATTGTGCTATAAGAAATGATGTGCAGACAGATTTCAGAAAAACCTGGAAAGACTTATATGAACTGATGCTGAGTGAGGGGAGCAGAATCAGAACATTGTATACAGAACAGCCACATTGTGCAGTGACTGACTTTGGTAGACTTAGCTCTTCTCAGCAATGCAAGAATCTAAGACAACTCAAAAAAGTCATGGAAAATGCTACCCACATACAGAGAGAACTTTGGAGTCTGAATGCAGATGGAAGCAGACTATTTGCTCTCCTTTCTTTTGCTATTTTGTTTCTTCTTTCTTGAGGTTCCTCCCATTAGTTCTAATTTTCTTTACATCATGACTGATGTGAGAATATGTGTAATATGAATGTACAAGTAGAGCTTATATCAGACTGCACACACTGTCTTGGGGGAAAAAGGAGGGGGAGAAAATTTAAAACTCAAAATCTTATGAACGTGAATGTTGAAAACTAAAAATAAATAAATTATAAAAAAATAAAATTTTTGCATCAATATTCATTACAGGAAATTGGTCTATAGTTTTTCTCTCCGTTTTTGTTCTACCTGGATTAAGTATCAAAACAACATTTGTATGATGGAAGGAATTTGATAGTACCTCTGAAGCTGAGATGCAACAAAGCATGGATCAATTCTCTGCTTCCTGTGCTAATTTTGGCCTAATAATTAATACCAAGAAAACACAGGTGCTCCATAAGCACACCATCCACATGTAGAACCATCAATTACAACAAATGGAGATGTTTTGAATGCTGTGGATAAATAAGTTCTTGCCTTGGTAGTGTACTTTCCAGGGATGTACACATTGACAATGAGGTTGATGCACGTGTGGCCAGAACTAGTTCAGTGTTTGGGAGGCTCCAAAGAAAAGTTTGGGAGAGAAGAGGTATGACTGACTACCAAACTGAAGGTCTACAGAACCGTTGTGCTGACTTCATTGTTGTATGACTGTGAAACATGGACAGTCTACCAGCGCCATGCCAGGAAACTGAATTGCTTCCACATGAACTGTCTTAGGAAGATTCTGAGGATTACCTGACAGGATATGGTACCAGACACTGAAGTCCTTGCCCGAGCTGAACTGCCAAGCATTCAAACTACGTTTCAGACAGTGCAACTCTGATGGGCTGGCCACATTGTTCGAATGCAAAATGTATGCTTGCCAAAAAGACTATTTTACGGAGAATTTGCATGGGGCAGGCGATTACATGGTGGTCAGAAGAAGCGATACAGGAACACTCTCAAAGTCTCTCTCACAAACTTTAGATTTGATTGTGCAAGATTGGAAACACTGGCACAGGACCACTCAGCATGGCGTGCCCATATCAGAAAGGGTGCTGTGCTCTATGAGCAAAGCAGAATTGAGATAGCACAAAGTAAACGCAGAATGCACAAATTTGGAGTATCTGCCCCAAATGTTCACAAGGACTCTCTGTGCCTAACCTGTGGTGGAGCATTCTGAGCTTGTACTGGCCTGATCAGTCACAGTCGGACACACTGAAACTTCACTTTATCATGGTGATGTCATTTTGGTCATTTTCGAGAATGAAGGACAACAACCAATAATACTATAATTAATTGTCTTTCAAATATTTGGTAGAATTTGCTTGTAAATCCATCTGGTCCCGGGTTTTTCCTTGGGGAACTTTTTTATGGTTTATTCAATTTCTTTTTCTAAGACAGAGTTAGTCAAGTATCCTATTTCTTCTGTTAATCTGGGTAATCTATGTTTTTATAAGTATTCACCCTTTCACTGAGATTGTCAGTTTTACTGGCATATAGTTGGGTAAAATAGCTTCTAATAATTGCTTTAATTTCATCTTCATTGGTTGTGCAATCATCCTTTTTACTTTTGATATTGGGAATTTGGTTTTCCTTTTTTAAATCAAACTGACCGATGACTTACCTATTTTCATGGGTATCCCCCCCTCCAATAAAAACCAGCTCCTAGTTTCTCCTTAGGTATTACTGCTTTGGCTGTATCCCAAAAATTTTAGTATGCTGTCTCATTGTTGTAATTATCTCTAATGAAATTGTTTCCATGATTTGTTCTTTGACCCACTCATTCTTTAGGATTAATTTACAATTAATTTTTAATCTATTCTTCAAAGGCCCTATACTGAATGTAATTTATATTACATTATGGTCCAAAAAGGATGCACTTAATATTTCTGCTTTTCTTCCCACTTATGAGGTATTTTATACCCTAATACATGGTCAATGTTTGTGAAGGTACCAAGTATAACTGAGAAAAAGGTGTATTTGTATTTCCAAAAAGGTGTACTTGTATTCCTATTCTCCAAAGGTCTATCATATCTAATTTTTCTGAAATTCTATTCATTTCCTTAATCTTTCTTATGTTATTAGGTTTATCTAGGTTTCAGAGGGGTAAATTCCCTTTTAGTATAGTTTTACTATTTCTTCTTGTTAATATTTAATATTTCTTTCAAAAAAATTAGATGCTATACCATTTGGTTCTTAAATGTTGATTATTGGTGTTACTTCATTTCTTTTTTTTTTTATTAATACAGTATTTATTTGTCTTCGTTCTGTCAAACCCTGAGCCTGTGGCTTTCCCCAGGGCCACCTGGTAAGATGGAGGGGGAGGTATTCACAAGCTGCAAGAGACATGGAAGGACCAGGAGGATGAGGAGGAACATTCACAAATGTTGGGGGATAGAAATGGCTTCATCATATGGCGAAGAGGATGAGGAAGGCCACCATGAGGCAAAACAGCCCCATGGCCTCAGACAAGGCAAAGCCCAGGATGGCATAGGAAAAGAGCTGCTGCTTCAAGGAGGGGTTCCTGGCATAACCAATGATGAGACTTCCAAATACAGTCCCAATACCAGCTCCAGAGCCAGCCGACCCCACAGTGGCAGCCCCAGCTCCAATAAACTTGGCTGCTGTGTCAATGTCCCTTGAGACAGCGCTAGTTTGGAATCCACATCTGGGGACAAGCGAGGTCAAGGGACCTGATGTTGCCAAAATACTGAGGTTCTCATCTGTCTGAATTTCTGGTCATTTTAGCATCACTGCAGATAAAGGTCTACTCAGCAGCTGAGAGCTGCTCCTCACGAGAGCAGGGGTAGAGATGAACTTGGTGCAGGTGTACATACTCAAGGGGTGAGAGGCAAAGCTGAAGAGCTACTGTCAGAGCAGAGGAGACAGAGAGGGGGAGCTGTTACTTCATTTCTATGGTAACTTTTAGCAAAATGCAGTTTCCCCAATTATTTCTTTTAATTAGGTCTATTTATGATTTTGCTCTGTATGAGATCCTGATTGCTTCTGCTGCCTTTACTTGAGCATCAGAGTCTGCTCCAGCCCCTTATTTTAACTGTGTCTCTTAAAAACAATATATTATTGGATTCTCATTTCTAATTTACTCTTCTATCCTCTTCCATTTTATGGGTGAGTCCCTCCCATTCACAATTATGAATGCTGTGTATTTCACCATCCAATTTTCTTCTTTTTTAAGCCATACCCTACTTAAAAGTCTGTTTGGCTTCTTGCCACTGGCTCCCTTAATCAACCTTTCCTCTGATCACCGCTGTCCCACTCCCTTTCTTTTGGACATTTCCCCTTCTACTTCTTTTAGGTAATATGAATTTCTATACCCAACTATGTATGTATGTATATATACATACATATATATATATATGTATGTATATATACATACATATATATATATATGTATATATACATACATACATACATATATATATATATATATTCTTCCCTTTTAAGTCAATTTAGAGGAGAGTGAGGTTCAAGTGCTGCCTAGTCCCTGCCCATTCCATTTCCTCCTACATTGTAAAAATTCTTCCTTGTGCAACTCTTTTACAGAAAAATTTCCCCATTCTTCCTTTCCTTTCTCCCTTCTAGGGCATTCTTTTCTCACTCCTCCATTTTCCGTTTGAGAACATCCTAACATAATAAATTCACACTCAACGCCCTCTAAGTAGACTCCTTCTAACTGCCCTGATGATGATGCAGTATTTAGGGGTTACTGGTATTGTTTTCCCATATAAGAATGGGAACAATTTAATCTCAATCAGTCCCTTATGAGTTCTCACTCATGTTTACCTTATTCTTGAATCTTGTGTCAAATTTTCTTCTTGGCTCTGGTCTTCTCATCAGCAATGTGTGAAAGTCCTCTATTTCATTAATATTCCCTTGTAGGATTACAATAATTTTTGCTGGATAGGTTATTCTTGATCGTAATCCCAGCTCTTTTGCTTCTACAAGAGAGCATATTCCAAGTCCTCTACTCCTTTACATTGATAACTGCTAAATTTTATGTAATCCTGACTGGCTTCATAGTATTTTTTCTTTGTGCTTTTAGTATTTTCTCCTTGATCCAGGAGCTCTTTAATTTGACTCTGTTATTCCTGGGAGTTTTCATTTTTGGATCTCTTTCAGAAAGTGATTGCTTTCAATGTCTGGTTCTAAGATATCTAGGCATTTAAAAAATTATTTCTTGAAATATGGTAGCTAGGCTCTTTTTTGGATCATGGTGTTACTCTAATCTTAAATGGTCTCTCCTCAATCTATTTTCCAGATCAGTTTTTTTTTCCCCTGAGAGTTCACATTTACATTTTCCCAGGCTTTTGACTTTGGTTTATTGTTTCTTTTTATCTCATTGTCATTAGTTTCCATGACCAATTCTAATTTTAAGGAATTATTTTCTTTAGTGAGGTTTTGTAGTTCTTTTTGCCATGTGGTCAATTCTGATTTTTAATGAGTTATTTTCTTTAGACTTCATGTTAGGGTGAGGGGTTGCACTTACTTTTTAGGATAGAGGGAAGGAGGGAGATCTGACCTGATCTTTTATGTCCTGCTACTTCTTAGCTGGGTATGAGGTACTCTAAGTTCTCGGTGCTCCCAAGGTGATGTGATCAGGGAAGAGTTCTGGTCATTGCCATTTTAGCCCGCACAAGAATCCTTACCCATGTAGGGACCTGCTGCCTCATAATTGCAACTGCTTCTTTCCAACCCAGAATTGAAGCTGGAACTGGTTAACAGATGATGGGACTGCCAAATGGCACACAGTTTTTAGTCTCCTTACCATCCCTGTGCCCTGGGCACACCAAGTGCCCCTGCTGTTTCTGTAGTCCACAGATGGTGCTGCTTCCACTCAGATCCTGGCCTGCCTCCACCCCAAAGTCTATAGACTTTTCTGTCCTGCTATGCTGTGCTGGAAAAATGGCTTACTGTAACTTCATTTGTTTTCCTGTTCAGAATTTGGTGTGACATGCTTTTTAAAGTTGTTTAGAGGGGTGTATTGGGAGAATTAGGCAAAAAAAGCTCACTTCACTCAGCCATCCTGGCTTTGCCCACTCTGGATTTCTTTATAAAGGAATAGGCACTCCTAAATTTATGACAGACAGCCTGAAGTTGTTGCTGGAGGGCTGGTCTTTAAGTCAAGACTTGGATTAAAATTTTGCTTGATGTATACTAGTTATGTGTGCATATGGGCAAATCCCTTAGCCTCTCAGTATACCAAACAACTCTCTAAGAGTATAAGCTACAGAAGAGTTGTCCATTTGTATTGTGGGATTAAGCTTCTATACCAGGAGTTCCTTATGCTGATTAAATTATAGATCTAAAAAAAAATTACATTTTGTGGAAATGTTTCATATTTGCTTAAAGTGGACTCCTGCACATTCCTCCTATCTGGAGAATGGGCACAGGGCCAACTCCCCCTTCAGAGTGATTATTATAAACCATCCCTCTATAGGGATGTTTTTTGTTGTCGAGTTGTTTTTCTGTCATGTCCAACTCTTTGTGACCCTATTTAGCGTTTTCTTGGCAAAGATATTAGAGCAGTTTGCCATTTCCTTCTTCAGCTCAATTTAAAGATGAAGAACTGAGGCAAAGACTGTTTAGTGACTTGCGTAAGGTCACATAGCTAGTAAGTATCTGAGGACAGATTTGAATTCAAGAAGATGACTCTTCCTGACTCCAGGCCTTTACAATTTTTAAAAGGCTATTCCAATGTTTGCTGTTAACAAGACCGGCCACAAATGTTCTAAGAGATGGTTAGGCACTAGCGTAGTCCACCAAAGTTCAATGTGCGCTTGGAAGCCTAACAGGGAATCCATGGAAGAGTGTGTATGAGGAACAGCATGACTTCGAGTTTGATTGGATAGTACAGAGGATAAAAAGGGATTAATGTATAAACCTGGAAAGGTAGGTTGAAGCCAGGATGTGAAAAGCTTTAAATAAACAAACAAAGGAATCTGTACTTTATTCTATTCCCTGTTCTAGAAGGAATAGGGAACCACTACAACTGAGCAGTAAAAACATGGTCAGGTTTTTCATGATTTAGGAAAATAACTGTCACTTGTGTGGATGAACTGGAGAGAGGAGAGATCTGAGGTTGGGAAACCAATATAGAGGATACTACAATACCCTAGGCAAGAGAGGGTGACTGTAAATGAAAAACAGAGACAGATGTGATAAGGAGTGAGGGCAGAGTTGACAAGACTTGGTAACTGTAAATGTGAGATAAGTCGAGATGACGGTTGAGTTTGGGGAGAGAAGATAAAGAACTCTGTTTTGGACGTAGTGAGCTTGCAATAGTCAGTTCAAAATGTCCAATAAACAGTTGATGATGGCAGACTGGATATACAGATCTAGAAGGCATCTGCCTAGAAAAATCCATGGGAGCTGAAGAGCTTACCAAGGGAGAGGATCTATAAGAGGTGTGTACAGGGGAGATTATTTCAACATGAAAATAAAAGTAAATACAAAGTAATTTTGGGGAGGATGGGGGAAAAATAAGAAAAACTGAGGATGGAGGGTAAATTTCCAAGTGGGGAAAGAAGGTAAAGTTTTATAGAAGAAATAGCACTTCAGTTGAGCCTTAAAGGAAACTAAGGATTCTAAGAGGCAGAGGTGAAGGGGGTATACAGAACAATCTATGTTAAGGAAGAGATAAGATGCCGAGATCAGGAAATAGCTAGCAATTGTGTTTGGTTGGAATATAGACTGCATAAAGGAAAAGTAATTTGAAGTAAGATTAGAAAGGTAGGTAGTTGGATGGAAATCAGATGGTTTGAAAGCCAAGAAACTTGTATTTTAATGGAAAGGTCACTGAAGATTTATAAGCAGAGGAGAGACAGCTCAGATCAGTGTCTTAGAAGATTATTTTGGCAGGCATGTGAAAGACTACAGAGCAAAGAAACTAGGAGTGTGGGGAAAGTTTCTATTTTCAAAGCCAGTCTGGTACTTCTCCAAGAAATAAATAAAGATGTCAGTGCTTGGGCAGTCTAATAGCAGCAACATCAAAATCCATAGGGAAAAAGTTATGGTGAAAATAAGCAAAAACGTTTCCTTCCACTCTTCCACTGTCAACGTTGAATTTTCATGTTAGAGAAGAATACAATCTACTTAAAAGTGAAATTCAGTGAGTAAGT
The DNA here is from genome assembly GCA_028658325.1 of Potorous gilbertii. Classification (NCBI taxonomy): domain Eukaryota; kingdom Metazoa; phylum Chordata; class Mammalia; order Diprotodontia; family Potoroidae; genus Potorous; species Potorous gilbertii. Next base: position 184,049,197 of record CM053773.1, on the reverse strand, counting down.
TGGTAGAATGATACCAAATTGGTATGATAATTTATCAGCTGAGTACCAAAAATCAAATTAATGTGCTACTGTGTTACTAATTTCAAGAAACAAATGAATATATGAAATTGAATATATTTGAAGAACAAGAAGACAATTCTCCAGATAACAAATTAAGGTACAGCTTAAAAATCCCCAAATTCTGTTGTGTTCAGGAAGAATCAACTTATTATTTGAATCTATTTCATGGTAAGAGTATTTTGCAACCTCAGAAATTCAAATTAAAACGCCTAATTAGGGTCTATTATGCCTCAGGACAATAAATGGCAGTCTGTCTTCAAGTGGCAAGTTTGGGTAGTGGATGGAATTAGGGACCTGAAATCAGGAGAAAGAAGTTTTAATTCTTCTTGAGACACTTACAAGTCATCCTCTCTGGGCCTCAGTTTTCACATATGTAAAGATGACAGATGTGAAATTGAAGACCACCAAGGTCCTTTCAAGCTCTAAAAATCTAGGATCCTATGATTGTGGCCAATCCACTTAGCTTATTGTTGCTTGGCTACCGATCTATAAAATAAGGATGCTTCTTGTACTTTGGAGTTATTATTATTAGAGAAGAAGGAAACATTATATGAATAAATATAACAAAATCATAGTCAGAAATATGAGAAACAGTTGCTCAAATATAGGCTCAACTGAGAAACATGGTGAGAAAATACCACTAATTTCAAAAACCTTTTAATATGCCACTGGGGTTTTTATCCAGTGCCACAGGTGAGGGAAGACCTAGTTGTCAAGGATATTCCCTTCCTGGATAGATAAACACCAAGTGAAAAATATCATCCATCTTGCATTACATCATCCATCACACCACACTGAACAAACTGATTCTCTCTACGATGGGCAAAACGGGAACTCTAACACAGTCACACAAGTACAGTCGTAATTAGGAACCTTTCTTTACTCAAACTACATCATACATCATTAGTCAACTCTTACTTAGCACTGATAACAAAGGAATGAAGATAATTCCTAAATCATCTCTTCTGTATTTATGCACAACTTATGGATGCAGCTGATCTAACAATTCACTTCACCCCACATAATGAAACCCTACTGGTTCAGTAAACCACCTAGTTTCCCCATCTTGAACCATTGGTAACTTGCTCCCCACTAGTAATACCATGGTTTAAATGGTTACAAAGAATCTCCTTGAACAAAGTTGCTTCTTCAAACCCGGAGGAGGGAGATGTGTGGCTGGGTTTCAAAGAGCTTCCTAAAAGTTGTATGCAAAATAAAGAACGTGGGAATGTTAATAAAACAAGTGATTTTTTAAAAGTATATTTCTCAATAACCTTGGAAGCAAAATTTGCTGCTGACAGGGCAAAGTACTACATCCAATATAGAGGTGACTGTATAGGTGACACAAGTTGATAAAATCAATATTAGAGGGGCTGTGAAAAGATGGATCAGTGGAGTTATCAAAAACTAAAGCTCACAGGATATAAACAGGCAGTTTTCAGAGGAAGAAATTAAAGCTATCTATAGCCATATGAAAAAATGCTCTAAAGCACTACTGATTAGAGATGCAAATCAAAACAACCCTGAGGTACCACATCACACCTATCAGAGGAATATGATAAATGTTGGAGATGTGGGAGAATTGGAACACTAATTCATTGTTGGTGGAGCTGTGAGTTGATCCAATCATTCTGGAGAGCAATTTGGAACTATGCCCAAAGGGCTATAAAAATGTGCATACCCTTTGACCTAGCAATACAGCTTGTAGGGCTATATGCCAAAGAGGTCATAAAAAATGAGAAAAGGACTCACATGTACAAAAATATTTATAGCACCTCTTTTTGTGGTGGCCAAGAACTGGAAATTGAGGGGATGCCCATCAATTGAGGAATGGCTGAATGAGTTGTGGTATATGAATGTAATGGAATACTATTGTGCTATAAGAAATGACGAACACGCAGACTTCAGAAAAACCTGCAAAGACTTCTGTGAACTGATGCTGAGTGAACTGATGCTGAGTGAAGTGAACCAGGAGAACATTATACACAGTAACAGCCACAGTATATGAGGACTGTTTTTGTAAGACTTAGCTCTTCACAGCAATGCAAGGACCTAAAACATTTCCAAAGGACTCATGATGCAAAAAGTCATCCACATCCAGAGAAAGAACCATGGAGTCATAAGGAAGAATGAAGCAGACTACTTTCTCCTCTGTTATGTTTTGTTTTCCTTATAGTTTCTCCCATTTGTTTTAATTCTTCTACGCAACATGACTAATGTGAAAATATGTTTAATAAGAATGCATGTGTTGAACCCATATAAGATTGCATGCCATCTTGGGGAGGAAGGGGGAGGGAAGGGGAGAAAATTTACAACTTCTGGAAGTGAATGTTGAAACTGAAAATAAATAAATTAATAAATTTGGGGAAAGAAACAACTGGGAATTATGGTAGAGAAATAACCTTGATACACTACTGGGTCGATACCCCAAGGAAGGGAAAGATTCCACATGTACCAAAATGTTTACAGTGGCCCTTCTTGTCATTGCAAAAAACTGGAAACAAAGCTGGAGTCCAGCTAATGAATGGCTGAACAAACTGTGGTATGTGACTGTAACGGAATGTAATACAATATTACTTGCAGAAATTATGACAATCAGGATTGTGAAGAAACTTGGGAAGATTTGTGATATGCAGAAAGTAAAAAGAACCAAGAGAAAAAATAATTTTTCAATGAGGTAAAGCAAAAATAACAATAGTCTCAGAATTTAAATGAATACAATGGAGGAAGGGAAGGGACTGAACATGGATTTATTAAGTACCTACTATGTGCCTGGCACCAAGTACTTTGATAACTATCATCTCATCACAACAATCCTGGGATGTAGGTGCTATTATGATTTCGGTCTTACAACTGGAGAAACTGAGGCAGAAAAAAGTTAAATGACTTACCAATGCCTGACACCTTACACAAGAATAAAGTCCAAATGGGTACACAATCTAGGTATAAAGATTGATACTATGGAAATTGGTGGAGCAAGGAATAGTGTATTTATCAGATTTATGGAGATGGGAAGAATTTTTGACTAAAGAAGAGATAGAAAGCATTATAAAGTGCAAGATGGATAATTTTGATTACATTAAACTGAAAAGTTTTTGCACAACCAAACCCAATGCAACCAAGATTCGGAGGGATGCAGAAAACTGGGAAAGAATTTTTGCAGCTAATATCTGTGATAAAGCCCTCATTTCTAAAATATATACAGAACTGAGTCAAATATACAAGTCATTCCCCAAGTGATAAATGGTCAAAGGATATGAACAGGCAGTTTTCAGAGAAAGAAATTAAAGATATTTATAGTTATATGAAAAAAATGCTCTAAATCACTATTGATTAGAGATGAAAATTAAAACAACTCTGAGGTATCACATCACACCTATCAGATTGGCAAATATGACAGAACAGAAAGATGATAAATGTTGGAGAGGATGTGGGAGAGTTTGAACACTAATTTGTTGTTGGTCAAGCTGTGAGCAGATCCAACCATTCTGGAGAGCAATTTGGAACCATGCCCAAAGGGCTACAAAAATATGCATACCCTTTGACCCAGCAAATATCTCTTCTAGGACTGCACCCCAAGAGATCATACAAATGGGAAAAGGTCCCACATGTACAAAAATATTTATAGCAGCACTCTTTGTGGTGGCCAAAAACTGGAAATCAAGGGGATGCCCTTCAATTGGGGAATGACTAAATAAATTATGGTATGAATGTAATGGAATACTATTGTGCTATAAGAAATGATGAATAGGAAGACTTCAGAGAGGCCTGGAAAGACTTATATGATCTGATGCTGAGCAAAAGGAGCACAACCAGGATAACTTTCTGCAAAGTAACGACCAGAGTGTGAGAGAGTTTTTCCTGGTAGACTTAGAACTTCATTGCAATGCAAAGACTTAAAAAAAATTTCCAATGGTCTTTAAGGAAAAATGGCTTCCACATCCAGAGAAAGAACTATGGAATTCAACTGTAGAATGTCGTAGATCTTTTTCTTTTGTATTACATTTTGGTTTGTTATATGATTTCTCCCATTCATTTTAGTTCTTCTACACAACATGACTATAGTGAAAATGTATTTAATAGGAATGTATGTGTAGAACCTATATAAAGTGGTATGCCATCTCAGGGAACGAGGGAGAAGGTAGGGGAGAGGGAGTGGAAAAAAGTCTAAGTTATATGGTAGTGATCATAGAACACTGAAAATAAATAAAATTAATTTTAAAAAAGTTAAGTGACTTGTCCAGCTTTATACAGCTAGTAAACATCTAAGGCTGTATTTGAATTCAGGTCTTCCTGACTCTACACAATCCAGCTATAATGACCAATCTTTACATAGCAGGACTGAAATGATACTTTGTTGTTCTTGATAAAGAACTGGAAGACCACAGATATGGAGTGAGGCATCATGTCAGACAAGGTCAGTGTGTTGGTCTGTTTTATTTAACTGTGCTTCGCTGGTGAGTAATAGAACATGTCAAGTGATGTTTAAAAAAAAAATTACAACCCAAAGCATCAATAAAATATTTTTTAAAATATCAGCTGATAGAAAACTTAATTTTATTTCAATAAAACACCTACTATGTGCCCAACACTGTGCTAGAAATGACAGTTCCTGCCTTCAAAGAGCTTACATTCTAATGGTGAGACTATACAGTTAGGTAAGACACAAAGTAGAATGTGATGAAAGCAAATGAAAATTCCACGGGCTCTAGAAAAATTTAAGGAGAGAATACTTTCATCTCTCTGGGAGGCACTTTTAGTGCTCTCCTTTCCTGACCAAATGAGTTAAGCTTATTTTGAGGGTCTATGGGAATTAAATGAAAAAGGAAATTGATCCAGTTCTGCTGCCATGTATCTCCATGTACTTAATGGGAATTGTGCTCTAAAAGAGTTAATTTGTGATTAACTAACCACTACATCCAAGCAGCAAATAAGGAAAGACCACGAACAGAATTTAGGCTCCGTTCTAAGATCAGGATGAGAATGCTGTGGTTCCTAATTGCTGTGGGTCTTAAAATAGTTCTTCACAAACCATCAGGGGAGTGTTAAGGCAATCTGTCCTAGATCAGTCTGAGGGTTTCAGAACCAAAGAATTGTTGGCGGTCATGGTGATGTAAGCACCAAAGATGGCTCACCAGCTTCCCCTTTTATAGAGGAAATGTTTCATCTCTACACACACACATCAGAGACATTTTAGTTTCCCACTTCCCAAGCATTCAAAGTTAGGTGAATTGGCAGCCAAAGACCAGAAAGCTCATTTTTTTTTGTTGAAAATTTGTTATTTATATGAATTAGGGTAGAAACCAAAAACCTATTTTGCTTGAGCATTATTGAAATTTCTGGAAACTGGGATCTCACCAGTTTAGAGTCATAAGGCAAAATAACAAGTAGCAACAAATTATACTAGTAAAAGCTAAAGAAGATCAGCAGGAACTGAACCCCTAAGAGAGAACTGCTTAGGATACTTTATTATCTCTAAATAGCTTAACTACCGCCAGGGAGAATGGCCTTGAGAAACATTCTTTGGTGGTCTGAGAAGATGGTTTTTGGTTTTAAAGCTAACATGAATTTTCTAGCAAGCAGTATTAAATTATTCAAAAGAAAAGCGTTTGAAAGTACACACACAGTTATAATACAGAACTTATAAATTTGTGTGTGTGTATGTGTGTGTACTGTGTGTCCCAGTAATTACAGAAGTTGCTATTTTTTTTTAAATGGAAGAATCCAAGAATCTCCAAAAGTAAATAGAAAAATTGACTAATCATCTACGTAACCATACACTTGTGTCCTCAATCCCGGTTTAAATTTCATTAGTCTACTGATGCATCAGTAAATGTAACATGCACCCTCAGTAGCTTTCTCCTCCCTCTCCTAACAGTATTAATTTCCTCAGAGACCAGTCAGATGCCCCTCCCTCTCCATGCAACTTATGATTCACAGTAATTCTGGCACATCCCTTCAAAGGCCATTTGTCCCTGACAGCCTCGAGATCACAAGCCTGATGGGAAACTGAAGAATCCTCTAGCTCTCTCCATCCCCAATTCTGACACCTTTTATCTAGATGATATTTTTTCCTGTGACCTTTTGAAGTCTTTATCTCCAGTCTCTCACTCTGACTACAGTATGTTAGTAGGAAAGAAAAAACAAACCAAGGACGCCAAATGGGTAAAGCTTGGTCTGAGCACACCTCTTCACCACACTCCAGCTACCTCCTCACCAGGGACCTCCAAATGCTTCAGCTTTTTTGGCCCTTCCTCTGGATGGCTATTTTTTTCTGCATCTTTCATTTCAAATGAGGCCCATCACATTCACTAGGCCCCATTCCTGACTCTCCAGGCTCCATCTTTCTCCATTATACCTTTCCCCACCCCAGATTCATTTCTGTGTGTAGTCTTTTCCCCACTGGAGTATGTTATCCAAGGGCAGAGACTGTCTTTCTTGTTGCTTCTACTTGTATCCCCATCAGTTAAAGTGTCTGGTACTTGGTATTTGTTTAACATTTGCTGTTGTTGACAAATAAATAATTCCTTCTTACAAAGACCAGTCACTCAAACTCGGTAATGGTTTTATGATGAAAATTCACCTCCCAAATATTTTAAGCTTTATTACAAAGCACTGTCAAGATGAAAAATACCCTGGTACAATAAGGCTAACATTGAGATGACCCTTGAAAGTTGGCAGAGAACTTTATGCATATTACCATAATGTATCCTCCCAATAACCTCATGACCGAGGCAGTGCACAATTATTTCTAATTCTATAGATAAGAAGCCTGGTGCCCAGAGGGCTCAGTGGCTTCCTCAAGGACACACTGGTTAATAAGTAGCAGACTTGGCACTGGAATTCCCTGAGTTCAAGCCCAGGGCTCTTTTCACTGCTCCATAAGATTCATGTATAGTGATCATTTAAATAGCCTACAATCAATTTTTTTTAAAAAGACAATTTTGAAGTGGAGGATTTGAGGTAGTTCCAATGGCTTAAAAGGACTTATCTTTTGTATCTGGTCCTTCCTAAAATTTAGACTGCCCTTAGTTTTAGGAGTCATTCATTAATTCATTAAACAAACATTACATCGGTAATCCAGGGCAGCTAGGTGGTACAGTGGATAGAGGACCAGTGCAGGAGTCAGGAGGACTTGGGTTCAAATCTCACCTCAGACACTTGGCACTCACTAGTTATGTGACCTTGGGTAAGTCACTTAACCCCAATTGCCTCATCCTGGGTCATCTCCAGTCATCCTGATGAATATCTGGTCACTGGATTCAGATGGCTCTGGAGAAGTGAGGCTGGTGACCTGCACAGCCCTCCCTCACTCAAAACAAAGTCAAGTGAAGTCATGTCATTATTTTTGTGATGGCATGGTCTTCTTCAGCAACAAAGGATGAAAACACACATGGGGGTAATAGATGTCTCAGAGCATGATTCACTGAGTCGTGCCAGGTATACATCATTTAATGATAGAGTCCTTCTCCTCAAGGAGTTTACAATCTAGTCTCTAGTAAGCATGGTAAGAATTCCAGTGATTTTCAAAATAAATATAGGTACTTTTGGAGACTGTCCAGCAGTAGAAACACTGCCTCTGATCAAATTAAGCACAACTGCGGATATACAAATCATTTCTCACTTAATGACACTGTTCTTGGATAGGCTGAGAGATCTCTACTTATCACTCATCTCACTTGGAATTACTTTACTCTATGACACCGCCTCTTGATTTTTTTGGTGGGGAGGGAAAAGGCATCTGAGGGAACCAAAGATTCTGGAGGTGATGTGTGTGAAAGGAGATTTTTTTTTTTTGTCAAGTCTCATTTTGGATCAATTTATTTTTGACTAACTCAGTTTGGATCCCCTGGTATAAACAGATGGCAAAATTGTGTTCCTGTGTGGGGTATTTTCACACCTCACTAAAATTTCTCTGGTAACATAATGTGTCTTAAATAAGCAATTAATTTTCTTTCAAGAGCATGTACTATGCAATAATTCAGCATGAATTAATCATTTAAAACCTATTTAGTGGCATTTGAGATTTATAACCATCACAATTTTTACGAGTTTCATAGATGTGCTCAATAATCAATTGGTTTTTAATGGGCTGATAATACTTGTCCTATTAAATTTTAATAAAATACACAGAAGAGACACTTAATTGAAATTGTTATTGATGTTGAGTTAAATCCTCTATCTAAATCAATTCTGTGAACTTGCTGGTGGTTACCACCCTCCCCCCCACTCCCTGCCAAGTAAAGACTCATCTACTATCAACAACTTGTTGGAATTAAAACAAAAACATCTAATTTCTGTGTGCAAATACAATGAGATGGGCACACCTCCACATGGAAGAATGTTGTCTTATTCTAAAACAGGTTCCTTAAAAAAGGATTCGGCCTGACTCCTTCAGAGATCCCTTTTGATTTGATAAACTGATTTCCTGTCAATCCCTTCAGTAACCTTATCTTGAATTTTCTACTGTGTTTAAGAGAAAAATCCTCCATACAATACAACCTGTAACCTTCCAAAACTAAGATCTCAGGAATCTGACATCGCGAGAGTGGGCCTGTCCACTTTGCACAAAGAAAATCCAGACTTCTTATGAAGGAAATTATGGTTTCTTTTTGCTAGTTTGTTCAAGTTTTGCTGGAAAATAGAGGCTCGGCCTCTTACTGGAACTTCAGCTTACCTTTTATTACACTAAAGTGGTCCATCATGCCCCATTTATGGGGGTTAACTTCTTAGGAGTCTCAGCCCATACCCCTGAATCAGGAGAAAGAGACTCAAGGAAAACTGTTGTTAGAATTCTACGCCCTTAACTTCTATTGAGACCTAAAGTCTCTGGGACAACTTTAACCATACTTATCAGGTTTCAATTCAACTAAAAATATGCTGAGGTATATATACTAGGTACAAGGCACTGCTTTCACCCTTTAGTTATGCCTAAGTTGAACCTGACAGCAGTTACAAACAAAGAAAGAATTGCAAAGGCTGTGGGAACTGTGTGTAGGAGGAGCAGATAATATCTACAAGAAGAAAGGAAAACAGAAGTTGTCAAATGAGGAGAGAAGAAACACAGTATGAAAACCACAGCAGATCAGAAGAATTCAAAGAAAGAGTACCAAGTTCTGGGGAACCCAGTGCAACCAGAAGGCACTTCTGTCAATCTGCAGAGCAATTCCATTTTATTTAATTCTCAACAGGTTTACCAACCTCTAACCTTCCCTTTAGCCAGTCTCTGTTCCTCACAGCTGCCAAATGGATCTCCCTAACTTCTTAGGTCAAAGACATGCACTGGCTTCTTCTTGAGGATAAAAACTCCTCTGGAGGGGACTGTAAAAGTCCTTCCCAATCTAGCTCCTAACTATCTTTCCAGGCTTTCTGCATATTAATCTCTTTTATGCATTCTCTATTCCAGCCAAAATGACCTGCTTACCAACCCCTAGCAACACTCCATTTCCAGCTACAGGACTTCTGCAAAGGGTTATTCCTGGGAGGTTCCCCATCCTCCCCTTGACTAAGTGCTACCTTTGGCCAGAAGCCTCACCTGATCCTACTCGATTCCCCACCCCAGATGCCAGTGCCCTCTCCCAGGTTGATAACCTGGCTTGTATTTTTTTATTTTTCTACATACAGGTTGTTTCCCTCCAATGGAATCTAAATATTTGAACAAGGACATTTTCCATTTTTGTCTGTATCCACAGTGCCTAGAACAAGAAATGTGCTTAACAAAGGCTTGTTGAATGAATGAATTGAGCAAAAAGCCATTGATTACTAAAAGAACCATTCAAAAATGGCTAAAATAAAGCTTCCAGTCAACATATACTTGTTAGGGATATTAAAAGGAAACAATCCCTTCCCCTTTTGCATTTTACTTGGGGGGAGGAGGAGATATACAGCAACGTAATTGTAAATATAAGGATAGAGGAGTAAGAGTGCAGGAAATGGCTTCGTGTAAGACGTGGCTCCTAACTTGAGCCTTGGATGAAGATTTAGAGACAGAGATGATGAGGAAGTACATTCCAGGAATGGGGGTAGGGTGGGAAGAGAGAAGAAGGGACATGGTTCAGGGAGCTGGGACATAAAAAGGTTTGATTTGTGGAATAGGTTCATTTTGTCTGGAGTGTGCAGGTGTGAAAGGGAATGAAATGAAATAAGGCCACAAAGATTGGTTGGTGGACAGAAGACTTTACAAACCTGAAGATTTGGTCTTCTACCCTTGTCAATGGGAGCCACTTGAAATAGCAGAGTAAGGGAACAATATGTTTAGACCCATGCCTTAGGGATAGTATTTTGACAGTTTTGCAGAAGAAAGATAATGAACTTAAAAGGGCCAAATTCTAATTATCTGCAAAAATACCCCAATTAATCAAAAATTATTTATTAAGAACTTCCTTTGTGCTAGGAACTATAAATGTGAATACAAAAGCCACAGGATCAAAGTTCCAATCCTGGTTGTCTTCTAAATGTAGTCAGGCATCTTCCATTCTCTGGGCCTATTTCCTAATCTGAAAAATAAAGTTAAGTCTCTCATACCTCTAAATCAATGATTTTATGGCAGATAAAAGGGTTGCTATCATAATGACTATTCCTTTTCTGAAGCAAAGCAGACCCAATGTCTTAGAATCAGAAGTACTTGGAAGAACCAAGAAGAATGGCTGGAAGTTGAAGAGGCCAGCTGAAGGCTGCTTTCAGGAAAAATTTCCCAAGAGGTTCAGTGACTTGCCCAGGAGGCCAAGGCTAGTAAGTCGAAGTATAGAGGCAAGGTTTAAATTAGGTCTTCCTGACTCCAGGGCTGGTTCTGGATACTATGGTGCCATCTAGTGGCCCACAACCTAGTCTGAGATGGAAGGTAATAGCAGATGGGGAGGTCAGGAAAGGCTTCCCATAGAAGGCAGATTTGAGCTATACATTGGGGCCGAAGGAATGGATTCTCTGAAGTCAGGAGAAAATCTAGTCCAGGAAAATGTCTACATAGCAGGGAAGATGAGAAGATAAGCGATGGTATGTCAAGTGGAAGCGTGTCACCTAGAAGCAGTAGGGAGACACTAGTTACTTTCATGGTCAAATTTGTGCTTAAGGAAAAGTACTTTGGCAGCTGAATGAAGGACTGGAGGCAAGGAAAACCAATCAGGAGGAGGCTGTTGCCATAATCTAAGAGAGGGATGAGGATAGCCTGAACTAAGGTGGCTGAAGCGGGAGCAAACAGAAGGAAGGTTGGAGGGGAGGGATGTTGTGCAGGGTAGAAATGGCAAGATTTAGCAACAGATGGGATGTGTGACATGAGGGAAGCCAAGCATGACCTGAAGGTTATAGACCTGGGGAGATCGTTAGGATGATGGTCCTATTGATTAATACTGGGGAGTTCAGAGAACTTAGGCAAGCAGGGCAATGCTGTTAGTATCACATTAAATTTAGTCTATGTTGAAAAGAATAAATTATGTATAGATAGTGGATTCAAGATTTCATGTTTTGTTGTTCAATCATTTTGCAATCATGTCTGACTCTTCAGGTCCTCTTCTGGGGATTTCTTGGCAAAGATACTGAGTGATTTGCCATTTCCTTCTGCAGCCCATTTTACAGATGAGGAAACTGAGGCAAATAGGCCTAAGTGACTTGCACAGGGTCACAAGGCTAGTATATTTTGAGGCCAAATTTGAACTCAAGTCTTTCTGATTCCAAACCTGGTACTCTATCCACTTAATATATGGAAATAATCCTCCTCGCTGATGATTTTCTGGTTTATGAATTTTATTCCTTAAGAAAAATTTCTGGTTCTAGGAAATCCCTCTAACACTTAAACATTTATTAAGTATCTAAAGAGACTCTCTTCTGATATAGCCTTGACTGGCTTTGTCACAATGCTCCCACTGAGCATGGCTCTCAGCAGTCTTTTGAAAAGGCTAAGTGACATCAGTTAGACTCTAGCTGACAACAGAGCTATTTTGGGCTGGCTGAGAATGTTTCAATTCTGCTGGGGTCACTATGCTAAGGGTGAGCTTCCCTCAACTTACGTGAGTCAGACTGGTTGGAAAACCAAGGCTGTAAATTAAACTCTGTGTTGGCATGAGTGAGATCAAAGTAAACTTTTTTAAAATTCCAAATAATGAGAATATATGTTAACCAGTTAAGCTGGGACCAAAAGAGATTAAGACAAAAGGGAACCAGAGAAATTGTCCAGCTTGAATTATATAATGGCTACTGAAAACCTGCAGAAACTCTTCTAGCCTCTCCAACTATTTATCCACCTAGACCAGGGAGCAGGATGAAGTAACATTTCTTCAGGATCTTGAATGTCCTCTGACTTTGCATTCAAATGACGTCACCTAGGGTCTCTGGTGCTGAAGTAATGCTCACCTTGGTTGCATTAATGTTTTCTTTTTAGGCCTTCCCATAGATGCAAGACTTCTGACATTGGCTTCCACTACAATTTGGTCTTCAAGTTTTGCAGCTGTTTCTTGGGAAGATCTGAACAAAAGACATGTGGACACCATCGAACGTGGGTGTGCAGATGGTATACTAAGGAGCTGGGCTAACCCTGGGAAGAGTTCCTGCTCCATGTGACTCAGATGCAAACTGGCTAAATTTTTGCACCTTCTTCCGACTGGTTTGCAGACGAAGTTTTAGCATGTACCAGCTATTCGAATGTTTACAGAATTCTTACTATGTGCCAGGTCTTGTGCTAAGCATGAAACCAAAATCAAAACTGTTTAACTATGTTGAAAAAGTGTATATTCTAATGGGCAGCTAACTGACACAGTAAAGAGAGGGCTGGACCTCAAGTCAGGAAGATCTGAGTTCAAATTTAAGCTCAGACATTACTAGTTTTGTGACTTCAATTTCCTGATTTGCAAAATGGAGATAAACATAGTGCCTACTTCCCAGGCTTGTTGTGAGGATCCAATGAGATATTTGTAAAGTGCTCCGTAAACCTTAAAGCATTCTACAAATATCAGTTAATATTAAAATGTACATTCATAACTTTATAAAAGACATATGCAAAAGAGATGCATGGTAACCTTAGAGGGTAAGGCACCAGGAACTAAGGCAGACCAGGAGAAGCCTCCCCAAGAAAGCAGAGTTGAGTTTTGAAGGAAACCAGGGATTCTGACAGAGAGCTCAAGCGCACACGTAGTCTCACACAAAGAAAGCCAGAAATAGAGACAGAAGGAAGAAGAGGGTGAGAGATACAAACTGTAGTCTCTAAACCCTCAATGTTATTCATAGAAAGACACATTTGCACAAAAAGGTAACTAAAGGAACAAGGATAATCATGGTACAGAAAAATGGGAGAAGAAAAAAACTGATGAAAAGGGAAGTCCATAACCCCTGTAGTGTCTTCTGTCAGATACAGAGAAGGGCTACACAACTCTCAGAGCAGGGAAAATCTCTGCCTGCTGCATTCCAACAAGTTTTACATAAGGTAGAAAAAAAATAAGTGTTTCTGGTTACTCTTAAACCTCAACTCTACTCCCCTTTTCACTAATCAATCAACGAGCATATATATTTTTTAAGCACCTTCTATGTGTAAGACACTGTGCTGGGCCTGAGGCCACAGACAAAAATGAGCATATATTCCATCAGAGAAACAGTCTTTATGTAAACAAGTATATGAAAACAAATGAGGCCAAATGAGGAGGGGTAATAGCAGCTGGATGTAGGCATTGCTTAAATAGTTTTGAAGGAAACAAGGAATTCTTTTTTTTTTTATTAATTTATTTAACTTTTTACATTCATTTTCACAAGATTTTGGGTTCCAAAATTTTCTCCCCATTTGT
>CM053773.1:183981964-184034871 GCA_028658325.1 Potorous gilbertii | reverse complement strand
GCCCCGGCGGCGGCGCCGCTAGAGTACAGCCTCCGCCACAGCACGGCGGCCACCATCGCCTTCCTGCTCCGCACGCCCCGACGGTCCGGAAGGAAGCATTGCCCTCGCCCGCACGCTGCAGCGTCACTGGGTTCGAGCCAAGGCGCTGCCGGAAACGATTCCCCACCGGAGGGGAGTGAGTGAAGCGCTCGCTCGTGCGGCGGGGGAAGGGGACGAGGGTTAGCAGCCCGGCACCCGGCTGTACCATCTGGACGTCCGCAAGCAGCGCCACCACGCGGAGGAGGACGGGCAGGGCAAGAGGTAAACCTTGTCTCCCCTCCCTCGGACCCAGCGGGCGCAGGCGCAGAGGAGGCGTTCCATGCAGCGGGCCGACTGCTGGAGGGGTGGGTTGAGTAAGCCGGGCTCCCGAGGCTTTAGACCCGGGGGAGGAGGGGCTTTGCTGCCTGACCCCCCCCCCCCACCTGTCTCCGCAGGGGCGCAAGGCCGGAGATGCGGTGAGAGCGTTGGCCATGGCTGCGCCCCAAGAGCTCACCTTCCACGGTGAGTGAGCAGCCCCGGACTCCGGCTGCTCTCCCTGACCCTCCCCTGGCATTTCAGACCCTATTCTCTTCCCTCAGAGATCCCCGTCTTTCCTGCCCCCGCAAAGGACCTTTTGTCCTTGATCCTCCCCCTCCCCAGCCCCGTAAGGTGATTACTAATGATAGTAAACATTTACATAGCACCTGCCATGTCCAGGCCCCCTACTGTGTTTTAAGTCAAAGTATTTCATTTGCTTCTCTGCACCCTGGAAGGCAGGTGCTATTATCCCTATTTTACCGACGACAAAACTGAGGCAAACAGGTTAAGTGACTTGCCCTGGGTGACAGCTAGCGTCCGAGGCAAAATCTGCTGATGCTCTGGTCCTGCATGAAGTGGAAGGACTGGGATGGGGGATGGAGGTCTAGAATTTGGGCACCTGAGGGGTGGCCTGCCAATGGCCAGCTCTTAGTTTGGGGGGGGTCGCCTGGATGGGACTGGTCACATCAACAGAATTTGAGACGTCTGCTGACCTGCTGGCTGAGACACCAGGGGCTGCCACCGTCTCCAGTCTTGGGGAACAGAGCCATGTGAACCTGGCTGTGGACATGGAGGACCAAGAAGATGGAGAATTGGAAGAGAATGATCAGACTCAGGTGAGTTTAGGCCTTCCTGAAAATCCTATGCTCCCCAACTGGGAGCCTTCCGAGGACACACCTTTGACCATTTCTCTTATAGCTGCTGGGGGGTGACAAACCTCCAAATTTCTGGACCTTCAGCTACCACCAGTCTTTCTTTGATGTGGATACCCATCAGGTAAAGACCTGGACTAGTTGACACTTAAGGTGGGAAAGTGTAGGTCCCTCCTTACTGGCTCCTGGAGAACATAAAGGCTTATTTGTTTTGACCAAGCCCTCTGGTGTTTGTGCACTTACCCCCAACAGACTTCTACTGAAGGTGCCACCTTCTTCTCCCTGCAACTTTTCCTGATCCACATAGCTGAAAGTGATCCTTCCCAACTACCCCCCACACACACACACATATTCTCTTTCTGGATGCATCTTTTGTCCTTATGACTCCATACCATGCTTATTTGTATACATAGATCCTCTCTGATGAAATTCCTCAAAGGCAGGGACTTTTATTTATCCTTGTACTACCAATGACCTCCCTACATATTAATAGGCATTTAAGTGTTCTAATTTTGGTGGGTGGGTGCTTTTTTTCCATCCTAGGTGCTGGAGAGGATCAAAAGTTCACTGTTGCCGATTCCTAGCCAGAACTTTGTGAGACACTGTCTTCGACATCATCCAGACCTATATGGTAAAGCTGTTTTAATTCCACTAACTAAAGGATTTGAAATTAGAGGCAGGGTACAGATCTATTTCTGTCTGGGCTGGTGGTGCAGTTCTCAGGGATCTAACGTATATTCTGCACTTTATTTCCACTCCTTCCCTAGGGCCTTTCTGGATATGTGCCACACTGGCCTTTACACTAGCTGTGAGCAGCAACCTGGCCACCCTGCTGCAGAACTGGAGAGAATCTTCCTTTTCTTATAGCCCACAGTTTCATAAAGGTGAGCAAGCCTGCTCAAGGATGCAGCAGACCATAGGCCTGTTCTGGGGCCCATGAAGGGCACTAGAGGGCTACTTGGCCTTCAGCAGGTACAGTTTGGGCTTTCTCTCTCAGTTACTGTTGCAGGGATCACCATTTACTGCTATGCATGGCTGGTACCAACGGCACTATGGGGCTTCCTGCAGTGGCGCAAGGGGGTCAGGGAACACATTAGCTGCTACACCTTTCTGGAGATTGTGTGTGTCTACGGATATTCCCTCTTCATCTACATCCCGACTGTGGTGAGGGTGGCTTGGGGGCTAGGCTGGGGGGTATCAGATACTGACACAAGTCTATAGCCTCTCTCTCTCCCTCTCAGGTATTATGGCTGATCCCCATCTCGGGGCTTCAGTGGTTTCTTGGGGTCACAGCCATGTCACTTTCAGGGGCTGTGCTCCTGCTCACCTTCTGGCCTCTTGTCCGTTCAGACACCAAGGTGGTATCAGCTGTGCTGCTTACAGTCATGGTTGCCCTCCATGGCCTCCTGGCCATTGGCTGCAAGGTAGCACCAGCTGTCTAGGGTATAGAGGAACTGGCAGGTTGGAATGGCCTGTAACCTCAACACTGACTCAAGACTTCTTGCTTTAGTTATATTTTTTCCAGTTCCGGCCTTCAAGGTCTGTTCCTGTGACCCAAGCCCCACTCCACCAGGTCACACCACCTGGCTCCTCCAAGACTTCTATAGCCTCCTAGGAGAAGAGGTAAGCAGAATCATCTAAGGAGAAATGTCATCACAAAGCAAACCCCACCAGGGGAGGGACAGGAAGTTTCACAGGTGACTCCTTGAGAGACTGGCTTCACACTCCTTTTAATAGGATCTCTGCTCACAGAGCAGGCAGGTCTGCAGAAACATAATTTGGGATCCCTCCACTTGGTTTCTACATTTTTTTTTTTTTTAGCAGCTGGGGAAAGCTGACAAGATCAAGTACCACTGGTCATCATGGGGGAGAAACAACTAGAGCAGGGTTCACCTGCCAAGTGGTCATTAGGTGATCTCCAATGATGGAAGGAGCCATCTCATGCTGAGTCACTGTTCACTCTGCTGGTTTGAAGACATTTCTTACAAATCAAAAAGTTTATTTTTTATGCAAATGTGATTTAAAGAGACTATATAAACATGGAACTTCTCATCTGTGTACAAGGTTTCTAGTCCTTGTTAGGGCCTACTGGAATTATGGGCATATTGGGCACCTCCATTATGAGAAACCAGTGAACAGAAAAGCTACCAGGGTAAAATTGATTTATTCTCTTACATACTGAAATGGGGGAGAAGGGAGGGAGTCCGTGAGTTTGCAAGCCCTCCTGTTTCAGGGGGGCCCCATTCTGTCCTATTAGTGGAGGCTAAAAGACTGGACAGGCTGGAGTTGAAGAAACCTGCCTGTGATACAACACTCATTTCTGGTTTTATTTCCCAAGAAGGAATCCCTGCAAGGTCCCTTACCAGGTACCCATGGAAGGGACAAAAATGACACACTATGAGGGTTGGAGGCTACACTAAGATACAGGGAATACACAGGCCTAATGGGAACTACAAAGAAAAACAAGGTCGTCCGTTAACAAACCTAGGTTCTGTTCTGCCAGTACTGACTAATCCACCCACACCCCCACCCCCAAATGGGTAGCACTGGCCAAAGCCTCAGTCCCCTCCTGTTCTTAAGGAGAAAGGAAGGAAAGAACAATTGTCTAAGGTCTTCTGGGGTGACAGGTGACAGGAGAGCAGGAAGAGGTGATGGTTCACTCAGAGTTGGGAAGGGAGAAAAGGCTGTTTCTGACAGCCATGGGCTGGTGTGTACATTCAAGTGTGAGGTGAACCCTTTGGTGCTGGGGTCACAGACTTCCCCAGAGAAGCAAGGCTACCCGGGCCCTGGGCCACAGCTTTCCCAACTGAGTATAGAGGCCTCTGTCATATGGGGCACACTCAGCTAGACAGCCATGCCAAAAGCAGGGACTTTCTGGCTCCCCCCTGCCCTATTTCCCTCCCCACCACACCCTTTTCCCCCGTGATCTTCGGAGTCCATCAGTAGGGGCAGCTGGCTCATGCTTGTGCCAGGCCAGCCTGGCCTCTGGAGTCTGTGGATTGACACTGGTTATTTTTGTAAAAAAATAAAATTAAAAAAAGCAGCATGTCACACGCTGATCCTGTCCAAGGACCCAGAGATGCAGGAGGAACCCCCACCTGCCACCCCCCTGTAGCCCCACCCTTGCCCTCCCCTTCATCCAAAGTGGGGGGCTGCCTGGGGAGACACTGTAAGGCTAGGGGGGCAGCTTCATAGTCCCTGCAGCTGGTCACATGGTTGATCTCTGACTAAAGGGAAAAAGGCAAAGGTGATGAAACTTCTGGGGCTATGCCTCCCCCCAACCCTCAACACTCAGCACAGCCCCCCACAGGCCATTGGTCTGTACCTGAGTCTGGCTTCCCACACATAGCTGTTATGGAAGATGCCAAACCAAGGATGGAGGGGATAGGAGGGAGCAATGGCTCCCACTACATGATCTCTTGTAAAATTTGTAAAATACAGCGACGCTTGCTCGCTCGCCTGCTCACTCAGGGCCTCAGCCAGGGCCAAGACGCAGAGGTGTCAACATTTCATAAAAAAGTGTACAAGTCCCCATGTCAAAGAAGGAGCTGACTCTGGGTGTTTGTTTCTATGGTACAAGGGTAAAAACTGCCCTATTAGGGCAGGGATTAGGGAGAGGGCACAGTCCACCAAGGTGGGAGGAAGGGGAAAACTTCATTTGGTTTCCTGGTGCGGTCAGTTCAGATCAGAAGTGGACTTTTAGCTCCCATAATGCATTGTGTTGGTGGTGATGGACATAGGGGAGGCCATGGAAATGGCAGGGCCCCCCATGGTGAACTGGCTGTTGACTGGGTAGTGAGTGCTGGAGCCACTTCCGCTCTGGCCACTGGAGGAGCCTGGAAAAGAGGAAGGCAGGACCTGGGTCACATGAAGCCAACTCAGCTCCCTCCACATCTGTACTACTGCCCATGCAGCCAGATCCCACCCTGCCCTGGCACTGGAGGCTGGCCTACGTGCTAGATGCCTAGACTAGGTTTGGAGGTCATAAGCCCAGGAGGGAAGGGGCTGCTAAGGGCTCCATTTCCACTTGGAGATTGCCGGAGTTATCCCTGAGGCACTTTATGTTATGGAAACCACCCCCACCTCTGAGCTTGGTGACCTCCCTCCCCAACAGAGAGCAAAGGCAAGGCTGGGGGACAGAGAAGCAGAGGGAGAGGGCTGGCCCAGGGGTCCGCCCAAGAAGACAAGAGCTCAAGCATCAGCCAGTTCAAGACCCTGGGGGTGGGATGGGGAGACGGGGACACACACACACTCCCTGCCTGCCTGGGCACTGCCACGTTACCTTGGACAATCCCTGTGCTCATAATGGAGCCCATCCGGGAGTGAGTGTGATTGACAATCCCAGTGTTGGCTGTGCAGGGAGAGGGAAGGAAAGGGAAATGCTGTCAGCACCTTGGCTGAGGACTCTGGTCGGGCTGTCTCGGCCATCCCTGGGGCACAGGGATGGTGCCTCATTCCTTGGTCCAAAGAAGCAGACCAAGGTCGAGGAACCACACTTGATTTGTGCCCAGCAGTGGGACTATGAATGAGCAGGAGCTCAGAGGGGACCAAAGGCTCCAGGGTGACAAATGCTGGGCTGATCTTGGGATCCTTCGGAGTCACACACACAAGGGTACACACTCAAAACACCCCTCCTCACACTGCTCAGCAATCTCTGGGGGCACAGAGAAAGGGGCACAATACAGGAGATGGCAGAGCAAGAGAGCTGTGGGTCCTGGTCTTAAGGGCCCACAGAGGAAGGAGAGGCTGGCGACAGGCCCCACATCCCATCCATTATTTGTCAGCTGCCACTGATATCTTTCCAGAGACTATGCCCGAGTCCCTGCCCTTCTGACTGAAGCAACACTCCAAGGGGTGATGCCCATATCCCCTGCACCACATCCTCAGACTCAGGGTGATTCCCAACCCCAAGAAGACACAAACCTAAAGGGATCAGGTTGTTGTGGCTGACACTGGCCCCACCAGTGATAACACTGCTCAGGTCGTAGGCCGTTGGCATCCCTGCAGAGATGGGAGAGAACACATCAGAGCTCCTCTGTGACAGACTATCATGATGGCTTTTCCTAGGGTATCCGCCTAAAGACAGCTGCCTCCCAGGGCATCTGGTGGCCTGTCCCTTCTTCTAACATCCCCATCTGCTGATGCATGCTCTCCTTTCTCAGAGCACGTGCACAGGAATTCATCCTTAGAAAAGGGTATGAACACCTTGAGGGGAGCTGCCTGGCTTGGGGAAGGATTGGGATAGGAGGGAACAGGGAGAAAAGAAGCTTTACCAGCCACGGCCATCCCGCTGCTCAGATTGTAGGCACCACCTGTGTTCCACATGTTCTCAGATGGAGACGTGTAGTGAGAGCCAGGAGGAGGAGATGGCGTTGTACCTGTATATCTGGCAGAAACCCAAGGGGTTACAGAATCTCCTTTCTTGGGGCTCTGTCTGCACAGCTAGGGAGGCCAGCAGAGCAGACCACAGCTGCTAGGGTGCTCCATAGCTGTTTCCTGGGAAGGGGGCTGGGTGTTGCATCAGAGTGAGGAATTGGGGGAATATCAGGGAGAGGGCTAACCGTTTAGGGGATAGGAGGGTAATGAGGATGGGTCTCTAAACAATTATTTAAAGGGGACTGGTTGAAGGAATTAGTCATATTTAGCCCAGGGGTTAATTTATAAAAGATAAAGACAAATGGGTAGACGTTACAGAAGCAATGTGAGTTCAGTAAAGGAGGAACTTTTGAGTAGTTCTCAGACACTAACCAGGCTGCTTGAGGGAAGGGAGGACTGTGAGTCCTTAAGCAGAGGCCAGAAGGCATGCTGTGGAAGTAGAGATAACAGCTCTGGTTCAAGTTAGACAAGATCTGATGAGGGTTTCTGCACTCACAGTCAAGTGGACTCCCAACCAACCTACCTAAAGAAAGGGTTTTTCAGGTCCAGGAGGTTACTAGATTTGGAACCCGTCTGATCCACCTGGGCAACAATACTGATGTCATAGCTCTGTCTGCAAAGAGAAGAGACAGGAAGCCCAGAGGCTCAGTCATGGCTTCCTGAAGTCAGGTAGCTTAGGACCAGAACTGCTCTTCCTTCTTTCCATCTCCCAGGATACCATCATTCACAGCACACAGGGTTTTTAGGAAGGCATGGGAGAGGGACGTTTGTAAAAAACAAAAGCAAAAACGGTTCATGTTTTATCTTAGAATTCCTCCCAGAACTTATGGAGTCTCTCCTCAAGAGATCCCAACCTACACTGTGGCCATGACCTAGGAGAGTAGCAGGATGGCTGGGGACAGTCTTTGCCCTTTACCAGGAGTGGGTGTTAGAAACAGTTCTCTTAGCTTGAAACCTCAGGCACCATCACCCTGGGCAAGCCAATATTCTGAGAAGCCTGCCCTAGTGAAAGAGTGGGAGTCCTCACAAACACAGGGTGCTCCTGGGCTGTTTTTCTCTTTGAGAAGGTTTGGATGCAGAAAGAATTGATTTTCTAAATGCCCCCATTCCTTTCTCCTCAAAAAGCTGCACGACAAGTCTGAGAATAGGCCGTGGATGGCCCATAGGAAAGCAGGCTAGATCAATGATATTCAACTGAAACTCTGCTATTAGAAGAACTGAGCCTAGGACCTGTTCTTCACCAACACAGAAACGATGATAATATAAATAAGACTGACAGTTAGCATTTCTATAGCACTTTAAAGACAGCAAAGAGCTTTACATTAATTACCCCAATGGATCCTCATGACGAGGCTGTGAGCTAGGTACTGTTTGAGATTTGATTTGACATGATATGATACGATATGAGAGAACTGAGGCTGATAAGGGTAAAGTAACTCACCCAGGACCACGTAACTACAATAAGGTATGAGGCAGGGTTCGAACTCAGGACTTTCTGACTCCAAGCCTGGTGCTCTTATCTACCCTGCCACCTCCTTCTCCAGCTATCACCTATTCCAGGGCCAGTCAGAAAAAACCTGGAATTTTGCCAGAGCTCCTCTCTGTGGGATCCAGGCAGGGCTTGGCTATGCTTGTCTCCTCCCAGCATCATCAGTCTCTGAGACTCCCAAGATAGTGCTGTGAGGAAGGCCAGTTGTGTGTGTCACTCTGGGGAGGTGAAGGGGATGGGAGGTGTGGAACTGAGCCTGGGGGCCAGGGACCCATCCCTCAGTTGGGGGATCAGAAGAGGACTAACTGCTCTGAGACAAGATGTAGGCGATGAAGCTGAGGGCTGGAGACTGTACTCTTTGAGGAGTGGATGAAAAAGCTGGGAGCACTAGGCCTAGAGGAGAAGATCCATGGAGATACGTGCACACAGGGAAGCGAATGAGGAGGTCACCGTGTGACTGACTGCCGTGCCATGGCTGGGGAAGCACTTCTCACTCCTTCCAATGGCCTCCTCTCCCACAAGGCCCACCTCTTATTGGCGATGAGCAGACATGTCCCTGAGAGCGTGTCCCCGGCCTTTGCAAAGAGCGGTGACTGAAACAAACAGCGAACTTGGTACCAGTGAGTCAGAGGCTCCGTGGGTGCTGTGGACAGCCACACTGTCATTCTGTTGATGAGAGGGAGACAGGAGGTGCTGAGGGGGGTAGGCACCATTCATTCCCCCAGACCCTGCACACTATGTGCCTGGACATGGAGGGAATGGAGAGAGAAATTCAGAGCAGCTTCCAGTCATGAAACTGGGAATCAGCAAAGGACTTAAAGCAGGGTCTTAACCTGAGGTCTGTGAACTTGAATGGAAAAAAAAATTCTATCTTTATTTTCACTTAACTGAAATTCACTATTTCTGTCAATGATGAAGTCTTTAAAACATGATTCTGAGAAGTGCCCCAGGGATTACATCAATCAGCCTGCCAAAGGGGCCACGACACATAAAAGGTTAAGAACCAGTGACAAAAAGGGACCAAGGGCTAGGGCAGTGGCAGAGTGTCAGGTCCCTGATTCTATAAGTGTCCAGCCACTGCCCCTTTCTGAGAGTGCTGCTTCATCTCTCCACAAGCCAAGTCATAATTTTGTTTTGGCAAAGACAAGCTGGGAAAATGGCCAAGAGGGCCTGTGGGAATAGACAGTGAAAGAGCATCTCTAATACACGAGAGCATCACAGACAGTTGAGAGGCTCAGGTATACAGGAGCCTGGGCAGTGGTGAGGTCTCAGATGAAACCACATATGCCATCTCCATCAGATGCCAGGCTGAGGAAGATGAAAAGACACAGTAGAGACTGGAGGAAGAAAAGGAGACAGAAGGAGAAGCCAGACATTCCTCCATCTGTCTTAGGCCCAGGCACACATGATCACACATGTGAGAGCATACACCCAACTAGCATCTAGAAGCTCATCCAAGCTCCTGAAGCTGTAGAGAACTCATAATTGCTGAGAATGGAAGCCAGAAGGCAGGGGAGGGAAAAGAAGCCTTGCTCTTTTCTTAAGGGTCTCTCAGACTATTTTCCCTGGATCCCAGTATAGCACTGGGACCAAACCAGCATCCTCTGTGGTTTGTCTAATGTCTTAGACAAACCAGGTGGGGCAAGGGCAAGGTAACTAAAGATGGACATGCAGGTGAATACCACAGAGTAGGAAGCTGGCACTGGGGTCTGTTCTACAAACCCCAAGCTCCATCTGTTGGGAGGCCCCAAGTCTTTGTATATTTCCCCCATCACTTACATTGAACCAATGAAGGCTACATCAAACCAAAAAGCCAAGCCATGGACAAGTCCTGAGTGCAGCATGTGGAACTTGAATGGGATTTCTATCCTGGAAAGCAGAATAAAGTAAAGTTGTTAACAAAGGCAAAGCTGGCATGGGGGGAAAGACAATCCCTGAGGTCCTCTTTCGGGAGGGCTGGCAGGCAGGAGGCAAGGCCTGAGGGAAGGCTTCTGTGGCCCGAATGGGATGACTCAGGCTAACTAACCCTGCCCCTTTCACCAAACATGCAGTCCATCCTAACGATTTAATACCGTGTATGGGAAAAAGTTGTAAGTCCATGAGCTCCCCCTGTGCCCCAGTTCCCCCATTTCTCTGAGTATAGCAAAAAAAGAAGCCAGGAGACAAAGCACTGGGCAAAATCTGAGAAGTGATGCATTTTAGGCAACCTCTCCTACCCGCTACAAGAGTGCCCAGGGACACTGAGTAACTTCTGATGGAAATTATAATACACCTCAAGTAGCAGTGTGAGCAGAGGATGGATGTGTCCTCTCCTGCTTTTGCAGGAGGTTGAGACAATGCTTTTAAAGCACAGAGAAGTGGTTGTGGATATAAGATCTTCAGGAGGACAGCCAGATAGCCCCAGACACATCTGCTCCATGGGGAGTCCCAGGGTCTTGGGGGATTTCCAGCCTCATAGCTCCAACCCACATCTACTCCCCCCAGCCCACCATCCACAAGAAACCACAAGCAAACAGTACCTGTGCAAATCGCCTTCTTTGGCTTCTAAGAAATTCACTGTATATTTTACTGACTTAGCCATTAAAATCCTGATATCAAACGTGTCCTAGGAGAGAAAGAGCTCGGAGTTAACTTGGCCGCAGAAGACAAAAGAAGCAGTAAGAGGTTGCCCAATGTAAGCACCTGGTGTTGAAGGCCCAGCACTATAAGAACGCCAATGAACTGGAGTCTTGGCACCAAGAATCTCTGAAAAACTCAGGCTGACAGGCCATCATTGGAATCAAGGCTTCAGCAGGAAACCAAAGGACCAATTTTCCATGAAAACGCTGGGTGGAGGGCCAGACCGCTTCATCTCCCCCCACCGCCCTTCCTCTAGCCTTGAATGCTAAATACTTGGGGTTACACTTACCACCACAGGCTGTCTGAAATACTCATCTACTGCCGCTCCTCTAAGTGCTGACAAGTCAACTCCATGAAAAGATGGCTGATACCTAAAGACAAGGAGAGGCCCACCCCCGCTGAGAATCAGCTGACCAACCTGTTAGGATGAGCACCTTGCTTGTTCTCTAGAAGACATGCTTCCAAAGACTAAGTCTAACTTTTTAATTGTTCAGAGGATAGGGCAATTTGAAAAACGTTTGACACGTATACAGGAAAGAAGTCATAATTATTCTAGAAGTCAAACTAGTAGGCGACTACCCCTAAAGAGGCCGATCTTGGGATATTTTTCAATATTTTTCAGCTGGAGGTTTGAGCCAGAGCTTTTCCTGGGAGAGATAAAGAAGACAGGAAGGGTGGGAATGAGATGGGCAAGGGAGAGCTGCTTCAGCCTATACCAGCAGACAATAAAAACCGTTACTATAGTTACAACATTGGGGCCCAAAGGACCTTAGAGGTCACCTAGTCCAACCCATTAACAAGGCCCAAGAGACCAAAAACAGTACATCTAAAAAGTAAGGCTAGCTCTGCCTGGGAAGCAGAAAACCACCATGCCCAAGCATCCCCAAAGTATGAGGGTAAGAAAAGCTAGACTTTCTCCAGCTTGCAGATAGTTCTCAAGCTCTATGGTTTTGGCCATGACCTCTGGCAGCCACCAGGGCAAAGTTCAGGGAGGGGAGAGGGGAATGGACTCACCAGAAATTGGCCTTGGTAAACTGTTCCATGTAGAGCTGTTCATCTGTGAATGGTGCAAGATGAACATCACCAATGGTTGGAAACATATTTCCTGGGGATGGAATGTGGGGAAAGAAATGAGAAAGAGAAAAGCCTGCTGTTAGGAACATGATGGTCATTGACTCCAGAAAGGTTCCTGATAACTGCCCAGGGAATGAAAGATCCTCAGTGTCTTAGTTCCTTGTGTCAGAGCTAAGGAATCTTTATGGACAGTGTCAACGGGCTTTCCCTGGGCAGCACAATCAGAACCTCAACAAGTTGCCAGTATGAGGGAGAATAAGTTACCCAAAACAATCAGTCTGGCCTCAGCACAAAGAAGTGCCTAGGCATGAGGGAGGAAGTGATAGGTGGTGCTGTCAGTTACATGAGACGCACAGACAATGTAGATCGAGGCTGACATTACTATCTTGGAACAATCACCCTACAAGGAGAAGGGAGCTAAGTTTGCCAAGGATATGCAGATACTATAGATGATTTTCTATCTAGAGGGAAATCTCAGCTATCAGGAGACTTTTCTTTCCAGGAGGCAACACCAGGGAAAAAGGTTCTGTTTAGCCCAGGACACAAGCATTAAAATCTCCAACAATCCAGAAGAAAAGACCCAAGTTCCCTTCTCCAGCCTAAGTCCACTTCCCTCCTTGGGGCCCTGCTTTATGTGCTCAGCAGTCAGAACCCATGAGAAATGGGTTTTATTTCTATGCATTGTGAGTGACTCAACAAGAATGAAACACTATCACTACTAGGAAGTAGTTATGTAATAATTATACCATCATAAGAAGTAACCACAATTCCTTAGAGCTGTCTTCAAAAGAGTAGCCTAGACTTTAAACCCTAATATTTCCCATCACCAAGACAGTAACAGATGTAAGAAAGGACTACATGGTCCCAGAGTCCAGCACTGGACAATAAACTAAGCTACCACAAGACAGTGGAGTGGAAAGACCACTCAGCAAGCAAATCTGCAGCTACCTCTTATGTTTAGATGTACCCATCTGCAAAGTTACCTTGTTTAGAGCAATAATCCAAATGAAAAAAGTAAACTGCCCATAAACCTCTTCATTCTCAGATCTCCCTCCAGGGGTAGGGGTTCTTAATTATTTTGTGGGTCACAGGCCCACTTGGTGGTCAGTCTGGTGAAGCCTATGAACCCTTTCTCAGAATTATGTTTTTAAATTCATAAAATAGAGGGTTACAGGGAAAATCAGTTAATTGAAGCATAATTATTAAAATACTATACAAAAAAAAGTTCATGGATTTGAGGGCAAAGCCTCTGGGCTCCAGAGTCTGGTCCCAACTGGCAGGTCACCTATAATTAGCTTCGTTCACAGAAATGTGTGTGTGTGTGTGTGTGTGTGTGTGTGTGTGTGTGTGTGTGTGTGTTTCTACACTTTTGAAAAATCATCTGATTACCTCTTAAAACACATTCTTGCTCCAGGACCTGGATGCCCCATACTTCCTGCTTCAGAAAAAAGAGGGAAACTTCCGTTTGTTTCCCTGTGCATATGGAAAGCCAGGGCTGCTTTGTAGGGGGAGAGGGGGAGGGCATCTTTCCCCAGGAGGTTTGCTTGGTAGTTTAGAGGACCAAGATGATGAGCTAAAACATCAGCCCCAGAAGCTTGGTCCTGTAGGGTAGGCTGTCCTCTCCAGACAGGTCAGACTTTCCTCTAGTAAAAATGACTGTCTGTTAGAAGCAAGGACTACAAACTGGTTTCACAAAGGAGTGTCTGAGCTGCAAGAAGCCAATTTCCTACTCACTGGAAACCTCTTTTTCCTAAAGGATTAATCAGTTAATTCATAATTCTCTCCTCATTCCTATGGTGTTAACAACAATGTGCATGGCCAAGATGGAGCCACAACAGAAGGGCTTCCATAGCCAACTGCAGCAGAAGAGCTTCTGCTCTCCCAGAGATAAAAAGGGCCCTGCCTTGGAGGCTCCCCTGTCTGACGGTGCTTATTCCTGGAGCTCCAATACAGTCAATGGTTTTGTCATGGCCTGAAAAAGTGAAAGCAATTATCTAAGAGGAAGCTTAGGAAATGATAAGGATGATTTGCACATATTTTCTCAGCAAATGGAGGTAGGGCCAGGTGTCAGAAATGTGATATTAAGATGCCCTGCAGTAGAAGGAGAAAATAATGGCCAAATTTCTGATTCATGTTATATATTATGTCATTGAAGAAGACAGGGTGAGCATAGATGTGTGTTTTGTTTTTTTCATTATCTAAATCTCCATCTTGACTGGCTCTTTCTAAAATATGAACATGAAATACTGAGGTGCTTTCTCACACACTCACCCAGGAATGTGTGTACTTACTCAATAAACAATAAACTGGCCCTTGTGCAGAAAAACAGCAGTACCAGGCTCCAGATATTGACCCCAAGGCTGGGCCTCCCCAGGGCTGGTGGGCTGGGGCCTCCTCTGGAAGAGGGAGTTGGGGGTGAGGTAGGGGGAAGAAGTCACTAATGGTTTCCTGGGCAGAAACTACAAAGGAAACCCCAGGTTGATTCTAGGCTCTGCTGATAGTATTTTCCAGGATTTCTAAAGCACTGTTAGTGACTTAAAAACAAGCTTCTTCCAGATACTGAACTTGGTCAGTGATGTCTCTTCCGCATGTGGAATGGGAACAGAAGCACAGTATGATTTCCTTTTCCTGCTAGTTCCTAAGCTCTAGGCCACAATCTGTACAGCTTTGGTTCAATCTCTCTGGACTGGGTAATTCCCTCCCAAATGTATCTAAGAGGGCAGCCTTATACATCTTGAGGCCCAAAAGAGATATTTAAGTCTCATGTGGGAAAAGAGACCATTAATCACACAGCTTTGATGGAGGTCTGAAAAGCTGAGCATCTGTTGGAAAACAATACCAACATATCACTTTGGCACGGTCTCCACTAAGATGCCTATAGTTCTAAGGGACAGTTTTAATTTTTTTTACACTACAGTTATTTTCCCAGTCACCTGAACCATGAATCCTCACTTGTAAATGAAGAAAAATAAAACCAAACACCAGAAGGCCTACATATGACAGCATGCGCAATAGCATTTTGTAAGAGTTCTACCTAGTCTGTCGCGGTTTGTAGGTGGGACTGGGGAAAAGGACTTTGTCTCTTTGGGGATGGGGATGTGTGTGTGTGTGTGTGTGTGTGGGTGTGTGTGGGTGTGTGTGGGTGTGTGGGTGTCTGTCTGTCTGTCTCTGGACCTCTACATGGAGGGTCTTTACTTAAACCAATCCCTTTCTCTTCCTATCATCCCTAGCCACAACTTTCTCTTCTTTCTCTAGATACTCTGTATAACTCTGCATATGCAGTTATAACAATATTTGACTGCAAATGTTTTTGTGATCAATTCCCACCATTACTACAAACAGATATACTCATTTCCGCTGCTACAAAGTGACCTCTGCTGAATGCAACATTGAAGTAACCATGTCTTACATGCAATGTGGAAGAGAAAGCTTCGTTACTTCTATCTCTTTGATGTCTACTCCAAAGTTTCACCCACAGACTGAGGAAGATGGATAAGCAAAGTTGCAGGCAGGACAGAAGAAAATGAGACAGAAGCCTGAGCCCACCTCATTCCCTCCTACTTAGTCAAGAAAGAGCTGCTGCCTGTTCTTGCTTCTCATAAGACAGTCTGGGACACAGATTTGTCTCTAGCCTCCACTGGCTTTAGTTTAGAAGGAAAAGAGAAATAACAGTTGGTGCTTTACTGACTTCTCTTATTTTAGTATCTAAAGTATTTTGTGAACAGGCTGGAATTTTCCTGTGCTGGATAGAAGGAAACAGGCTCATGTCTTTTAAGCTGGCAAAACTGGCCAGAAGCCCAAGAGTCCTACCCATCTCCCATAATGCCACTGGGCTGACAATCCCTCCTAATATCACTCTTCCACCAAGGAAGGACTGAGGGGGAAGATGGCATGTCTCTCAAGGCAACACTCAGGTCTCTTGAGACTCATGCTGTTATAAAAGGCAAAAAAAGCTCATCACTCCTTGCAGTCTTGATCAGAGTCTGAGGTGAAAAGCTGTTCAAATAAGGCCTGCCAATGGATGAGCAAATCACCTGCAAACTCTGCTAGTTTGTCAACGCAAGCCCAGCACTCTGCCAGAGACCCTGCTAGCCCCACATATGCTGGTTCTGTTCTCAGGGTCACTTCCACTCCAAAACTTCATCAGCCCCTAGATCAGATATTCTTACTGTCTTTCTGGGGGGTGTTTGGTGAACCCTACTGGATCCTTTCTCAGGCCAGCGTTTTCAAGTGCATAAAATAAGACACAAAGCATTGCAGAGGAATCAACTACACTGAAATAATTATCAAAACCTCTTAAGATAAAAAAGTTCACAGACGCCAGCCCTGCTCCAAAAACCAGAGCGCTCGGGTATTTTATGGACGAATTTACAAATGAAATAAAAGCTCCACGTCTGATGTCTAGCAACTTGAAGATAATTAGCAATGAATGAAGGTGAAAATTCCAAACTTTGGGGACAATGACTGGCCTCAAAAAGCAGTTGTCTAAGTGATGAAGCTGTGACAGAGATATCGGCTGGCACATGTCTAAGCAATCAACTATCTCTCCAAGTAGCAAAAGGAGGAATTTTCTCTACATTTGAAAATAAGAATGAAAATAGCAGTTCACATTTATATAGAACTTCCCAGTTTTATAAAATTCACATTGCTTAGGAAGCAGCAGGAGTCCAAACTATATGAAAAGGATCTAGGGGCCCTGCTGAAATGCAAGCTCCGAGTGAGAAAACCACATGTGGTACAGCGGGCATCAAAGCTAATCCTGCTCTGGGCATTAAGATGGTCAGTGAGTCCAGCCAGAATGGGAAGGACTACAGATGACTACGTAAGTCCCATCAAATTCTGTCATTTGATGAATTCATGTCTCTTGGCTTCTCAGGCTAGGGCTCTGCTCACTACAAAGCACCAAAAACCTCGTGACTGACCAAGTCTAAACTGAATACTGTCCTGAAATACAACTGACATGCAGTAAGCAGTATTACAGGATGGATTGTTCAGGACACTCAAAGATTCTGGGGGGTGAATGTGGTAGGTAGAAAGACATGTGAGTTGGCAGAAACCTAGCACCAGAGCTGTGCCAACAAAGAGGTACAACTGGGAATCACCAACCCTATGACACCAAGGAACACGAAGCTAAAGATGATACTAAAGAATCACAGGCTCAGTCCATAAGGTGGAGAGGGAGAAGGCAACAGCAATACCAGCTCTTCTCATGTATTCATAATGGAATCATCTTGCTTTCAACACTTCAGTCAGGTCCCCTCACCAGATTCCCCCTTTAACCCCACAGATGAGAATTCCTACTTTCCCTTTCTACTAAGTGTCAGCCTGGGATTGCTGTGGGGCCCAGATGAGTGCACTATGACAGAAGGACTCTCTTGTGTTTGGAGGTCTGAAGCACGTCAACTCCTGGGGGAAGTGACTTTGCTCAGTGAATGGCAAATCCCTTTGTTCCAGTCAAGTGAGGTACCAAGAGCCTCCCAGATGAGCTGCTTGGTGACACCTCAAAATGTGTTGGGCACATCCTCCTTTCAAGAGGCTGCTTTCACTGTTCTCCCTCTTCTGTGGGCTTGGCACAATATAAGCATAGGTATACAATGTACTACTCAGGGACGGCTGACTTCCTGTCAGTCTGTCTAGAAAGGCCCTGTTACTGATTAGTTAATTAGAAATTTTGGGACATACGTAATCATTCACCCACACAATCACGGAACTGATTAGTATTATCACCAATCCCCTTCTACTTGCTTCTCTTCCAGAACAGCAGAGGGCGCCTCTTTCCAGCAAACATTCAATTTGGGTGAAGAGGCAGGCCAAGGACTTGCCAGGAGAGGGCAGCTGAGGTCAGTCCTAGCAAGGACTGCTCAAAGGATTCTTATGGTTTTTGACTGTGTCGCCGCAGAAAGCAGTGCTGCACACAGAGCAACAGAAGATCTCTTTGGTTTAGTGCAACTCAATGAGCCTCCTATTCAATCACACCAGAGTAAGTCAAATGAGTTTCCTAACAGCATATGGCAAGGAGAGGAGATTCAGATGTATTTCTGGATTGTCTGCTGCTTGTTTAACTTTTTTAGCAGGACCCAGCTGAAAGAACAATTGACTCCAAGCAGTTTAGGTATCAACTAGTTCAAATGACACCCCACCACAACATTCCCAATCAAGAGAATCTATCCCTCTGCTTGAAGACCTAAATAGAGAAAAATACATCTGGTGTTTGGGGAAAAGATCTGGAGAGCTGCTAGAGGAACCTATCCCCACCCAAAGCAAAGAAGCTAACGACTTCTTGGCTTCCTGAAATGACCATTTCATTCTTCAAAGGGTGAACAAAGATCTTCTTTCCTCAATTCTCCCCAACAAGGAAGCAAATGGACGCTAAAATGAAAAGTGCTAAGTATCTTGTGGGGAAGTGACCACTCTATCTTGGAGTTTGTGAGTGAAGAGGAGAGGAAGGCTAGGCATGAACTGGGCACTCTAGGCTTTGGGAGGAGAGATTTAAAAATGTTCAAAATGCAAAGGTAGCATCACCACAGACTGAAATTTTACCAGGGAAGTTATTAGCCCAGAAGGACAGGAAAATTCTCAAGAATTAAATTCTAAGGATACAAAGAGTAACAATTCTGATGAGGAAAAAAGGGGGGTATTGATCCAAGAGACTAAGGTATATGCATACAAAATTCATCAACCAATTCAGATTTTAAATAGACATGTACAGAATGTGGAAGCAAAAGACAAGTAGTGGAAAATGAATAGAGAAGTATAGCACAATCCTCTAAGCAGGGCGCCAAAAAAGGCTAAAGCTCAGACAGAGCTAAGGCTTAGCAAGGAAGGCTGAGGATTCATTTATTCAATAAGCATTTATTAAAAACCAGTTTAGTTCGAGACATCCAAAAGGCAACTGGAGATCAAAACTGGAGGTCTGCAAAGAGTTTAGGAACAGACAAACAGATCTGAGAATCATCAACATCCATAAGAGTGGATGAGATCACTAAATGAGACCAACAGAGCTGTGGTTCTCCAAGCTGAGGGCTCTAGACTCCTTCAGGAGGTCAGCCAGATCAAAACGACAGTTATGGGAATTAGCACAGCACCCATGCAATCTAAAAAATCCACGTATAACTTTTTGGCCCTCCCTCTGTACCAAAGAAGTCTTAATTTTTTCTTTTTCTTTTATGGGGTGCTTATTGTATTAAAAGACAAAATGTTTATATTATATAATTATATGTAATATGTATTTTCCCCTATGCATTTCTGAGTTTCTAAACTTTTTCTGTGTCATCTGCTGCCCTTTATGTGTTGTCTGCAGCTTCTGTAAAACTCCCCCCCCAATTCCCACTCAATTTTTTCTTACACCCACCTGTATAAAAGTTGCAGTGTGGAAGGGATAACTATATTTTCGTAATACTAATAAGACACTTTAATTTCTAACACGGCAAATATTGACAGACATAATCCATATATTCTTTGGAAGGTCCTCAATTTTAAAGGGTTCCTGACAACAAAACCAGTTGAGAACCAGTGGTATAGATGGAGAAAAGAAAAAGGCCCAGGAAAGACCCTTGGAAGAAACCCATGGTTAACAGGTGTGACCTCAAGGAAGAACCAGTAAAGCAAAATGAGATGCAGTCAGAGGGGCAGGAGAACAAGGGGAGAGCAGTAGGAAAGGCATCAGCAGACAAGAAAAGGCTGAAGGCAAAGGGAAAGTAGTGATGATAAAAGGAACACAGCGCTAGGAAAGATGGAAAGTAATAGGGTCACAAGTGCATGTCGAGGGGTTTCCCTTGGCAAAGAACAGTGCTGCTGCTTCATGTGAGACAGGGGTGAAGGGCATTGAAGAAGAAGAGGGAGCTCTCAGTGAATGGTCTCAATGTTTTCAGTGAAATGAGGCAAGGTTCTCAACTGGGAGAATGAGAGAGGGAGCCATGGGAGGTTTAAAGAGGGTTGGGAAGGTTTGGAAAGGCCAGTGGAGAGTGGAATAATGAAATAATGAATTGATTACAGTGAAGGCCCAGTATGATTATGTAGTGTAAATCTGTACCCAGTCAGCATGGTTTCATGATTTACTCCACCTCAATTCAGAGGCAGAGGAGTAGGAGTGAAGGCAATGGATAGTGAAAGTGATCCAAGGTTAGAGCTTGCAAGACAAATTAAGGGTGGGAAGAAGGGATGCTAGTGTAGAGTTTAACTGGTTTACTAAGGGGCTGAGACAGGATGACCCAGGAAAGAATGGATGGGTGGAAGGAGGGACTGGAAGTCACGGTGAGAACCAAGGATGGAGTTTAAGGGCTGGAATGAGTGATGGGAGATTAGGGTCAGGTAAGAGAATCTGAGAGCTCACGGACACGGAGGTGGCTACGCGTGGATGAGCGATGGCAAAATCAAGGAGCTGATTGTCTCTTTTTTATTCCCCAGTAAGATTAGAGAAAGTGGAGAATCAGAGAAAAGATAAGAAAAATTCTTAACTTTGCCTTGCATTCTTAATCAAGGACAACGATCTCTGAACTGGAAAGGAAAGAAGATAAATGGCTAACAGAAAGCTGAAACTCAAGACCAAGAGACAAAATTAGAGAGCAACTAGTTGCCATTGCTGAGTTCAAGCCTCCAGGTCCAGGTACACGACACACCTAAGTTAAGAAAAGGACTCTGAGATATGAATTTTGAAAGGTCTTGAAGAACAAGAGAAGAATGGAGAAGGGGAAATGTTTTGATTTCAAAACTGGAAAGTAGAGTCCTCAGACTACAGGCCACTGAGTCTGACTTCAGTTCCTGGCAAAATTTTAGAATTTATCATTCAAGGGATGGTTAGTGAGTACCTAAAGGAAAACAGCAAGAGTTCACCAAGAATGGGTCATGCCACATTAACCTCATTTCCTTTTCTGACAGGGTTACTACTAGATTGTTAAAAGCTTGATCAAGTCTGATTTACTACAATATTTGACAGAGTCTCCTATGGTACTCTTATAGATTAGGTGGAAAGATATAGCCTAGACAATAGTATAGTTAAATGGATTTGGAGCTGGTTAAAAAGCTCAACCCAGGAAGTATTAATCAATTATGCCAACTGGGAAGGCCTCTAGTGGAGTGCCCCAGACAACTCTGCTTTGGCCTTGGGCTGAGCCAACGATTTTGGAGAGAGGCACAAATGGCATATTTATCAAATCTGCAGATGATCCAAGCCTTGGCTGAACAGCTAACACACTGGAGAACAGTGTGATAGTAACTAGAGAAGTCAGAAAGATGAACGGAATCCAATACAATGAAAGCAAGTACACTTGGGTTAAAAAAAAACCCACAACACTTCCTAAGTACAAGATGAGGGAGTCATGAATGGAAAAGCAGTTTGTCTGAAAAAGACCTATGGGCTCTGGTGAACTGTAAGGTCAATATGAGCCAATGGTGCATATGCCACTCACTCCTCTCTGAGGATCCTCAAAAGTGAGGGACTATGGATGCCAAAAGTGGCATGCTTTGGCAAGATGTTGATTGTTAGGTGGTTTTGACTAACTTTGTTACAAGAAAGAATTTGATCAGAGTAGAGAAGAAGAGAGAAATGTGCAAAAAACAAAAGGCATCGATGAAATTGAAAAACAAACCCTAAACCAAGTGTGATATGGTGGCCAAAAAGATCGATGCCATTTGAGGCTACGCTAAAAGACTGAGTCTCCTTGTGCCCTGCCCTAGTCAGGCCACATCTCATATCACATGTTCAATTCTAGGTGTCACATTTTAGGAAAGACACTGATACGCTGGAAAGGTCTAGAGGAAAGTGACTAGGATGGTGAAAGGCTTTGAGATTATGCCATGAGTATCAGTTGAAAGGATGAGGTATATTTAGCCTAGAGAAGACTTTGGAGGACTATGATAGCTGTCTTCAGCCATCTGAAAAGCTGTCATGTGAAACAAAGATTTAGACTTGTACTTCTTGATCCAGCAGACAATGGGAGGAAGTTTCAGAGAGGCAAATTAAAGCTTAATGTCAGGAAAAACTTTCTAACAATCAGAACTGTTCAAAGGTGGAACGGGTCACCGAAGGAGATGGCTGATTTTCCCCCAATAGAGATCTTTAAGGAAGATTTCTGGAGTTCATTGTAGAGGAAATTCTTCTTCAGGTCAAGTTGACCTCTGAAGTCCCTTCTAATTTTGAGATTCTGTGAGCTCACTATTTCTGGAAGTGCCATTTACTACTGTGTTTTGGAATAACTTTAATTGTTAAAAAAAATTTTATCTTTACATAGACCTCCAAATCTATCTCCTTCCAACTTCCACCCAAGGTTCCTGATGCTGACCTGGTCTACAGCACAGCCCTCTAGATCCCTGAAGGCAGGAAGTGTGACTTCCTGACCCCTATGTATTCTCTTTCTCAGGCCAAACACCCCTAACTTCTTCACTGATCATAACACAACATGAACTTAAAACCATGTTTGCCTTCTCTGAACGTCCTTAGCTTGCCAACTCTTTCCACAAGTGTGGTACCCAGAAATGATCTCAATGCTCCAGGTATGGTATGAACAGGACAGAAGACAGGGTCTACCTGTCACTAACATTCTTCTGAAAATTGTCTGCAGACATATTTCAAGCCCCTCACCCTGAAAGGTTGTAGTGACAGAAGAAATAAAAGGCACAATCCTGATTCCTCCTGTCAAACCTGCTCTGCTCTTATCCTGCTCTTCTTCTGAGAAGGAGAAAACAACCAAACAAACTTGAATGGTCAGACAGGAACACCCAACCGGAATGACCTGAGACTATCCTGAGATAGATAATTTCCGACATCCCAGAATTCACCACTAACAGACCCCAAATTGATATCATTCATCCCCTACATATGACCTGGGAAACTAAGGGTGAGGCTCTCATCTACCACATACATAAGATCAAATTAGTGCAATGTAAAGCCAGGAACTCCAAAATCTCCTTCTGAAAGATTTTACTTTTTATTCTCAGAGCCATGTGGGGACATGGCTATCTGCAGAGCTCTGCAGTGCTGCTATCTGAGAAAGGGGGTTAGGCCACGGCCCACAGGAAACAAATCCAGTCAACAGACCCCATTGTGCCCAACCCATTTACTTACCACTAGGCTTTAAGTACTTCTTGGCATGAAGGTAGCTCTCCAACATACGTTCATTGAAAAGCATGTAGCCCATTGGCTCTGAAATAATTATGTCCACCTGCTCGGGAAGTGAGATTTCCTCCACCTTTCCAGGAATGACCACAATTCGGTCTGTGAGGTTGTTACTCTTTACTAAAACCTATTGGTGGGAGGGGAAAAAGTTGGGGATAAAAATCAGGGAAAAACCAATCTTATGGAGAAACATCTCCTTGGACCAATGAGCTTGATTAAAGTCTCATTGCTGATCGCAGCTCTAGGAGAACCCCATCTCTAGGAGACTGAGCCCAGCAGCCTGCTCAGAACCATTCTTCCTGGACAACCAATTCCAAAGTGGGAGAGGAGACAAAGAGAGCTCAAAGTTTCTGAAGACCAGCACAAGCTATGAAAAATATGGAGGCCCCTGGTTTAATTCCTTGTTTGAGTTTGTGAACTTTTTCCATCAAAAAAAATTTTGTGCTGTATATATTTTTACATTTAAAAAAATTACAGTGACTCTAAACTAATTTTGACAAAATGTTGAGAACGTTGGACACCATTTTCTAATGATCAAACTATGAAAGACAAGGAGCCTATGATGCATGCAAAGTAGAATTACTGATGAATTATTGGTCTAAGATTCAAAGCAGCTAACGACAATGGCAATAAAACATTCTGAGTCTGTGCAATCACAGCATTTGCAATTGAGAATCACTTTAGAGTTTATCTAGTCTAACATCTTCATATTGCAGATGAAGACACTGAAAACCAGATAAGTTAAGCAACTTATGTGAAGTCAGGTGAATAGTAAAATATAATAGAGATACAGCTAGTGAACCCAGTTCTTCGGTCTCCAAATCCTTTGTTCTAGTCATTACATTACAGTTTCCTCTTTTCCCTCAGAGGTGGACAGCATACCTCACTAATGACCCCAGAACAGTTATGAGGCAGAAAAATTTATCTGATTTGAATGGTGGACAAACAGAGGCAGCAAGAACTGGATATCCCAAGATCACAGAGGAAACCAGGATTTGGCTTTGGTCTCCCTAATATCACCTGGGAATGAGGCAGTTCTTTGTGCTCCCCAGAAAGGCCCATTCACCCTCGACCACAGTTTTACTTCTAAAGGCTCTGCAAGCTGCCACAGAGTTGGGGTTGGGGAAGGAGGAAGGCATGCCTAGTCATGGGGCCTACTGACCTCAGCATGCTGAGCCATGGTGCTTGCTTCCACTGCATAGACTTTCCTTGCTCCTGCTTGAGCAGCAAAAAAAGACAGGATCCCCGAGCCACAGCCCACATCTAGGACAATCTAGGAAAGGAGAAACAGTCTCTGTCAGTCATGGAGAACACTGGAAAGCACAACCAAAAGCTCTCACAAACCTCAGAATCTTCTAAGTCCTCATCCCCAGCACTGGGCATTTGCCAGAGATGAAAGGCTTTAAGAGTAGAAGACAAGAGGGGTCAAGTGTGAGATTTTCTATCAGCAAACCAATGATGAACCTTTGACCCTTAAGGCCAAGCCAATGAAGTGGTACAAGGGAGCTCTCAACCCATAATGCATAGGTTCTCTAACAAAATGAAGTCTTTCCTTAGACTTGATCAAACAAATCTGTCCCTGTTTCAGACTGAGCAGATGACTACTACATAACTGACTGCAATGGACTGTGGATCCCCAACCCATAAGATTTCCCAGGAAGTCTTGCGTCTTCAGGGCAAACCCTTAACATTGTTTTGTTTTATCCTCAAATATCGTAGTGCTTGACCAACACTCTCTGGGGATAAGATATGTTTCTCTTCCCAGAAGTGGCTGCATCCTAACTATAAGATAACTGGGTAGGGAGAGAGAGGATGCCTGTTTGCAATGTGCACCACTATATAGTTCTGGCCATATGACTAACATGGAAAACTTAAGAGGACATGGCCTCAGGTGACCAGTGGGCTCCCTCTCTTCCACACACCACACCATTCATCGGGTGTTCTCCAGTTACAGGTCTGATGCTACAGGATGGGTCTTCCATTGGGCTGCCATATTATATATAGGCTATAACAATATTGGATCTAGTTTCCAGTTTTCTTTTTTTATAAATGGTATTTTATTTTTTCCAATTACATGTAAATACAACATTTTTAACACTCACTTAAAAACATTTGAGTTCCAAATTTTCTCCCTCCTTTCCTTACCCCCTCAAAATGTTATAGGTTTTATATGTGTGTGTGTTTGTGTATGCACTTATAAAACATATTTCCACATTAGTCATGTTGTTAAGAGAATAAACAGACCAAAAGAAAAAAAAACGAAAAAATTTAAAAAGGGAAAATTGTATATGCTTTGATCTGCATTAAGACTACATCAGTTCCTTCTCTGGACATGGATAGCATTTTCCATCATGAGTCCTTTGAAATTATCTTGGATCACTGTATTGCTAAGAGCTAAGTTATTCACAAGCTGATCATAGCACAATGTTGCTGTTACTATCTTTGTACCATGTACAATGTTCTCCTGGTTCTGCTCACTTTACTTTGCATCAGTTCATGTAAGTTTTTCCAGATTTTTCTGAAATCCACCAGTTGATCATTTCTTGTAGCCCAGTAGTATGAGGCATCCTCTCAATTTCCAATTCTTTGCCATCACTAAAAAGAACTGCTATAAACATTTTTGTACAGGTAGATCCTTTTCCCTTTTATATTATCTCCTTGGTATACTAGTAGTGGTATTGCTGGGTCAATGCTGGGTCAAAGGGTATTAACAGTTTGACTGGACTTTGGTCAGTTCTAAATTGCTCTCCATAATGGCTGGATCAGTTCACACCTCCACCAACAGTGTATTAGTGTCCCAATTTTCTCACATTCTCTCCAATACTTATCATTTTCCTTTTCTGTCCTATTAGCCAATATGATAGGTATGAGGTGGTTTTATCTCAGAGTTGTTTTAGTTTGTATCTTTCTGATAGTGATTTGGAGCCTTTTTTGTGACTATAGACAGCTTTGATCTTTTCATCTGAAAACTGCCTGTTCATATCCTTTGACCATTTAGCAACTGAGAAATGACTTAATTTCTTCTACATTTGACTCAGCTCTCTAAATATCTGAGAAATGAGGCCTTTATCAAGACATGTGCTATAAAAATTGTTCCCCAGCTTTCTGTTTTCCTTCTAATGTTGGCTGCATTGGTTGTGTTTCCACAGTTTTCTAGAATAGGGTTGATGTGATGTCATAAGAAAACCTATGATATCATTAATCTCAATTCTTTCCATCAGGACAGGAGCTACTTAATAAATAGCTGAAGTTTCTCCTGAAGAACTCAAGCATCAACTTCTTTAAAGTGCTACTATACAGAAATTTCATTTTGCAGATGCTGCCTCTACATTTAACCATGGAATTGGGGATCTTTAGTCTACCCTGACAGATGTATATCTTCTAGAACTAGGGAGTGAGTTCCAGTCTAACTGTATTCTGCTCTGATTGGACATCTAAACAACTGTATTTAGTTCAAGGTACCATGTTTTACAGAAGAATGTAAACAAACTGGAGCACATCCCAAGAATGGGAGGATGGTAAGGAATTTGGAAACCTATTTGGTTGAGAGAGAATAGAATGGAGTAGGAAGAGTGGGGAAGAGAACACATATAAAAAAGTCACAAAACCCAGCAACTGACCTGTAGCCTCTGAGAATGGGGAAAAGGGAAGGGAGGAAGATAGAAGAGGCAGGAGGAAGGGGGAAGGGCAAGAAAAGGGGAAAGCGAAAAACAAAAGGGTCAAAGCCTCCAAGCTGGTGACTTACTAAAACAGATACAAATGACAAAATAGTAATGCCCTGACACTAGCCCCAGCCTGGCAGATGCCTCTCAGGCAGGGTTTTCTCTAGTGCCCTTCACCACCTGATACATTTGCAGAGATACCTTTTCCAGGACATGGTAAAGATGGGAATTTGCTTTCTTCCCTCCAGAAGAAAAGCCAGTCTTAGGTTTAGAACTCAGAAAGACTGCCTAGCTTATGCCGTACATTGGTAGAGACTAATGTATTAATGATAAGCCTGTGACACCAAACAACAACACAGGAGCATTCCTAAAGCAAATTGGCTGGATCCCACAGTCCAGATTCCTTACAAATACTTGAAAAGTACTTGTCTAAGAGAAAGTGATGAATCTTGCAGCTGCTTGGAAGTAATGTGGTTTTTCATGAACAACAACCAAATACATCCCATTGGGCTCCACTGGACATATAAGTAAAGATCAAATCAGTAGCACTCCTCATAATAGCAAAGCCACAGAGAGTCAGGGCTCTCACCAGTTAAAATCCTTGTTCAGAAATCACACAGCGAAGCCCAAGGTTCAGCATTAGTATCACATCAAAGAAAAGTAAAAGGGACCTTTAGTGGTGGGCACAGAGTATGAAGAGACTGGCACAGTGGGCAGGAAAGGGAGGGAGGATTTTGGATAGAGGACAATTCAAACACCAGCTGTTTGCTTTAGTTACTCCAAGGCCAGACACACGGTGTCAACACAAACACCACAAGGAACGGACCCCAGGAAGGCTTCTGTGGAGGTCATGCTGGTCTCATGAAGATATTTAAAAACAAATCAGCACAGATAGTTTGAGGCAGGGGTGAAGGAGGGATAAGCTCCCCGCAGTTGAGACTCAGAGAGTGAAAGATGGAGAGAGCTTCTTGAAGGAACATTCTCACTCTTAATTCCTGCCCAAGTACTCTTCCCACTCCATCTTTCCCCTCTGGACTCAGCTTCCCCTGACAGTTCATTCTCACATAAAAGCTCAACTGGGCCTACCTGGCCCCTACTACTGGCGGTCAGCTTTAATACCACAGCTGACTGCAGGTCTTGTTCCAAAGCTGAACTCAGACTGTTCCCAAGAGTGACTTTCTCACCTTGTCCTTGAAATCACTGTGGTTCTGCAGGATTGCTCTCTGGTACGTGCCCGTCCGTACATAATCCTGCATCATGTTCTGCTGCTGTGACAGGTAGCCATAGAACTACAACACATAAGATCGAGCACTGTGAACAGAAGAACCTCTACACAGCCTCCAACCCAACCAACCAGAGCCTTCCCCATTCAGACCCCCTGCTTCCTCCCCAACAAACCATGGAAGGAGCTCAGCAATGGGAACATGCCCAGGGTTGAGGGAGCATGGGCATCACTTCTCAGAAAGTCATGCTGGGGGCCAAGGCTGAACCATCCCTGTTAACAAACAAGGTGGTCAGACTGCTCTATTCACTGTCCTTTCGAGCTAAATCTAACTGGATTTCATCAGTGCCAGGATGGGGGAGCCTCTAACATATCCCAAGCCACAAGGGAAAAGGAGGGGAAAATCAATATACCTTTTAAGTCAGGAGGCTGGCAAGTATACTTGAGGATTACA
Source organism: Potorous gilbertii (assembly GCA_028658325.1). Taxonomy (NCBI): domain Eukaryota; kingdom Metazoa; phylum Chordata; class Mammalia; order Diprotodontia; family Potoroidae; genus Potorous; species Potorous gilbertii. The sequence continues at coordinate 184,006,654 of CM053773.1, read as the reverse complement.
ACTATAGACCCTGGCATTAGAAAACACTCCCTTTTCTAAATTCCCCAGTAAAGTTTCTAAAAGAAAACAGATCTGTCCTAATATGGGTTATTCTCAGAGAACCTGAGAATTGCAAAAGAAAACTGGGTAATTATATGGGATTATGTCAAAGAACTAGAAAGCCCTGAACCTGAGACTAAATTATCTTACTACAAAACTGATTAGCAAAAAGACACGATAAGTTTCCAGTTTTAGAGCTGTTGCAACTAAGCACACTAGCTCCTGAAAGTTTTGCTACTAAACATAAAACTATCATAATTCACAGGGAGGGCTTTGTGATGGAAGAAAACCAAGTGCTCCGGAACACCAAATGCTTATCATGGATGCCTGCAGGCGGCAGGGAGAGATGACACAGAGACGGCCAAAGCCTAAATGACTATCCTCTGTGGTGGTCTAGTTTCAACTGAGCAGAACCTTTTCCACCTTCCTAAGAAGCATCTACACATGGCCCTCCCTTTAGAGGCCCCAGGAAGATCCTGGCAGGTGGAAAACACACCTGGAAGTACTGCACAGCAGAGGATTCTTCTGTCCGCTCGCTGAAGACAGAACGCTCTAAGTTGTGACCTCGACAGGTTTTCAGAATATTATAGAATGAACAGAAATCTGAAAGAAGCAAAAACTTAATGTAGAAAAGAGGTCAAGTGGGGGAAACGGTAACACAAACCAGGAGAAAGTAGCAATAGTATGTTAAAGGACCAGTACATGGATGGGTTCCTGGAAATGGAAAGGAAAAAAATCTTCCAGTAGACCACAGGTCACGAAGAAAGAAAACATGCATTAGATTCTGGAAAATTCTTGGCCACAGAATAAGAAAAGTTTACACATCCACAAATATGATTTGAAGGCAAAAATCTTTATAATTCCAGATACACGAGAACCTAGATATACTTAAGCATTCTCTACTCTTCTTACTTAGAAAGGAGAAAAATGGGAGCAAAGTATCTAACAGAATTCAGATGGGGAAAGACAAATGGTTCTCCTTGGGAGCAGAGGTCTATGGGGATCCATTCTGTACAAGTCCACAAGTCAATGGCCTTCAAGGTGAAATGCTAGAAACAAAGAAGGGGAAAGAAGGACCCAGAACATGGAGATAAGAGGAAGGGGGCTTTGCAAAGGAATTGCTCCTGCCTCAGCTCCGATCCTCCTTGGGGTGGGCAGCAAGGGACCTACCATTGGGTGTTGCAAACTGTATGAGAACGCTGTTACAGCCCAGGGTGATGATGAAGGACTGCTTCCCCACTCGGCTGCACTCTGTTTCTCTGGACACGGAGCACTTAAACACACAGACATCTTCATCTGGAAAGGAAGAGAAGACAGCAGCTTAGCTCCTCACTCAAGGCTGGCGGCCTCACAGTTCTTGCCTTCCTATGCCTGCCCTCAGCAGTTCCGCTCCCCTCTCCGTGTTGAATCCTGCCCATGGTGGAAGGCCTATCTCAAGCTGCAGGTGCTGAGAAATGCACACAGCACTGGCTGCCCATTGCACACATTTTAGCCTCTACGTTCTGTTTCTGGGGATCTGTTTAATGTGTGTTGTCTTATGTCTCCCCTAGACTGTAAGGGACCTACCCAATGGTAAATCCCTGATATTTCTTTGGCATCATCCACAGTGCCTCCTTCACCCACTGGGCCAAGCAGAAGAGATGCTCAACTGATCATCACAGATTGCTGCCCTTATTCTCACTGTGCCAGGTGAAGTGTCCAGAGCAATCATACTGGAAATGAAGATCTTACACTTTGTGAAACCTTTGTACTTTAACATCCTCACCTGAATAATGAGAATGGTGGGAGAGCAGCTTTCTTTTATAGGATAACTCTAAAGTCAAATCAATGACTGTGGGCAAAATGTATCCATGGGTTTATAGATCATGAGGAAGCTGGTGCACAGACAAGTCGTAGATATTCTCTACAGCAAGGAGAATACCATGTGGCACATCACACGGAGGGTCAGCCTTGAACCCAGGGCACCTATGCTCTAAGACCTGCCTTTGTCACATGCTGGCTGTGTGACCCTGGGCAATTCTCTTAACCTCTCAGTGCCCATAGGAAATTCTCAAAGACTACAAGTTACAGATGAGTCACCAATCTGCATCTCTTTTTCACACTTGGAGTTCTTCATATAAGGTAAATCATAGGTTTGGACCAAAATGATAAGATTTTCATCATCACTGTTACTGAGCTTCCCAAACCTTTTCAGCTAGTAGGACCCTGCTCCTAGCTTTGAAAAGTAGCTGAGGACTCTGAGGATTCAAGATTCTTCCTCACACACCTGATCCCAAATCAGGAAAGGCAGTATGACAGGCCTCTTCCAAGGGATAGGACCAGAGAACTACTCCGTATCAGTGGAGCCCCTAAAGGGGAAAGTTCAAAGCAGATGGTGTTATCAAAAACCAGTCTTAGGTGACAGGAAGCAAGTCTATCACCCAACTGTAGGAGGGAAGGCTGTGGAGGGAGCATAGAGTATAGTTTATACCAGTCAAAGCAAGAGAATAGTCATAATAGCTAGCATTTACATAGTGCTGATCCTCACAACAACCCTGGGAGGTAGGGGCTATTACTACCCTCTTTCTGCAAAACAGGAAACTGAGGCAGACAGAGGTTAAATGGTTTGCCCAAGGTCACAGAGCTAGTAAGTGAGTCTGGACTTGAACTCAGGTCTGCCTGACTCCAGGTTCAGAGCTCTAGCTATTAGATGCCTTCCAAGTACTTTGGTAAAATAGCCTAAGTTATATCCTTTCCTTCCTAGGAACTAAGATGCTAGTACCTCAGTATCACACCCACTGCTGGCTGTGAATGATAATACCTTATTTTGGGCTAAAGAAACCGGCTCATGGATGATTACTAAATCTTGCCCAAACAAAGGTGAGAAGGCATGGCTGATTGATCACTTCTATGCTGCTGCTACAATCCTACAACACTGCAGGATCCTTTCCTCCCACTGCATTCCAGTTTACTCTTACAGCAGCAGTTACCTGTTATCCAAGTATACCCAAACACCTCAGGAACAGGGGGGAAAAAGAATATAATAACCATTACCCTACACCCAAGGTCTCAATATGGCAGTAATTGTGGTGCTCTTGGCAATAGAAGGGCAAGCTCCCCTGGCTCTAGGCAGCCAGAAAAACCATCCACTCATGCCAGCCCTGCTAATCTTGGGTGAGCACCCCCCGGTCTTCAGCTGATATTCTGGCCCAACCAATAACTGCATGCAACTGCATTATTGTGAAAATCTCAGTTTTCTATGGAAAAGAAAACCAGTGTTCTTCTGGGGTGTGGCATGGCCAGTTTCACTTGGAGCTTTAGTTATGCTCCCTTCTGTGATTAAAACATCCAGTGAATAGCACACAGCACAGTGCCTGGCACGCAGTAGGTGCTTCAGAAACATTTATCAACTGACTGATAAATACCCAAGATACGAGGATGATCAGGTATCTGATCAGATAACTGAGTATTAACCTGAAAATCTCCCTATTTCTAATACCCAAGCATACATTTAACCAGTTTCTAAATATGCCAGACTGGAGAGGGCTTGAAATGCCAGACTCAAATGTCACTGTCCCAACCAATGCCCTTCTCAATAGTATGGAAGCTCCTTGAGTATCCTAGCTCCTCCTAGGATGTGGCCTGGTACATAGATGGCATTCAGTAAAGGCTATTTGAACTGAAAAGCATCATTACTGCATTATAACCAAACCCCACTGCAAAATCACAAAACTGTGTAATAAAACAAATATCCACTGTAGCATCATTTGACTGATGGTCAATGTATAACATTGTTCCAATAAAACAAATAGTCCCTGTAACATTATATGTCCTAATACCGTATGTTTGCAGAACCAGTTAATGATGTTAGGCCTGTACCTTCCATCTGTAGAATATTTTTATAATTTTTAAAGCACTTTTACATAAAAGATGTCCCAAAAGTCTTAGGGTAGTTTTAAGTTTTCGTACTTTATTGTCATACATAATGTACACAATGTCAATAATCCTCTGAGATAGATAGGAAAGATGATTATCCTTACTTTAAAAGAGAAAAACAGGCTCAGACACATCAAAAGACTTGAGATCAGACAACCAACAAATATTAAAAAAGGAAGTTGAAGCAGATGATCTCCATGGTACTCTGTAGCTCTAAATCATGATCAAAGGTGAGTTCAGCAGCTACTTCAAAAACCTGGCAGGAGGTAAGGAGGGCCTGGTGGAGAGTGTGGGCTCTGGGAGAGCCATTCTGGAGGAAGAATTCACAGGACTGAGCTGTTTTAGTTAATACAGATTGCTTTGTATTTCATTGTCCCTCCTCTCATTTCCCCCAGGGGCTGCTAACCATGTTACTCTACCAAAGTAACTATGTTACCCAACCAGTCAAAGGCGAGTTCTGGTACTTTAGTACACAAGTCTGCAGGTTATACAGAAGGTCTTATTACGGTGCGGAAAGTGCAATGCCAAGCCTCATTGAAAACAAGACTCTAGCCTCTGTCATACACATCTGCACAATCCTTGTACATGAGCTCAAGTTCCCAGTTTGTGCAGGAGGAGGCTGCTTAACAAGTATGTGGAACCAAAAGGAATTCCTGAGGTAGAAACACCCCATTTTAGACTTTTGACTCCAGCAGAGAGAAGTGTTTCGGGTATGGAGTAGAAGTGGGTTCTGTTGAAGGAATAGCTAAACTGCATTCTGACAAGTGATGAGAAAAATTCCCCATTTACTGGGTAAAGCCTTTCACATTTCTTTCAAAACCAAGTCATCCTGTGGATCACACAGCTCTGTTCTGTATTTCCTCAAGGATATCGTGCAGCGATCATACACAACCTACTACTCTTGCCCATCCCCCTACCCCTTAAGCTCCCTGGAGCACCAAATCTGAAAAGCAAAAACTCGATTCTCCTGTGGGAAAATGGTAAGGGGAAGACCACAGGCCATGCTACTTCACAGGGGAAGATACTGAGACCCAGAGAGCTAGCTGAGCGATTGATTAGCTTTTCTATTTGTATCATCAGCACTGGGCTTTGCATATAGTAAGCTTAATAAATTCCCTTTTTCCCTTCCTTCCTTCTATTTCCCCTTCTATAATCACAAAGCTAATCAATGTTGTAGCCAGAGTTTGAAAGGCCAGACATTTCTGATTGTAAATTGAGTGCCCCCTCTACTATGCTGTACTGCCATCAAGCCTCAAGGCCAAAGAGAAATTCATGGCATGTTTCTTTTCACTCCTTCTCCACCTTCCACATCTCCTGAGACAAGATGCAGTAGAGCAAAGAGCTGGGTCCACAGGAATACCCAAAACTGGCCTGAGGGAAGCATCTGACTTTAAAGCAAATTATTCAAGTGAAATATTCTTCTGTGAATTACCTTTTTTCTGAGAAGCAAAACTTGGCAGATGGGTGGGAGAAGAATGAAGGAGAGAGTTGCCTATTCTAAAAACCATCTCTAGGACACGTCTTTCTAGCAGGAAAAATACTACAGCTGCCATACAAAACAGAACTAAAGCTATTTCTCCACAGACTTATAGAACAAAGAATTTCTAGTTAAAATATGAAGCATTCTATTAAGTTTTCTACCAGCAGAGAAGAAAATCAAGCTGCCACCTTCCAGAAGAAAATATTCCCCAACTAGAAAAAAGAGAGAAAAGAAAAACGAACCTCTCCCTCAAATCCTTAAAAAGCTGAGCTGCTAGAGCCCTTAGGAATTCTCTAGCTCAGCCTCCTCTTTCTTCAGCAGCTTGGGGCCTTCTCCTCGGGGCTCCTCTGGTTATCTAACCTGGAGAAAACAACAGTCCAAGTACTAGAGGATCTGGTGTACCTGCTGGTGTCTAAAAGACAGAATTCTAGACTCCTAGAACCAGAACACAGTTTACAAGAACACCCAGGGCTGCTCCCGTGCATTGGAACATCTCAAATAGGTCTTCGTATTTAAGAGAAAGCAATTCTATCAGAAATCCTGGACAGTGCCTTTCACTCTACCCAGGGATTAAATTCCAAATTTGAATTTCATCTGTTGTAATGAAATTCTGTTGGTTCTATCCTTAGCAAAGAGAGGGAACACCAAGACTCAGAGAAGGCCTTCTTTAATAAAACTGAAAATGATGAAGCCATCTCTGGCCTCCTCTTTTCCAGGAACAGGAATGTTTTCCCCTGTGGCCACCTTCTTCAAGTGCCCTTGCCCACATTTGGGAGCATCTGTCCCTTTCCTCTGAAATCTCTCCTGTGTTCCATAAACATTTTTAACAGGGCCATCCAGGGAACAAACACAGTATTTGAAGATTGACCGACACAAATCAGGTTAATTAAAGTGCATGAAGTTTGGTTACTTTTGCAGACTTGTACATTGTTATCACCTCCATGTTCTTTTCCCCTCTGTTATGGCTTAGCTAATCATTCAACTGTTTGTAACTAAGTAGTTTCTCCTTTTGATATACTATCCTTTTCTCCTTACAAAAACACAGCTCGGCCAGTTCTTTTATAACTGCAGATGAGAAGACTTAGTAACCGTCCTCCGAAGCCAATGTTACTCAGAAGGGGCAGGCAGACAGTGTTAGCCTAAGGGGAGGAGAGGGTGGGGTGATTCACTGACGCCTCACTCTGGCACCTCACTGGGGGCTGGATCAGTGAGACACTGATCCTGGGCACTCCATTAGAAGTACTTTTATGAGGCTTGGGGAACCAAACCTGCTTCTCATCCTCTACTTGTCAGCTCTATCTTCGCCTTCTGTACCTTCCCCCACCCTGTAATTTAAAGGCTCTTTGCAAACAGCACAAGGTACCATAGCACTAAGAGCACCCCAGGTGGGGTACCACCTGCCAGAGACAATGTGAATTCAGGAACCCTGATCCCGGTGCCAAGACACAGACTTCCTGAAGCTTGGGCAATTTCTTCAAGGGATGGGACAGGGTGGGAACCAGAGATCACAAAGCTGAATTGGAAAAATTTCTGTTACAAGCCCAATTGCCTACAAAGAGGGAGGCTCCTGGTGGCTGAGGATTCTTGGCCCAGGCTAAAACACTTCTGGCCAAAGAAATACTGCTCTCACAGTGCCATACATCTTTCTGAGCCCCTGGGACCAGGAGAGCCAAGGGGCCAGGAGGAACTCTAGAAGCTCTTCGAGGTCTTTCTCTATTCCCCCCTCCCACTCCCATTCTCCGCCTCTAGGCTAGAGAAGACAAAGGGGAAATAAAAGCATCTGTCAGAATCTGTATATATGGTGCTAGGCTGGGCATTCTACAAATTAAACTGCAGCTGCCCTGGCCCTGATAAACCCACACTAAACGATGCAAAGGGCTAAAGGGGCAAAAAACTGCCCTACCAGATAGAACGAACTTTAAACCTTAGGGCAGGTCTGGTCTTTGGTAACATCCTCCAAAGGCAATATTCCTAACCCAGCTTCTAAGACTTACCTACCACTGTTTTCGAGAAGAGTTACAAAGGGCATCAATGGTTCAGAAGCAGGAGGGTTGATGTATCCTGAGCAGACGCACAAGGGCCCTGCCAGCTTTTACATCCTCTTAGCAATAAATCCACTATTTTAAAAGACAGATTTCTATTCCAGGAGTTCAGATTTCTAGCATAATTAAAGAGTAAAATGAGACTAACATTATTATAGGCTAAGCTGGGTTTTTCCTACAGAAATTCGTAACTTCAAGAAAGCATCCAAGATAAGTTAGTAAACAGGATGCTAGTTTGTAAACAGTACTGATTATTTTTTCATCAGAACCTCAAAAAATAATAATAGTGGTCAGTGCCATGAGTCACTGATGAAATGTTTATGGTTTAAGCCAGGAGTTCTCAACCTTTCTGTGTATGTGCCCTAGTCCCCTGGTAAAAACCACGACCCCTTCATAAAAAATTAGTCTTACAACTGGGTTCAAAAAAATAAAGTTCCCAAGTACAAGGTAGGGGAGCTACAGTGTGGGCACCACTGACAGAGAGGGAGAGGGGGTGTGTGTGTGTGTGTGTGTGTGTGTGTGTGTGTGTGTGTGTGTGTGTGTGTGTGTGTGTGTGTGTCTGTGTGTGTGTGTCTGTGTCTGTGTGTGTTTACAGGGAGAAGTGGGATGACAAAAGGACTAATTCATTCCATGTATGGATTTCCTGAAGGAACTAAGGATCTTTACTTTGGAGAAGGGGCCATGTTTCTTGTCTTCAAGGATCTGAAATGTTTTCCTCTGGAATGTCCATCAGAGGTTTTCACCCTGGCCCCAGAGACAGAAGAGCAATAAATGGAAGTTAAAAAGAGGCTGACTGAGGCTTGCTGAGCAAAAAGGTTAGATGACCACTCATTCATTTTGAGGGGATTTTTGATGAGAGACAAAACTGGCCTCCCTTCCACATCAGACTCTGTCCTTCATAGTAAGTAATACAAATCAACCCAAAGTGGAGAAGCATAGCCCAATCTGCATTTCTGAAACTAAAATTTAATAAATCAGCTAGATATTTCAGGAGGTCAGAGACCAGCACAGGAGGGAACTCAGCAGGAGGCATCCTCTGAAAATGCCTGGCTCAGAAAAGAAAGCATCTAAGTGAGAAAAATTAAATTGAATCTAAAGCTGTGAACAGGTTAAACACAGCAAGTATTTCTGAAGCCTTTTGGCTTAGACTTAAGGAAAGGGAACTGAAATATTGTTTTAACTGTGAGTTACACAGAAAAAGGATCAAAAGAAAGGAGAATAAAAACTTAGTTAATTTTTTTTTTAAAGCACACAATTCAGTCACCAAACCATAGTCTCCCAGCTTCTCAGTAGCAAGGTGCGGCCTAGGAAAGCTATTAAATGCAAATTTCTCCCATCCATGGTAATCAGGCTGTCAGGCTGGGCCCCCTACTTCTTTGTCAGCAATAAAAGAGATGGCAGATGTGCTCAGGGACACTGAATGAACAGAAAGCTTGGCGGAATAATTCAGAGAATAAGAAGTCCCCCTACGTGTCCCCCCCATAACACAACACTATCACATACTATAACTGGGAGGTTCTTCCACACGTATCCCCACCCCATACTCCCAGTAACCTCACTCTCTTAGATTTCCCAAATGGAAGGAGGAAATTTTTTTTAATGGAGAGAGGATTTTCTTTCTGTTATAGAGCGAAGCACTATGGTTAACAATACCAGTCTATCACTCAGAGCCCATGTAAGGCTCCACAGCTGCCCTAATGAGGTACTTCTCCTGGAATCCAGAGTTACACTGCTCTTCTAAAATGCCTTGGGTCCCAAGAGCTTGCTATCAGAGAACATACCAGTCAGTACGCAACAACCACAGCTGTTCTTGTTCCTAAAGAAGGCTATTTCTTAATTATCTGTTTCTATTGGTATCCAGATTATCAACAGGCAAATGTGGAATTGTGGAGGAAAAAATATGATGCTCTGACTAGAAACCAATTGGAGAAGAATTCCAAATATCAGTCGTAACTGAACCACAAGGCACTTTTATAAGTTAGTTTGAAGTAAACCTTTCTCCCTGAACCCTTTCCCTTGTCCTGCTTTGAAAAAGTTTAGAAGTCATGACCTCCACAATTTTCTCATGTACTTCCATGGCAAATCAAGTTTGCCTCTTTAGACCTTCCAACTAAGCTCCAGATGAGTAAGGGTTCATGCATATGCGCCTTTGTCTATCTGGTAGGAAAGGACATGGAGATAGTATCCAAGGATGAAGTTAGCTGGGAGAAAACAGAGAGAGCTCTTTTTTTTCCCCAAGAGGCAAGCCCCATTGCTCCCCACCCTTGGCATAACTGCCTTCAGTGTCCCTAGCCTATCACAGGCAGCTCCCAGGGCAATAGGGACCCCACCTTCTATCAAGGCTGGCTGGCAGCCCACCTAGCTACCCAGATCTCTAGCCCTTTTCTCTGTGTGTGGAGGAGATTAGATTGCTGCTGTTCAGTTAGCAACATAGAAACTTGAAAGATTATTAGAGTAACCATATTTTATAAACCCCAAATTAGAGGTACCTGGTCTGATACAAAGGAGATTCCTTCTGCAAAGCGTGGTAAATATATATACATACACACACACATATATATATATACACATACACACATGTTTTTTCTTGAGATTGGTCTACGCCTAAAAATTTGAGGACTAACTCCTCAAACCATGAGACAACTACTGATGCAAAAATCAGTTTTAAGAAGAAGGTAAGAGGCTAGAAACTTGGCACAGTGGTGACCAAGCAGGAAAAAAAAGGGCTAAATTCTCCTAAAGGAGGCAGAGCTCCAAGGTCTGTGGAAGGTATAGACTCCTAAGGGCCCTCCTGCCCAGAAGAGAAGGAAGCAAATTTATCTTGGGCCAACTGCTACACTGTGAAATAGATTTACAATGTTTATAATCTCTATGGAACTGGATCCCATCTTTCTGTGCATAGCAGAACATTATTTACAAGAATTCCTTTTCTCTCCTGGGAACAGCCCCAGAGACCAACCCAAATACCAACCTTAGATTTTAAAGTGCATTCACTTTATGCTAGCCACACCAGACATGTTGCTACTAACACCAGCCAGATGCCCAGTACCCATCATTTTCAAGGTCTTGCTTACCTGCCCAAGGGGTAGCCAATTAGAAACCCAACCTAGTCTAGGATTCTACCCTAGCCTGCCGAAGGCATTCTAAAGGTCAGAAAATGGGAATGCTGGCTCTAATCAAAAGACAGACAAGAAAAGAGGTGACCAGTCAGCATGGAGAGAAGGGGGATACAGAGTAGATACTGGATAAACATTTAGTGAATGAAGTGGGATGATCTCTAATGTTCCTTCAGGCTCTAAATTCCTTGAAACCTATGAATGGTGCATACAAAATAGTATGTCAGTCCCTTTCCTTCAAAAATAATTAAAATTTAGCTGGGGAAAAAGGACTCCCACATACAATCAAGATAAAAAGGCAGTACAGAAATTCTGAGGAGTCAAGTGGATAATCATGGGCAAAGCTTCACAGAGGATTTGGGACTTGAGCTGGGCCCTGAAGGCCACATGGGAAGGAAGCAAAGAGAGACAAAGGTATTCCAGGAAGAAATAAGGAAAGGGAAAGGAATGAGCATTTACATAGTGCCAACTATATGCCAGACACTGTTAAGGGCTTTAAAATACCTCATTTGAAAGACTGGCATTAGTAAGCATATGGGGCAGAACATGTACAAGGCCGCTAGGAGTACTGTTCAGTCTGGTTCACAGCGTGAGAGCAGGAGAGCAGTAGGAAATAAGGTTTGAAAGGTGGGTATGATGGGCTACAGGCTCCGGGAGTCCCCAAGAATCTTCCCACTAGATCTGGCATTTGCTGAGGTCATTTACCTTTCATTATAGCTTTGTCCAATTGCCTCTGGCTGCTTCCCATCCTAGATTCTATCTAAATACCCTAGCCTAGCTCTCCACAGTAGGTAACCTCCAGATTGCTGCCTACTTCTTGCCTTTAATTCAATCAAAATATACCCAAGTCTGTCACCCTTAACCTAGCCAGACCTCCACTATCTGTTATCTCCAGGTAGCCTTCAGCTACTTCAGCTAACCCCATTCTGTTGGTTCGAGTCTGACCTCTAGTCACCCCAGTCCCATCAAGATCCTCCTTAGACTCCTCCTCCCAGACTACTAGAGCACCCCTAGATCCCTCCCCCACAATCTTTCTGTATACAAGACCCATTCCATAAGAGTTTGGCCATTATGGTGGATCGTTAAAAAATTTTGTTTTTCTTTGGCTGAAAGAAGGGTTAAGTCAAATTCATTTGGACGGTATTTTGGGGTCCTGAGCACCTCTAACCTCAACAGGTACGCTAAGTTAAGAAGGACTTTATTCCATGGGCAATGGTGCGCAACTGACAGGTTTGGAGGGGAAAAGGTAAGAAGTTACACAAAGTTCAGGCAGAGAAAATATTTCCACAGGCAGCATGGCCTAGTAGACAGCAGACTTTTCTAAGTCAAGTCTTCTATTCATTAAAGAGAATTTCTGACTATTTATCAAAAGGGAGATGCTTGTTTTTGCCCGGGAAACCCTTCCCCATCAGATCTGGGATCACCACAACCTGTCAAATGCTTCTACTACTGGACATCTTCAGAACCAATATCCAACACAAGGTTTACTAAAGCACTTTCTGATGCCAGCAGCAGGAGGAACCTGAACCTGACCTCTCTGCCTGAAATCAGTAACATCTGGGTAGTCCAGCCCCAAATTCTACCAGATACAAGTGACTCCAGATGTGGTTCACAAGATAAGAAAGAAGTTCTATTTAACATCATAGTGGAATAAGTAAGGGCACAGCCCTTCAAAAAGGGTTTCCACATAATAGGAACCTTAAGACAAAGGGAATTCTGATTTAAAACCTGAAAATGTATTTAAAAACATGCACTGAAAAATAGCATAATGACTGAAAGAGGGCAAATCTCCCTGGGGTGGGCTCCAAGCCTTTCAAGTTCCTCTTTCTAAGTACTCTTGGCCATGCTGTCCCATGTCTTCCACAGCAGGTGGGTAAGCAGGCATGTTAGACCCTCTGCCTATCTAACACGTTAGAAGTCTTCCTCTGGTGCTTTTCACAGTTTGCAGATGGATCCTAGCTAGTGGAGCACACATTTCATTCTTGCTTTAATGACTAGCCTACCACCTTTTCTGGTTGGTTTTTTTTTTTTTAATGGACCTGTTATTTCAGTTGTGGAAGCATAGGCTTCTATGCATAAAATGAATACGTATACCACATATGTAACAAATCCAATTGAAATGAATGCTCCATAGGAGAACAAAAATCAGCCAACAGTCTTCACAAACAAAAACAAATGATGACAACAACATATCCAGTCTTGGTACATCTCTTTTCAGATGCTGTGAGAGATGAAATTCTTTTAAAAGACAGTGAATAATATATGAAACCCAGGTCTTTCCGGAATCTCAGGAGATGATCCCATCTTGAACAAGAATGCCTTCAAATTGGATTAAAATCTGTGCCTTTTATGCAGAAAGATAGGAAGGCAAGAAGGCCTGCTCTCCCTCTGGCCTAAGTAGCAATTAGACAGACCAAACGGGGAAAGATGCCCACCTGCCGTTAGTTTGTATAGAAGTCATTCACAGAAAGTGTCACCCAGCACTAAGCAACCTCCCAACCAGCTTCACTTGGGCATCTACAACTGTCCTTCAAAGTAATTCCAACTTCAACTTTCAACCAATCAAGGAAATACACATCCACACAATAATTAAGGACAAAATGGGCTTTGTGCAAAGCCCAGGAATAGTTACTATCAGTTCTTTAGACAACTGAATTTCAATACCTATTCAGTGTACTCATTCCACACAAATCTGCCAATCTATAAAGTTAATCAGAAGTAAAGAGATTTTCCGGGGTAAAAGCTCCTGAGGAGGGGTCACTGCAACCCCCACCCCTTCACCAGCCAATCAGTTCAGTGTCAGAGAAGATAGAAAGATAAAGAAAAGGACCATCCTTTTAACAGTGGCCAGCTCACTTAACTGCCAGCCTATTAAAGCCAAGAATAGTACCTCAGGCTTCCAATTCTACGTGAGCAACATCTGAGCCTCAGTCTTACAGAGTTATCAGGTCCACTATCACAACATCTGGGTTGTGTTGTCAATGTCTGGATTCACACACATTTCTGTGGACACTCATAACATCCTAATAATGGAGTAATGGGACCTGGACCCCCTAAAAGGAAAAGACTTATGTTTTTGAAAGCAACCAGTCCCGGAATTTTCCCACACATTTCAGCAGCCCAGATCACTATCTAGGTATCTAGCACAGAGAGTATCTAGCCCAAGGTTATCTGGCCCACCCCAGCCCAACTAGATATAGATACTTGACAGTCCTTTCACAGATGACCCACCCCAGACTACTTTACTTCTTTCACTATTTCACCTGGCCCACCTCAAGCTATTTACCACTCCTTAATCCCATCCATATTTCCCCCCACCCCTACCCTCAGTATATAAGTATCAGTTTTACCCAGATTAAGTTGTAGATTCATTAGGAATCTAGCACACTCCTGGCATTACAATGAAAGTTGCCACTTTGACTGGAAGGTGGTTTGGGTGAATTCTTTCCAGGTGGAAGCCCCTGTACCCTGGCATTCTGGGGGTTCCCAGCAACCCTAAACCACATCACTATGGCACTTGGCAAAGATATTCCCACAAGGAGATGGAGACCAAAGCTGACAACACCTTGGCTAAAGAAGGTGATCAAGAATTCCCTTTTCAGGGCAAAAGGAAACCTAAGTATCTATCCATATGTCAAGTAATAAAGATTATCATGGCCAGGCTACAAGGGCAATAAATAAACAATGGAAGCAAATTCTTTGGAAGGCCAAATGAGGTTTTCCCTGGGGAGAAACATGCTAGAATGGCATAGCTCAAAGAGAAGCAATTACTTCTTCACACATTGGCTGCCTGACATTCTAGTAACTTTCAGGGGAGTCTTGAAAACTGGATTTTTATTCCAGCTCCGCCATTATTAATTTGTGCTTTGGGGTAAGTCATTCAATCTCTCTGGGCCTCCATTTCTTCCTCTGTAAAATGACAAGGCCGAAGACCCTTGATTAGGTTAGATGAACCTCTAAGGCCCCGTACACCTCCTAAGATCTAGGACTTACATGCTATGTGCCGCCCGTTGCCGTTCTGTGAAACCAGCATTCCCCTTCATTATTAGGAAGTACACAAAGACAGAAGGAGCCCACTGCTTTTATGCTTGGATTAAAGGCAATTGCTCAATTTCCTTCAATCTTGAAATTTTTGTGATTAGAAGATGTCTGCATCCCCACTAGGAGCGGGTTAAATTACTTTAAAAAAAAAGGTAATACTGGTTTCACTACCTGGGACACAGATGGTACTCCACAAACTTACCCTCCTGAATCACCAAGAGATCCCAGAACAGTATGTTCTGACACCAAATGTGGAGAAGACTACAAAGAAACCTCTATCCTGAATAAGGCAATGCTACTGATGAGCCTAGCCCAATCATTTGGAGTAAGTAACTAACCTTCTCCTGGAGCTCAGGGAAACTGATATACCTAAAGATAGCTTCAGTTAACCACAGGGGGCAAACCACAGGGAGCAGTAGCACATTTGTATTCACAAAGTCACAGAATAACTTCAAAAGACCCAACTTCCCCACCCACTCCCATCCTTGGGGATAGCAAGCTGCCAATGTCACAAAGATCAAGAAAGAGGAGCAGCCCTTTAGTACTCACTCATTATTAAACGTCTTGCTATTCAGATGTAGCCAGCCCACGGAACTAACTGCAGCAGGACCCTCCGCAATCCCTTCAACCCAAATGTTCACACCCACTCTGTTCCCAACCTCTTATTGGTCTCATCAGTCACAGTGGGACACAACCAAACTTGACTTTATCATGGTGATGTCATTTTGGTCCTCTTCGAGAAAGAAGGACAACAACCAACCATCCAATTCCGTCTCTTCCTTTAGGTGGCTCCAAACTTTGCCCACTCTTCTTTAGTCTCTAAACATCAGCCTGCGCTCTTCTCTGAACAACTGTCTTTATTGCATCAAGACCTTTCTATCCAAGTTGCGCCATCTGACCTCCTTTCCACATCTATCCTACCATCTCTCCTCCTGTTTCAAAGGTAGTGAGGTCTGGCCCTTGCTCTTTCCTCTCTCCAACATCCTCAACCTCTTCCACTCACTCCTTAAAACAGGGATAGGTTTCTCTTACCTTGACTGGAAAAAAAAATTACATCCTTTGATACTGCTGTCCTTCTCTACCTGCTTTCAACAAACTTTTGTAGGTGCGAATGAAAAGCCTACACCTGACATCTCCATTTCCTTATCTATTCTCTCCCTAATTCCTTGTAATGTGGTTTCTATCCACTCTACTAAAATTGTTCTTGAGGTCACCAATGACCAAATTCCTTTTTCCAGTCTTTACTTTCCTTTAAATCAGGCAGGAGAAGATGGATGGGCCTCGAGTGAGGGAGATCTGACCAAACTCTGACTCTGACACAACTTGTCCAACCCATCCAGGAAAATCTCTACTATAACCACTCTGACCAGTCTCTGTCTGAATGAACGCTTCTAAGGAGGAGGAGATCACTGCCTGTTAAGGGAGGTCAGGCCACTTGTGCAGTTATTGTCTGGAAGTTTCTTCAGCCATGATGCCTAAATTTGTCTCTTTGAACTTCCATCTATTACTCCTGGTTTCACTTTCTGTGTGACATCTATACTAAATGGATGTCTTCTCTCACTAAAAGAATTATGTCATCTATGTCTCTTCCCTCTACATAACTCCAAATTCCATAAATACCACACTAGGTCATATAAAGGAGACCAAAAATGGTTCTGGATTCAGATAACGATGCAAGTGTGTCTACAAGAACCTAACAAGCTAGGTTTTTAAATAAAAGCTATTTCCTGGTAGTTCCAGATTCTGAGATACCCCATGAATGGCTGGGCCAACTGAAGATTATTTCTTAGACAACGTTTCTAAGAACCTCCCTAATTCATCTCTACTAGTCAACGGAGAAGGAAAGAAAAGAACCCAGTCATTTCCAGAAGGACTGAAGTTTCCAGAGTTAAGGAGCTGCTATAAAACAAAAATACAGCACAAGGTCTTCAAACATAGGGACATCCACCAGGGAATTGCTAATGACCATCTGATACTAAATAGGCTGAGGGTGATGGAGGTGGAGTGGAGTTTACAGAGTAGAGAATGGGAAAATTCGAAGGCATTTGAAAATGCCTCAAACTGTAACAGTAGAAAAGCAAAAGTGCACATATGAGGAAGTTGTCCCTTTGCTTCCTCCAAGGTCTTGCCTAATCTTTCAGTAACTGCCCCCCTTTTCCAGGATGAGTGGCAAGGCATGCCAGTGTAAACCCTTTGTGTACCTCTAGATTAAATTTCCTATTTCCTTCTTAAGGTCTGAAAAACCACTGTATTAGGGAAAACTGATTCAACAGGCTTTTATATCTTTTCAAGAAAAATGGCTTGAGTTGGTGCTAACATCCAAGGGACAAGTTATAAGCCCTTCAAATGGTCATCAACAGGTCTAGCACTTCGTTCACTGAGGTTGAACAACCAAAGCAAGGCTTTTTGAGTCCATCATCAACCCCATGTCCAGAATAAATGAGAATAGGAACCGTTCCTTCATGTGCCCAATTCAAGAAAGCAGCCTAAGTTTCATGTCGGTTTGGGAACAGAAATTTTCGTCAGGGTTCTAGTGAAACAGAAAAGGCCAGATATGTGCAACACTCTGGGGACATGTTATAAAAATTAGACTGTTCAGTCCAGGAAGTTATAGTGTAATCCTTCTGCCCTGTTAAAGCATGCAGTAACTATGGTCTTAGGACTCCTGTTTCTCCACATGTGTGATGGCCGAGATACTGTCTGCTCAGCCAGGAACTCTCTATCAGAAAAGCCTGAACTTGAAAATTTCAGTCACAGTGTAAACCCTTCCAACTACCCTGCCTTGTTTCCCTGTCCCTTCTTCCCCTCTGCCACTTAGGCACTGGCCTTTAACCACATGGATGGCTTTGAGAAATTGAAGAGTCAAACACCAAGGTGCTGGCTAACATTAATTGCTTCTATCAGAAAGCAATCATTTTGGGCCCTTCAGAGATGATTCTGCTAGTTGTCAGTGTTCTCTCCCTACTCCAGTGATTTTGTAATTGACTTCTCTGTGTACATGTTGTACCACCCCAGGAGAATTCAAGTTCCTTGAGGCCAGAGGCTGGATCCCCACAGTAGCTGGCACAGAGTAAGCCCTTCATAAAAAAAATCTTTTATAAAATAAGTGTTTTATAAAAGAGTTACCCAAATAAAAGGAGGGGCTCATTTAGGTATCTTGGCAAATGTTCCTGTCTCTCAGCATCCACCACAGGCTTGAATCCAAGAAGTCCATAGGATTTAGAGAGACAAGGGTCCTTAGAGTACATCTACCCCCACACCCTCCTAGAACAGGTGAGGAGGCAAGCTAAGCGACTTGCTTATGATCACCTGGGGGAGTAAGATGTAGGATTGTAACTGAGGTCACATAACTCCAAAGCACATGGTCAATGTCATCACACCCAAAGAAGAGCAATCATCAAGCTATCCACATTCTGTTCACCCCTCTAAGAACCCTCAAGATGTTCACTCAGGATCAGAGAAAATGTGGCTCTTGAAAATCCTACTCTGCTAAAGCTTCTTGCCTGAAATTTAATGAGGTGAGGAGGTTGTGAAGTCAAGACACTTAAAATGAAGACTATTCTAGATAGGTTTTGAAGCAACAGCATTGAAGTAGCATAAATATGCCCATGCCTTTTCCTTTCTTTTCATCAGGATTGCTGACAAGAAATTGTCACTCCCTCTGGACATGGCCTAGGTAGAAATCAAATTCTAGAGCTTTGGGTCTCTACAGAACTCTGGAACTTTGCACTGAAGAGTTTCAAAGTAATAGTCCTCAATCTCTACAAGGAAGAAGAGCCAACTCATCTGTGGTCTGCCTCACATTTGGCCACTGAATTGACAGTGGGGGATGGGAAGAGGGAAGGGTTAAGGAAAAGGAAAAGTCAAAGGTAACTCTAAGATTACAAACTCAAGTTACTGGAAGAAGGATGGTGCTCTTAACATAAATAGAGACGTTTCAAGGAGAAGTTTAAGAATGAAAATGATGAGTTCCATTCTAGACATGTTGTGGTTGAGATGCCTAGAGAATACCTAACAGGCAGTTCTGGTCATATGGGACTAGGCTTAGGTGAGAGACTAGGGTTGGATAACTGATAGGATCATCAAGAAAGAGGGTACAGAGAGGAAAGGGAAAAGGGCCCACTTAACCACTCAGGGAGGAGAGTGAAGGGTAGATGGGGCATGGAGGATGATACTGCAAAGAACACTAACAAGGAACAGTCAGACTAGTAAGACAACCAGGAGAAAACAGTGTTATGAAAATCTAAGAAGTGGGTACTCAGAAGGCAAGGATGGTAAAGAGTGTCAAATACTGCATAGATGAAGGATGAGGACAAGGAAAAAGCCATTAGATTTAGCAATTAAGAGACTGCTTACAGAAGGTATTTTCAGTTGAGTAGTAGGGTCTGAAACCATACCGCAAAAAGCTAAAAAATGAAAGGAGGAGATAAAGTGGAGCTAATAAGAGTTTTTCCTAGGAATTTAAATATAAAAGTGAGGATATAGGATTCCAGCTTGAGGTAATACTTGGGTCAAGTGAAGAGTTTTTAAGGATGGAACAGACTAAGAGCATGTTTGTTGGCAGGAAGGAAGGAGCCAGTAGACTAGAAGAGACTGAAGATTAGAAATGGGTATGATCAGATGGGCAAGCTCCTAGAAGACATGAGGGTAAGAGATTAGGAACCATACAGAGGACCTGCCTTGGTGAATAAGGCCACCTCTTTATAAGTTTCTGGGGCAAAGGAAGAGAGAATGGGGAATGACATGAAGCAATTTGGAGAAATGGAACAGAGAAGATGAAGCTTACTTTACAACTCTCTTTTCTGGATGAAGTAGGTACTCTGTTGAAAGGAAGAGTGAAGGAATGGTACAGAAACAAGAGAAGGTCTGGGACAGCTGCTATGGGAGAGTGGAAGAAAGTGAACTAGGAAAGAATAAAAGGATCGCCATGCCATTAGCCTGGGCCCAAATGGCACAATGATGTGACTTGCTCTGGGGCACTACAAAAGTGCCTTAGAAGGGAAGAAGGTAAGATATGCCAGGGTTTTTCAAGAAGTGAGTGGAAATAGGCCAAGGGGGTATGGGACTCAAGAGTAGAGGACAGTGCATAGATGAACTAATTAACTTCTCAAAGAGGTTACTAGTTGAGTAAGTTCAAAGTAAGTTCACCAAGCTTAAGGGGTCCTTCTAACACCCTTCAGAGCTTACTACCTCAAATATCTATTCTACAATGACTTGGTTAAGTCTTCCCTTTCTTCAGACACCCTACCTCAGCCCCCAGCATAAGTGAATTTTAAATTATACACTGGAGGCAGTTAAGTGGACACTTTTAGTGGAGGAGGGAAATTTGGAATAGAAAAGTAGCCCTTGAATTTTACTTCTAAAAATTTAGCTATGACAAAGTGAAATGTTTGTGTTCCGCAGCCCACAAGCAGGGACCAGGTTTCAAACTATTCACTAAGAAGGTCACAATATAAGTGGTGAAAAAAGCACAATGTGGAATGAAAGAGAAATACAACAAAAACTTGCGAGAGGTAAAGAGTATCTACAGATGGCAGATCAGAATAAAAACTTAAAAGTGAAGTCTCCAAATAGAGACCTGGGAACTTTGAAAATAACTGCAAGATTTTCATTAAACCAAAGAACTCTGAAACTCATTTTTCTAATTGAATTCGCTTTGTACAAATACAAATAAGTGAAAATGCAATTAAACCAACTGCCTCCTCAAAATGAAAAGACCACCTTTCCAAACTAAACCCCCACCTCTGCCCAAAGAATACATTATGGAGTTTTGTTTTTAAAAAAAATCTTCCAAGGTTTTCACAATGATCTCATCTCTATATTTTCCCCCACCCTCTTTAATTTCCCCCAAAGCCTTTTCTTTTCACCAAAACAGCCCTGCCTCTCTAATGAATATATTTACTAAGTTCTAAAACTGTCACCTGACCGAAGGTTTTCATTCTTCTATTCTAAAAATCCCTTTCTTCCACAATACTCGCCTCTTAATCACAACTCTTAACAGCCCAGATGCCATACTGAATCTCATGAGATCATTTCTCCAGACACCTCACTTACCACCCCCATTCTAACACCTAACCATAAAGCTCAATCTTGCCTTCAACCAGGCCTTTACTTGATTCCCTGACTCATTCCATTTCCAATAAGTCCCAATGCTCCCTCTTCAAAGATCTGATTTCATTCTCCTCCATCCCTAGCATTCCTCTTCCCTCCAGAACTCCTTTCTTCTCACTCCCAAACCACCAGGCCTTGCTTCGCACCCTCCACTGAGCCCTTAATCTCTACCCTCTCCCACAATCCCTGGGCCCCCTCAAAGCTCTCACTCTCAATCATTTGCTCCTTATTTTCTTAGACTTCCTACCCTTCCTTCACTACTCTTCCCTCACCCAACAACACTCTCCCTCATTTCCCATGGCCTTTCCCTTTCGCTTAACCTCTCATTCCACTCAGCTTCTCCTTCTTCCTCCTCCTCCCCAACCTGCTCCGGCCTTTTCTCACTCCCCTGCATCTCATTCCCTTCCCCAAACCCAGTCTTCTACTCTCCCACACTACCAACTCCCCTAACTCTTGCCCTACTCTCCCCCTACTGATGTCCTGTGTGCTCTCTGCTGTTGCAACGTTACCCCCAAACTATCTGGTCTCACTCTCTCTTCTCACCATATCTGCAGATGAGGGGTAGCTGTTAGCCGGATGGCAGTCAGGAAGCAAAGAGTTCTTGACAGGCTAGAACACTGAGCAGAGCCTAATAAGATGAAATTTAGCAAGGGAAGATGGACAGGTGGGTTCAGAAACTTGACTTCACAAGCAGAAGATGAGGGAGGCATATTTACAGTCTGTCTAAAAAAGATATGTGGTTTCAAGGGGCTTCAAGCTCCATTTGAATCAACAGTGTGATACAGCAGTCAAAACAGCTAAGGCACTCTGGGGATGAATTAAGACAGGCTTCCAGGAGGGCCAGCCATGGTCGGCACATCTGGAGTGCCGAGGTCAGTCCAGAGGGCCACGTAGGAAAGGCCACCGACCAGCAGGAGTGTGTCCTGAGGAGGCTGCCAGTCAGCCCGTCGCCCAGCCCTTAGTAAGTGCAGGCACAGGGGGCTGAAGGGCCCTGGGTCACGGCCGGGGCCCGCTTAGGCTGGAAAGGAGAAGGCTCGGGGGCATCGGGGCGGCCCCGCGCCGGGGGCCCCGGAGGGCAGGACCGGGAGCAGGGGCCGGCAGCTACAATGGGGCCCAACTTCCCACCACGAGGCCGCGAGGGGAGCTGGGCTCCCCCTCCGCGGAGGCCTCCAGGCCGCCCCCGCCGGCGGGGAGGGGGGACGAGACGGCTCCACAATGGGGTGTCCTTCGAGCCCCCTCCCGGGTCCCGCGAGTCTCCCCTCCCCCTCCGCACCCCCCTCCACGCCGCCCGGGTCCGCCGCGTCCCCTGAGGCCTCCCTCCCGCTGCCCCGCCCGGCCGGGCCCCCTCCCCGGCGCCGGGCCGGCCGCACTCACGGCTGTAGAGGGCGATGCAGGCGGCGTCCTGCCCGGTGCGGACCTCGAGGCGCAGCGCCTGCTGCTCCGCGTGTCTCTGGATCTCGCCGTTCGCGTCCCCGATGGTGAGGAGCCGAGCGCCGGGGAACACGGACACGGCCACGCCGGGCCCCGCGGCCGCCACGCCGCCCGCCGGCCCCGAACCCCCAGCAGCCGCTACCGCCGCCGCCGCCGCCGCCGCCGCTGCCATCTTAGATCCGGCTCCAGGCCCCGCCGCCGCCGCCTCCTCCTCCGCCTCCGCCGCCGCCTCCGCCGCCGCCGCCGCCGCCCGGGCCCAGGCTGCAGCCAGCAGAGAAACCGAGGCCGGGGTGCAGCGCCCCCTGGTGGCTCCTAGAGGCCTCGCAGGCGCTGCCGCGGCCCGAGCCCCGCCGCACAGCTCCCCCTACCGGAGGCGACAGGCACAGCGGCCCGGGCTGGACACGCCCCCTGGTCGAGGCCCGGGGCGTGAGAGCTCCCCATGTCCCTGGCCGGGCCAGGCCAGGCTGCGCTGCGCCACACCTGCCTCTGCCCTGTCCTTCTCCCCGAGGGCCTGGAGGGTGCGCGCATTGTTATGTGCCCTGGAGGGCGGGCCTGCGAGCAACTGCCCCAAGCTCTGCACCCGCCACCAACTGACTCCTCCTGGGGTGGGAATGGCAGCGTGCCCCTGCCTGCCAGCTCCTGAGCCTTGCAAAGCTGTGCCCTCCACGTGCCCACCCTGGCCGCGGCCACGGCACAGCTCCGGATCTCACCCCCTGGCTTGAAGCTTTGTCCTTCAGTCCCTGTAGACGCCCACCACCAACTGTGCCCGCCCACCTGTGCAAAGCCCTAGCCGAGGAGGCAGCCTTGCACTATGCCAGCAGCCCTCTCAACCCATTAGTCCTGACCCCCTGACCCTTGGCTTTAGTACGAGGGTATAGAATCATAAAAACTGACCCCCGAACAAAAACAAGTCACCTATTTTGTCATCACTACCTGCCCCGCCGCAACTTCTTTTCCAATTCTAGCTTAGGTGAAAGCCTCCCTTCTGCCAATTACAGGGGTAAGAAAACGAGATGGGGAATCCAGACCTCTGCTGTAAGGTTCTTACTGCTTTCGATACAGAAAACAACCTCCCCATCTCGCTGGCTCTATTTTCCTAAGTAGCGATGAGGTATCTTCTCTGCTTCCTGTATCCCACGCGTTTTCAAATTCAGATTCAAACTCTATCACCTAGAATGTTTTGTCATGGAATAATAAGTCCAAAGGGTTAATGACAGAAATCCAGCTAGCTTTAATAATAACTCCACACTTTGTTCCTTACAAATGTCTCAGTGCTAAGTAATAACTTAGACAATCTTGCCCCCTCAATTCTGTAGTTTTCAAAGAAAAGGAATGACACACACAACAGAAACGTAGGGCTCTAGGGCCAAGTACTTTTAGAACGTAGTCTAGCAGGTACCTGTCACCAACTAGGGCTGGCTGCAAGTAAGTCTCCAGAAGGCAAGAAAAGCATTAGTGGTGATTGAAGTAATTCCAAAACTTTTTTAGTGGAGACAAGAGATGCTGTAAATCCAGATGGGAACTTTTGGTTCAGTATCTTGTCTGTGCTCTTGCAACAACCATTAATATTATCCTGCTCAGAATGGGCCATTTGGATGAGAGCAAAAGAATTAATAGCTGATACCATTCCCCTAGAGAAAGAGCATTCTCTCTAGAGTACACTAGAGAATATCTAGAGCATTCTCTGCTTCCGTAAATGGCAATGAGATCCTGTTTTCTGTGTATTTTCTGTTCAACAGATAAAGACCCTTATTGAGGCCCTAATACAAAAGATAACTGACAGTGGCCCGACTCTATCGCAGTCCGCTTCGGACGGTGCAGGGCGCAGCGGCCATGGAGGCAGCGGGGAGCGGTGCCGCCTACTTCAAGAGAGTGGGTAGCCTTCGGGCCTCAGAGCATCCCCTGTCAGAAACTTGGACCTCTGGGGCTCTTTACTCAGTACTTGGTAGATAACCATCTCGTACTCATACGTAATGGGTATTTGCTTACCTGGTTGATTCATGTGGGAGAAGCAGTGTATGCTATGATACTATGCAATAAAAAAGGTATCACAAATGGCCAGGCCCGACTGCTGTGGTTCCTGCAAACATTCCTCTTTGGGATTGTTTCTCTCTCTGTCTTACTCGCATATAAACCTTACCGTCACAAAAAAAAGTAAAGAAGAAATTAAATGAGCTTTGTGTACATTATATATTCATTCCTATTTTGTCTAAATATTTTTCTTAATTTAGTGTTTTCTTGATTCATAAAATGTCTATACTGTTAATAAGTTTGGTTCCTTTTCTCTTCCCTTAAAACTGTGACATCATCATCTACAATAACTGAAGATTTTCATCACCTCTGAGCAGAGGCTGCCTGACTAGTTTTATTGAATTCTATGTAACTTAAAAAACATTGATTGAATACTATAGTGTGCAAGGCCCAATATGAATTATTCGTATTTAGAGTGCTGGCCTTGGAGTCAGGAGGACCTAAGTTCATATCTAGCCTCATACACTTGACACTTACTAGCTGC
>CM053773.1:183953000-183981464 GCA_028658325.1 Potorous gilbertii | reverse complement strand
AAAAAAAAAAAAGATAACTGACAGTGGCTGAAGTTTATAACTAATGTGGCCTTGGACAAGTCACTTAGTCTCCTTGAGACTCAGTTTCTTGTATGAAAAATTAAGTGCAGGGGTTCAACTAGATGACATCTGAGGGCTCTTTTTAGGACTAAATCTATCATCTATGAACCTGAGACACACCAAAGGCTGTTGCCAACTACTGAGCCACAGAAAACGTATTTCAGCTGCAACAATGAAAATCTGATTCAGGTCTTGAGAGGATCTAGATATATTCCCCTGTAGGGGCCCCAGATGAGAGAAGAAGGGGTGGTGAGCCAGACATACAGGAGCCAGACCTCCCAGATTTCTTCAGAACTCAGCCTGGAAACTGATAAGTCAGGGGAAGAATGCAAAAGGAGGGGAAGGAAACAATGCAAACTCTTAGTCTCACATCAGAGAACAGGTTCAATCAAAGCACCTGAAGGTGCTGAATTCAAGGAGTCCAGGAGTGAAAGAAGTAGAGGTGGGCCTCTTTCTGGGTGCAAGGATTCTGGAGCCAGGCGATAGGTTCATTCAAAGGACCTGAAGGTGCTGAATTCAGGTAGTTCAGGAGTGGACGAAGTAGATGTGGGTCTCTTTCTGGGCACAAAGGATTCTGGAGCCAGAGTTGAGCTGGTGAACGTCCCATGAGTATCCATGTCTTCTGGGGTCATTTTCTTTTTCAATGAAAGAAAATAAATAATCAAGCAACTTCTAGGATACAGAATTGGGGGTACTCCCCTATTTTTTCTCTTTATACTACTATATATCCTTCTTCACTAGTCTTCCACTCCAAACCTCTTATTTTATCCCGCACTTTATATACTTTGCCCAAATGATGCTCCCTTTCCTTTCTTTTCCAGTGTCATGGAGTAGAAAGAACAGGAGATTTAGATTCAGGAAATGTAGACTCAAATTAGCAGCTAGGTGGCACAATGGAGAGAGTGGTAGACTTGGAACTAGGAAGACCTGAGTGTGAATCTTGTCTCCTGCAATCACTAAGTGTGTGATCCTGAGCAAGTCACAACGTCTGTCAGCCGTAGCTTCCTCATCTGCAATAATGATAAGGATAGCATCTACCTCTCGGGGATGCTGTGAGAGTAAAGTAATATTTGTAAGGCACTTTGCAAACGTTATAAGGGCTAAACAAATGCTAGATATTACTATTAAATCCCTGCCACTATGTGATTATGAGCAAGTGACAACTCCTATGGACCTTAAGTTTCTTTATCTGGAAAATGAGCATTTAGTTAGCTAGTTATTTAGTTAACTAAATGATCTCTAAAAGCCATTACAAATTGGTGTCTTGTGGACCTTTCTCAATCTGGGCCTTTTTCCTGTACTTTTGTCACCCCTAGGTCATCAGGTGTACTTCCCAGGGTTGCAAGGGATCTTGGATGTCATCTAGTCCATTTTATGTCAATAGGAATCCCCTTCATAACATTCCTGACAAGTGCTCATCAAATACCTACTTGAAGTGACAAGGAGTCGACTTTCTGAGGCAGCCTATTTAATTTTTTTGCGGGTGGGGGGTGTGTGTGGTGTGGTGGGGGGCTGGGTGGGGAAATAGTTCTAATTGTTTGCAAGTGTTTCCTTATAATAAGCCAAAAATCTCTGAAATTTTTATGTAGTGCTTCCAGGTCTGTACCCCAAGGACCAAATAGAACAAGCCTAATCCTTCTTCCCCCATAAAAGTCCTTTAACTCCTTGAAGGCAACAACTAAATCTTCCCATCTCTAGGTTAAATATTCTGTTTCACAATAATCACATTAATTTGCAGATATAGTACACTCCTCACAACATCCCTGTAAGGCAGGACAAAAATTAGTATCTCCATTTTACTAATGTGGAAACAGGCTCTGGGAGGTCGTGACCTATCTTGTATTATGTATCATCTAATGTGTCTCTGATGGGATCAGAACTCAAGTCTCTTGATGCTCAGAGTCCAGCTCTGTCTACCATACCATGTTGCTTGTCTCATGGCATAGATTCTAGTCCTCTGCCTTCTTCTTCCTCCTGAAAGACCGCTTCATCACCATCACCACCCTATTCTTCTCTTGCCAAGCTGAATCTGAGGAGGTATTTGGAATCATATTGAAGTAGTCATGACCAACATCATCTCAGTTTCTCATCTGTGGTATGGCACTCACTGACAGGACTCAAAAATGCCTGGGGGGGGGGGGCGGGGACAGAGAGAGAGAGAGAGAGAGAGAGAGAGAGAGAGCGAGAGAGAGAGTGTGTGTGTATGTGTGTGTGTGCTAGATTTGTCTTGCCCCAAATAACTTGCGTTTGGAGAAGGAGTCCTATTTGCTGTGGACTAAGAAAAAAAAATTTCAACCTAACAAAAATTTCAATTTCAGTTCTAAATTTCAACCAATTGCAACCTATTAAATTTCATGATGATAGTACTTGTTTCCTGAAGGTAGATTTACAAAATATCTGCCTATATATATTTTCCAACTGCTGTCTTTTTTCTGAGCTTCACACTCACATTTCAGACCATTATCAGGTCTTTTTCACCTAGATTTCTTAATTGAGTTTCAAAGGCAGAATGTTCAAAAGTAAACTAATTCTCTCTACTCTGAAGTTTGCTTTCCCTCTTTATTTATGCTAATGGAAATACTATTCTCCCAGTAATTCTTGCTTGGTTCTTGACTCTTACCTCCCTCACTCCCCTCCATTCAGTAAGTCATGAAATCTTGTTTATTTTTTGTCTCTGAGCAGGTAGATTTCAGAAAAACCTTGAAAGACTTAAATGAACTGATACCCAGTGAAATGAGCAGAATCAGGAGAACATTATACCCAGCAATAGCAACACTGTATATGATCAGCTATGATAGACTTAGCTCTTCTTGGTAATACAATGATCCAAGCCAAATCAAAAAGACTTATGATGGAAAATACTATCCACATACAGAGAAAGAATTATGGAATCTGAATGAATATTGAAGTATACTATCTTCACTTTTTTTCTCTCTCATGGTTTTCCCCTTTTGTTCTGATGTTTCTTTCACAATATGACTAATGTAGAAATATGTTTAACATGATTGCACATGTATAACCCATATGAGATTGCTTGCTATCTTGGGGAAGGGTGATAGAAGGGAGGGAGGGAGAAAAGTTTGGAACTCAAAATGTTATAAAAATGAATCATGAAAACTATCATGTAATTGGAAAAATAAAACTCTGATAAGTGCAAAAAAATATTCTTTGTCTCTGCTCTCTCACGTTCATTCCCATGATTCATTAACCCATTCTCTACCTCCGTTACTTCTTGGCTGGACTACTGTAATACACACCTAACCAGTCCTTTTTGGCCATCTATCTAGGTGTCCCAGTGTATAGAATACCCAACCTGGATTCAAGCAGATCTGATTTCAGATCCAGCCTCAGGTCCTTCCTAGCTGAGTCATTTAACCTCTGTTTGCTCCGGTTCCCTTGTCTGTAAAATGGGAATAATAACAGTGCCTCCCCCTGAGGGCTGTTACGATGATGGTGATCATGAGATATTTGTAACCGCACTTAGAGCACGGTGCCTGGCACGTTGTAGGTGCCGTGTGGAGGTTATTATTCTTATTTTTAGCCTCAACAGATTCCCAGAGGCATCTTGCTAAGCCATGGGATTCTAGTACTCCAGTGCTCCCAGATCTTTGGGAACTTTTTTATGGGAAAAAGTCCAAATTTCCTTGACTTTGCATTTGAAAACCTGAATACTCTGGCTCCAGGCTCCTTTTGCAGCTTCATCTCACCTTCCTTTCTTCCATTTCACCAAACTGGCACTCACCAGAACCACATACATCTCACACTGTCTTGTTTCTTTGCCTTGGCTAATGCTAATGGGCTGCTTGGGTGCCTGTGCTTGGATCCCAAACCTAAAATCACATTTCTCTTTAAAAAATCACATTTCTCTCTAGCCTCAAAACACTATCCTAGGCAGTTTCTCCATAGCCTAAGGACACAGCCTACCCCAGCAACAACCATTATCTCCCCTCCTGATACAGTAGCCACTGCACTTATGGAACTTACTAGTCTGAACTAGCTGTGTACTGGCTGAGCTGACTGTGTACTGGGTCTTAACCACATTTACTACTCAATAACCAATCATATGTATCCTACACTTAGACATATGTAGGCAAACAGGGTTAAGTGACTTGGCTAGGGTCACACAGCTAGTAAATGTCTGAAGCCAAATTTGAACTCAGGAATCTTCCTGACTCTAAGTCTGGCACTCCATCCAGTGAGCCACCAAAGAATCTGGTAGGCATCTATAAGTTGTACTGTAAGTATTGAATCACTTACCATTGAAATGGAGAACAGGGAGTTATCAAAAGACATATCTGTAATGGGAAAAGAGCAAAAAATAGGCCTAAGCATTACTTTTAAAAATTCTCACCTTCCATACCCACATAGATTCTAGGTCATATGAGTCATATGACTACATTGCTCTATCTCATAAGAGGAAAGGGCAAACTCTCCTCTAGCGGAAAAAGGGAAAACTAGGAAAATAACTTTCTCAAATACAAGGAACTAAATGTTAATTTGTCTTCTTACACCTTCATGGTAAAGTCTTCTACAATCTCTTCTTCTCATTAGCAACCCTTGCTCATATGACCTCATATAATATTTTATACATCTCGGATGCTAATGCACGAATCCTGTCATGTTGGATATTATCTTTTAAATTTTTGTGTCATTCTTCAAATAGCTCCATGAAGGAGAGAACTGTTTGATCTAAATTTTGTATCTCCCCTAGCACCTAGTAGTGATCTGCATACAGCAAGATGAATAAATAGATACGTCAAAAACTTGACCTTTTCTTCCCATGACAAAGTCAATATGGGCAGCTAGACAGCTCTCTTTTATCTTCTTCACTCTTAGGGAGAGTTAGGACCAAGAGTGCAGGGGAAGAGAGAAGAAAAGAAGTCAATCCTAGATGACTGAGGGCAGTTCCTTTGCCTTTAGCATCTTTTCTCATAAGAAAACCATTGATTGTGCAGCCACTGTAGTGAAGTTGGTTATAGAGACTTCAGACTTGAAAAGTGAGGGTGAAATAATGCCTTGCAGACAGCACATTACTGAGAACCAGAATTCTAATGCTGCTCTTAATGAGCAGTTCCAGAAGTGGATTCACTGATGGGTCACTAGACCTCTCTATCCTAGACCTAGACATATGTATACTTAGACATATGTAGGTAAACAGGGGTAAGTGACTTGGCTAGGGTCACACAGCTAGTAAGTGTCTGAGGCCAAATTTGAACTCAGGAATCTTCCTGACTCCAAGTCTGGCACTTCATCCAGTGAGCCACCTAGCTAGTTCAAGAATCTAGTAGAAGTTGGTTGTCTAAGACAAAATGGTACAGGAAGAGACAGCCTAGGGAGGCTACGCTCCTCAGTTTGGATCTAGGGACACACACCTGAAGTAGTATAGTTTATCTTGGTCCAGCAGGATTCTTGCTCTCTGTAAATGAAATAAGGAAAGAATAAAAACTATTCCTCTGGTCTAAATGTTAGGCCTCTCCTATATGCACTTTTCTCATCATATTTTACATTATCATTATATGTGCAGATTTTAAGTGCTAAGGGTGTCTGAAAAGTCTTGGTGCAGTTGGAAGTTATTAAAAAGGATAATGTATGAGGGTAGAAACTGTATCTTATTGATCTTTGTATATCCCTCAGCATGTAGTATATACCCTGTTAAACATATAATTAGTACTTAATGTTTGTTGAACTGAATTTGTAGAATCAATTTAACTAATAAATAAATATAAGTTGTGACTATAAAGGAATAACGCTGATTTTACAAGTCATAAATTAATATTTACTTTGACTAGTTAAGTGTCATCTCACATGTAAAAAGAGCTTGAATGAAGTGAGCCAGCAAAGGAAAATGCCACATAGCCCAATACTAAGAGGGATTTCATTTTCCAAATAGGAAAATAATGAGAGACCCAGAGAAAGGCTTAAATCTTAGGCTCCCCAGAAACTCTTAGAACCCACTTCTCACTTAAAATGTGAGCAATATTACCAAGGATTGCTTCCATGACACAGGTACCTTTCACCCCAAAGTGGGCTATCTTAGTGTAGGATGAAAATGGGAGACCTCATGGACTCCAAAGGAAGCCACTCCTACTTTCTTTATCCACATTCCCTGAACCAGTTATTTTCTAAAAATGCTCTGATTCTACACAGATCATGCCAGGACAAAAGGTATGGAGACTGATGCTTCCTCCACCACATGAGCTCTGAAGTTCTCCTGGACCCACCTCACCTCTTTTTCTGAAGGTTGGTGACTTTAACTGGCAAAAACAAAAACAACAACAAAGCAGCATTAGATTGTTTCACCAATATGTCCATTTTGCAAAGGGCAGTTCTTTACAGTCCCAACAATCCAAGAGTTGAGCCTGGCACTTCCAGTGCCTGACTTTCTTGTTTCACTGAGGGAAACGTAATTAGGCAGAAACTTTATATAATGTAAGGGGGCCTGTGATCCTCACAAGAAACCATATTCTCTAGGAAATTGAGGCTTTGGAAGGGTCCTGGGTAGGACAGAATCTCCCCCTGCCCCTGAATACCTTAAAGCACTTGGGAATACTGGCCTCCTTAAGAACAAGGGCATTTTTTCCCTGGAAAAGATAAGAAATCCATGTACCTCGTCTAATTATTAGAATGGTCACAACGAGGATGAATGCTCCAGTCAGACCCAGGGAGAGTGGTAAGATCCAAGAGGGCACTAGAAAACAGGAACAGTGAGGGAGAGAGAAACAATAGAAAGGAAAGGGAAGGGGGTACTCAGGGCTTTGCCTCACCACAAGGGTTAGGCTTGTTGGGCTGGGAGCACTAGAGAACTAGCTGAGGCTCCCATTCTACCATACTGCAGAGGCAGAGGACCTTGCTTCTCTGAGGCAACTGACCAAGGGTGTATCCGAGTCTCATTTCCAGCAGTGGTTTCTATAAAGTATTTATTCAGTGTTCTCTACTTAGTAGAAGTCACTGTTTCTAGACAGCAGCAACATTTCCTGAACTCACTTCTGTGTTGCCGCCCCTGTGATACCAAGGACACTCCCAGAACAGACCTGCCTGCTTCTGAGAAATTAGTCCTGGGGATGTGAGGACAGCCCATAGAGCCATTCAGTCCCTCCCTCCTTCTCGCTTGCCCTCCTTGCCTTTCTTCCCCAGTGGATCCACTCTACTTGGAGGAGTTGGCAGGGTTGTGTTCGGCAGTCTGTAAACTGGAAAAGAAAAATCAGAATGAGAGAGCAGTTTTCCTGGATCATGGCACTGACTTCTTCCACAGCTTTTCTCCCCAACTCCACTATATGTTCAGAGGACACAAGATACTTTTTGACAGTTTTGTAGGTAGCTACTGTTGCATGTTAAGTTGTAAACTCTAACCATCACTTCCACACATTGGAAGCTCACCATGTAAATTCTCCGGGGGATAAAGAGCAGTACAAGAGAGGATGTGGCGGGACAGGTAAAGGGGACTAGCCCAAGAAGAGCTGGAAGAGTGAGCAGGTGGAAGGGGCTGCACCTGTCCAACTTGACACAATGTCAAAAAGCAAAAAGGCCCTTACCTGAAAAGGTCACGTTCACTGGCTTGCTCAAGTCTGAGAACTGCTTGGCAATCTCGCCCATCACACTGTACTGACATCGGTACTGTGCTATTAGGCCTCCTTCACTCATGTTGGTTACTGTGAAAACTACTCCCTCCCGGGCTTCTTGTGCCTGCAATGTCTGGACCACCTCATCTCTGTGGAACAGTGAAAACTCAGCCTCCTGGAAGGTAGAGGGGGCCACACATTGAAGGTGGATGGGATCCCCTGGGTTGCTAGGGTACGGAGGGGTCTGGGAAATGGAAGGAGCTGGTATTGCCAAAGAGCCTGAGAAACAAAGTACACAAAGAAGGGGTTTTGAACACGGATTGAGCTCTGCAGAGAGGATTCATGGGGAGGCTACATGGCATGTTGAACTTAGGTTCTAATATCAGCTCTCCTACATGCTCTAGGTCAAGTCACCAAACCTCTGAATATTAGTCTCCTTATCTGCAAAATGAAGGTGTTGAATTAGATGGCTTCTAACCTCCCTTTTATCTAAATCTGTGACCTGATGACCAGCAAGGCAAGTCTGCCCTGGAAGGGATAATAAGAGTTCTTCTCTTGAATGTCAACACATTGCCCCAACACAGAGTGCCCTGGAACCTCCACCCTCCACACAGGAATCTTCCAGTGAACATTCAGAGGTTCATGGGTCATGGGGTTACACTCATCCTCTCAAAAGCAGAGTCAAAGGCCTGGACATACCACCATCCTATGTCTTTGAGAGCAGAGTACAAAACACATATTTCTGGGGTTAGGATCCTGAAATTGGTACAACACACACCCTGAGAAATTAGTACAAACAAGCCTCCTTTTCCTAGGGTCTAGCAAATATTATCAAAGGTTCTCACGTATCATGTTCATGTTCAGCAAATTAGGAAGTGATTTCTGATGCCCAAGGTGTCATCAGATAAAGAAACTTACCAGTCACAAAAAAGAGGACTTTCCAGGGCATCTCTTCACTAAGTTCAGTTATGATTCTGGCTGAAGAGAGAAATAACACTCACAAACCAATTTCTTGTGAAGCAAGAAGAAAAGAGTTTACGAGGGCAGTTTCCTCACCCAAGGAGGAAGTTGCACACTCTTGAACTGAAAGGGAATGACTGTTCTACCCTCCCCTTTTACAAATAGTATGTCAAACGAAGGAAGCTAAGTTCCATGTTTTCAGTTAAATTCTACAGATTTTATGAATTTGAGAAACAATGTTTTTGCTTTCCCCTTTTTCTTTACAGAAAGCAGAAAAGGGGAGGGGTCACTTGGCTACTTGAAAATGCATACCCTCAGGTATAAACAACAATACAGTAGAAATAAAAATCTGGACCATTTTTTTGAACTGGGGCTGGTTATTTCAACTTGAGAAGCCCTCCCATAGGGAGAATTTTATTAATCAGAAAAAAAAACCCAACTAACTCCAGTCTTTGAACTGCTCTTCTGTAATAGAAATCCCCTGTTCCCTGCCACAGCAATAGTTTCTTTATGTTTGTTTGTGTCTCTTGGTATCTCTTTTTGAATCCATAGGTCTGGTTTGGGATCACAATTTGAGAAAAATGTGGATGGATATGTCACTGAGAATGCACTCAGAGTGACAAGTAGAAAGTACTTCCCCCCTCCCCTAGTCATTCGTTTTTTTTCCTTTATGTATCAAATATAAATAACTATTATATTAAGGATTGTGGGACTCTGCTCTCAAAAACAAGAAAAAGACATCTTCCCTGCTTTCAAGGACCTTTTAGTCTAGTAAAATATGCCTAATGCTGAGAGTAAAAAAAAATTGAATTGTTAGGTAAAGGAGAAACTGAGGGATCAAGCTTGTCCATGTTGGAAGAGGGATAATAGCTACTTAGTTCTCAAAGATACCTTGGAAAGGTGAAGCAATAGACCCAATTAACAGGAAAGAAAGTGTGAATTAATACCAAGAGCATTCTATACTCATATAAGGTTATTGGTACAATTCCTCAGGGTGGAAATAGCCCTGAGTAGCCATTTTAAAATAATCACTAATATTGATAGTTTCAGTTGCCCCTAGACTGCAGGGTGATTTCTTACCCCTTTTCTGACACCTGTTTTGTCTATACTGCATCTTTATGTAGAGATGATTTCTAAACCTTTTTCTAGATGAGAACTTTTTTTTTTTGCTTCCTTCAACTCCTCCTTTGTATCCTTATCTTTCAGGGCAATGACTAGCCCAAAGGTACTTAATAAATGCTAGTTGACTGAGAATGCTTTAGAAGACTTTAGACACCACTTGTCAGTTTCAGGCCTTTATTCAAACTGTTCTCCTAGCCTTTAACACACTCTTTTTCTCCCTCTCATTTAACTAAATTCCTTCAGGCCTGGATCAAGCCCCACTACTTTGGTTCCCTACTTCTATATATTCCTAGTCTGCCACTATAACTCTAATTCTTTTTTTATTTGTTCACTGGGCATTAGTTCATTTCCCCAGCCAGCTGTACTGATGGTAAATTCTTCAATTTGAAAAGGCTTCAAAGCCAAGACCAAAGTGCAGGGAGTGTTGGTGCATGATTTTGTTTGCAGATAATTGTACACTCAATGCGGCCTCTGAAGCTGAGATGCAACAAAGTATGGATCAATTCTCTGCTGTATGTGCTAATTTTGGCCTAAAAATTAACACTAAGAAAATACAGGTACTCCATCAGCCACCACCACACCTATATGTGGAACCATAGATTACAACAAATGGAGAAGTTTTGAATGCGGTGGATAAATTCACTCACCTTGGTAGTGTACTTTCCAGGGATGTACACATTGACAATGAGGTTGATGCATGCATTGCCAGAGCTAGCTCAGTGTTTGGGAGGCCCCAAAGAAAAGTTTGGGAGAGAAGAGATATTAGACTGACTACCAAACTAAAGGTCTACAGAGCCGTTGTGCTGACCTTGTTGTATGCTGTGAAACATGGACAGTCTACCAGTGCCATGCCAGGAAACTGAATCGCTTCCATTTGAACTGTCTTAGGAAGATCACCTGGCAGGAGAAGGTACCAGATACTGAGGTCCTTGCTCGAACTAAACTGCCAAGCATTCAAACTATGCTTCAGAGACCGCAATTCAGATGGGCTGTCCACGTTATTCGAATGCAAAATGTATGCTTGCCCAAAAGACTATTTTATGGAGAATTTGCATGGGGCAGGCGATCACATGGTGGTCAGAAGAAGGGATACTAGGACACTCTCAAGCTCTCTCTCAAGAACTTTAGATTTGACTGTGTGACATGGAGACACTGGCGCAGGACCATTCAGCATGGGGTGCCCACATCAGTAAGGGTGCTGTGTTCTATGGACAAAGCAGAATTGAAACAGCAAAGGAAATGTAGAATGTGCATATTTGGAGTATCCACCCCAAATATTCACACAGACTATCTGTGCCCAATTTGTGGTAGAGCATTCTGAGCTTGTATTGGTCTTATCTGCCACAGTTGAACACACTGAAACTTCACTTTATCATGGTGATGTCATTTTGGTCCTCTTCAAGAACGAAGGATGACAACCAGCCAAACAAATTCCTTGAATCAAAGAGGTATTTGATATTCTATATCTCACAGCTTTGGGCTGAGAATACAGGTATTCATTGAAGTTGGGTTTCTAGATCTGGTCCTCATCTTCAACTCCCTAGAATTTCCCAAGGCTGAAAGCCAGGAAAGTCCTATGTTTAACCTAGCCCTTATTAATCTGGGCCAAATCTCTCCTTTCAGCTTTATACTAAGTGATATATAGTGGGAAGAATACACTAGATTTTAAGTCAGGAGATCTGAGTTTGAATCTTGCTTCCAATATTTACTGTGTAACCACCTCTGTGATTTTGTTTCCTCATCTGTAAGATAGGGAGATTCTTTGCATTACCTTAGTCCCATGATCATTTAAAAAATTTGTTTCATAAACCTTAAATCAATATTGAAGTATGAGTGATTATTCCTCCCCTTTACACATAATTGTTTTCCATCTCTTCTTGCCATTATCAAGATATGAACAGTTTGGTAAACTGGTCTTCCATGCCTGCAATTCACTCCCATTTCATCTTAACCTGCAGAAACTCTCCTTTTCAAGTCCCATCTCAGGAGCTATTTCCTCAGAGAAATCTTCCCAGATTTCCCCATCTGACGGTGATTTCTCCCTCTGCAAAATTTCCCACGGTCCTCAATGTGTCAGATATTATTTGTTTGAATTGCTCCCTTTACATACAACTTCGTTTTACACTAATGTGGATAGTCACGCCCCCTTAGATTTTAAAGGTCTTGAATAAATAACTCCCTTTAGGTGTTTTATCAGATGCAAAGTATTTTTTATCAGTCATCCTGTTAGACAGCTAGGGCAATTATTATTAACTCCATTTTATAAATGAACAAACTGAGGTGAAGTTAACTAACCATCATCCTACAGATATTAATTAAGTCTGTGATGCAGGACGAAAAACAGATCTCCAAAGACTTTCCACTAAGTTATGCTTCGGGAAAGGGGAAAGAAATTAAGCCCTGGATTCCAATCCTTCTCCCCTCTCCCCCAAGAATTCGGAGAAACCGGTAAAGACCTGTATGAACGAATGGCAAAGTGAGCAGAACTAGGTGAACCAACTACAGAGTAAGGCAACGCGGTCAAGATCATCGTCAACCCGAGGGCCTCGTACGATTCCAAAGGTTTCCTGATAGGGAACCAGCTGAAGCAGGCGGGTCACTTTTCTCCTTTCTCTGGCTTTTCTTGGAGGCAGGGGGTGAGTACGCAGAGATTTGTTTCCCATACGTATTTGTAACAGACTAGGCTTTTCTGGCTTTCTCGCTGGGAGGAGGGGAAAAAGAGAATTTGGAACTGAAAAAATTAATCACATTCTTCCCCTGCGGCCCAAGGCAAGTCATCGGACCTCCCAGTTTCCTCAATGGTGGAAGGGTGTGTGTGTGCGTGCGGCGAGGGCGTGGGGTGGGAGCCCAAACCCCGGCAGGAGGAAGGAGCGGAGGTCACGGACCAAGGCTGCGGGCAGGCCCCTCCCCGGGGAGGGCGGGCCGCGAGACCCCACGCTCAGAGGCGGAGAGCCCAGGAACGGCCAACGGCTCCCCGCTCGGGGCATTCTGGGAAACGGGCGCGGGGGCGCCTCCGCAAGGCCCCCCAGCCCCTCCTTCGGGCCTGCGCTTAGCTGTCTCGACCATTGCCTGCGGGGGATGGCCCAGCCGCAGTTCTGGCTTCATCCCACCGAGTCCCGGCGGAGGGGCTGCTTCCAGAAGGAAGAAAAGGAAGGGGAGAGCAGCCTCCTTCCAATCCCCGCGATGGGCAGAAGGGGCGGGACTCCTCGGCCGATAGGCGGGCGTGGGAGCCAACCGAGCGGAGAGCCAGCCGGGTTGCGGAGCGAAGCCTTAAAGGGGCCGAGTCCCTTCCTCACATTGCCGGATGACCCGGATGATGGCGGCAAGGGCGGCCCTGGCCCTGGCCCTCGTGGGATGGCTGTCGCCGCTGGTGGCCGAGCCTGGCTCCCGGCCTCCCCCACCCCAGGACGGCGAGTTCACATTTTTGCTGCCTGCTGGCCGGAGGCAGTGTTTCTACCAGCCCGCACCAGCCAACGCCAGCCTGGAGGCTGAGTACCAGGTAGGGGCTGGGGTGAGGGTGGGGAAGCTGGAGGAGGGGGGAAGGGAGTCCGAGTCAGGCTAGGGACCCTGTGTGGGCGGGGTCAGTCTTAGGTCCGCTAGGGGCGGTTCCGTAGCTTGGTGGGCGCCGCTGAGCAAGGGGGCGGGGCCAGAACACGCATTTCGAGAAGGGGCGGGGCTCGATAGGAAAGTGAGATCTGAGACCCAGAGACTTAGAAGGCGGGGTTAACTACCGTAGGGGCGGGCTTAGGAAAAAGTACCCTGGAGAGGCGGAGCCAGAGCCCTGGAGGCTAGGGGCAGAGGAGGGGGTGGGGGGACTCCCTGGGGAATGGGACCAAGGATGGGTTCCTGACTTTGCCCCGTGGGGCCCTGTTTGTGGTGGTGGGATCCCTCCGGCTCTCCTGGCAACATCCTCCTGGGTTGGTGGGGGTGATCCTCATACCTGCTCAAGGGGCGCCCCGTTTTGCCTCTGCCTCCAGGTGATCGGAGGCGCGGGGCTAGATGTGGACTTCTCCCTGGAGAGCCCTCGAGGTGTGCTGCTGGTTAGCGAGTACCGCAAGTCCGATGGGGTGCACACGTGAGTATACCTTCCCCTGGCCCCACGCTGTCTCCGAGTGTCCCCATCCCCACTCCCTTTTATCTCCCAGCCTGGCTGCCCTACTTTCGAAGGGTTTGGTTACATCTGCTTAGCCTGACCTGGCCTCATGTTACCCGCCGGTATCTGCTAGGGCTGCAGGGGCATCTCCTTGGCAGAATGGGGTGATTGGGTAGGTTACCCTATCCAGCTTGAGGGGTTGCTTATTCTCTTATCTTATCTCTAGGGTGGAGCCCACAGAGTTGGGTGACTACAAGCTGTGTTTTGACAACTCCTTCAGCACCATTTCAGAGAAGCTAGTGTTCTTTGAGCTCATATTTGACAGTCTACAAGATGAGGAGGATAGTGATGGTGACGGTTGGGCTGATGTGGTGGAGCCTGAAGAAATGCTTGACATAAAGATTGAGGACATTAAGGTGGGAATTGGATTCCTACCCCCAGCCCAGCCCAGCAACTGTTCTCCCTGACCTGGCTTCTTTCAGCCCCTGAAGAGCAGCTCTCTGGTAAAAGGGAAATGCTAGTAAGGGTTTCTATTTACATAGTAGTAAAGTTTACAAAGCACTTCCCTTGTGACTCATTGAAATGCATAGTACAAATATATTTTTAAATAAGAAAAAATAAGATTCAGAGAGGTATAGCAACTTGCCCAAGGTCTTTTCAGCTAGTAAGTGGGATTTAAATTTTGACCTACTTGGTTTCCACCACACCACTAGCTGTACTCAAATCCTCAGTGCCTGGGACTGCTTTCTGAATCTAATGGGGCTAAAAGCCTTTACCTGGCCACATTCCCTTACTAAGTCTTCATTTAGAATAGTGGGAGGAATTCTCTGCCCAGCCTATGAGACTTGTATAGATATTAAACATGGGTGGGTTGTGCTTCAGGCTAAGGGAATGGAGTCCATCTCAGGAACCATGATGTCTAGGGTTTGTTCCCTTCTTCCCCATAGGAATCCATTGAGATGATGAAGACCAGGCTGGAGCGAAGTATCCAAGTGCTGACTCTGCTGAGGGCTTTTGAGGCTCGAGACCGAAACCTGCAGGAGGGCAACCTGGAGAGGGTTAACTTCTGGTCTGCTGTTAACGTGGGGCTGCTGCTGTTAGTGTCTGTGCTCCAAGTATGCACACTCAAAGGCCTCTTCCAGGACAAGCGGGCTGTTCGCACATAGCCCTCCCTGACGGGTTAACTTTGGGAGGGAATTGGGGTGGGTGGGTGGAGGGAGTCTCTCCTACCCAGGGTCTATTCATAGTCCTGCCTTTACGAACAACTGAACTTCCTTGGGGGAAAGCAGTTGAAAGCTGACCAAGAAACCATCAGAAGAAGCCTGGAGTGCTGGCCTCTCGAGAGCCCTTTGTCAGGGACATAAGAAGGTAGAGAGTCTTTTGATTTTTTTTTCCTGTATAGAAAGATGGAGCAGGTACTTAAGTCAGAGGCTTCTTAGGAGGTCCTTCTGTCCTCTAGAGCTCAGAGTACCCTCAGGATACCCCAAACCTAAGTTGAGACAGAAACAGGCCTGATGGGTGAATAGCTGGCATGGTCTGGGGATGCATTATGGTATGTGCTTCCTGGAAGGGATGTGCCTTATCAGAGGTGCAGATAAGGGGCTGCAGGCTCCATAACTGAAGAAGCAAGTAGGGAGAGATGGGGTAAAATCTTTTGTTTCAAAGCTGCCCAGAGAGTAATGGTTATTTCTCCCTCCCCCCTAGGTGCCTTAAGTATTATCCATCCTGGGGCAAACACCCCTCCCCATCTCACCCTGTTCCTTCTCTCTTGCCAGTTCTAGGTGTCCCCTAGGTCAGGCTGTGGCCTCATTCTTTAGACTCCAGGCTGAGTCCATGGTCACATGATTTTTCTCTTCTCCCTCCCCTGTTATTTCAGTCTCCCAAATGCCAGCTGCTTAGAGACAAAATTAGCGCTGCGTGGGGCAGGTGCCCAGTCCCCAGCAGAAACAGACTAAGAGATGGAATGGAAACAGGTTGGAACAACCCCCTTGTGCCTCATCAAGAACTTTTTTTTTTAATGAAACTCAGACACTGTCATGTGCTTGCCCAGGACTGTCAGTTTATTGGAGATAGGATGGGTTGTTCTCATCCAGCCTGGCATTCTAACCAGCACCAGTGTGGCTGCATCCCTAACGGGAGGACTCGATCCGCTCAGTCTGTGTTCATTGAGATTATCTTCAAAGCAAATGAAGGCCTGTGGGAACCAGTTGGTCAGGGTAACAAGGACAGTAGCCTTACTGGGCAGAGAGTGGTTAGCCAGTTTAGCCAAGGTTAGAAAGGGGTGACTCCTGAGCCATATGGAACAAAGTTCAATAAATTACTTTCGGAATCGTGGAGTGTGTGGTAACTGGGGCCTAGGTTGGGGGCATAAGCTGACTGCACTTAGGACCTGTGCCCCTGAAAACCAGGCTATCAAGTTTGGGCCTAGAGCAACATGACCAGCAGGAGTGAATGCCAACTCTCCATGGTGCCATTGTTGGGAGCTCAGGCCTAGCCTGAATGGGAAAATGCCCCCTCAGCTCCCAAGGCCCACAGGGCAATGCCCTGGGCAAAGGCAGCAGGCTGGCACCTATAGAGATGGATGTCTCTCAAGCAGACGAAACTCAGAAGGGCCGGGAAGGAGCAGAAGGAGGTGGTCGCCTGAGCACAAGAGAGAAATAGAAACAATTAAGTTTAACCTTGTTGTGGAGAGAAGGCCATGGAGTGGCTGGACCCCGGTGAGGTCGCTAAGCATAAGGGTGGGTCCCCTGGTAAGGATGGGACAACTCTGTCTCTTCCCCCAGCGAGTCAGATCTTGGGGTCATGTGGGCAGATGCCTCCAGGCAGAGGGTTAAAATAGTTCTGATCAGCTGAAAAGCTCGGGCTTGTCAGATTCAATCTCCCAGGGACCTCTACAGGTCTGGGATCCTTGCTCAACACTCTGTGAAATCCCTAGCCTTGGTAACAAGGTAGAAATTCTGCAGGCAGCAGGACCTTATCTCTCTCCAAGGCATATTTCCCCTAGCGCTGGTTGATGTGCCTGGTTTTGGACTCACAGGATGAGAGCTATTACTAGAGGTCAAGCTAAGGCAAGAGGAAGTGAATGCATCATGCCATCCTATAATTCATTTCCTTGGTGGGTGGGAAATTGCAGCACAATTTAAAGAACCCTGTCTCCAGGGAGTAGTTTCTTGGTATTCTAAATCTACGACCAGACTCCGTATCCAAAGCAGCTCCATATTCTTGAAGAGAGGGAAAGGCTCACATCTGGAGATGTGGTAGGGCTGGGCAAGGTCTGTGGGTATGAATAGTGGAGGTTCTGGGGACTAGAGGCTCAGGATCTGCTTGGCTAGCTGTCTTTGGGGAGCAGCAGGCAACTAAAGATGAATGGGGTAGGGCAGCTAATTGATGCTCTCAATGAGGTGCAGGGGCAGTAGACAGGGCTGAGCAGGGTTCTAGGACAGCAAGGGGACCCCCAAAAAGCAGATTACCATTCTCTTTTACTCCCAAGCAAAGATAGGATGAGACAGACACCACCACCAGTAGCTTCTTCCCTTTATTTTAGTTTATTAATAGGGTACAGAGCAGAGGCACTTACACTGGTCAAATTGAGTGAAGGAACAAGTTAAGTCCCACATAGAGGTGCCAGCGTGACCAGAGCTGGAGCCCATACCCCATAAAGGGTCCTAGACATTCTAGGTCTGGCAGATGGTCTGCCAGCCAGGCCAACATCAGCTCTGAGCCCTGGGCAATTCCTCAGGCAGACATGGTCCCTGATCCAAGTGCTCCCTGGCCTGGGGTTGGGGGTGAAGGGAAGACCACTTTCCTAAGAGTCACTTCTGCACCCCAATGGGTCCCCATCCCCAACAGCAGGGGCTTAAGGCAGCTCTGGGGTTTAGGGTGGGTATAAGGGCTGGAGATAGATACATTTCTGGAAGCTTAATAAGAGGTTCCAATGCAGCAGTGTTTGGGCTTGGGCTTGACATTTTAGTTAAGCCTGACTTCCAGAAGGAGTATGTACAGCTGGAGGTGTGCAAATACACCAGTGGCTGGGAGTGTAAAGGAACAGTCCATGGCAGTGGAGAGATGAGGAAGACCACCAAAACTCTGGCCGCCATAACCCTAATCCCCCTCCCTATGCTGGGCTAGCTACTTTCTGACTGGGTACATCTGATAACCCCGGGCCAGGCCCCCAGGGCCAGGCCCCCGTGCTTGGTACTTCACCCCTGTCCACACCATGGCCTGATTCACTGTCACTCTGAGGCCTGGGGTGATGAACATGAGTGAGGCCCATAGTGAGAAGAGCAGTAATCCCCATCCTGGCCTGGGGGGGGGGGGCGTGGGCCAAGACTTATCTGGCCAGCAGGACTCTCTCCCCAAACAAGGTGATTTAGGGAAGAGAAGCCCTGACTCCACTGGCTCACATAGTAGCACATCCTTTAACTTGAGTACAAAGGATGTGGAAGCTCACCTGGTCTCCAGTTTACATTTGGTTTAATCACAAGTCATTCAAAGGGCCAAGGACACAGAAACACAGGCTCTTGCTGTGCCCAAAGGCCAAGACTCATGGATTCCTCCCTCCCCCATCCATATATTATGTATACATAAATGGTGCCTAGGATTTATGGACTGAGCTGACAGGCCACTCCATCAGTCCCATCCCTCTGCCCTAATTCAGGTCCCAGACCTCATTCACAAAGTGCAAGAACCCAACCCCACTCCAGGCTCCCCAGGACTGCTCAGTTCAGGGCTAAGTGCAAGTGCCTTGGGAGCCTGCAGAGCTGCGTCCCTGGCCTGTCAGTGCATCCCTGGGTGCTGCCTACATCTGTATTGGGCAAGGAGGGCAGGTGTGCCACCAGGCCCACTGGTTACAAGTTTGGATGTTCCCTGCCTGGCAAACATGGCCTCAGGCCCGGCTATCAGGAACTAAGGTAGAAAAAGGGAAAGGGAAGGAGGCCTCAGGGCCCAGAGCCACATTTGCTTTCTACAACCTTAGGTATCCCTCAGAGCCAACAGTGTATAGAAACCCCACCCACAATGGTACCCTGACGGTCTGGTTGCCACACCCCTCTGAGTACATGGGCCTTTTCTAGAGCCCAGGGTTAATCTAGCAATGATGGTTCGGCCGGGCGGATAATGGTTGGCCGGTTCGGTGCGGCAGGGGGTCTTCTGCTGTAAAGAAAATAGAAACAGATGGGAAGAGAACCCAGTGAGGATGGGAAAGGCAAGCCAAGATGGCAAAGAGTAGCATGGGCTATGGGACTGCTGATCTAGCCAAGATTCTCTAGTCTCCCCTCAACCTCCTCAGACCATGGCAGAATCCAAATGCCAATGGAAGCGAGGCCAAGGGTCTGAAGCTAAGTCACCTGACTGGGGGCCCTCACACATTCTTTTGGGGTCAAAATGGCCACCTGGAAGCCAGACTCTCTCTATCCTGATCCTGGAAGTTGAATGAAGATTGTTCCTTAAGGACTAGCAACTAACACTGAAAAATGAATGTTGGCTCCCAGGGTCAACAAGTCCCCTGCTGAAAGCAAAGAGATTTATAAATGTCTGTGTGCAGTAGGGTCCTGAGGGGATGAGGTCAGGGAAGTGGCAGCCATGGCCAAGGGTTTTGTTGGGAAGGAGCTGAGCCTTCTTCCCAGGTTGATTTTCTTATACTTAAGTGTGAGTTACCTCAAAGAACTACTAAAGACAACAAGGCTGCTGACAGATTTAGTGCTGTCCCTGGCAGGCAGAAGAACAAGTAGGGGTTTAGGATCTTACCTGGGCACACCAGGGGGGATGCCAGGCGGAATGCGTGCTGGCCGAGATGGGATCTGAGGTGGGGCTGAAAAGGGATCGTTGTTAGTGAAGACATTCTGAGGTCCAGGCCGAGAGGGAATGGGAGGAGCCACAAAGGAGGCAGCAACTCCAACAGGCACAGGGATCAGAGGCGGCCCTGGGGTAGGGCCCCTGACTGCAGGGGGCCTTCCTGGGGGAGGCACACTGGCAGGAGGCCGATGCTGAGGTGTGGGACTGCAAGAGAACAAAGTACGGAGGTTGGGACCTAGAATTGTGGAGAGGCCAAACTTCAGGCAGGAAGCTATAGGGTACGCTAGGA
Organism: Potorous gilbertii; assembly: GCA_028658325.1. Taxonomy (NCBI): domain Eukaryota; kingdom Metazoa; phylum Chordata; class Mammalia; order Diprotodontia; family Potoroidae; genus Potorous; species Potorous gilbertii. The sequence continues at coordinate 183,961,588 of CM053773.1, read as the reverse complement.
TGAGCACCCAACTTGACCTCACTGGAAGGGACTCTATTTCTTGAACTCTTCGAGCTGGATCCACCTTTCAGCACATGGGATTGAGACAGCAACTGACTGCCCTTGAGTCCCTTAGGGCTGGGTATCCTAGATATCCCCTCCCCAGCCTTCATAAGCTATCAGATGCTCATCAGAATTGTAAGATCAAAGACTCTGAAGGGAATACAGAGATCAACCAGTCCAGCCTTCTACAACTCCCCAAAAACTGGTCAGCCAGCTTCTACTGGAATATCTTTCGTCAAGCTTTCTGAAGCAAGCCTGATAAAAATATATACTATATACATAATATAATGATATACTCCCTTATATCGTACCAACCCTGCCCCCTTTTTCTACCCACTGGTCCTAGTTCTGTATCTGGGACCAAGCAGAAGTGAAAAGAAAAAAGAGGCATGAGGTCTCCTCCCTTCCCCCACAGCTGCCCTTGCTGCCATAACTCCAGGCTCAGACCCCTCTCCCAAAGCAGACTTGCAGATGCCTTGTCAGACCTGTGCCTACTGCTAGAACTCTGGAGCCACGTGTCATCCACAGGTGGGGGCACAGGGGTGGACACAGTGCTGGTGCTGATGTCTCCAATGATGTTAAGTGCCTCCTTCAGGGCATGGTACATGCGCAGCATGTCTTCTCGACGTTGGGCCTGGTCCGCAGATTCCTCCATCAGGCTACTCTGGTCCGCAGAAGAGTAGAGATAGGCCAGTAGCTCTGAGTGGATGAAGGCCTTGGTCTGTGGTAAAAGGGGAAAAGCCCAGAGATCAAATTGGGGGGAAGGAGGTCATGCTTCTTCTCCATGAGAAAGACAGTCCAGGAGGCTCTTCCTTTTGTATGCACAGGATAAACTATGGAGACCTGACTAGACCGAAAGAAACCCAGAGAAAGCCTTTCATGATGAACTTAAGCTCAGTTCCTCAGAGCATTCCAATTAAACTTTGCCCTTTCCCTCCTGGGAACATGGACCAAGATCTCAAGGGTGACCTTGGATAAATATTCACATTCCAGATTTCCCAGGTCCTTAGGGATGATGCCAGGGGTGGGGTGGGGGGAAACCACATGGGAAGTCTCCCCTTGGTTCGGCTATCCAAGTTTGAGTCACTCCACATCCTGGGCCTTGGAATACGCACATTGTTGATCATGAGATGCATGATTGTCTTTGGCATGAGGTCACGAATAGACTTATTGATAATCCTCACGTAGGAATCAACAAGGTTTCGGATGGTTTCCACCTGGCGCTCCAGTTGAGGGTCCATGGAGAAGGTGTTTTCCTGAGCCCCATCCTCATTCTCAGCCTAGTCCAGGGTCAAAAGAAAGCTGTGAGTGCTTCTCAAAGTCCACCCTACCCTCTTACATGATGAGAAGAACTCAAATTAAGCACAAGAGAATTGATTCTGTAGGATCTTCTTCTGCTCTGCTTCCACCATTACCATTACTTGGTGAATACACTCTGTTCACAATGCCTCAGGCCTGGCCCACTCCAAAGTTCCAACCCACTCCTTTTCCTCCCTCACCCCCAGATACTTAGACAGATACCAACCTGGTCTTTCTCAGGATAGACCCCAGCTCGAAGGAAAGAGGCTTTCCAACTATCTACATCCTCCTGGGAGTCACAGGCTAGCTCAATCTGCCGTAGGTCCTTATAGACATTCCTGCAGGAAGTAAAGTAAAAATAAGGGGGCTGCTGAGGTGAAGGACAATTCATAGCCTTGTCCTTCCATCTCATGGCACTTGGCAGGATGGCCCAGGGTCTAGTGATTGCAAGTGATAATGCGTAAGACCTTGAGATCTGTTCCCTAATGGAAACCTCACCCTAAATGAAAATACCTTTATTGCTATTCTGGGGATTAAAAAAGGGGTGTGCATGTGTAAAATTGTTCCTTAAAAAAAAAAAAAAAAGCAAAAAAGCAGCCAGTGAAGAAAACAGAACCAGAAGAACATTATTCATTGTGACTACAACCATGTAGTTAGACAATAATAGCAACACATTTATGCTACATACACAGTAAAAGCCAAAAAGAGACGTAAAACAATGAAATGGATACTACGTAAAAACCAGACAAATCCATCTTGTGGGGGTGGAGTCAGAGAATGGTAAATGACGGCGGTCAGACACCACAAAAGTCTTTTCTATTCTTCGTTGCTGTTTGTTTGTTCCCTCTTTTCTAATATGCTGTTCATGTATGTGAATACTTGTATTTGTCAACTTTATCAAAATGCAGCATAAAAAATAAAAAGGCAATTAGTATTTACAATAGAATAATATTTAACCTGCTAGAAGCCTGTTAAAGCCTTTGATAATGGGATCAACCTAGAACAAATTAATAAAACAGCTGTAAAACTTCTGATGGAAAAACAGGGCTATGTCAGGGGTTGCCATGAAGACTGGCATATTAACACTCAAGACTTTTTTCCCAGAATGAGGAAGAAAAATAAGAGAGCACAGGGAACTCAATTGAAAGGGCAAAGTTCAGTACTCACCTGTTTTCTTTTTCAGACCTAGGAAAGTCTGAGGGATGGGGGTAAAAGTTGCTGCCACTACCACCATTAGTTCATGAGAAGGGACCTGAGCGCTGCTCTGCCTCAAGCCTTCTGAACAACTAAAGAAAGATTCAGGCCCCCAGGGAGGGGTGGGCAGAGAAACACAATGTTCACTAGTGTTCAGATGCTATCAAGGTATGAAAATGGATCTTCAAGCTCTTGCTCTAAATTATGTCATCCTTTCTCCAACTGATAAATGGTCAAAGGATATGAATAGGCAGTTTTCAGTGGAAGAAATTAAAGCTCACTATAGTCATATGAAAAAATGCTCTAAATCACTATTGATTAGAGAGATGCAAATCAAAGCAACTCTGAGGTACCACATCACACCTATCAGATTGGCAAACACGACAGAACAGGAAGATGATAAATGTTGGAGAGGATGTGGGAGAGTTGGAACACTAATTTATTGTTGGTGGAGCTGTGAGCTGATCCAACCATTCTGAGGAGCACTTTGGAACTATGGCCAAAGAACTACAAAAATGTGTATACCCTTTGACCCAGCAATATCACTTCTAGGACTGCATCCCCAAGAGATCATAAAAATAGGAAAGGGTCCCACATGCACAAAAATATTTATAGCAGCACTCTTTGTGGTGGCCCAAAACTAGAAATCAAGGGGATGCCCATCAATTAGGGAATGGTTGAATAAATTATGGTGTATGAATGTAATGGAATACTATTGTACTATAAAAAATGATGAACAGGAAGATTTCAGAGAGGCCTGGAAAGACTTATCTGATGCTGAGTGAAAGGAACAGAACCAGGAGAACTTTGTGCACAGCAATGACACAGTGTGTGAGAGTTTTTTCTGGTAGACTTGGAACTTCATTGCAATGCAAGGACTTAAAAAAAATTCCCAATGGTCTTTTAAGGCAAAATGCCTTCAATGTCCAGAGAAAGAACTATGGAATTCAATTGCAGAACACAGCAGATCATTTTTTTTTTTTGAATATTACGTTTTGGTTTGTTATACGATTTCTCCCATTCATTATAATTCTTCTACATAGTATGACTTTAGTAAAAATGTATTTAATAGGAATGTATGTGTAGAACCTATATAAAATTGTATGCCGTCTGGGGGAGGGAGGGGAGAGGTAGGGGAAAAAAAAAATCTAAGTTATATGGTAGTGATTGTAGAACACTGAAAATAAAATAAAACCAGCAAAATAAATAAATAAATGTCATCCTATGACTAGTAAAAAAACCTAGTAAAATGCTTAAAAATTTAAATATATTTAAATAAAACATTAATTACTAAATAAATATTTAAATGTATTTGAATTTATAATTTTAAAATTAGCATGTTTTGAGGTTGGTTAAGACACAAAGGTCAAGAATCTGACAGGATTTAAGCCTTGGAGGAGGTCACCCACAGCACAGCACAGAGCTCTTCTGGAGCTCAGGTGAGCAGTCGGACTGACCTCAAGTGACTGGAGAGGGTGCTGGCATTCACAAGGGGGGGGGTGGGCATAGTGGGGATGTCCTCACCTCTGCTCTGTGTTGAAGATGGCAAAGATGTGCTTGGTGGACATGAAGCCCTTTTCCACATCTCGAATTTTGAGGTTATCCAATGGCAGCATGTACTTCTTTTCTTTTTCCTAAAATGAACAGGAGGTAAAAAAATGAAACAAATAACTCCGTCAAGGAGGGCCATACATCCACATCTTTAGAAAATGTTGTATTTTCATTTAGGTTACTTGACTTGCCTACTACTGCTGCTGCCACCACCACCACTACATTATTATTGTATGAGAAAGGCCCTGAACCCTGCTCTGCCTCAAGCCTTCTGAACCCAGAGCCCAGCAGCTTGTCTAAGCTCCATTAAAGAAGGGACGGCTTGCATCCCCACAGCCTACTATGGTGCCTATCACAAGTGCTTAAAAAAAACTGGTACTTGCAGGAAACAATGATTCAATTAGCTGGCTGGCAGTTTCTGAACCACAAATATGGCAACTCAGAAGCAAAAAATTCTATAGGGTCTGGACTCCTACGTGGGGTAGGAACCACTGCACCCTGCTTGTCTCTGTGGCCCTCAAAGCACCAAGCGTACAGAAGACCTGGCACACAGAAGGTGCTTAATAATTCTGTGCTGTACAGATGATAGGAAAAGTGGAGGGTAGGTTTCCAGATCCATACTTAAGCAAGTCTTGAGTTTGTTGGAGCTCCTGCTGACAGATATGGACAAGGAAGAGAGAGCAGAATGGGTCATGTGTGCCTCCCAAACCAAACTTTGAGAATGATGGAGAAAAGGGAACCCAAAAGAAACTGAGGTGGAAAAAAACATGTGGTCTTTTGATGGGCGAAAGGTTTAGAATTATGCCAGTTAGCCAGTTTGAACACTGACAGATGAAGAGAGCTGGAGGGCAATGCTGTGTGTGATAGGCCCAGCAGAACTGTTCCACCCAGTCATGTACCATTTTCTAGCCCAGGTTTTCTGTCATGGGCGGATGGATGAATGGGTAAGGTTAAAGAAGGTTTTTGGATGATCTCGCAGGGTTCCCAAGCCCATGGGAAGGTCTCAGCCACCACCTTTCACTTCAGGAGAGTAAAGACAGGGCTCCCCTATTCTTAGTATTGCCTGTGTGCCTGCCTCACCCAAAGCAGCAGAAAGCTCTGCAGTTGGTCTGGATGAGTACAAGTGTGATGTTTTTGGAGGGGGCCACCCTCCTGAGTCATGGACTACAGCAGCCTCAGTGAAATGCAACATCTGGAATTGTTTATAACTATGTTCCACCCAGAAAATATCTCCAGATGCTACAGGCACACACTCACCCCCACACACCCACCCCACGTCCCAAAAGTGACGTCCTCCTTTGTACAGAGGCCATGAACCTAAACCCTCCCTCTCCCACCCCCACCCGCCTGCCTTAGGATTTCCTGAAAAACCACAACTTTCTCCAGACTGGGTCCTGCTGAAGACTTGCCACGTCAGAAGAGACAAAGCAGATTCTTTGAGGGAACAGCAGTTTTCCTCTCCTTGTAAAATAAGCTTTAAGAACATATCCATTTCTCAAAAGGAACGACTTCGAAGGGGAGCAGTAGAAGAATCCCCTCAAATTCCAGCCCCACCAGCCCAGTGTTCAGACTACCTGTCCAGGAGATTGCAAATGTGTACAGTAGTCTGCACATTGGTTAGGCTGGGCTTGGAAAAGCATCGACTCCGGAGCCAGAACCCTTGCCCCACAAAGAAGTGGAGGCCAAGACAATATCACCTCCAGGTAAGTCCTTCAAGATTTATGTTTTCCTCCCTATCCGCCATACACAAAGTACAGGCCTAATAAATGCTTGTTGAATTGTAATCGCCCCGCCTGTGTAGGCTGGAGATGAAAGGGAAAGGACGAGGAGTAAAATGGGCTTTGTACAAAGGAAAGCTGGCCCGGAGGCGAGTTCAAGAGGAAAATGCCCAACAGTCTGCCAGGCTCCCTCAGTGAACCTTCCCTTCAGTCCTGAGACGAAGGGCACATGCCTTTTGTTTCATTTAAAATTTTTATTTTTAAAGAAATATTTGAATGTTCCCTTCCTTTATTAAGTTACCAAAATAAATGTGTATATCTCAACTGTTCTCTGTTCATTCTTTTCCTTCTTTCCAGAAAAGTTTCTAACTGGGTCTGAGGGACGTGGGTAAGAAGGCACTGGAAGGGCTGCCATGTCCAACGGACATATGTTAGGAGAAAGGCTCTGTATCAGCAAAGCGGACCTGCTTTTTGAGAAACAATGTTTTATTTCTCCCTCCTCACCTCTAGGATTCCTGCTGGCTTTGTGTCTGTAGAACACAGAGCCTTATTCACAGTGCCTGCTGGTTCTCATTACTCAACAGCAAAGGGCCAGACAGTGCTCCCACTGAGAGCCCTGCCAACAGGAAACTGCTGGCGGGGGATAGGCAAGGTTTACGGGGTGAGCTGGGGAATGTTATTCCCTCGCTCTCATCTTAGTCTAACTGGAATGCCAAAGCTGGCAAGATCAGTTTGTCTCCCCTATCCGGTTAGGAAAAAGACCTCATTTCAAGGTTTACTACAAGAAGGGGGAAAAGGAACTCAAAAAGTACAACCCTTAATTCAAGATCAAACTACCATCTTCTGTACATTCCTACCCCACTCATCTGGCCAGTCCAAGTTTGCAAAGGTAATCCAATAATGCTGGTCATATTAGAACCCATCCAACCTCAATGAATTTGCTGATGTGTCTGTGTTCTCACCAAGATGGAAGCTTGGAAACCATTAGAATGTACTCGCTCGAGAGCTGACGCACCACAAAACAGACTAGCTTCTAGACTGAGGGGGTGGAAAGTTTAAAAAAAAAAAAAGGCAAAAGCATTTTCCAAGGCACTTGGAGGAGTGGTTCTGAGCCCTGAGGAGCCTGCAGCTTGGAAAAGATGAAGGGAGCAGGCATCTGAGAGGAAGCAGACTGGTGTTTGCCTACATCTTTCCTCTGCAATATTTGGTCTAGGGGAGAGTGCCCCTTTGCTACCTGTTTTGCTCTAAAATTTATTCAGAGGGACCATGGGGAAGTCTGGCAAGGGAGACTGAAAGGAGAATCCATTTGAAGATATCTAGGATTGGCCAATCAGGACGCTGCTCCCTCTCCCCTGCTTCCAGGCAGTTTTGGCCCTATATTCCATCTCTCTCAGATGCTTCGCTACACACACACACAGCCCACCTCTCATGAGGCAAGTACAAATAGCTGCATTTGAGCAGGATCCATTTCAGCTTATGAGACAGATATATGGACATACACTATGGGGTTCTGTGGCTCCTTTTCCAATTTAGGCAGAAAAGGTTTCTCTTTAGGGGAGAGACACACCAAAAAATACAACACTTTCTTGGTCACGAATAAAGGGACCTTTGGGACACCATACCTGGTCCCATGATCCCCAAAGATCAACAAAAGACAGAAACTGGAGGTGGAGGAACTCCAGGGTCAAAGGAAGGTTGAAAGGGCTCTGTCTCCCAGCGTAGACAAAGGCCAGGCTTAGTGTGGTCTAGGCCAGGAAGCAACACAGAAAAACTGGGTAGCCAGTAGTCAAAGGCTTTCTTTTATTCTAATGAAGAATCAGGCCAGGCCGGGGCTCACAACTAATGTATACGTTTCCAAAGGTCCCTGAATAAAACTTCTTTTCAGATCACCATCCTCAACGTTTCTCTTTTGCAGGACTATGGGGATATCAGTTAGGGCTACCTTACATTTCCAAGGAACATGGCAGGACTTGATGCTAAAAAACATTTGGGACCAGAGTTAAAGACACTGAGGAATGTGAAGACAGAATACCAGTCACAACCAAAAGTCTAAACTAGCTGTGATGATGGAATGGAGAAAGAGGGAAGGGCTTGGTACCTGGGTGCTCTCAGAGATGGTAGAAAAAGTCAGCACTTTGGCATAAGTGAGATAAGTGTGGCAGTGGGGAGACCTTGCAGAGAGAATCAAGGTTATAACTGGACTTGTATTACTATCAACCAAGCTGTACAGGCAATGTTTAAGGACTGTTCCTAAGAATTCTGTGAATAGGGCCTGAGCAGCTTTTCTGGGTCTCTTGACTTATTGGTGGGGAGGGAGGTCTATCAGTTTCCTTTTTTAAGAAATCCAATCTGATGCTGAGCGAAAAGAGATCTGATGCTGAGCGAAAGGAGCAGAACCAGGAAAACTTTGTGCACAGCAACGACCACAGTGTGCGAGAGTTTTTTCTGGTAGACTTGGAACTTTGTAATAACACAAGAACTTACTGAAAAAAAAAATCCCAATATCGATTTTCTAAGGCAAAATGCCTTCCACACTCAGAGAAAGAAATATGGAAGTCATTCGCAGAATGTAGCAGATCATGTTTGTGTGTGTGTGGGTTTTAGTGTATTATGTTTTGATTTGTTATATGATTTCTTCCACTTATGTTAGTGTGACTACATAACATCACTATAGTGAAAATATGCTCAATAGGAAAGTATATGTCGAACCTATACAGAATTGTATGCTGTCATGGGGAGGGAGGGGAGTAGGGGGCAAGGTGTGGGGGTATAAAATCTTAATTT
>CM053773.1:183827632-183951994 GCA_028658325.1 Potorous gilbertii | reverse complement strand
GTATATGTCGAACCTATACAGAATTGTATGCTGTCATGGGGAGGGAGGGGAGTAGGGGGCAAGGTGTGGGGGTATAAAATCTTAATTTTAAGGAAATGATTATAGAACATTTATAAATAAATAAAATAAAAATTAAAAAAAAAATAAATCCAAAGTTCTTCAGGATGACTTGACTCTGATCTCACTGCTCTTTTATCTAACGAAGTCAAGATTATAGGGTCAAATATTGAAAGTAACAGAATTTTATAGGAGGAAGCAGATTTAGAGACATTAATCACCTAGAGAGAGCTTGGAACAGAGCTTGGAACCCAATCCAGGTCCACTAACTCCAAATTCAGGGTTTCCTACTCACCCTATTATAGCTGCTTCTCCTATGTTCTCCAGGCTTGGTTCCAAGAAAAAGCAGAAATAAATTCTCTAGTATTCTTCTACTACAACCTAAAGGGCGCAGAATCACAAGGATGGGAAGCCAAGACTCAATTCAATGCAACAATCATTGCTCTGGTACTTATTCTTGTAAGGCAGTACCCATGCTCGGTAGTAGGGATAAAAAAAACAGGCCTTGCCTGCAAGTAATTTGCTTTCTACAGAAAGGATATAACATGCACACAAAGTTTACATCTGAATAAAAATAGATCTCTGAGGCTGGTGGTGGTATGATACATAGAGCATTGAGTCTGGAGTCATAATGGCAATCCCTGGGGGAAAAAGGGAAATCATAGGCCCATGGACACCCATAAGAATAATAAGAAATGTTTATGAGGACCCCTAATCTACTTTATAAATCCTAACCAATCCCAGCCTCCCAAGTGTTCATTCCACACATGCTCACTGGGAAAGAGAAAAGGGCCTAAAGGAAGGGAATAGATAAATATTAGTTCACTGGGGTTGACATCTAAAAGTGTTAACATGATGGCTGGTGCCTGGGGGTATCTTGCATAGCTTCCAGGTCACATATAGGTCAAACAGTCTTAACCAGGTTGGCTTCCTACTTTGCTGATGCATTCTGGTCCCTCTCACTACAACTAAGATGTGATATTTACTCGGTATAGCTTGAGCCCTTGTATCCTCCATGTCCCCATCATTCCTGACAACAGGCTGTGGCCATAGTTTCCACTGAAATTTATGACTTACCCATTACCTGCCTTCCCAAAAGGAAGTGGATGGCAAATCACAGTTGGCCAGCCCAGTTTATCTCCTTTTATTCAGCTCACCAGTCCATATCAGAGTGGTGTCTCTTGCCAGATTAGGTAGTCAGGTTTCCTGGATACTCACCTCCTCGTCCTTGTACCACGACAAGGACTCTGCAGTGAGCACAAACCAATACTCCTTGGAACCACCTTTCATCAGGCTGATATTGTTGATGGTCAACCAGCCTTTTCGAATCACCTGGAGGAGAAAGCATGGATCAACATGAAACCTGGGCCTTGATGAAGGGGTATGATCTGGTCAACTGCCCTACTACAACACACCAAGAAGTTACGAGAGACCAAACCCAGACAGAGCAGGTATTTAAAATGATTGTCTAACTCTCAGTAGAGTAGCAATCTAGCTCCTTCGAAGGCTGGGTCAAAGCCTCAGACCCCTAGTGTCTTCTCAGAAATCCAAACCTTTCTTGCCCAAATCACGCTCCTAATCCAAGCAAAATGGGAACGGAGGAGGGTGAACTGCTCCAGGGTTTTAAGATGCATGTCAGTGCTTGCTTAAAGCCAAACACTACCTATCAGGTAAAAGAAGGCCAGTAATTCGGTCCATGGCTTAACCTGTTCCAGGACAGCCAACAAGGGGAGAAATCAAATCCAGTCTGACTGATGGGCCATGTCGATATTCCTCTGCCTGGCCAATGCTGGAGGAATCACTTGGTGAAGTACATAGCACAATGAAATCCTGTCATGAGGTTGTATAGGTCATTAAGGACAAAACAACGAGTTGAAAAGTTCTGAAACTGCTTAGTTCAACATTTATTGTTCCAAGACAACTAGCAAAACTCACTCAAAATCTAAGATAGACTTCTGTCAAACAGATGACACAAAAACTGCCAGCCACTAAGCTTCCCTGCCCAGTATGTTTACAGCAATATAATAGAGCAGCAGCTTCTTTTAGAAGAGTGGCATGGGCCTCTCTCTGGCTCCCTTAGGTGATGGGCAGTCCTCCCCAGTCCCCATTCTGACAATGGCACTGTGCTGCTTGTGACACTCACCTGGCAGCCGAGTCAGCCTCCATGGAGGTACTAGGCTGTACCCCCTGGGAGGTAAGGAGGGAGGAGACAAGGAGAAAGGAGACATTGCATGGGAGTCCAGGGCCTGGGGGAAAGCCCCTTAACATTCCAAGCTGGGAACACAAGGGTGGGGCCAACATGAAGCAAACAGAGACTACACAGGGCTCAAATGGATTTGGAGATAGTAAGGGACTGAAGCTGGACTGCCAAGTATAGGTTATTACCAGTAACGACAGTAGGATACAAATAAGTTCTGACCCTGCCAAGGCACTGAAAGCCAGGGAAAACAGTAGAGATCCCTTCGGATTTCAGGCTCAACATCAAGGACTTTCCGCAGGGAACGTTCTCTTCTTAGCCACAGAACCAACTCCTAGGTCAAGCTCATCAACCATTTCACCATCTTGCCAAAATGCTTTCACCAAGATGTCACCAAACCTGTAGGCATGTCTTCATTCATCTCCGTTGCAGAAAGATAAACTGACTGGCCTAGTCTTCTCAAACCCCTCCAACCAGTACATGGAGGGAATCACTAAGTTGGTTCCTAGGGAAACTGAGAGACACAAATGTTCTTCTCTCTATATACCAAGGGGTCAATCCATATAACATAAATCCAACTGCTTTGGTGACGTTCCTAGGGCCCTAGCCCAGGGTTTAGGTCCTGGCACACAGAGGACACCAATGTAGAGAAAGCCAAGGGGAAACAAAGCTCTGTTAGCTGTGCCATAAGGACCCTTAAAGAAGACAAGACTCTCGGCCAGAAGCTGGAATCCTCATCTCTGTTGGGAGTCCAGGGCCTCCAGACCTCCTCCTGCTGGTGGCAATACTGCTTCAGAAGCATGAAGTACTTTAGAACAAAATCACCCAGTGCTTGGCTAGTATTTCATAACAAGCAATAACACAGAAACCATGTGGCTGTGTTCTTTCTTGTTAGCTCTATGCGCCTTGAATGAGGTCAGTGTTTTGGTCACCCACTCCTACAGCACAAAATCAAACTTCATAGGTCCCATGGGAGCCAGTGCAAATGTCCTCTTTCCCCATGGACTGTCAGACAGCAGTAAGGCAGGAGAAAATCAACACACTGAAGTGATTTCCTGCAAAAGCCTGGGAGAGGCAGGGCCAGATCAGGTTCAGAATGAGAAGCTGCTTTTAGCAAGGGATCCCGGCCCAGAGATAGTAAACCTCTGAATTATATTCCCTTCATTCCCTGGAGGTGAGAGGAAGGAAGGCAAACAAGAAGCGTACTAGTCTTTGGTCAGACATCAATCCCAGTCAGGGGCTCCATAGTGTGGCCCAGTCAGAAACCTGCAGCCATGAGGCATCAACTACACCTAGCTCTATTCCCCTCCCAAGGGTCAAAGACAGCTTTGCCTGGGTAAGGAAGAGACAAATCTCTGAACTTACTCTGTTGGATTTCTGTATATACCACTTATGTGGAGGAATAATTTGGAGACTTTCAAATGGGCAGTTATGCCCCCCAAATAAGAAATTTCAACACATTTATTGACTCATATACTTGGGCTTCAGAAACATATATAAGAACTGAGAAGAGCACCCACAGTCACCCTACATAAGTGCCCTGTGGCCACTACTCTCGAGACACAGGTTAGTAATACACAGGAGCCAACAGGACAGCAAGTAGCACATTTCTCAATATCCAGGCTGAGACAGACCCAGGGTCTTCAAGAAGGTAGGCAGACATGCCTGGGAGCTAAGGATACGTGAGAAATGCTGGATCTGCCTCTGGGAAAATCAGATAGGCCCAGGGTTCAGAATAGTTTCATACTCTGCTCTGGTGGAAACAACCAAACATTGCAGGCCTGGTCATTCAACCCCAAATCTAAACATCTAGGTGACAGGCTGGAACACCATGATATTGCCCACAAAGCAACTGTGCCCACAGGACTTGAAGATGCTGGTCAGGACCACAGTTAGATGTATTCCCTCTTACCAATCACAGACCAGAGCTTCCCCTCCCACCCAAGAATTTTCAAGCTATCCAGGCAGCTGCCCATGTAGGAGACAACATTGAGTTAGAGACAAAAACCACTTAGCTGTACAAGCTATGGGTGACTGCAGGCTGTTACATTTAGAAGAGCTTAACTCTTATTAAAGTGCACCTGCTGGAGAGAAGCAAGGAGCCCTGACCAATCAGATGGCAAAAGGCCAATCAAGAACTGAGTGAGTAATTTTCTTTAAGGTTGGATATGCAAATTGAGGGCATATAGTGACTCTTTAGTCCAGTTCATTTTAAAGCCAAATTTACATATGAAAATTCTGCAGATAATTCGATCTTGACAAGGGGAAGCAAGAAGCTGGAGATAGGACAGGAATAGCAGCAAAACCAGAATGCAGTTGGCTAAGTGTCCCAGGGTCTAGGTACAGAGGAGACAGGTATGACAGGATCCTCTGGAAATTCAGGTCCAAGGTTGCAGCTTACTCAACACAATGACTGAAAGCTGAAAGAGTCTGTTGTGCAGCTATGGGACTAAGCAGAGTTGCCATGGGACCATTTGGCTACTGTGGAGTCCCTAAAGTCATGTCATAAGGGACAGAATGGCAACGTGATTATTTGACAAGGGAATGAGACATGGCAGAGAAGCAAAAAATTTTGATGTGCCAACGCCTTACCTGCAGAAAGGTGCCTTCGGGGGAGAGCTGGTCAACTGGCAGGGACAGGGGAATCAAGGAAGGGGGCCTAAATCTTGGAACACTCTTCCTGAATGCTGATTTTGTCTTCCTGGCCTGGAGTAGCCCAGCTCATACCAATCTTAGTACACATGTCAGGGCTCAGAAGCTTCCCATCACCGCAAAGCAGCACTTCCACATCCTAAGCCTCCCCAGCAGTGATGGAGACCTTGCTCAAACAAAGCCAAGATACTCTGAGAAACAGAGAAGTATTCCCTTCTCCCCCAAAGAAAAAGGATCTTGGGGAGTGAAAGGAAGTCTATTTAAACTGACAGGAAAATGGAAATCACTTAAAATCTCAAGTATAAGGGAAACCATGAACTGGAACTTTAAAGTGACTGGGGGAAGTTGTTCCAACAGCGGCCTGTCTTTTGCTGATTAAGGAGAGATGGGGCAGAAAGGGACAAGGAACTGGTGTCATAAAGCAGGCAAACTAGGACCAGAATCCTGTAATGAGAGGAGTTTGTGCTGCCCTGCCCCTTCTTCAAGGACTATACTTCAGCTGTTTCCATTTTCTTGATCAGTCAAAGAAGATTTCTCACTCTGGTTTCTGCACACTTGTCAGCCTCCCCACTGGGAAGATGTAACAGTTTCCAGAGCTTACCCCATCCATCACTAAAAAAAACTGGTACCTACAGTTTTCAGAACTGAGTACACTTAGCAAGAAGGTAGGTCTGTGGGGCCCTGGCTAAAGAGCCCAGCAGGTCAGAATTACATTGTCATTTTAAGGGCCAGGAAAAACTGAAGATATAGGTGCACATGAGTTACAGCAAGATGAAACAAACTGAGAACTATGGACACGAGTGACAGGAAACCTCCTTAGAGACTTGATTCTGTTTCAATTATACTTTCCACTGCTTTTTCCTGCTTATATGAAGACAAAAGGAAAGTGAGGCCAGGTACCTGCAGGACAACAGGCAGGAAAGCTCATCTGCAAGACTCTGGGAAGGACTCCAGGAAGGCTCTAGGAGGCTGCTTGGAGGCAGTGACCATCTCACTAAGATGAGCCCCACCTAGAGAGTTGGCTTTTCTAAAGAATACGGAACACAGCTCCAAACAAAGCCAAGAAGCTATGGCAGGGATGCTCCTGGGATAAGGAAGGCAGACTTGGGCATTAAACATAGCTTTCGAGAGGTTTTCCAGACTCACTTCCTTTCTTCTGTACTTTGAGGTGTAGAAGTACCTTGAGGACAGAGCCAAGACTTATAGAACTGTGTGCATGCCCCATGCTATCGCAGAGCTCTGTAAATCTGTTGGATGAACTTGTATCTGGTCTGGGACAGGACAGGCCCTTACGTTCAACATACTAAGTGTACTCAGCCCCAAGCCAGTGAAAATCCAGTTTCTTTGGGGTCATATTTTGGGAGTAAGTCTCCATCACTAGATCTGTCTAAAGTTTACTAACACACTATGTAGGTACTTACCAGGATCTCACCCTTTAGGATCACAAAGTTAAGTTGTAGGGTAAACAAAGAAAAAGCAGAAAGAGGGAAGCAAGGTAACAGAGAAAGGGCAGGAAGCACAAAAAAATGGTAGAAAAGGAAGAGCAGAAAAACAGCAAAAGAAAAAAAAATTACATGCTATTAATTATATTCACAGTGTTAATGTTTAATTCATTATAATCTTTCAAACAAAAAAGCAATAACATATGTATTACCTAAAGCAAGCATAAAATTCATGCAAAGGTTACATTTTCCAATCCGGGGCTTTGGACATGCAAGCTAAATAGAGAGGAGTTCCCTTGGGCCTCTCCCATGAGAGATGGGACCTCTGCCAAGACTATGTGAATGCAGGGTTTTTTCCTAAAAACATCAGGACACTAGGTCTGATTTCCCATGGGAATGATTTCCTTCTATTTCCCAAAGGCAGGGCTGGAACACTAGTATATATGGCATTGCTTTCTTTACTCTCAGGAGAGCTGATGGATCTCGCAGACATGAGCCTTCCAAGGCACAGTGAAAGCAGCCATGATAAGCAACTGTCAGCTTTAGATGTGACCATGTGAAAATGGTTTGAACAACGTAGAATTTGGGATCAAAAGGGTGGAGAATCATAACTAGACAGCAGCCCCTGACAGATTCAAGTGAAGCAATGAGGGTTTGAGACGATTCACACCAAAGCTGGTGCCCCTCCCCCTGGGCACCTAAGGCAGCTTTCCCCATCCTCCTTCTCTTACCCCAGAAACAAAGAAACATAGGCATGCACACGTACCTGGTTTGGGACGGCCCTTTTCTTGTTCAGCTGAGTGCTTCTCTGCTGGGCACTGAAACCAAAGCACAACACAAGGCTTATGCAGCTGGGCAGTGAGGGAGGAGGCCAGTGACCAGCTGCACAGAGAGAAGGTAAATCAATGTTGGCTGAATGGAAATGGGCCGAAAAGAGAAAAAATAGTTAGAACTGGAGACACTAGTGTGAAGGTTCCTTCTGGAGAATAACTACTCATCCCAGGAAAGCCAAGAAGGCTATAAACATATACGTTGTAGCAGCTCTAGCACTCTGAGAGCTGTAGCTGAGCTAGATGAATGTAAAAACCTCCAAACCAAGGCACTAACCTGGAGTCCATGACATAAAAATACATTTTAAGAATCGCATTTCAAAAATGCTATGAATTTTATTTCATTAGTTTAGAAACATGATTTTGACAAGAGCTTCCAAGGGTTCTTCCAGAGGGTTCCAGGACACACAAAAAGGGAGGAAGCCTGCTTTAACTTCATTCCCAGACAAAGCCATTTACTCCCTAATGGGCTCAGAAAAGTTTGTGCAGGTCTGATTGTGCTTCATTGGCAGCATGAGCAAACCAGCCTATTGAAGTCCTCAGGGCCCAAGCAGCCCTGGGGCTGGGAAACATTTTTCTTTTTAATACTTCTTCAGTCTGAAAATCAGCATCAGGATTGGACTGGTTTCCTAAGGAAGTCCTACTGCTCTGGGACTTACCACTACCTTTGTCAAAAACAGATCGAGCCCATGATCCCTCTAACACACTACTGAAACAGCATACACAGTAGGCAGATACCCACCCTGTCACAAGCTGCTCAGTATAGTAACAGCTGGGGTTATTGGGAGGAAGGCCAAGGAGTCCAGAGGAAAGAATGAAGTGACCAAAGGAAAAACAGGAGATATGGTGAGAAGGAGGAACTGTGAATGAAGTGTGAAAAGCAGAAACAAAGTGAGGAAAAGAGCAGCAAACATGAGGGGAAAGAGACCCAGGGCTTTCAACTCTACAACATGGATCCCAGGACAGAGACTCAGGGAGCCCCCACTGGGCTCTACTAATCCAAGCTGAGAGTACTGAGTTCACTCTCACCTGAGCTCCCTGCAACCCAGTCATGGCTCACTACCATGGCCCAAGGCAGGGGAAGGTGTGGAGAAGCCATTGCACTGTTCTTACCACCTACCCAGGACTCGTGGGCAGACCAAGACTTTTTCTAAGACCATCTCCTTCTGTAATCTGAGGAAAGACCAAGCTGTGCAGAGGAAACTGATTGCTTCTTATCAGTAAGGCAACCTCACAGCCAACCTAGGGAAGGGTTCTCTTAAATGAAAAGGAACTTAACTTTCTTAGGAAACTAAGCATGGGATGGTTGGCCCCATTTAACAGGGAGGGGCTGATGAGGCCCCAGTGACCTACAAGAAGATCTGCTCTCAATTTATTTTGATTCCTTGACAGGTCACCACTATCAGTCTGGGTCTTACACACATGGATAAGGTAATTTTTCCTGTGCTAAGAGGGAATGCCAATGTCACTTGAATTAGGGTAAAGGGGAGAGAAGGGATGAATTTTGAAGTATTATCATTCATTGCTACATTCAGTTGAAACATTATGTCACTGTCTTTATCCACTGCCATTAAAAAAACTTGCCTGATTTTTGATGACATCCTATTTAAAGCAAGATAAATCTCATTTGCTTCTTTCAAAGCATCTCCAATAGAAGAGTATCTTGAAACTCAGAACATGTCTTCTTCCGGAAATGATCCCCATCCCTGCCCACCATTTTGAGTCAGCATCAGCTAGAGCCTTGACGCCCCCAAGGAGGGCCAGCTCTAAGACCAAAGCCCTATCTGGTGGCAGGGCTCCTAAATCCAAGAAGCTGCAGGTAGAATATACATACTTTGCAAAGCCGATGAAGTCCTCATGGTTTGTGTTGATGTACGACAGCTCAATGTCGATCAGAAGCAGGATCTGAAAAGATAAAAAGTATGTTTGCTACTAACTAAAAAAAAAAAAAGCCACTGCCCTACTGCTTCCTCTGTCCACCAAAGGTCCAAACACATATTCACAGCACTGAGCACAATCCCCAAGTCCACCAGCAGAGGGGGGCCTATAACTATTTTCCAAGTCAGGCAAAGAGCCAGTATGGCAGGCTTCACCTCCTGGTACCTCCAGGCTCTCAGCGCATCTCTCTATTTCACTGATCACACACGATGATAGGCACCCTGGAGCTGGACACTGCCCTTGCACATGAGAAGCCCATGTGTGAAATCAATTGCACAAAGTTCAGCCATTAAAGAAGCCTGATCCTTCCGTTAACAGTGCCCAGTAAGTGTTTCAGAATGAACACATTGTCAAAGACCCTTCAAACGCACCTGGTCCTTTGTTCTCCCTTCTCGCTCCCTGATGTAAGTGGTAACAATTCTTTCTGTTTCTTCTCGTAATCTGGGATAGGAGCCAAGCTGTGGGGGGAGGAAAGGAGCATGTCAGATGGCTCTACATAGCACAAAACTCACAACAATTTACAAGAAGAAAGCAGAAAGCCAGGGAGAGCCAAGAAGACATGAAAGGACTTCATTGATCCCCAATTTTGTCACCACAAACACTTATTAAAGAGACAAATATGGGCAGCTTGAGTGGGCAAGAGAATTAAAGAGATTAAAAATTTTTTTTTAAAGAGAATCAAAGATGAAAAGATTTCATTCAAAGCAGGTGAAGTGTGTTTACCAGTCCAATGTCACTGATGTCCCCTCTCCCACCTCCACCCCCATGGCTGGATTACTAAGTAGTTATAAGGCCAATGAGATGAACAGCCTTCCCCATGCCCTGAAGCTCTGGGGCCAAAGCCATTCAAGGGCATTTTGGTGTCCTGGGCAGTGGTTCAAGATAGCACCTATGTCATACGTCTCAGCAGGACCGCCAAATTTATTTTTGGGGACTGTCCATGGATGGATGACAGGTTAACAGTTGTGGCAAGGGCCAGAAATAATGCCACCAAATTTGTTTCATTTTTGAAAAGAATATGAATGGCTACGCCCAAGGCATTAAGTTAGGCAGGTCCTGTGGAGCCAGTATTTTCCAGATGCTCAGGTTAGACTAACAGATGGAAAAAAAATTGAGCCCATTACCTTCTCAGCACACTTTTTAATGACGGTGGCCAGCTCTGAGACCACCAGATCAACACACTTCAAACTCGGCTCTTTGAGCTTTACAATCTGTTTTTTCACAATGGCTTCAAAGGCCATGTCGGGGGTGAAGAGACCCGTCCTGCGTCATGCAGAGCACGAGAGGTAGGCAGAAAGACGAGACCCCAAAAGGCATTGCAGACCAAACACACATAGTAACAAAAAGACAGAGAGAGGGAAGAAAAGGAGAGAGGCAACCAGTTAGTAAGAGGCATAGGAAAAGCCTTGGCATTTGCCCTGGGAAGCTGCTTCGGAAGGAGAGCCATTTCAAGGGGCTTTTGGCTAGACTTGTCAATAGTGCAAGGTCATGGCTTTAGTCACCTTGCACCCAATGCATTTGGTGTCCTGAATTTTCAAATACATGTTGTAGCCTCTGGAAATCTACTTCCAACCCTGCTGGGTTTGACTGAAGAAGCTTGGAAAGCAAATGCAGGCTTTTAAAAATGACACAGATCAGGAACTGCAGCATAAGCAAAAATCTCCTGACTCTTAAAGACAACCCCAGGGCTCCTATCCACACACACGCATACACGCGCACATACACACACACATGCACACGCACGCAACCCTGGGAAAGCATTTACAAGGCTCAGCTGAAGCAGGTCACTCTGGGAAGCAGGCACTGTTGGGGTGGGGGAGCTGGGTATTTCCTGCCAAGTGTAGGAACTGACTGTGCCAATCACACTGACTGTTGGCGATGTACTTCAACTTTCCCGTTTAGGGGGAACCACATTCCCTCTGCAGATCACTGCCCCTGCCTGGAGGAGAGCAGCAGGAGGCTGCTGCAGATGAGGATCACTGACAAAGCTGCCCTGGAGCTAAGTGTGGTAATGCCAAGTCTGACAGGCCAGTTACCCACTATTCTGTCGCTCTTGGGGCTTCTCAGTACCCTGCAATGTGCAGCAAAAGAAGCACACTGGCTTTGCAGCAGCGGATACATGCAAAACATAGGACCATGGGATTATTATTTTCTTTTCAAAAAGAAAAAAAACATGATGAATGGACGATTGGTGGTCCCAGGCTCAAGAAGGGGCACATTTCAATTTTCTGCTTCCCAGGGTGTAGCAAAGCAGCATTTTAAATCAGTCAAGACACATGCTCTGTTGGGCATCAGGATCCCAGAGTAAGCTGCCCACTTGGCTGGCCAACTCCTGAGGCCAGTTGGGCATTCTTCCCATTCTACCTCCTGCTTCTCTCACTCACTCTTGTCTAAAGATTCTTGTCTCTAGAAAGACAATGGTGACCTCACTGAAGAGTGGTGGGAAGATGATGTAAACAATTTCAATACAGTCCAGAGTCCCTTACCTGGCCTCTGGCTAGGAATAAAACATCCTCTTGGAAGGAATGACCAGCCAGAGCAGGCAGGCCACTGAGATCCTGATACCACCCATCCCCCCATGGCTCCCTTTTCCACAACCCTCAGGGAGGGCTCAATACCTTACTGGTACACTGCCTAACTGTATTGATTAACTCCTGAATAACCAGGTCGACACATTTCAGACAAGGCTCTTTCAGCTTCACCACTTGCTTTTTCACAATGGCCTCGAATGCCAAGTCTGGGGTGAAGAGCCCCGTCCTATGCACGTCCAACCACAAGAGCAAGGGTGAGGGAAATAATCAAAGAAAAACAAAAAAATAATCAACAATATTAATGGCAACTATTTGGTTAACTGAAGAAATAGCAATAATCACACATCTGAGTCATAGGCCCATTCCCATTAATTAGGAATTCTGAGCATCAACAAGGCTCATTTTGGCAACAGCAGTCTACTCTTCCTTGGCAACATTGAGTGTAACCAACATGAAATTCATCTGTCTCTCATGCTGGTTTGTCTTAGATCTGGGCCACTTCTTACCCTTTCAGACAATCCTTCCCCTCATATTCTTTTTAAAGGCCCTAACTGGCCCTAAGCAGGGCAGGTGACTGACACATTGCCTCATTTTACATCATGACCCTAACAAGACTGGGGTGGGAGATGGGGGTGGCATCTGTGGTTACACTTACGAATAGTATAGCAATTTATGTCATGTCCTACTTACAGGCCTCAAATTAGACAGATGTGAATTGTTGCCTTCAAGTGTCAAAATATTGAAGGGCAACTGACTTGTGCTGGGAGACCCTAGGGAAGGGCACACCAGACTGACTACCTCTTTTTACCCCACCATCCAAGGCACTGGGCTCTGTCCCTGGCCAACATGGTCTCCTCTCAACCTAGGTATCAGAGGCCAGGAGCACAGGCATTCCAGAAGCCCAGCTGAGACAAGAATATGTTGACGGAAGGAAGTTAACCCTCCTCCCCCACCCCTAATACTTGCCTGACTCCGTGGATGTTTTTAATTGCATAGCTAATTTCTCGTCTCAAGTCTTTCTCATCAAATTCCATCTAAAAAAACAAAATATGCACAGGTAGATATCTATAAAATCACAACAGTTCAACAAATTAAGGAAGTGAGTTATAATTGAGTATCTCCCTGATAATATGTATCTTTATAAAAAAGCCTCAAGTTGGTAGTTGGCTCTCTGAATCCTTTCAGCTCTGAAGAATGTGATGCCACCTTCAACTCCCAAGCTAGAGAATTTGATTCCCTTCAAAAACTGAGCTGAGTCAATGTAGGAGTTCATTTACGAGTATGAAAGCGTGCCTTGCTGTCTTTATCAGTTCAAGAAGTATTTAGTTAAATGTCTGTCCCCCACAGACCCTCAGAGGGGAAGGCTAACTATACTCTGGTAGAAAGAGGGGGAGAAGCATAGAATGTCACCTTCACAAGTTCAAATGGAAACCTCTCGTGAAAGATGCGGTTGATCCTTGCACCACCAGAAAGTTCCAACGTGTCCACCTGGTCTCCTGAGCCTTCGATTCTCTTTTCAAAGTCCACACCAAACTGCTGGACCATCCTAAATGGCAAGACCAAAGAAGGTGTATCACTAGCTTAACACTGGTTTTATGACCCCAGATCAGCAAATAAACTGCCTAAGATTAAGGCAAACTATTCCCTTAATAAAGCAACTGATGATATAGCTTTTTTTTTCAAGAAAAACACAAAAGCTAATATGAATCCAGCACTCTGAACAGAGCAGAGGAATAAAAATCTAAATATACAGATAAAAAGAGACAAGGAGTGACATCATTGAAAAGCATATCCCTGTGATACAATTATGCTTAGAAGGCAAATGGAAAATGGAAATGATTCAAATAATGTGAATAGTCAATATGTACAAGACCAGGTCTCCCAGGCCGACCAGACTAAAGCTTAACTTGCACCTCCCATTAATTACAAAGCTAAAAAGGTATTTCCTTGGGATTAACAATTAGAAAAGATTCACAGTTGTGAGTCCACTAACTTCTTGAAGCAAATTTTAAATGTACAGGAAAACCTGAGGGCCTGCCTCCAAAAGTTCCCATTTCACTCTTCCCTGGAGGCACAAAAAAGTGCCAAACGATAGCTAACTACACAATCTCAGTTACCATCAGGATAACTCCAAAATTCTCCAGACTGGGAAAGGAGAGGCAGCCGCTACGCAATTGTGATTTAGAGGCCTCCTATGGGAAATTCTTCTTTTAAATGCCCAGAGCAATTCAGTATCACCCCCTCCCTCCCCAAGCTTCCTCTCTGGTCAGAAATTTAGGTCAACCTCCTATAGGGCTCATTTAATATGTGTACACCTCAAGGCAGGAGGCCAGAGTTTTTTACTCTGTGCCCTGTCTCCATCCTCTGGCTCAAGTAGTCAGTGGGTAGCCTAGTACCTAAACAGAAGGAGAGCAAGTTATGTTATTGTTCAGTGGTTTCAGTTGAGTCTGATTCTCTGTGACCTCATTTGGAGTTTTCTTGGCAAAGAAAATGGAGTGGTTTGCCATTTCCTTCTTCAACTCAATTTTACAGATAAGAAAATGGAGACAAACAGTGTTAAATGACTTGCCCAGGGTCCCATAGCTAGCTAGTGTCTGAGGTCAGATTTGAACTTGGAGATGTTATCTTCCTCACTCCAGGCCTGGCTCTCTATCCACTATGTCACCTAGATGTCCAAGTTATCTTTAGTTAGGGAAAAAAGAGAAGAAAGCCCCTTAGACAATGAGAAGGGCTCAACCCTGAAACACCAGGCCATGTGAGCAAACACACTTACTGCAGCAGGGCTTTGGTTTTCCGGGTGGGATCATCAGGTCGGAAGTTCTTGTATTCTTCCACCTCCTTCTCCAAGGACAGTAGCTGGCTCTGAAGCTTGCTGCGCAGTGCAGGCAGAGACTCTCGGATGTGATTGGTCAGTTGCTAAATTGAAAGGTCAGAGGTTAAGACCAGCATCAGTCATCAACAGGATTAGAGGTTCTTCCTAAAGGCTGCACATTGCTTTGAATTCCCAGTCCAGGCAAGCCAGAATACATTCCAATGGAGGAAGAGCAAAGGGATGTGCTACTTTGGATGGCAACGGCAATCATTTAAACCCATAAGACTTAGTAGCGTTCTGGGATTCCCAATGTCCCAGGGCTCCTAAACTCCTGGTCAGCAACTCACAGGACAGGCACTGCTTGAGCCTAATGACTTTTCTAGGATTTTATGGCAACCAAAAACCTCAGAATCCATTAAGTTTCGTAACTCTTCCTGAAATCTTTCCTCCCCTTTCCACTATAGAGCAGTTTCTGTTCTTCATTTCCTGGGCTGGAAGCCACTTCCATTGAATCTTGGTTGTCTTCCTCTTCTGTTTTCTCTGAGAAGCAGGGCTGTTTCCGTTCTAATTCCAGCCTGTGCCAGTCCTGAAAACTGTTGCCCTTTCCACAGTCATACACACAAACAGGAGGAACTCAGAGTTTCCAGAGCTGTGGAAACAGCAATGTCCTTGACTGATATTCAAGGGATCACAGAACACCACCACTAACAAAAATCCAACTCTACGCGAGAAGAGGTCAGCAATCCTTGTAATAAACCTTCAGGAAGTCCTACCTACACTTCACAAGCATGGAGGAAAATACCTAAAACTCTTTGAGAGTTATCTTATACCTGGTTCAGGATCTTCTGTAAGTGGGGGGTGCCCATTCGGTCTGCCATGTGTCGATATGCTGGGTGAGAGAGGAAAAACTTCCTCTCGGCCCCAAGGGCTGCACGAATATCCTTCTTCCCATCAATGTCCTTTTGGCTCCGATTTACCACACCAATATAACCTGCAGGGAGATCACTTGAGTAAGCCTGTGGCACTTTTTAACGAATAAGGCAATTCAGAAGAGACTCAAACTTTTCATTCTGATGCTAAGAAGGTGCTGTTTGAATTTGGGAATCCTCTGCGAAAGGATGCCAACTAAATCCCACTTACTGCACATGACTTATCTTCTGAGCTTTTCGGAGAAATTGTTAAAACATAATCTTAAGACTATGAATCATATAACTTTGACATGACTATAACTTTAGAACTTAGAAGTAAATCATCAAGTTTCATCTAATAGATGTGGAAATTGGAGCCCAGAGAAGGGAAATTACTTTTTTAAGGCCACTTGGTGAGTCAATAGACTTTAGGTCTCCTTCATTTACTCAAAACCCCCCATTATTTTCAATATGTAGAACACTGTGCTAGACTCTACAAAAGATATAAAAGACAATAGAAACATGAGGCACGATTTCCCTCTAGGGAACTTAGAACCTAGCTCAGTGCTCTTTCCACCACACCATGCAATCTCCATTTATCTAGTGGCTGCAAGGATATGATACTGAACAGCATGTCTAGGGCTAACAAACGTGGGATAAGGAAGAGAGCACTGACCAAAAACCCAGAAAGGGGCTTCTCATTACCCAGCATTTTCTCTCCATCTTTGCTCTCAAACACACTAAGGAAGCTGTTCATCACTAGAGCTCTCAAAGAATCTGGATTACAGTCATACCTCTTCTCAACGGGAGCAATTTATTCTCAAGTACATCTCTGGCATCTGTGCCTTCATCCATTAGGTCAAGCTTGGTTATAACACCAATTGTCCGTAAGCCTGAAAAAGTCACAAAGTAGACACATAAAGGAACATCCTACAGGAATTATCAGGATTCTCTACTGGGACAATATGAAGAAACTTGCAGAATACCTACCCTACCCAGCTGACAAGCAGGGACATAACCTGGGATATTAATGTCACGATTCCATGGCTACTGGCATAAGCCTCAATCTAAAATACTCTGTAGGAGATACATCACTGTTCACAGAGTCAACTCTTGCCTCACTGTACTCTCAATGCAAATATTCATGAATATGCATTAGTCAGAATCTCACCTCCTTCTACCTCCCTGAAACAAGGAAATCCTCCAGTAACAAAGTATCTCACCTGCTAATTACCCATTGCAGCCAGTCATCTGCTGGA
The DNA here is from genome assembly GCA_028658325.1 of Potorous gilbertii. Taxonomy (NCBI): domain Eukaryota; kingdom Metazoa; phylum Chordata; class Mammalia; order Diprotodontia; family Potoroidae; genus Potorous; species Potorous gilbertii. The sequence continues at coordinate 183,935,368 of CM053773.1, read as the reverse complement.
CAGTCATTAAGTTAATGGAGAACAGATACTGAGAGATTCACCAAAGAACAGGGATAGAAATAGCAGTTAAGCCCTGAGTGTGTACTTCAAGTTACTAGAGAGTGCTTTTGTACTGATTATCAATAAGCAGGTTAAAATCCATATCTCAAGTCTTTTTCCAGAAGCACAGCCTGACCCCATGATCCTTCCCCAGCTATTTCAGATAATAATAGGCAGTCCAGGGATTTAGAACCAATTTTATTGGAGACAATTTTGTAAGTTGCTTAGCATTATCCTGGCCCTTTACAAATGCTTGCTCTTTCCCCCTTCCCTTTGAAGTTCACAGCTATTTCTGGCTGGTACCTGGTGGTTGCTGGACTTACCCTGAGGATCAACTTCCTTGGCCATTTTGAGGGCATCTGAATTTGCTAAATCCATGTTGGCTGGCGTAACTGCAAGAATCAAGCTGCTCTCTTTGCTAATGAACTGCAGGATCATGTCCCTGATCTGGTACTCAATATCCATAGGCTGATCACCAACAGGTACCTTGGTGATGCCCGGAAGGTCAATTAAGGTTAAATTCAACACTAGAAAAAAAAAAAAACCAAAGTTAAAGGAAAGTCAGCCTCAAAGCCTGGAAAAGACATAAAATCAACAGCTCACCAACAATTCACCTGGTGACTTGTCTGGTTATCTGTACACTGCTCATAATTCCCAGAATGAGGCTTATACCAGAAAATGTTCCAGGAGAGGTTCCCTGCCCTCAAAATCTTACCAACTATTCATTTACACTCTCAATGGCTAATCAAGTAATCTGATTTTAAAAATGCTTATTGTGATGTTTAATAGGAATGTTTACGTAGAGCCTATATTGGATTGCATGCCATCTTGATGAGGAGGAAGGGGAGGGTTAGAAAACTGTAAACTTATGGAAGTGAATGTTGAAAACTAAAAATAAATTAACTTAAAAATGCTTATTGTGTCATATGTCCCAAAAGAATAAGGGTAGTTGAAGAGAGAAGCTAGAGGTCACTACTATCTGGTTCTGGGGTCTTCAATAGTTACCACCCTTCAAATTATTAGTATAATATTCACAATGAACAAATAATGACGTCATCTGTGGCTTACCGTGTGGTGAATAGACTCGCAAGTTAATGGGGATAGGAGAGATGCCTTTATTGGTCCCCGTGACCCTGTCGGTCTCTGCTTCAATCTCTTGGCGAACTTCATCAAAGTCCGTAAACTTCTTGGACTTACAGTGCAAAAATTCCGCATACTCTGGGGGAGGAAATGAGCGTCCCCGGGTTAGAGGGCAGCAGCAGCATGTCTGTCTCAGATCTGTTTCTCTGGGTAAAACCCAGAGAGTCAAAATCCCAACCCCCAAGTGAACCTCAGTTTATCATCGCACTGATGGGCATGGAGGCATGAGAAGAAACGATTCTGTGTAAGAGGCCAAGCTCATAATCAAAACAACAAACCCACTGGCCTGTAAACACTTCTGATGGCAGACAAAGACTAGGTCAGACAACAGTGTCTGGTCATAACAGCACTCTGGAATTATTTCATTTTGGCCCCTTTAGCAATTCTGGGCAGTAAGAAGGGTGGGGACTGCCTCCCCTTTATAGATATGGAAATTCAGGTCCAGAGATAATAACTTGATTACTCACAGTCACATTGCAGCTAACTCTGCCTCATTAGCTACCTGTTCTCTACAAGGTCAGGTATATAAACACATGCAATGTGGGTAGCTGTCTTTTGTGGGGGATACTGTACTAGCCTTTTTTGCCTCTAAGTAACATTACAGGCACAGGCGGTAGGTGACAACAGCACTGATTGGTAGGAAGAGGGGAACAAGATTTCAAATCTTTGCTCTGCTACTTCCTTCTGGGCTGACAATGGATCCTATTTCCTCTGAGCCTCAGTTTTCTCATATGTAAAATAAGGGTACTTAATCAGATGGTATCTAAAGCCTCCTGGAGCTTTTAATCCTCTAGGTCTTCAGATCTGGGACAGAACTCTCCAATTTCCTTGAAAAACTTAAGCATAATCTAGCAGCATACCTATGTACACAAGCTACATTCCAGCTCAAACTGGATCATTAACTGTTCTCCAATCTCTTCGAGTGCTTCCTTGCCTCTACATCTTGATGCAGGGATGCTCCCTTTTTCTGAAATGACCCTGCCTGTAGAAATCTCTCCTTTCCTTCAAGGCTCAGTTCAGATGCTACTTTGCATTTTCCCAACTAGAAGATCATCATATCATCACTTTTTCCTAAAGCATTCTGTAAGGATTTCTCCTCTGCCCCCTATTGCCCCCTGGTATACTACACTGGAAGTTTCTTGTGGCAAGGACAGTATTTTCTTCATCTCTGTACCGCCAAGCACAGTGTCTTACACACAATGGTTACCTAATAACTTTAATGAATTTGAATAAATTTGTATTGGGAAGAAAATTAACTACAACTACGACGACAAGCCTTTGAAAACTAGGAGCCTCACCAGCTCTTAAAAACTAGGAGTCTCACCAACCACTGGGCATCACCACACAGACACCTCAGGATCAGACAGGGAAAGTTATTCAGGACCCTGACGCGCCAATCATTTGCTTCTACTGAGATGTCAAAAGAAATTACTTCTGGCCTGGATTCTGAAGTCCAAAATAATCTCTCTTCCCTTTCCAAGTGAATAGGAAGAAATATTTGGGTTTCATTTCCTCCAGGAAGCCCTGGAGAAGGCCCTTTACAAACTTGTTTTCTTCTTGCTGCCACATCCCCAACAGAACCTCCATAAGCAGAGGAAGAAGCACTTTTTAGAAGTAGAAACCAAAAGAGAACATTGGCTTTCCTCTGCCTTGACTAAAGAGCAGCCCTTGAATAGAAACACCTGGAAGAAATGTCAGATCTAGGCTGTGGCCAGGGTAATCTTTCACTCAGAAATACTTTGACACATTTCTAACAAGGCAGAAAAGAGCTTTCCGATCTCTGGATATGGATTATGTACAATAATCCATAATAATGGCAGCCATGCTTAGGGGGAAAAGATAAATCCACAAGTATGTGACCTTTTCATAGAGTTTCAAATTTCAAGCTGAAAAGGAAAACTTAAAATAATTAAAATCCAAAGGGCAATGTTGTGTGGGTCCTCCCCAAAGACTCTGAGAAGCCTGGATTTCCTACAGTGAGAGTACTGGAGGCACCCATCTGGCAGATGATGTGCTTTCAAATTCATTTTTTGTTTTTGTTTTTCCAAATTGAGTTCATCACATCTGATCTATAATTGTGTGACTATGTAGAGCCCTAAGTTCAAGGGCTCTTCCCATCAGCAAGTTGTCCTCTGTAAGTCGTGTTAGTTGAATAGAATAATGATGATGATGAGCCACTATCTGAAAGCTACTTCTCCTTTACACAGGGGCATCATAGTGTAAGATGGGGTAGCATCCTGCCTCTGAGAATGCCTGGCCCCTACATGCTATGCCAGGACCCAGAGCAAGGGATAGAGAATATTACAAGACAGTGTATGCATAAATGCATCATACATGTATCACATATGTGTATATTATAATATTCTTTACTTGTATACACATACAGACTTTGTCTTCTAATATTCTCTACTTGTCGCTCCAACTGTCTCCCCAACAACATACTCTGGCATCAGGCTGGTATGGAGTAGATGGCATGAAATTTATTGGTATGGTCCACTGTGCTCAATAAGTGTTAATTTGTACTAGCTCAGTGACAAGTGTCCTAGTGACAAGTCCTAGTGGCTGGAGATGATAAACACAGCAATCCACATTGACAGTATAGAGGCATGCAAACCAGTCACAGCATCAGGGACAACCATTTGAGTAAAATGATGCCCAGCAGGTTGCCAAGGGGTTCCAAGTAGAAGGAACCCAGTGTAATTGCTTAAGAGCTCTTTTCAGTTGGAAGCAAAGAAAAACAAAGGTACATGAAGGGTCTAGTCACTGGCCTGAACAGAGCAGAACCCCCATCTTGAACGGGCAAACAAACATTAGGTCTCCTTAAGAGAGCCCTTTCATAGGCCCCAGGCCCAGGATAAGATGGAGCACTGTGTCTGCCTCACAGTGCAGCAGATGAATCTTCACCTGATTTAGTACCAGCCCAGAGGCCCTGAACTTTTATTAACCTTGTAGAGCCTGAGCCAGGCTCCCATTTCTTTCCCCTCTCCAACCCCTCCACCCAGAAGCTGAAAAACTTGCCTAGTTGTAACATTAGATACAAAACAAATCAAAAATTTCCAAATACTGCATTCCCTGTCTGGAGATGACAGAAGCAGCTTTGGCCATGGTTCAACCAGTACCCACCTAATTCAAAAGCTTACTCACTAACCCCTCCACCCCTCTCTTCCTTTGGGTAACCTGTAACTAGCATATTTGATATTCTCTCTGTCTACCAGTAAGCTGGGAACACCTTGAGAGCTGCGGCTGTCTCATCTAACATACACACGATTAGCACATAACAAAGTGCTCAATCAATGTGTTTTCATTCCATTTCATTTAGTGGGAGAAGGCCTAAAGTTACTAGAGAGGATTTGCTTTTCATGAAAGTGTCGATCTTTGATGTATTAAAAAAAGAACAAAACCCATTCCAAACAACTAGATTCAGGTGTCATGTGGCTTTTCAGACCCTGAAAGCAAACAATGTTGTATCCATCCAAATCTCACTGCCATTCTTCAAGACCTAATGCCACGCCTCCTCCATCTAACTTCCCTTTTGTCTATACTTCCTTGAAGCCAGGTGGTATTTTGTTTGGGACTGTCATGACTCTTGTCACACATGAGTCAAAGGACCTAGGTTCAGGTCCATTTGACAAATTACAATGATCAATCAGTAAATATTTTTTAAATTAAGTGTTTGCTCTATGCCCAGTAGTCCATAAATGCACGTGACTATTACTGGTTTTTATAGTCCTAGCAGATCTTCATCTCTCTGAGGACAAGCACTACCAGTCCTCTTTCTAGCCCCTGCAACCACAGCCCCAGCATGCAAGTGTTTAATATTTGGTGAATCTGCTGAAATGAATACTAGGAGCACAGGATTCACACTTGGTATGACTAGAGAGTTGGAAAGCACGGGAGATCAATTTTCCAACACTTTTATTTTACAGCTGAGGAAACTGAAGCCCAAAAGATTAAAGAACTTGCCTAATATCATAAAGGAGTAAGTGGAAGAGCTGAATATTGAACTCAGGTCCTCTTGACTCCATATCTCAAGCCATTCTCACTGTACCACAATGCCTTTCAATTGGACTAAAGAAAGGGTTCTGAATCATTTATGTGTCCTGGACTCCCTTGGCAATCTGGTGAAATCTATGGATTGCTTCTTGGAACATTTTTAAATATGCAAAATAAAGTATATAAGATTACAAAGGAAACTAATTGTTCTAAAGTACAAATATAAAAATATTGAAATGTTATTAAAAAAAAAACCCAAACCAAAAATAACCCAAAAAATCCAACATAAATTCTTAGACCTGGTTAAGAATTCCTAGAATAGAGAGACATTTAGCAACATGACCAATGCTGGTCTTCTCTGACAAAACGAAACTTCTCCAGCCAACTTTTTTCCTGAGACAAGCCTTGATAGCTCTCTCTCCCATCACAAAGACAACCACTAACCATTCCAGGGAGACAGGAATAATTAGAAAGTAGGGTTAATTTTGTAAGTGATGGGGTGCTTAGGTGCCTGTGCTTGGACCCCAACTCTAAAATCACATTTTTCTCTAGTCTCAAAACACTGTCCCTGGCAGTTTCTCTCCAGCTCTAGGACAGCATGCCCTAACAAAAATTTCTCTCTCTTCCTGATACAGTAGGCAGCTGTACCTATAGAATTTATTAGTTTGAATTAGTTGTGAACAGGATCATAAAGATATTTACTACTCACCAGCCTATCATATGTATCCCGGACTCCTCATTATGTGTATCCTAAACTTAGATATATGTATCCTCCCTTCGTTTATCTTGTCTAACAAAACATTGATGAAGGGCAGCCTGGGTGCTTCTCAGCCAGCCTGAGCTTTAACTGACTTAGAGATGTTTCAAGTCTAAAACCACACCTACATGTAGTCCCCTCTTGGGCTATTTCCCAGTGAAGTCTGGGTAAACCGCCTGCAAAGTAGATACTAAATGTACATGTTTCTGTAAGAACTGACCACTCTTTAACCATTCCTTAATCCCACCCTAAATCATCTAGTTAGCATATTTGGCACATTTTACTATAGAATATCCTGTATAAATTTTAACTGTACCCAAGGTTGCAGATTCCCTAAGACCACTTGCCTGCTGAAAAGTGTAACAATAAATCTTTACCACTTTGACTTCAAGAATGCTTGAGTCCTTTAATTCATTCCAGACAACTCTGTCCTGTACATTGGTCTTTGCGGGGGGAGTCCTTGAATCCCCCCCACCCCTTTCCAACTCCACCATAAGTATGTGAGAATTACAAAAATGTCAAAATTCTGAGACCACCCTCCACTTATGTTTCAAGAAACAAAAACCAGATACTGTGTTATAATTTTACAAAATTGCCTTAAGGAGATACAAGTCTTTACAGTTTAAAAAGTATTTTCACATAAATTATCTCATTTGATCATCCTTTGAGCTGGATAAGGAAGTATCACTTCCATATTGTACAGATAAGAAAATTTAGGCTCAAAGTTAACTTGCCCAAGGGTCACCCAGTTAACAAAGTGCAAAACCACTCCAGTCAATTCTAGCTCCAAAGCTCTTTCTACTCTAACAGACTATTCAAAAACCACAGGTAGGGGAGGAAAGCTTCAGACAAGTAAGTATGGGTTAAAACAGTGTAGAGATAAGAGCAATTCATTCATTTACTAGAATGTCCTCGAAATGACCTTTTTATTTAGTCTTTAGCCTTAATCACTGAACGAGTGTTACCTCTGTCAAAATGAGACCTGTTAAAGGCCTTAGCTTAAAAAGGCCAAGGTCTCCCAGGGGATGAGGACCATCTCTAGTCATCCTAATCTATGTCTCACCACAGAACCCGGAAGGCTCTGGAGGAGAAAGTGAGGCTGACTTTACACAGCCCTCCTTCACTTAAATCCAATTCAACTGCATATTGTGGCATCAACTCCCTGATGTCATGCTCTTCTTTGAGAATGGACAAACAACACCATACAGGCACAGGCACCTACACATACATGTTACCTACTAAGTGTGGGTTAGAAAACATTGTTATGTGTGACAAATTGTTTTGTAATCCTCTAGGTTATAAAATCAAAGTAGATTTTATATGGTTAGCTTGGGAATGCCCACACCAGAAAAGACTCTTAATGATGTTCCTGTTGCCCCTTTGAGCTCTGACTGTTCTGCCATCTGCCCTGACACCATTTCTCCTTTTCTACTCCAGCTGACATCCCGATGTCAGGTTTTTCCACATGGCAAACCCATCAGTTGTCTCCCTCCCCTCCTAAATTCTGTTAAGACTGTGTGTGGCCTTCTGGGTCTTTGGGTATATCCCACTTACATATGAAGCATATGTTACTGTGGACAACTTTCTTGTTTTATTTTTAGAGGAAGGGCAATCAGTGTTACATGCTGGCATGCTAGACATTGAATCCAACACTTAGGCTGCATGATTACAGGCAGGTCACTCATTCCTTTCGGGCTTCAGTATCTTCATCTGTCAAAATGCAGACGACACAGTGCTTACTACTTCAGTTAGTGGGAGGATCAAATGAGGCAGCTACATAAAGTACATGGAAAACTTTAAAATGCCATGTCAACTTACTACTACTGTTATGTCATTTCCCAACCAGGTTATTAGCACCTCATCTCAGATGATCCAATTTAAATCCCCCTTTCTTCCCAAAGCTTCCTCAGAAGGCTGGCACCACAGTTAATCTTTCCCATTCATTTGAGAATGTTTACAGCTGTGCACAGAGTAGTCAATAAATATTTAATTTTAATTGTACTATTGTAATCAACCCTCATACTGTTACTAAATTTTCCTGTTTTTATCCCATTTTCTCAGCTACATTGTAAGGTCTTTGAAGAGAGGGCCTATTTGTGGTATCTCTCTCTCCCCTCCTCGCCCTTCCACTTCTTAGCATCTAGAGGTCTTTTAATTTCTGCCTTGCTTTCTGAGGCCAAGAAAAATGCTACGTCTAAATACTTAGATAGCTATCATGTCCCTCCTAAGACTTATCTTTTCTAGGCTAACCATTTCTGATTCACCTTATATCCATTATATTGGCAAGAATGATAAGGAAAATAAAAAGTCAATGTTAGAAGGGCTGTGGAAAGATAAGAATATTAACGCCTTGTTGGAGCTGGGAATTGCTCCTTCTGTTCTGAAAAAGAATCTGGAATTAAGAAGAAATTTATTAAATCCTATCTTCCGATCTGGTGATACTACTCCTGAGTATAACCTTAAGGAAGTCAAAGATACAAAGAATGGCCCCTATATATAACAAAATATTCAAAACAGCACTTTTGTGACAGGAAAAACTGGACTCAAAGTTATTTCTCAATGATTAGGGGAATGGCTAAATAAATCATGGTCATTCAACATGGTTCCCTATCACCTCTAGTATTACATATACAATCTTGTTTGGTGTGCAAAGTCCTTCACAACTTGCCCTTCTCCTGCTAAAGTCTTCCTACACTTCACTTCTCCCTGATCCCCTCCAAATATTATGCAATCCAGTGACAATGACTCCTTGCTCCTCCTCAAACAAGACACCCCATTGCTCAACCCTGGGGTGTTTTTAATGGTGGTCCTCCACGCCTAAAATTCTCTTCCTCCTCATTTTTACCTCCTGCCCTCCCTGGCTTCCTTCAAATCTGGCTAAAGTGTCGCCTTCTACAAGAAGCTTTCCTTGAGCCTTTGTAACTTTCCCTCTGTCGATTACTCCTCACTTATCCTCTACACAAACTGGGTTGTCCATAGCTGTTTGTGTGCGGTCTCCTCCGTTATGGTGAGTACTCCTTAAGGGAAAGGACTGTTTTTGTCTTCTTTTTTAATCTCCAACACTTAGCACAGTGCTTGGCACATTTGCGGTCATTTATTAACTACTTGTTGATTGACTCAATATAGTGAAATTTTTATAAAAAAAGGAAGACATTTAGAAATATGGGAAGACTTGTATCAACTGATGCACAACAAATAAAGCAAAATAGGAGAATATACATAATAACATCAATAATTAATTTAAATAAAAGCATTAAAATATATTAGAAATCAGAATCAATGCAATGACCAACCCTGTTTTCAAGTAGTTGATGAAACTTCCTTCCCTTTTCTTAGTAGACCATGGGTATGGTATATTGCACAGCTGTCAGATATAGTCACTATAATATTTACTTTTAATTAACTGTTTTTATCACAAGGGAGGGTTGTTGGGGAATGGAATTCAGTGGAAAGTAACTGTTATAATCAATAAAATATTAAAAATAAAACACCCCTTTCCCCATGCTTTTCAGCCCAATAAAGACCAATATTGATTTCCTATTTTCTATGAAGGAAAGAGAAGGCACCAAGATCTGCTTATTAGATCTTGAGAGGGGTCAGGTGAGCCAGGATTTCTCTCAAACTGATAAAATCCTTTTTAGAGTCTTTCAAAACAAAGGAAATAAATGTTTTTGGATGGATTGTATTTGCTTTTCTTTCAATCAATGTGCTTAAAGCACAGCCTTCCTGACCAGTTTAGCTCACAGGCTTCAGAGCACTGCAAATTCTCTTATCCCTAGGATGAAGGAATTTCAGCTAGGCCAGTTGACTTTCTTTACAGTAAGGACTTTGGTTAATTTTTAAATAAAGATGGTTGAAATTAATAATTACCAGGGTTGCTTTGAAGAACAAGAAAATATTCTCTAAAGAAGCAAAGCTCAACCAACATTTGGAAGTTATCCCAAACAAATACATAATCAGAAAATAGAAGTGTGATTCATCAGATCCAGGGTGGTTCTCAGGAGTATCACACACTCAAATTCCCATCTTTAAATTTACAGGGAGTAGCTTTAACCATTGTGAAGAGCCTGCATTTCATCTAACAGTCAAAATTTTCAGGAACCTAGGAGGTAAAACAATCCTAGGCATTAGGCCCTCCTAAGTCAAGCTTATTGTAGAATAGTCACATATTTAGCTCTTTGAACACCTCTCTCAAAAGAACAAATATCAGAGGCTAAGTCACTGCTTAATGAATATAATCAAATATTTATTAAGTGCTTACTATATGCCAGGTACTGTCCTAGGTGCTAAGGATAAAAAGACAAAAAGTAAGACGGCCCATGCACTCAAGGAGCTTATATTAGACTAGGGGAATATAATCTGTTTATAAATGAATATGAATATATAAAACAAACACAGAGATTTTTTATTTGGGTTTTTAAGAAGGAGAGGATTATCAACAAAGTTTGGCAGCAAGGGATAGAGAAATTCCATTTAAAGTAACTGTGGAAAATATAAAATACTTGGAGAGTCTATCTGTCAAAACAAACCCAGAAACTATATGAATACAACTACAAAACATTTTTCACACAAATAAAGTCAGATTTAAACAACTGAAAAAACAATTGCTATGAGTACACCAAGCCAATGTAATAAAAATGACAATAAAATTGACCTATTTATTCAGTGCCATACCACTCAAATTATCAAAAAATTATTTTATAGAGCTAAAAAAAAAATAACAAAATTCATCTGGAAGAACAAAAGAAAGTCAATGGAAAAAAGTACGAAAGAAGGTTGTTTAATGGTGCCAGATCTCAAACTGTATGACAAAGCAGTAATTATAAAGATTAGGTATAAATTAAATGATAGCAAATGACCATAGTAATCTAGTGTCTGATAAGCCCAAAGACCCATGCTTTTGGAACAAAACCTCATTACCTGACAAAAATTGTTGGGAAAACTGGAAAACAGTATGGTAGGAACTAGGTATAGGTCAACATCTCACATCATGTACCAAGAAAAGGTCAAAATGGGTACAGGATTTACGCCGAAAGGGTGATACTATAAGCAAATTGAGAGCGTGCAATAGCTCATCTGCCAGATTCACGGATTAAGGGAAGAATTTAGGACCAAAGATGACACGGAGAGCATTACAAAATGTAAAACAGATACTTTCGATTATGTAAAATTAGAAAAGGTTTTGCACAAATGAAACCAAGGCATCCAAAATTATAAGGAAAGCAAAAAAACTGATAAAATTTTTTTGCAGCAGTTATCTCTAATAAAGGCCTTATTTTTCAAATATATATAGAAGTAAATAAAAAAATACAAGTCATTCCCTGATTGATAAATGGTCAAAGAGAATAAGCAGTTTTCAGACAAAGAAATCAAAGCTATCTATAGTCATGTGAAAAAATGCTCTAAATCACCACTGATCAGAGAAATGCAAATTAAAACAACTCTGAGGTACCACATCTCACACCTACCAGATCGGTTAATGTGACAAAAAAGGAAAACTGGGACACTAATGTACCACTGGAGTTTGCAAACCGATCCAACCACTCTGGATAGCAATTTGGAACTATGCCCGAAGATCTATAAAACTGTGCATAACCCTTGATCCATCAATACCACAGCTATATCCCAAAGACATACAAAAAAAGGGAAAAAGTATGTATTTGTACAAAAATACTTGTTAACAGCTTTTTTTTGTGGTGACTAAGAATTAGAAATTGAAGGAATGTCCATCAACTGAGGAATGGCTAAACAAGCTACTGTATATAACTGTAATGGAATACAATGTTCTTTAAGAAATGACAAACAGGATGATTTCAGAAAAAAAAAACTGGAAAGACTTATATGAGATGCATGGTGAAGTGAACAGAACCAGGACAACATTGTACATGTTAAAAGAAATATTGTTTGATGAAGAACTGTGAATGACTTAGCTATTCTCAGCAGTACAATGATCCAAGACAATCTCAAAGGCCTTGTGATGACACTATCTCCCTCCAGAGAAAGAACTGATAATGTTTGAATATAGACTAAAGCATATTATTTTTTTACTCTTTCATTTTTTTCTCTTACTTGAGCCTTCTTGTACAAAATGACTAATACAGAAATGTTTTACATAACTGCACATATATAACCTATAGCTGATTGCTTACCATCTCAGGGAGGGGGTTGGAAATAGAAGAAGGAAGGGATAGAATTTGGAACTCAAAATTTTAAACAAAAATGTTTATTTAAAAAAAGAGAGGCTCCAAACTGGGGGAATTCGCAAGGCCATTGCTCTTCCATCATAGCAATGAACAATTTAAAAAATCCTAAAAAATGAAACCCTTGTAACAAATCTGCACTATCAAGCAAAACAAATTCCCTCACTGGCCATATTAAAAAAATTATGTTTTACACTGCCTTATGTTTTTAAACTGCCTCTCTGGCAGAAGGTGGATATTGTGTTTTACTTCCAATCCTCTGGATTCATCTATCACTGCAATGGTCTGATTCCTCAAATCTTTCATTGTCTTCTCTATAATGCTGTTGTCACTGTATAAATGTTCTTCTAGTTTTTACTGAATTTCACTCTGCATCATTTCCAAGAAATTCCCATTTTTCCCAAAAACTGTTCTTTTTTAATGACACAATTTATATATTACATTATATTCACGTGCCATAACTTCTTTATTCATTCCCTGATTGGTTTGGCCATTTCCAATTTTGGCTTACTACAAAAAGAGCTGCTATAAATATTTTTTTGCACACACAGGTTTTTTCTCTCTTTCTTTGATATCTGTGGGGTATAGGCCAATTGTGGTATAGCAGGCACAAAAGTTATGAACAGCTCATTATTTTGGGGGGTTCCATATTTCCAAATTGTGGAAAGGCTATTTCCACTAGGCAGTATAATATCTCGGGTACCCCTATTTCAGGCAGGCCCCATTTCACAATGTCAGTAGATTTCAGCAAAATATAATGTAAGGCAAGACAGCATTTATATGGGGCAGTGGGTTCCGCTGGACATATTATAAATGCATGGGTTTCATGATTTTATAATGTACTAATGATACTGTATGTGAGAATTCATTCAACTTAATTCTATTGTCATGAAATTAGAAAATTAGAGAGTAGATCTGACACATGGTCTAGATGTGTTTTTCCCTAGAACCAACCGCATGCAAAAGCTGCATGCCTCTTGCTATAGGACCAGCAAAATGCAATCAGTATACAACTTGCCCTACCAGAGAGAACAGGGTACAGACTGATCTTTTTACCAAACACAAACAGGCCTTGACTCTCTTACTATTGCCAGCTTACATGGGTCATAGGCATTCCAGCCAATGGAAGGAAGCATGGCACGATGGGTTTGGAGCCAGAAGCTATGGGTTTGACTTCCACCTCTGCAATTTAGTATATAACTTTGGGCCTATTTCCTACTTTGTAAAATAAAAGAGTTGACAGAGATAATTGCTAAGATCCCTCGAATGATAACATTCTGTGCTTCTATGAAAATATGGTTTTCTTGACAGCTCTGTCACAAAACGGGGCAATCAATTATCATTTACTAAACACCTACACTGTGCCTGGTACTGTGCTGGGCATTGGGAATAGGGGCATGTGTACAAACCAGTTCCTGCCTTCTAGGACCTTCATTCTATATAGAAAGGTAACTCTTACAGCTGTATGTAGACACAAAATATGTATCAAATAAAAATAAAGTAAGTTTGCAGAAGGAGGAGGAAGAGGAAGGCCCCTGAGGATAGGAGGGATACAGAAAGACTTCATGGAGGAAGTGGTACTACAGCAGAGTTTTGAAGTAAAAAGGATTGTTAGAAGTGAAAAATGGGGAGAGAGGGTATTCTAGGTGTGAGAGACATGCAAAAGTACAGAGAAAAGAGATAACATGTCAGGTGAAAATGGCCAAACCATAGAATGCATTAAGGGAATTAATGCATATTAATCATTAATTAATTAATTAATGAAATTTGGAAAGGTTGCCTGAAGCCAGATTGGGAAGGGTTTTAAAAGCCCTATTTGATCCTAGATGCAACAGATATACTGAATATTACTGAAGAGGAGTGATGTGGTCAGATCTATGCTTTAGGAAAAATCCTTTTGTGAGCTGTGTATTGGAGTTGAGGTAGGGAAACCAATTAGGACATGACTGCAAAGTCCAAGCAAGAGGTGATCAGGACCTGAACAAGGTGGTAGATAGATGGGTGGAAAGAAGTGGGTAGAGGAAGGAAGTGCTGCGAAGGAAGAAACAAGATCTGGTTTGTGGGATGTATGTGGCATGATGAAAAATGAGGAGGTGATTTGAAGGACAGAGGTCTCAACAGAAATAGGGAAATTCAGAAGAAGGGAATATAAGCCAAAATTTCATTTGAAAAGCAGAAATGAGAAATACATAAACAATAAAAAATTCATGTAACTTTGTCAAAATTTAAACTGCACCTTGCACTTCCTCTAAGACAATTGGGCTAAAGACTTTCCTTTGAATACAAGTGAGCATTTGTCCTTCCTCCTACTGTCTTGTCTCTCAAACTGTTCTCTAGGCAGTCCCAACATACCTGTTTTTGAGAAAATGAGTTGAAGAATAAGAGGACGTCTGGTGACGATTCCTGATCCACGAGGAAGGAAATCCCTGTAAAAGTTGAAATGAAGAGAATTACTCACACAACCGGCTCCTGCTGCAGGATGTTTAACATCAGGACAGTCTCTAAACTTAAGAGATTTCAGCAACATTTTTAACGCCGGCTGGGGAAGGATTAGTTTTGGGGGAAAAGCCAGTGAAGACTTTGGCCTTAGAGGAGCAATACACTGCTGAAGGTATGGCAACCAGACAGACTTGGATGCTGACAGAAAATATAAGATGAATTCTTTTGGTTGGTGGAATTAACCGTGAAGGTGGTTCCTAAGAGTAACCTAGGCCCTAGTATATGACTCAGTTACAGCAGAAACAAGCCCTGGAGCACTCCACACGGTTTCTCTCACAGAACACTCTGGAGAGGCCCTTATCTCACTAAGCAGAATGAATACATGGGCAGTTCCACCAACCAAAGTACAAGGAGAGAGACAACCAGAGGACAGGTGTTGACCATGGTTACAGAAGAGCTTCACCAAGCAAGAGCAACTGAGGTCAGTCATACCAAAAGAGGTTGGGAATCACCCATTCTGAGCTTAAAGAATGAGACTGTGTATATTCCAATTCCAAACCAGTTCTGCTGAATAGCTAGTGACATACTCTTTTTACAGAAAACAGCAACAGCAGAGAATACTTTTCATGTTCTCAACTCTTCCTTCAGGCTCAATAGCCAAAAGGGAAAATCACCTACACCACTCTCCCAAATCTGTATTTCCATAAGTGTTTCCCTCATTTTGGCCCCAGCCTTGATTTTTTCAACCGAGTCCTTCTGGCTGACAGGCACACAGGTAGCACCACAGCTACAGCTGCAGGTGAGGAATTGACGTTTAAGAACACAACTGCTGAGACCAGAGGAGATTCCTGTACATCTCTTTGGTGTTGATGATGATGATGTCCTTTTCAGTCCGCTAACTTCTGGGCCAACATCACCCCGTGCAAGTACCAGAGAAAACCAGTTCAGATATTTAATCAAGCATCCCAAGGGCAAAATGCTAGTCAACTTAGCATCTTCTTTTTTTTTTCATTTTAAATTAAGCAGTCACTACAGATGAACAGCTCCAGATTGGTAAGCTTTTTCCAATCATAAATGAAAAATCTCAAGTATAAGTAGCTCAGCAAGGTAAGCAAGGGCCTGCACAGCACCCCACGAGCAGGGTTTACTAATAATGCAAACTCTAGTAAAAAAGGCAATTCATATGGGTCTACCAAAAAGGGAAGGAAATCACTTTAGGTGTTTATTCAAAAAAGGAAGCATTTTCTCTTATCTATTCAGACAAGGCCACTGGGCATCAAAACAATTCCCCAAGTTCCAAGAAAAATCTGCTAAAAACAACAAAAGCATCCCCACCCATTCAGAGCAGTGCTAGGAGGGAGTTCTAAAGATTGAGAGGCAGATAGGGAGCTTCAGAAAAAGTGTCCTGTGTATTGTGCTCCAACATGAGAGGCAAGGTCTGGCCACATCATGCTAAACACATCTATTCCCCAACTCCCATCTTTTTGAAATGACACAATCATTTCTCAGTCTGCCTCCTGATTCCACTCCAAGCAGATCCTTAAAACAAAGAACAAGTTAAACAAAACACAAAAGAGCAACTTCATCTGACAGTGTATATACCATTCTGTGGTGCATCCAATTTTCCACAAGAGTAGCTAAGTCATACCAGTTCTAAGAAGGCACTGATCAGCGTACTTGTTTAGGGACCGGGCATAATCCTTTACTCTTGTCTATGAAACAGGAATAATACTCCTTCCTACTTCATAGGGTTGTTGAGAGGAATCAAAGTCACCACAGGTGTGAAACTAGAAGCACTGTGTGGGACTACTTTTGTCAAATGGGACAATCAGAAAATATAAAGAAAAAGCTAAAAGGAGTAATTATCTTATGCAAATGAGAGGTGTGAGAGGAAGAACTGACAGAGGAATTAGACGGAGAAAGAGGGTTATTAATTCTGGAAACCTACTTTCAGGAAGGGTTCAAGAAGGAACAATACATATATATTTAAAAGAGTATAAAAGTCTTCTAAATTCAGAAAGAAATAAAAAGTTAAGGGGATAGGGAGGTGGGAGAGGACAGCGGAGGGATCTTTAGAGGGAAGGATAAGGGAATAGATTAAAGAGGGTGTAGAAGGGTAATTAGATTAATGGGAATGGGAGGATAAGGGAGGATCCTGGAGGGGAGGGAAGGTAGGTTAAATAATAGGAGGGCACGAAAGCAGGTAGAAGTAAAGTAGAAGAGTCAGGAAGGATAGAAAATGAGAAAGACACAAACAAAATAAAGATCAGGAGTAGAATTTGTTAGGAAAAAAGGAGCAGGCTAAAACAGATTTAATCAAAAGAAAAAAAGAGCAAAACTACACTAGGTATCAGCCATATTTATCAGCATTGTTTTGGACTATTTAAAACAACTAGACAGTATAAGGTTGAATACTGCTATAGTGTAAGAAATGACAAGTTGATGGAATTGGAAAAATATCTAAAGACTTGGACTTAAGAAGGAAGAAGTTATCCACTCTCAGATAAGAGGACAAAAGTATAGTACAGTTTTACACAGATGCATATAAATGCATATATTTATATATGACTGATTATTGATATCTAAGTACGTGTATGTGTAAGTAAGCATACATATGTGCAGGCATTATGTGTGCATATGTCTATGTACATATGTCTATATGTATGTATATGGATATACATACATATAGACATATATACATAGACATACACACACAAGTACATCTCCATATATACATATATACATAGACATACACACACAAGTACATCTCCACACTTAATTGTGGCCTGGGGGGAGAGGGAGGAAGAGAAAAAAGAACAAAGTAAAAAGGGCACAGCAGAGAACCAAAATAAAACTTACAAGGAAGCAAAGAAAAGATGGAGAGCTCTCAATACAAGGCGTAGTATTCATTATACAGGCTTTTTTGAAATGGATATTCATTGCTCTATATTTTGAATCCTTTCTCATGTTCTGTTGTGCACATGGCAAGGCTTCCCCCCACCCCTTTCCTTATTCTGTATTTGTTTTGGTATTTAAGTTGTTTCTTTTTTATCTTATTTTGCATTTAAGTTTAAAATAAAAAAAAATTTACAAAAAAAAAAAAAGAATCAGTACTCTTGGTAAAGGACTTAAAATTATATATATTTCCGGTAAGACAGGAAAAACCTGAACAAGTCTAGTTACTCTGTTTTTGGTTGGGAAAGCTACTATGCACTAGGATGTCTCTTTAAATATATGATTTACTCCATTAAAAAAGATGGGGAAAAAAGTACTGTGTCTAAATTATCCAAAAGCACATTTCCAAGCCTGAAATGAAATGTCAGCAGAACTATTTCTAAATATATGTAACCTCATTCATTCTGAATAAACTCCTGAAGATTAGGATATACCTGTAATCAAAATACCAGACAACTTAGGGAAGTAAGTAACTTAATAGAAATGATACCTTCCATCAGTGTCTACTTTTCAAGAAGTTTAATACACCTAACATAAGGAGAACAGAAAAAGAAACCTGGTCAACTCCTATTTCCTGAAGTTTAGCAAACTACAGAAAGCTGTCTGGTTTGTAATTCTCAAAAGGGCAAAATATCTTATCGAATCACAGGAGCAGAAATAAAAATGAGGGACATATTCTTCATGAAGAAAGAGCAAATAGATAAGCTATGGTCAATGATGCTATGCCAGAGAACGACTCAGTTTTACACACAGGCAGACACGCAGGCCATGGGGAACAACCCTCTTTACCAAACTGTGGGGTAGCAAATGGTTTCTTTTATGATGACCATGCTACTTCTTGAGAAGTTGGTCAGTTGTCTCATTCCTGCCCGCCCAGGACAGTACAGAGGCTGTCTAGGAGGGGAACTTAGAATTCGTGTAGGCCACTGGTGATGGCAAAATACAAGTCCCACCCTAAGATCTACTGCAGATCTAGAGCTAGAAGGTTTGTGTTTTGTGTGTTTGTTAGGTGTTTGTTAACCCTGACAGTAGGTCAACAGGTTTGAGATGTGGAAGTTATTCATATCTGAAGACAAAACTTCTAGACACCCTTCACAAGGTCTCACCAAGCCTTCACTTAAGTAAGCAATGAGGAGCTGATTAAGGGTTTCTGAAGCAGGAGTGATAAGACCAGACTTACGTATACTTTCTAGCTGATAGACTAATGAGAATGGAGATGGGGAAAGAGGTTATTTTATTACATATACATATATAAAACATTTATTAAGACGTTATTTGAACAGTTTAAGCGAGAGGGGATAAGGAGAGGAGAGAGGATAGGAGAGCTTGGGAAATAGGACTTGAGACCTGATTAAATGTAGAAGAGTAGGGAATGAGAAAATGACATGGATCAAGAATTTCAAGCCTGGGTGACAAAGGATGCTTATGTCATCAACAGAGTGAAAAATGAGAGAACAGAAAACATCAGTTTTAGATATATTAAGTTTAAGTTGTCAGTAGTCCATGTGGGTAGATGTCTATCAGGAGGTAATTGGATATGCAAGGCTGGAGCTCAGAAGAAGGGACAGGGGAAGCCAGAGAAGGGAGATCATCACGAATGTAGAGAGAGAAGACTAAAGTCTAATGACAAGTCTTGCAGGATGCTACACTTAGCGGGTTAGAAGAGACTGAAAGACAGGGAGGAGGGTGGAACACCAGAAGGATAGGATGGCCAACAGTAGTAAATGACGCCCAAAGGTGAAGAAGAATGAAGATCAAGAAAAGGACCATTTATGACCCAGGACAGCAGAGTGATGGGGATGAAGTTGGTCTCTCTGGGGTTGAGGGATAAAGTGGTAGACTATGATTTTTAAAAGCGTTCATGTAAACAGGAAGAAATTGGATGAAGCAGGTACAGAGTCAAGTAAAGGATATATTTTATTTTATTAAGCACAGGAGATCTGAACCCTACAGGTTGCTAAGAATGGGGCTGAAAAATGGAATGGATGTTATAGGACAGTCTAGGCTCTTGGAGCTGGAAGGGACATGAAACCATCTAGTCCTATCTCATTTTACAGATGAGGAAACTGAAGCACAAAGAGAAGTGATTTGCGAAGGTCAACACAGGTAGTGCAGAGAGAGGGGATAAACTCAAAAGACGGAGGATTTCAGGCATCATCTGACCCAGAACCCTCATTTGGGAGGACAGGAGAGAAGACGGGAAGACCAGACTACAGACTAGATTATTGACCTGCCCGAAGTCACACACAGTGACAGAGATGGAACTAGAAACCTAGTTTTCCCATCTCATAACAATAATAAACATTTAAGCCTAGAATGGACTTATCCTTTTCCTCATTTTACATGAAAAGTGAGACCCAAAGAGGTGAAATGTCTTTCCAAAGGAAACATAAATCTCTTTTTTTGGCGGAGGGGAGGAGGATTGAGTCTTCCATCTTTCCCAAGCTGGAAGTATAGCAGATAATCACTAGCTCTCTACCACTACTGGTGGAATTGGAGCTATGACCTGTCCCTTTCTGACTCAGGCCAGTTTACTCCTATTACTTAGGGGTGGGCCCCCCCCCCATCATATTAGTACTAGTCTTAGTACTGATCAGTTTTAGCCCCATAGTAACTCAGAGAATCAAAGCTCAAGAGATCCTCCAGTTTTTGCTTCCCTAGTAGCGAGTATTACAGGCCTAATTCAAACATCCTTCTTCCTTTATGACCCCCTCAACCCACACAAATTTCCTCTTTCTGAACTCCCAGAATCCTCAATCTACTCTATCATTCTGCACTGAATGCAAGATGCCACATGTATTTATTTCATGGGCACATGATCTGTTGACAATTAGCAAGTAGGTTCTTTGAAGGCAGAAGTGTAATCATATTGGCAAAGTCTAGCCCTAATTTTTAACCACTGCTCCTCTGGAGCCCAAGAAGAAGGTTTAATCCCTCTTACATATGAGGTTATTATGTACTATCCCCTAGCCTTCTTCTCCAGGCAAAAACAGGTTGTTATTTCCTCAAAATCCTGGCGCTCTTTTCCTTAACATATTCTTGTTTGATGTCCTTTTCAAAATGTGCTGTCCAGAATTGAATATTCCAAGGTGGATTGTCCAGGATGAAGTATATCAGAAACTGTTGTTTCCCTAGTTCTGACCATTATACTATGTTACTATTAATAAAGCCTTTAGTAGCATTAGTTTTTTGGTGATTGTGTCTTGTTACATGTTTCAAACAATTTCTAGTGAGGCTATAGTTCCTAAGGCACAGAAAACCACAGTCTCCAAAGAATTAAAATTAATGGTCACCCCAAGGGCAATGGAGAGGCACATGGGAGACAAGAGCTGGCTTCAGCACATCACAGATATTGAATTGCTCAGGAAAAGCAGGGCAATATGTGTCATCACAGATGGATAACTGGAAAAAAAGATCAATCACGTAGCAAGAACGAAAATAGATAGACTCATATGTTGCACAAAATGTAAAGACATTTGGAGGAAGGTTTGCCAGCATGTTGCATGGACTCCCTTTGGGGGGACCAAAGGTGAAACACAGACAGGAGTTGAACAGGACAGATAAAGATCTCTTTTGTGAGAGAAAGTATTCACACTGATGAGCTGGAGAAGAAGTCATCTTAATGGACTTAAGCACACTAAAACCCTAAGATCTTTTCACATCAGCTTTTTTGCTATGTCTCCAACAATCCTGTACTTTTGCAGTTTATTTTTTGAACTCATGATGTCATTTAAAAAATTCAAACCTATTTTCAGTTCTTAATTCTCTCTCTGCTTCTTTCCCTTCCTCCACCCAATGAGAAAAACAAAACCCATTACAAATAGTTATGCAAAACAAATTCCCATATTAGACTAAAGTCTCCCTTAGTCAACCCTACACTCTTTTCCCTCCCTTTTTCCTTGACTCCTCCCTCCAGACTGACAGTAATCCACTGACCTTGACTCTGAGGTTCCAAATCTACCTAAGCATAATAGCTACTTCTTTACTTTGTTAAAATATCTCTCTGAAATTGAATCAAACCGATTCCACTCTGAGCTTCTGTGGGAAGAGTGGAAGAGAGAAATCAGAATGAGAAGAAAATTTGTTGACAACTTGAATGATTAATAAAGTAGACCAGAATTTGAACTTGGAGAGGAAAAAAATGTTAGTATTTGGGAGAAATTAAGGGAAATTTGAAGAACACTACTGGTCCAGATAAAAATTGAAGTATTAGAATCAAAGACAAGGTAGTTGGTAAGAAAAGACAAGGTAAGAGAACAGTTAGAGAGTTAAGCAAATTAATACAATGTTTTTTTTTGTTGGTGGGGCAAACTGAAGAAACTGGAGATTGGTATAAGGCTGAAGGGGAGTTGGCTATGGCTATGGCATTTTTGAGAAAAAAGGAAGGAATGAGTACAGTCGTCAAGTTATTAAGATATTGTTAATTGGCGGTAAAAGTTTTAACCAGGTACTTAGGGTTGGGTTTATTTTTTTTGTTCTTGAAGAGAACCATGACATCAGGAAGGTGATACTATGATTTACAAGGCAATTGGATTTAAGTGAGGGAGGGCTATGCAAAGTCACCAGCCTCACTTTCTTTCCATAAAATCTGAGTCCAGTGGTGAGAGAGAGATTGGGACAACTGAAGATAGCCCTGTAGGGTTGGGGTGAGTATGCCCACAAGTAGTCCAAAAATCACAACCAGTATGAGAGTAAGGGAAATTTTACAGTGCTGTGTATTGAGTGTTCAAATGTTTGCACTTAAGCCCTAGCTGAGTGACTGTTATTTGTGTTTCAAGTGTAGGCTGAACTCCTTCCTGGAAAAGCTGAAGGGAATCAAAGAACACCTCTCCACACTCCAGGATGTAAGGGAGAATAAAGTATCCTTAAAGGAAACAGAAGGGGCAGCTAGTTGGAGCAGTGGATAGAGCACTAGGCTTAGAATCAGGAAGACTCATCTTCATGAGTTCAAATCCAGCCTCAGATACTTACTAGTTGTGTGACCCTGGGTAAGTCACTTAACCCTGTTTGCCTCATAAAATGAGGAGATGACAAATCACTCCACTATCTCTGCCAAGAAAACCCTAAAATGGGATAATGGAAAGGTAGACACACCTGAAACAATACAACAATGAAAGAAACCAAATGTTTTAATGGGAAAAATTTTTAGTATCAGAAGCAGAGGGGAGATGATCCTTCTCAGGATGATGCATAATGGAAGTGCTCCCCAGAAGAGAAAGGTAAAGAAAAGGGAAGTTGTGTAGTCAGAATGTTAGCTCTGTTTGAGGGCTCTTCAGTGGTGAGGAGGCTGTGAGTTACTGATGGTGAAAGGGCAGCTGCTTACGTCAAGCCGGTCACTGCATGTCTGAGTTCACTCTGCCTGGGTTTTTTTGGGTTGATTCATTCCTGATTTTAGGTAAATGAGTATCCCAAGGTAATTGACGAGGCTACTTCGGAGAGCAGGATAGCCATGAAGCCACTGGAGTGGTAGTGGCCATTACAGAGAACAGCCTGGGGACATTGGAAGCTTCAGGGGCCTTCAATCAGCATGATGCAGAAAGGCATCAATGAATCTGGCCCAGAGACCGACCCCGATGGGGAAGTTTGGGACGATTCCACAGGAAGAAAAGGACTGTTGAGGCCAGGTTTGGGGGAGGAGAGGTCTTGTGGACACAAGTGTCTGACACATGCGCCTCACTCTCACTCTAAGTATGAGCCCAAATCTCCAAGGGAAAAGTGTGTCCTTGGGGTAAGAGGAATTTTTTAAACTACTGTAATCACTAGATCATTTCAGTAAGTAAATCTCCTTTTGTAAAAGCTAAAAACAAACACTGATGCTGTTCCTTAAGTAGAGTGTTGCATGCTCTGAGGAAGAAGTAATTTGTCCTTCAAAGAACAATGCAGGAGAGCCACAGAAGCTATCACTGGTAAAGGTCCGAGGGGGAGAAGCACAGTAGTGAATTGGGGATTCCCCTGCTCATGGCATTGAGGAACCTGTTGACCTGATAACAACAACAGAGGAATCTATTGTCTTCCTGTGGCACATATCTAAGACACATGAGAACTTCCCAAGATTTATCAAACAGATGACAACTGTCCACTTCTGAGGATTCATGTGGGCACCAGTGAGTGTACTTCCCAAAGTACAAATAAACAATGCCAACAGTAATAAAGTCATGCAGGCACTGGTTGTGTAAACTAGTTGGGGAAGTTAACAGCTGGCTAACAGGGTGATACCTGGGAGTGGGATTTGGATTTCAGGATCAGAGTCTATAATATAAGGATGACAGTTTCCTAGTCAGAGATGAAGTACATCTAACAAAGACTGGTAAGAATATATTAACCAAATATCTTACAAACCAAATACAGAATTCTTTACACTGAAAAGGACGGGAGAAAGAAGAGCCAAAGAAGAAAGACAAAGAGCAGCTGCGACACTCCAAAATTCACAAGAGATAAAATTTCCCAAAAAAGGCAGTACTGAAAAACTCCCATAACTACAGAAAACCCTAAGTTTAGACAACAAGAGAAAATAACATAAGGAGGCAAATTTAATATCTTGGTGAATAACTGAGACTTGGTGGAATGAAACTCATGACCTGACCATGACTCTAGATGGATACACTTTATTTAAAAGAAACAGGATAAGCAAAATGGGGATGTGGGGAGGGAGAAGCCTTGTATGTTAGGAAGGTAGAGTCATGTGAGGAAATCCAGGAAGCAGAGGGGAGAAGTATGACAGAGAATATTTGGGTGAAAGTCAAAGGAAGAAAACATGGAAGACAGAAGAAAGAGGAAATAGACTAGGCAAGTGTGAGAAAGAGATCACAAGCCTGTCACAAAAGTGTAAGTAATAGGACATTTAAATTATTCAGACATAATTATAACAATAATGTTAAGAGCTAGCAGTTGTGCAGCACTCGAAGGTTTGTACTGCACTCTACACTATTATCTCATGGGAGGCAAGTGCTCATTATCATCCCATATTACAGAGGTTAAGTGACTTGCTCAGGGTCACACAGCTAGTGAAATCTTGAGGCTGAATTTGAACGGAGGTCTTCTTGACTCTTGGTCCAGGCACTTTATCCGTGTGATGGCAAGTTTCAGACATCTGCTGAAACTCAGTTTCTGTCAAAAGCAAAACAACGAATAACTTCCTGAACTGCCTTGGTTATAAGTTATCCTTCAAATAGTAAGAGGGACCATCAAGGGGAAATTCTATTCTGAAATAATTCTTTCTTACTAACAGAGAGAAACTGGCTGCTGGGGTGGGAATGATAGGAACCCTGCGGGGCAGATGACCAAGTGGTTTTATAGAGTTTGATAAGAGGAGTTAACATCTGGACATGGTCTGACATAATGAGAGCTTTTGCGAAAATAGACTTTGCAAGTTTCAGAAGACGGACAGATAGGAAATCAAGAAAATAAAATGCTTCAAGTAAAGCCAAAAGGAGCCCAGGAGGGATGAGAAATACTCAAGAATGAAATTCTGAAGACATGAAACAATTTCAATGAGGAAAACAAAATAGGATTTGTCTAAACAGGCCAAAGTGGATATACCTGCCAAATTACTTTTTTTAATTTAATTTTTTTGGGGTTACATTTTAAATTCTGAATTGCCATATTCTTCTCTCACCACTCTAAACTAGAGAAGGCTACCATCAACTTAGGTTTTAAAAAGAGATGTACAAAAGAGAACACCAGCCAGCTAACAGAAAATGAATATGGGTATGGGATTCTCCTGTAAAAGTAGTATATGCAGAAATGCAAAAGGCTGCTAAAGGAAGCTGTGGAAAACAAAAAGATGTGGGTTTTTTTTAAAGCTACATACAGAAAGGAAAAGGAGGCTAACTGATCAGAAAGAAAAGAGAACAGCTTAAATACTCATTTGTTTCTGTTTTCCAGTGTAAAAGACAGTAACTTTTACACTGGAAATCACAGAACAAAATTTGACTCCCAGGGAGCTGATTCCGCAGATGGTTAAAGGGCACCTGTATCTGCCTTTCGAGCTACCAGGCCCAGATGAACTACATCCTTAGAGCCTGAAAGACCTGGCAGCTGTAACTGCTGAGCCACTCAGTGATGGGAAATGGGAGACATGTGACGAGACAGATGAGAAAATCTTATCCCAGTTTTCAACACAATGGAAGAGAAGGAAAGTCTTCCAAACTATACAACAGTGAGCTTGCTCTAGAAAAGACTATTAAAGAACTAGTTGGCAAACATCTAGAGAGGGAAGTGGTGATTACAAAGAGCCAACTGGCTTCAACCAGAACAGGTCATGCCTGACTAACCTCATGGACTTTTCTGACAGAATTACTAAACAAATAGATAAGGGTAATGTTGTAGATACAGTCTATCTAGATTTTAGAAGAGTATATGACTTTTCTAAAGTACTGCACAGCAGTCTTTTAGAAAATTAAATTTTTATTGATTCTTTAAGTAGCTTCCTCAAGTATCCTTTCCGTTCCCTTCCCAGACGGCCACTCTATAACAAATACTATTTTTTAAAGACAAAAGAAAAAAAATTCAGTATAACTGATCAATACAGTGAAAAAAATCTGAAGATACATACAATGTAGACCCTTATGGAATATGTACTTCTTCTTTTGACCTATATACTTGTTCTTTATCATTCTGCAACATTCATTTTTGATTTTTTTGGTGGTTGTTTTATGTTTTTATCATCATTATGTATGTTGCCCTTGGCTCTGCTTATGTCATTTTGCATCAATTCATGGAGACCTTTCCATGCTTCTCTGCATTTGTCACACTGTCATCATTTCTTAGAACATAGTAATATAGCCATTCCCTAATCAATGGGCATCTATTTTGTTTCCAACTCTTAGGATAGCAATAAAAACTGTTGCTCTAAATATTTTGGTCTACATGGGAACTTTCTTCCTGTTAATGGCTTCTTTATGGCAAAAAACTTAGAATCTCTGGGTCAAAGGGTATGGATATCTTAGTCATTTTATTTGCATAATTCCAAACTGCTTTCTAAAACAGTTGCATGGATTCACTCCACAAAGAATGCCTATGTTCTCACAAACTCTACAATATTGACTATTCCTACCTGTGGCCATCTTTGGTAATTTGCAGGATGTGAGTTGAAATCTCAGGATTGTTTTGATTTGCATTTCTCTTACTATTAATGATTTGAAAATTTTTTTTCTTGTCAATTTTAATAGTTTGCAATTCTTTTGAGAACTGTTTTACCATTTATCTATTAAGAATGGTTTTCTGTATACAGGCACAGACACAGAATTTGTATCTTGGATAGCAAACCCTTATTGGAGAAATTTGATATGAAGATTTTTTTTTTCCATTTGACCACTTCCCTTCTTATCCTGAGTACAGTAATTTGGTTTGTGCAGAGTCTTTTCAGTTCCATAATCTAAGCTATATTTTTATCTTTTGTAATTGCCTTTACCCTTTGTTTAGTTAAGTAAACATCTCCTAGCTATAGCTGTGAGAAGAATATAATCTGCTGTTCTTCTAATTGTGAGCAGTATGATCTTTAAGATTAAGGTGATATATCTATAATATTCTTGTGGAGAAGATGGAGAGATATGGGTTAGACAATAATACAACTGGATTTGGAACTGGTTCAACAGGTAGTCTCAAGAAATAGATGTTAATATTTCAATGCCAAGGTGACAGGAAGCATCCAGTAGAGTATCCCAGGGAATCGTTTGCATTTAGAATTTTTATCAATTACCTGGGCATTTGGGAGAAGAAGGGTTCCTATTTGGAGGCATAATGGAGAAATCTAGAGAGTCAGCAGCAGAGCTAGGAGAAGAATGAGAAAGGCCAGCAGGGATCCCTCCCCAAAATAGAGGTCCGAAAGGATCTAGATAGGCTTAAGCATTAGGCTAAATTTATTAAGATGAAACTCAATGCTTGCAGTTGGATACTGAAGAAAAAAAAAAGAACCTAACAAATGAGAGAGAGAAGGCATGATCAGACAGCAGTTCGTCTGAAAAAGATCCAATGGTTTTAGTGGACTGGAAGCTCAATGACAGCAGAATGATGTAGCAGTCAAAAAAGCTCATTTGATCTTGGGCTCCATGGAGAGGAGTACAGCTTCCAGGAATAAGGAAGGTATAGTTCCATCCTACTCTGCTTTCATCAGACTTCTTTAAAAAAAAGGCATTGTTGATAAACTGGACAGTATCTATATGACTGCATACAGAATGGTGACGGGTTTTGAGTACGTGTCACATGAAGACTGATTGAAAGAAATGGGTAATATTTAGCTTGGAAAAAGAGAAGACTCCAGGGGACATGCTAGTTCAAGAGATGTCAGATGGAGGAAGGACTGAACTTAATTTTCCCTGGTCCCAGAGGGCAGAGCAAGAACAAAAGGTGGAAGTTGAAAAGAGGCAATTTAAATGTGATGTCAGAGAAAAACCTCCCAACAATCAGAGGATCCAAAGTGGGATAGGTGGCCTCATTCCCCCAAGGAGGCATTCCCCCTCCTTGGATGTCTTCAAGCAGAGGCAGGATTACCATTTATCAAGTGTATTATAACAGGGTTTCCTTTTGTTCTGGGACTGGGCTAGATGGCCGCTGAAGTTTCTCCCAAGATCACAGTACAGTCAGGTTAGAAACCAAACTCGTGTATGTTCAAGCCCTTTAGGTCACACCCAGGGGAATTTAGAACTCCAAACAGCATTTTTCTGAATTTATGTAGTCACTGTCTCGGATATAAGAGCCCATGTAAGAAGAGGAAGTGGGTGCAGAGGAGGAAGTGGGAGCCTAGTAATATGTTTGCTGACAATGGATGTCATCCCTGCCGTTTCCTCCCAATGAATAATGGCTCAGGATCATCTTCCAACCAGATGTTTCAGAACAGTTATTTCCCTACTTTCAAAATACTCTGAATGATGACATTTGAAACCAACAAGTGTCCACATCCCTAATCTTTTACTCTCAAGGCTCAGATACCTTGCTCCCTCCTAAGATCATAGCTCAAGAGTAGGAAGGGGCCTTAGAGGCCATCTAGATCAAATCCCTTAGAATGTACCTCACAACACCAACCTCCCCACCCCCCACTTTACACATGAAGAAACTGAGGCCCAAAGAGGTTAAGTGATTTGCCCAAGTTCACACATCTTTGAGTAATCAAAGATGGATCTGAACCCAGATCCTCTGACACCATAATCAATGCCTTTGCTAATGCTTCAAAAGTTGTAGTAAAGGCTCAAGTCAGGGTTGACTTATCTCAAAGGCCTCATAAAGCTTGTCTGCTGCTAGACTACCCCCACCAATTCCCACTCTATTCTTCTCCCACCCCCACCCCACATGGTACAAAGTGGTCAAGTCAGCCATGTGGTGCTCTGACCCCAGACACAAGGGCTTTTGTGTGACTAATGTATTGAGCTCTTTTCTTCTAGGACCTTGTCCCTTGTGAAACCATTTGGCTTGGAAAATGACTATTCCTAAGTGAGTGCTGTATCCAGAGTAGATCAGTGAATACCTCAGACAGCTCTCTCCTCTGGATAGGGCACAAAAGTTAGAGTTAGGAAGACCTGAGTTCAGTGTGGCTTATGTGACAGTGGGCCCGTCACTTCACCTCTGTCAGTCTGTTTCCTCATCTGTGAAATGGGAACATTAATAATATCCACTTCCCAGAGGTATGAGGATCAAGTGAAATACTACTTATAACATGCTTTTACACAGCGCCTGGCATTACAGTAGGTGCCTTCCTGCCTTCCCTTCTTTCTTTCTATGGGACTCTGGGCAGGTCACTTCCCTTCTTTGGGCCCTAGTTTCCTCATCTGTTAAGTAAAAGTATGGTGAGACTGGACCCAGTGATCTCTCAGGTATAAATTATATGAGCTTTGGGACTTCTGTATATAGTAAGTCAATCTTGGTTCACAGAACTTCACATATTACTATACTATTTAAAAAAAAAAGTCAAACCAAATGCAAAGGTAGCAGAATTGCAGAAGAGATCAGAAAGGAACCCAGAGCAATTGGTCAGAATTTTGTGGATTCTTTATTTTGGACGTTTGTTTTGGTCAGTGTTTATTAAGTTCATCATCTACTATTCCTTCCTCTTCACTCCCACTGTCACTTGTTACTTGTATGACTGTGGGTGAACTACTTAACTTCTCTATCCTTTGGTGTCTATCTATAAAATGTGCCAGTATCCACAAAGGAGACCCATCTCCTAGCTTTGACTGGCTTCAATAAATAAGAATATACGTAAAGCACTGAATATGCTTTAAAGTACCACAGGGATGACAGGTGTTATGACAAGTTTCCTTTTTGCAGGAAAAAATACAAAAATGTACTCTGAAAAGATTAATTAAGTATAACTAAGAAAAGACTCCAGTTATTTCTGGGAATATATTCTACGTCAGGATGAATTATGCCGATTTACCTGTTTGTAGCTTAGAAAGATAAAAAGGAATTCCTTTGGGCACCCAAAACCTGCCCAAATAATTAATAATATAATAGTTGGCATTTATATAGTGCTTTAAGGTTTTGTTGAAGAAAAAATATCAATACTGTACTCTGTCTTTTAGGCATGTGTCTTCTAGGAACAACTTTGATTAATTTAACATTACTCTAAATCCAAGCATTTCTAGCTTAGAGAACGGTCATAGTTCCGCACCCCCACCCACCCCAAGATAATCTGATGAACCTTGAACAAGGAAATGTCACAAGGTAATAAAACTAAGTTTTGAGTTAACATTCTACTTCAGCAAATAGAAGAGTTACTTAATAACTCCAATTCCTTCTCTGACCACTCATCTCAAGTGTCATCTGTTGAAATCAAAGGAAGATACCCTGTGATGATTATCTTAATCATTTCTGAATAGACCACTGCCCTTCAGTAGGTCACAGTCTAAAGTCTAGTTTCCATCTTTAATATATTTTCCTTAGGAACGGCTTTTTGTCTTACACATTATTTTCCGAAAGGGAAAAGTCTAGAAAGGGTTTTAGGCTGGAGAAAAAACTTTTTCATATTTTTAGCAGAACTGAAAAAAAGGAGATTTCTGATACCCTTCTACAATGTGCAAAGTACTTCACACATATTATCTCATTTTATTCAAAAACAACACTGAGAAGTGATAATGATGATAACTGCTAACATTTATAAAGTATTTACTATATGCCAGACACTGCGATAAGCAATTTACAATTATTGTCTCATCTGATCCTTGAAACAACCCAAGGAGGCAGGTGTTCCTGTTATTCCCATTTTTCAGATGAAGAAACAGAGTCAGACGGAGGTTAAGTGACTTGTGCAGGGTCATACGGCTAGTAAGTGTCTGCATTCAATCCACTGCACTTCCTAACCATCAGGAAGCTTTGAGAATTGGCTGGGATTACAGAACCAAGAAGTAGAATTCACTCCAAGTGGAGGGTAGAATTCTAAAGCTCATTTCTCTAGGAATCAATCAAGAAGCTTTTAAGTGCTTGTTATGTTCCATTTACTGTGCAAAGCCACCTGGATCTCTAGTCTAGAACCACAATTTATAGAGTCTGGCATGAGGAAGTGACTGAGGAGAATACTTTAGTAAGTTTAGAACATTAAGTCTGAGAGAAGTCTTGTTTATTAGCACTTCTGAAGACCTTATCTTAGTGTATTACTTCTAAATATGTAGATTCCTTTTCCCCTTATAACTCAACTCTAAAGAGTGCACTTAAAATCTACAGTAGAGGTAGTAGTAAAAAAAGAAGAGGGAAATGGGGCCTAATATGGACACCAAGATCAAGGAAACAAGGAGAGTTCAGCTGGCACAATCGCTAAACTTGGGAAATAAAAGGATAGGTGGGGAAGGGGCAGGATGGTGGGTGCTCATGGCAAGGCTAATAATGTTTTGGTTTGGGGTTTAAAAAACTGGAAATCTTACCAGAATCAAAGGATCAGATTTATAGCTGGAAGGGGCTAGGAGATTATCTAAATTTATCTCCCCTTCTAACAAGTAAGGCTATGGAGGCACGGAGAGGTTTAAGTGACTTGCCCGAGTTGACAAGATCCAAACCTAAGTCTGGGGACCCCAGATATGGCACTTCTCCAACTATACCAAGCTAGGTCTGCCCAGAAAAAGGGAAGCTGGTGTTCTAAGAAGCTAATGTTCAAGCAGGCCTACACTTTGATAATGTGAGACTTATAATTTTAGTTTCAGATACCAATTATTTTATTTTCTCTTGAAGAAGAGACACTAAATTTGTTGGGGTCCCTTCTTCATCAAGAACATGGGAGAAAACAGTTGGAAAGAAAAAAGGGACTGATAAATCAAGCTGAACTTCCACCTTTTCCCAGATACATCACTTAAAGCACCACACCCACTGCTATGGCATTCTAATGATAGCCAATTTTGTAAGGTATATAAATACAGTGAGATCACACCCTAAACCAGTTGGGTTTTCCTTCTGTCCTCATCAGCAGCTTCTGCAGACTAAACTGTCAAATCTTCTTTTAAAGCTAGTCAACAAACATTTATTAAGCACCTAGTTAATGTGCCAGGAACTATACTAAGCGCTGGGGACACAAAAAGAGGCAGAACAGTCCCTGCCCTCTGGAGTTCACTGTCTAAAGAGGGAGACAACAAGCAAAGAAAGAAACAGAAAGACTACATACATATGGGATAAATGGGAAATAATAAAAGGAGAGAAGGCACTGGAAGAGCAGAGATACACACATGCATAGACACACAGACACACACAGAGAGACACACAAACACACACACGCACGCACACATACACATGGAGATGGTTAGACCTGTATTTTAGGAGTGGGGAGAGACTTGAAACAGGCAGACCTAACAGCGGCTACTTCAGTAGCCCAGGTGATGAAGGCCTATAGTAGATAGTGTCAAAGAAGGGAAGTTTGCAAAGGTCAAACAGACGGGCCTTGGTAACAGCTTGGATATGGGGCAGGAGAGACAATGAGGAATCCAGGATGACTCTAAGACTGTGAACCCGAGGGCCTGGGAAGATGGTGTTGCCTTCTCTAGTAATAGGGAAGGTGGGGACAGCTGGGGAGGGTTTAGGGGAAAAGATGTCTGAAAGGCTGGGGGGGGGGGAGATGAAAAACTGGAGGTTTGCGGAGATGTTAAGGAGGTATCTGGTAGATCTGAGATTTTGTACAGAGAGGATAATGAAATCCAAGGAAGTTGATGAGATTGCCAAGTGAAATAGAGGGAGACCTGAAGAAGGCCCAGGACAACTCTGTGGGACATTCTTGGCTAGTGAGCGTGACCTGGATAAAGATCTAACAAAGGAGACTGAGGCTTCATTCAGCCTTCTAGAAAGGCCCCACTCAAACAGTTAGGAAGTCACACTAAGCTGTCAATCTTCTTTTCTGGGTGACTTTGTTAAGTCAAGTCAAGAAACATCTATTAAACATCTAAAATGTGCCAAGCACTACATTAAGTGCCAGGGAGACAAAGAAAGACAAAAACTGTCCCAGTCCTGAAGGAAAGTGCATGATCTACCGGGACAGACAACCTGCAAATCAGATACAAATAGGATGTATTGGAGTTCTATCTAGAGCAAAAGCTTCTCGCCAAAGATAGAATTTTGACTGAGATTTGAAGGATGCCAGGGAAGTCAGGGGGCAGAGAAGAGTAGAGAGAGAAAGAATGGGGGACAATGAGTGAAAATGCACAGAATGCATGGAGGAATAACATGGAAACCCAAGTCATTAGAACACAGAGTATTTTGGGGGAAATAAAGTTTAAGAAGGCTGGAGAGGTTGAAAGGAGCCAGTTTATGAGTGGATTTTAAAGTCGAATGGAATTTGACTGTGGAGGAGATGGGGAACTGCTAGAGTTTATTGAGTAGGAGGGGTTACAAGTCAGAGTTGTGCTTTAAGGAAGATAGCTTGAATAGCTGAATGGAGTAGAGGGAGATTTGAGGCAGGAAAGTTCAAGCAGAAGGGTACTGCCAGTAGATATGAAGTAATGAGGGTCTCGACCAGCGTGGTAGCAGTGTCAGGAAAGAAAGGGAAATGTAAATGTACGTGTAGAACCTATATAAAACTGTATACTGTCTTGGGGAGGGAGGGGAGGAGGGAGAGGTAAAGGGGGGGTGGGAAATCTAAGTTACATAGTAGTGATTGTAGAACACTGAAAATAAATAAAATTAATTTAAAAAAAAAAAAGGGAAATGTGGGAGAGATGTTGCCAGGACAGAATCAAGAGGACCCAGCAAGACTGGATATAGGGGTGGTATAAGAGAGTGAGAAGCTGAAGCTACTACCCAAGTTGGAGCCAGAGTGACTGGGGAGGACGGTGGTACCCTGAACAGTAAGTAAAAGGAAAGTGCAGAAGAGGTGAGGGTTTTTTGGGGAAAGATAATGAATTCAGTTTTGGACAGGGTGAGTTTATGAGATATCCAGTTACAGATACATGTCCAAAAAGCAGCTGGAGATGCAAGACCAAGGGCAAGAGAAAGATTAGGGCTGGATAAATAGATTTGTAAATTATCTGCATAAAGACAATTCTCTATAAATATTTTTAGGGTCCTAAGTTAAAGACTAAGGGGCAGTTAGCTGGTGAAGTAGACAAGGTGCCAGGCCTGGAGTCAGGAAGATATCTTCCTGAGTTCAAATCTGACTTCAGACACTTAGTAGCTATGTGACCCTGAACAAGTCACTTAACTCTGTTTGCCTCAGTTTCCTTATCTGTAAAAATGAGCTAGAAAAAGAAACTGCAAACCACTCTGGTATCTATGGTAAGAAAACCCCAAATGAGTTCAACAAGCAGTTGAACACAACTGAAATGACTGAAGAACAACAAAAGTCAAAGATGCCAGAAAACTGTCTGAAAGGTAGTAGGGCTGAAAAATTAAATGTAAAAAACAAAATGACTAGTATATGGTGGGAATGAGTCCTTTTTTTTGGCCTAGACTAATCTAAAAACTTAGTTATCTAAGCAGCTACCTACTCCAAATTGGTCTTAAGCTGCACCACATTTGTACCTAATTCCTCTAAACAAGATGAAATACCCAAGGTCTACACTGAAACTAGCCCTAGACTATCAAAGCAAATACAGCTAGAGGAATTATGTACAGAAAGTGACTAAATCTTCTTATCTTTTAAACCAGAGACTCCATTCGCTGCTAAGCATATATTTCAAGAAGGGCAATGATAAAAAAGGCCTCAAATACACTAAAATATATATTTTGGGGGTGTATTTTTTTTTTGCAGTAGCAAAAAAACTAGGGACAAAGTAGATCCCCATCAACTGGGGAACGGCTATACAAATAGTTCATGGATGTAATGGAATATTACTATGCTTTAAAAACAGTGAAGAACTGAAGCAAAGTGAAGTAAAGAGAACCAGAAAAAACAATCCACAATGACTATCAAAACTGAATCCTGTGCAGAATTTTAACCATTAAGTTTGGCCCCAAAGAAGTATGAGAAAATACCTCTCCCCAGTTCTCTTGTGTAAAGGGGGATCCAGGAGTGTGGGATACTCTACGTCAGACTTTTTTTACACGATGATTTCTTTGTTTTTTCAAACTCTGTTATAATAGATTGCTCTCTGAAAGCGTGGGTAGAAAATACAATGAGGAAAAATAGGTGATGTAAAAAATCTATTAACAAATTTATTTTTTAAAATTAAAACTGCTAATAATCCCTTTGCTTCTGAATGAACTTCTGAAAAACAGTGGTGAAATTGAAATTTATAAAAGAATCTCAGATACTGACTAAATTCAAGTTGGTATTTAATGACAGACTTGATTTTATTTTACATTTGTGCCCTTCCTCATACCCAACGAAAAGAGCTTCAGTTATTAATCATGTGACATTTGGCCTTCTTTCTGTTAGTTTCATGGCCCCATTCTGAGGCCAGTGTCCAGAAACTTAAAAATGGTATTGAGGCAGAGGACAAAGCCCCGCCATGGAGTACACTGGCAGGATTCTCCTTCCCATAAATTGTAGTGTGAAGGGCTCCTTTTAAGGAGGTGCCACCCAAAGGGTGATCAGTCACTTAATTCAGAAGAGTTCTTATTAGGGGAAATATATGTTTGGGGAAATGATCAGGTTCTTCAAGGTGCTTTTAATTCTTTCATACACTTTGCCACCTAATAAACTGCCACCACAAAGATAGAAAAGCAAGCACTTCTTCGGCTTCTGAGCTTTTGGAATTCCCCAGCACATACTTGTCCACTGAGGCCTGCTGAATTACTCAGATTTAACAATGTTCCTGTGGGAAGGGAATAGAATGCTACTCTTTACCTGTTCTAGATGGCCTGCCACTTGCTTCTCAAGAGCTTTCCACTAGGATCTTGCTAACCCAGGGCTCAACGTCCCAACCACAAGTTCCTTCCCTATTTCTCAAGGGCAGGCTTCTGTAGCACTGAAGTATAAATGTCAACTACACCCCTCCCTCCCCCCGGATTGCTGAGCATAGGGTTAAAAAAAGTAACCTCTGCAAGACTTAGAGAGTTAGGCATCTTAGAGCTCTCCCCAACTGTATTCCCACCTACCTCTAGACTTATTTCAAACTTCACCTCTAACAAGAAGCCTCTGTGGATTCTCCCATTAGCACCTGCCTTCCTTACCTGTCATGTCCCAATTTATCATGGTAGTGGAATCCAAACTCCTTTCCTTGCACAAGTGCTTAATAAATGGAATTTAATTTCTGTCGATTGCCAAAATGTTTTCCACACCCTTGCCAGCATAGCTGGACTTGGATGAAAAATCCTATTTGGATTAGTCTCTTATCCTATGGTATATTTCATTCCAATTTTCATGCTCACTCTTTGACCTTGCCATCTGACCTGCTTCCCCAAAAGCCCTCTCCTCCTCCTAACTTCCCTATTACTTTCAAAGGCACCACCAGCCCACCCAGTCACCCAGACTTAAAACCCATGTGTCATTCTCGAATCCTCACCCTTTTCCACTCCCCAATCTGCTGCCAAGGCTCACTGATTTTAGCTTCCTAAAATCTCTTTTATACTCCCCTTTTCTCCTTTAACAATACTACTACCCAAGTCCCCCTCCGCTCCCCTCCCCCAATCACCTTAAAACCTGGACTACTGCAACAGCCTACTGGTCAGTGCAAAAGTCTCTCCTCCAATCAGCTGTTAAAGATCAAGCCACCCCTTTACTCAGTAAACTCCAGTGGCTCCTATAATCTCCAGGATGAAACAGAAAATCCTCTGACATGCTAAAGTCTCCATAACCTGTCCCTCCCCATGCCGTTCCACACACCTGCTGATATACTCTTCCACCCAGTGACACCGGCCTCCCTGATGTTCTTCAGAAAGAACTATTCTATCTCTGGACTTTTGGCATATTCCCTGTCTCTAATGTATGGCATACTCTTCCTCTTCATTTCTGCTTCCTGGTTTCATTCAAGTCACCGAAAATCCTGCTTCTACAGGAAGCCTCTGCGCTCTGTTGATTATTTCTAATTTTGTAGCTTGTTTATAGCTGTCTGCATATGGTCTTCCTCATCCAACCGTGAGCTCCTCCAGAGCAGGGACTGTCTTCCTTTGTATCCCCATATCTTAGCACAGAGTAGGAGTTTAATAGATATCTACTGACTGACTATAGCTTCAATAGTTATTAGATACACAAAAGCCTGCCTCAAAGTTAGGAAGATCTGGATTCAAACCCTGCCTCTGTCAGACTGGCCAAGTGAACCTGAGCAAGTCCCTTAACTCTCAGTTCTCCAGGCACTCAACTAAGATTTAAAATAGCAAAGATGGTAGAGATCTGCAGAGGGAGAATTTCCTCTTGAGGGAGTGTCCTACATGGAAGAAATCTCAGGTCCAGCTGGGATCCGTAACCACACCTATTCTAACCTTTCTACCCAATCTTTCTAGGCAAACAGGGAAGTGGTAGGGACTACTCTATTAGCTTCAGATAATCCTACTTCAGTAAGGCCCAGACACTATGGAAGGCCAAAAGAGACAACTTAGCAGACCTCAGATCCAATCCAAGAAGCACTGATTAAGTGTCAATACAGTACAAGGTGTGATGTCCATGTTTTACTTTACTTTTAATTTTTAAAATAATAATTGATATTTAAATATTGTTTTAAGGTTTAAAAACACTTAACACAGATTACTTTTGGGATTTTCCTGACTGGTTTGTGGGGTAAGCACTATAAATATTCCCATTTTAGAGAGAAACTGGGTAAGAAAGGTTAAGTAAGTGATCCGCACTTGAACTTGCGCATTTCGTTCAGATGTCTTTCTACTGTCCCAGGCATTACTTTTACCAAAGCAAAAGCCCACAGGCCTAGTCATGTTCAGCAAAGTGGAAGTGTGCACACAAAGCACCAGAATCAACTGGGACGAGAAAGATATAGATCTCATTTCTAACCAGTCAATAAACTCAGCAACCATTCTCAAATGACTTGACAGTATTGCAAAAAATCACCAGCGAAAGCTACTGGTACATGTGGTCTGACTTCCTTAAGAACTGAGGACTTCTACTGCTTTGGTCAGGTTGACCACTTGACCAGGTATATTGTCCAAGTCAGGGTGAGACCCTTTAGTCCCACATCCCAAAGGCCCGTAGTAGTAAACCCAAAAAACCCTTACAAAAATCCACTATGCCTTGAGGATAGGTTTTTTTGAATAGCAGTAGCTTTTTGGAATGAGGGAGTGTGGCCAAATAAATGATCAAAGCTGGGAGTAAGTTACTCATCAAATGCTATCCTGGGGAATCCTGTTCCTGCACTTTTAACTGGCAAACAATAACTTTGTTCTAATGTCCAAGTTTTAGCTAGAATGAGGTAGTATACTGAGCAGGAATCTTGATCTCTAGTAAGCATTAGTGGCAATCATTAACAGTAGCATAAAAACCAGGAAAGAGGGGAATGCTACAGGAAGAAGTACAGCTTTTTAAAAATTATCATCTGACATTTACTTAACACTAAAGCTTGCAGAATACTTCACACATGATCTCCTGTGAACCTTACTGCCTCCCTGGGAAGAAAAGCAGGAAAGGTACAATTAGCCCCACTCAGTAGATGAGGAAACTGAAGTTCAGAAGTCTTTAATCTCATGTGCAAATTTGACAGTCATTAGAAAAATCCTAAATATTGTGGGCAATAACCTATAAATATCTCTTAATCAAGGTTTCATTTTCTAAAGCTTTCACACTAAACAAGTTTAATTATAGTAGTGCTTTTCAGAACCATTATAAATGAAGGGTTGGTAGATGTTTCCATTTTTAAAACCCTTGAAATGCCTATAATTTTGTCACTTTAATTCAAAGTTGTGCTAATACTAGACAACTCAACAGCAGTCCAGATGCAAATTACTTTCAAATTATGATTCTATTTGATAAATTGTCTCCTCAACCCATCTTTCAAAAAAGAGTTCAGATTAGAGAACCAAATCTACATTTACTAAGAAGTAACACTGACAGTCTCAGATGAAATAAACTTTGAACATGGACCTGAAGCTATTGTAGAGTCTAATTTTAGAATCCTAAGGGATCTAATCTTAGGAAGGCTGGCATTACTGTATCAGAAGCAGGAATCCTTCCTTATCTGCTGGGTTCCCAAGTCAATCTGGTGACTTCATAGCCATTCTCTCCACCTGAAGTCACAAACAGTGAGCAGTTTAGTAAAGTAGCAGCAAAATAGCCAGCAGACTTCAGGCACCTTAAAAAGTCCCTTCTGACCAACCATTCAGAAAATATTACCTTGACATAAAAAATATGACACTCACAACAAGAGTCAAATCTTCATAAAGTTGGGGAGGGTGTGCTGACATGAAGGGAGAGGCATTTCTTTTACTGAATAACCCTAGGCACTCAAATTAGCTCTAAACCTCTGATCCTAAATTCATCTTATTTTTTTTTTACTAGCATTTCATTACTGAAAAAAAAAAATCTTTAGGTACATTTTCTTATACCAGACTAGCAGAAACAAGATAAACTTCAATTTTTAAGCAGCGTCAGCTCCATTTCCAGCTAAATTTTTAAAAAAGTGTTAAAGGGCCAAAGCAAAGGTAAGCGAAGCAGCAGTATACATCGTGAGAACCCTAAGGTTACAGATACACATGAGGAACACAGAGCAGTCAGTGGGATTTTCTTAAAGTATTAGGTCTGACCATGCCATTCCCCTATTCAAACTGGATCCAACAGAAACTCTTCTGTTTGACATTTAAAGTGCTCACAATTTGGCCCCAGCATCCTTTTTATTATTTATTTATTCAAAAAAGCTATGGTCCAGGTGGGTTTTCTTGTAATTCCTTGTATTTTGTTTCCTGACAATGCAGTCACTCCTCCTCTCTGTCTCTGTAAATCCCTCTTTTCCTTCAAAATTCAGTCTAAGCAGCAAATTTCAACAGGAAATTTCAACAGAAGCACTTTCTGACCCCCTCAGCTACTAAAGCCACCCCCAAATCACTGGACATTTGTAGCTATCAGCCCAGGGGTCGTATTTTGTTTCTTTGAATCTACAGGGCCTACCAAGAAGTAGGTGCTTACTAAATGCTTGATAAAGATGCCATTCTGCAAGATTATGTGGAACTCCAGCCCCCACACATACACAAATAACTAGAAAAAAGAAGTGGGGAGTGGTCGGTCTGGAAAAGGTCAACTGAGCAGATGCTTTTCATCAAAAGAAAAATTACTTTATTTAATAATAATTATACTGAATAATAATAAATAACAATTGTGTTGAGTTCATGGTCGCAAAATCAATTCAATTTCAATTGATCAAGTGGTTAGTATCCTTGTACTGTGCTGGTTACTGATTTTGAGAACTGGCCTTTCCTTCAAGTAGGGTGTGTATGTGTGTGTGAGGGAACTGACACATACAGAGAGCTGTGTTAGGTCTAGAAGAGATCTCAGATACTGCAATGGAAGAACAGACAAGTTTAGTGACTTACTTAAAGTAACCTAGCTATTTAGTAGCAGAGTTAAGAGGAAACCTAGGCCTCCATATTTGGTGTCTCACAGACAAAACACAAGCATTTGAACAAATAAACTTTCATCCCCATCTGGGGATAAGCAAATAATACATGGTGAGTGCATTGGACAGGTACAAACAAAATCATGACTGAGACTCAAGAGGTGTGGGGGCCATCAGGAAAAGATTCCTGGAATGACATCCGACCTGGATGGGTGAGAATTCCAACGGGGGGGGGGGGGCGCAAGGCAGGAAGGGAATTGTGCATGTAGGGAAAGGCATGAGTTGGATGAGACTGAGTCTGGTTTGCCTGTACTGGGGAAAGGGCATTGGTATCTGGGGACCTGAGTTTAAATCTCCCACAATCCCAATCCCTGACCTTGATTGGGCATTCTGGAGCTTCAGTCTCCTGATCTATACATGGGAACTAGACTAGATGATCTCCAAGGTTCCTTCCAGTTAGCTTCTATGATAGATGACAAGGAGAGTAAGTAGTACTTAGAGCTAAAGTTGAAAAGATCAGTAACATATACTGAAGACCTTGAATGTCTGACTAAGGAAGGTGAACCCCACGCAGTAGACCATAGGGAACCAATGGACGTTATTGGGCAGAGGTTATGACATACGTATAATGAAGAGAAGTTTGACATAGTATGTCAATTGATTGGAAAAGAAAGACAGGATAGCTGTGAAGATCTATTGGAGACCATAATAAAAGTCAGAACTAGGCAGGTAATATTGGATGAAATATGAGTAGTTAGGTGACACAGCAGATATAAAGTATTGGACCTGAAGTAAGGAAGACTCATCTTGAGGTCAAATCTGGCCTCAGAAATTTACCTAGCTGTGTGACTCTGGGCAAGCCACTTAATCCTGTTTGCCTCAGTTTCCTCATCTAAAATAAAGTGGAGAAGGAAATGGCAAAGCGCTTCAACACCTTTGTCAAGAAAACCCCAAATGGGGTCAACAAGAGTCAGACCAGACAGAACAACTGAATGAAAGCTTGTATCTGGGTGATGACTTTGGAAATAAATGATACCAATGAGGTAGTGTTTAAAGGACTGGTTATGAAGATGACCAAAACGGAGAGCTTAGCCATTTTACTTTAATAATAAAGAAATAAAGTGAGAACCCTGGTGTAATTAATGCATTCACCCCAACTAAGGCAAAGAGCCCTCAAGGGAGATGGGACTGAGTGATAGGAAGTGAACACAGACTGGGTTGGGAAGGAGAGGAAAAGAACCTCTTTTATCAGTACAACATACTGCCCTGCCCCTCCCATCTAGTGAAGGAATTTGAAAACCACCCAAGTCAGTCCATTCACAGTCACCCTCCTGTCACCGCCTCAAAAACACACCAGCAGTTAAATGGGACAATGTCACTATGGCAGGGCTAAAACAAATTCTGGAAGAAAAACTACCACCTGTCTGCAACTGTGCTTGACTGTACAGTTTTTTTCTAAGACTGAAGAGCTCAGTTAATTCTTTGAAAGTTCTCAATATTATTTGTCTTCAGTGTAGGGTATTTGTGAATTTTTAAAATTTCAACTGTTTTCAAACTTGAGTCAGTTTTATTGTTGAGCTTTCCAGGGAAGAAAGTCAGGACAGCTAAATGAATGGTTTTAATGGGCAACCGTATAATGAAAAGTTTCCAGGATTTCAGACTGGATATAGTTGGGTTCAGATGCTACTTTGTTTATGGCCTAGCCACTTAATCTTTTGGGCCTATTTCCTCATCTTTAAAATGAATTAATATAGTGTCTGTCATATATACTTCAGAGGCAGCTAGGTAGTTCAGTGGATAAAGTTCTGGGCCTGGAAGCAGAAAGACCAGAGCTCAAATCCAGTCTTGTGTGACCCTAGGCAAGTTACTGTAATCTCTGCCTCAATCCACTGGAGAAGGAAATGACAAACCATTCCAGCATCTTTGCCAGGAAAACTCCATGGACAGCACTGGTGTGATATGGTCACCAAGAGTGGGACGCTACTGAACAACAGTATATATATCCCACAGGCTGCTTTGAGGATCAAATGAAATGACAGATAAAGCAACTACTGTTATTACTAATACAAAGGACTCCCAAGATTTTACCAAATGTCAAACTATAGGCCAGAAAAAGCTTATAATCACAAAAACAAACAGAAAACCCTAACACTTTGAGTAAATTAATTACTTCCAGCAGGGACTGTTTGAAAGTGTTCTGCAAAGATCTAAAGGTACAATACCAACTAATTAACTTGGGTTTCTAGACTGCTGGCACACATACTTCTCTGTAAACCTAGACATGCAGAGATAGGTCTCCAGAAAGATGTTGGCCACACCAAGAGCCTGTGCCGCTAAATACAGATGAAGGAGAGGACACACATGACCCCAGTCAGGTTGCCCTCCCAGAATAAGGAAGTTAAACATGACTCAAGAGCCCTTTTCGAAGTAAAGAAGACGTATGTTCTCGAACTTCTCTTCGACAAGGGAAAGGAAGGATTGGGGGGAGGGGAGTAGCACTCTACTAGCTACCACTGAACTACACTGAAAGTCCCCTTGGAAACTTGGCCCTGACCCACTAAGCTTATCATCTCCTAAAGCTATCCTGCAAAGTAGGGGAGAAGCAGTCATCTCTGATGGATAAAGGGGGTTGAGACGGTTCTGAACCTGGAGTTGTCAGGTCTATAAGGCACATGCTTTGAGAGACGACCCAACGCCCCCTTATGAATCCCTGGATCCAGCCTCTCAGCGCTGTCCTTCCCTCGACAGCTCAAATGCCCAGAGCCCAGATAACTGGGGCTGCAGTTAACTCTAATCAAGCCTGGCAGTCCGCAAAGAATAAAAAACCCTAGTGCATCAGACAAGCCTAAAGCGATAATGGCAACAAAGGCACCAGGCTGGTGTTCCCCCGCCCCTCCCCGCCAGGGACTGCAATTGGTTGGGGGACCCCCTCACCCAGCACAAACACACCCTGGCAATGCCAGGGAAGCCAACAGCGCCCTTGGCACATCACGTCACCACCCTGGGCCTCGGTTTCCTCCTCTGTAAAATGAAGGGATTGACCTAGATGCCCTCCAGCTGTACGACTACGGAGACAGGCACCAAACGGCTCGGGGCCAGGAGGACTGTCAGACGCCCGCCGGGCACCTGCCGGGCGGGCACACGGGGTCCTCCCCGGGGGGAGAAGGGCGACGCTCGCGGCCGCGGATCACCCCCGGTTCCGTGGTCCGAGACCGCGCGAGGTCCGAGTGACCCCCAGATGACCCGCCCGGGTGAGGGGGCCTAGGCCGGGGCCCATCCCCCGACCCCCTTTACGCCGTCCACGCGCACCCGCCAGCGGCGCTCCTCCAGCCGCGGCTCTGCCCGAGGCTTACGCAAGCGGCGCAGCCAGGCGCGTCCAGGGCCCATTCCTCAAGCCGCTTGCGCCCGGGCGGAGCGAGCAGGGCCCGCGGGGAGGGGGAGCGC
Organism: Potorous gilbertii; assembly: GCA_028658325.1. NCBI lineage: Eukaryota > Metazoa > Chordata > Mammalia > Diprotodontia > Potoroidae > Potorous > Potorous gilbertii. The sequence goes on along the minus strand of CM053773.1, from coordinate 183,891,566 downwards.
CCATCTTCCGCCGCCGGCGCAGCCTGCCCAAGACTCACCGGCCGACGAAGTTCTCGAGCACCGAGCTCTTGCCGGCGCTCTGGCCGCCCACCACGGCGATCTGCGGCAGGTCCAGGTGGCAGCTCTGCCCGATGGAGCTGAACGCGTCCTGCAGCTTGTTGACCAGCGGGATCAGCTCCTCCATCCCCCGGTTCCCCATGGTGGCGGCGGCGGTGACTCCCCCCTCGCGGCCCGCGAGGCCTCCCCAGCCTCCCAACGACCCTGCCCCGCGCGCCGGCGGTTGCTCCCCCGGGACTCAGCCCAACTCCCGACTCCAAACTTCGTCTCACAGTCGCCGCCTCATCCGGTTCTCAGGCGACACCCGACCCAAGCGACCTCCCGCCCCATACGCAGCCGGGGCTGGCCGTCCCAGCCGATGCTTCGCCCCAAACCCTTCAAGCCACTGCCTACTGGCCCCCAGTCCTGTCACTCTCGATCAAAAGCCAATGGAATAGAGGTATGGGCTTACGGACGATGGTTATGGGCGAAAATGGCCTAACCCCCTTTTCCTTTCTCGAGAATTCATTGGATAAAGGAACTGCCACTATTCCCCAGACCCAATAGGCCGTGGAACCTGGTTGTCAACGCCGGGGGCGGTGTTTCGGGAAATGGCATGCTAGTTCCGCCTATTTTAAGACATCTTCGCATTCTCATTGAAGAGACTACCTGTCTGTCGGATTAGCAAACCAGTGACGTTGGCGGACTCCACCCACCAAATCAAATGTGATTGGTAAATAAACGCTAATACGTCACAGTAGCCCGATTCCTTCAGTTATTCCATTGGCCAGAAAAGCTGTCATACTATCAGTTAACTAGAGCAAAAAAAGGGGCTGTGCTTTCTGCCTAAATTTTGTCTGTGATTGGGAAATGCATCTGTCGATCAACTTAGCTTTAGTTCTTATTTGTTAACGCTCAGACTTCTCGGGACAACGATCGCTTCTAGATTTAGAAGAGCTCTCTGAGAAAATGAGCGTCCCCTGCTGGCGGGAATCGAGATTTCCTGCCAATACTGCTTAATTAGTAATTATGACAAAAGAAATCTTCAGATTAGAACGGATGAAGATAAAGCTAGATAGTTCAACTCTGATCCCCGATTTTTGAGAGGTGGTCATTTTTCACCCTGTTGCACTGCTTTGGACCTCAGGGCCCCAGCAACCTTATCGTCTAGATCAATTAAGCGTTGGTACTTATCCCTCAGCCTCTGGGACCCCTCTGAATGGAAGGTTCCCAGGCCAGATAGCTCTTAATTTCCCACCAAGCTGCTGTCTTTTGGGGGACAACTTTTCTTCCACAACTCCCCCCCACCCTTTTCATTGTCCTTTTGTGTGTAGTCCACCCTCCCTTAGATTATAAGCTCCTTGAGGGCAGGTCTTTATTTATATTACATATACTGTTTGCCTGCATATGTAATAAATATTTATCAACTGAATGACTATCCAATCTTTGGCTAACAGCAGCAGCAAAATGGAACCCATCGATTCCCAGGACAATCAGGTTGTGCGTGCTTAATGCTACATTCTAGAATCCTATCTATGGATGCCTTTTACCTAAGAATCTCCGGATTTACGGCTTCTAACGACCGTATTCCTCACGCTCCAGCCTCCTTTTCCCTCCTTTTCTAAGGAGGCCGGCAGCTTGTCACTGCGGAAAACTACAATTCCCAGGACACACCGCACCTCCGTGACGCCACCGAGCTACGTAAAACAAGCTGTCCTCGTCGACTTCCCCATTTGACCCAGGATAGGATTCTCAGGAAGGGCGGAGTCGGACAATAAATTATGGCCGCGTCATTTTCAGAATTCAAACAACGATGTTCCAGTCATTTTACGCGTATTAATTTGCAGACTCTAGTTCTGGTGCCTCAAAAAAAAAAAAAGAAAAAAGCGGGTACTGTCTCTGATTGCCGGGAAGCCTGTTGCCATGGCTCCGAGACGCCTTCCGCCCGCTACGCTTGCCACGTGACCAAGTAGTAATATGGCGGCTCCCAGGGAGCCTCAGTCCGCGAGGTGTCCGGAACCGATGGCCGCAATAGCTGCTTCTGCAGCTGGCCCAGGGACTCGGGCCCCGACAGCCCTGGCCCTGCGGGTGGTGGCCGAGTGCGGCCGCAGCAAGGCGCGGGCGTGCGAGCTGCGCCTGCCGCACGGCACCGTGGCCACCCCGGTCTTTATGCCGGTGGGGACGCAAGGGACCATGAAGGGAGTCACGGCGGCGCAGCTGGACAGCCTGGGCTGCCGCATCTGCCTGGGCAACACGTACCACCTGGGCATGAGGCCGGTGAGTGCGCTGCTGGGGGAGATGCCCGGGGGTGGCCCACGAGGCGCTGACTGGGGGCCCGCAGTAGGGAAGGGCGCTGGGAGCCTGCCCCGGGACTGGCGCCCTTGGAGACCGCGGCCCCGAGGGAGGAAGGCTCGGGTGCAGATGTGGACACGTCACGGCGGTTCTGCATGGCACGGTTTCCTCTGTACCGAAGGGTAAAATGTGATGACAGTGTTGTGGGGGTCGGACAGAACGTTTGCAAAGCACTTTTCAAATCCTAAGGCACTAAGTCATGAATGTTTTAGCGATGTTCCATCGTGTCCGACTCTAACTCACCTTCTTTGGGATTTTCTTGGCAGAGATGCTGGAATAGTTTGCTGCTTTTTTCTCTAGTTCCTTTTACAGATGAGGAAACTGAGGCAAACATGATTAAGTGACTTGCCCAGGGTCGCGCAGCTAGTGTCTGAAGCAGGATTTGAACTCAAGAAGAAGAGTTTCTTTGACTCGGGGCAGGCATTCTTTCTACTTCGCCCCCAGCTGAATACTAGGCAGTAGCTACGTGGGGCAGTGGATAGTATCTGGCCTGGAGTCAGAAAAAACTGAGTTTAAATCCAATCTTAGGCACTTAACCAGCTGTGTAACCCTGTTTGTTTCAGTTTCCTCATATGTAAAATGAATTGGAGAAGGAAATGGCAAACCACTCCAGTATCTCTGCCATGAAAACTCCAAATAGTATTGGAAAGAGATAGACACCACTGAATAACAACAAATTCTTATTAGTGGAGTCAAAAAAGTCAGGGCACCTGGGTTTTAATCTGAAGCCTTTGGTACCTTTCCCTGCATTGAGCCTTAGTTTCCCTGGTGGTAAAACAGGGGGGTTAGACTGTATTATTTTTAAATTCCCTTAATCTCTAATTTTAAATACCACTTTTAAATCCTCTCATCTCTAAGTCCTGTGAGGGGATCAGAGGCTCCCTACATTTGGACCAGTGTCCGAAGATGAGAATGGAAGATGGCTGAGGTGGGCAACCCCCAGGTCAGGCTCACCCAGGGGTGGGATACCTTCAGTTGCAAGGCCATATGTGCCCCCCTAGGCCCTTTGACTGAATCCAAATCTCACAGAACAAATCCCCTTAATAAAAGAATTTGTTCTATAAATCTTGGACTCAGTCAAAAGGCCACACTCAAGGACCTAGAAGGCCACATGTGGCCTCAAGGTGCAGATTCCCCACTCCCGTATTTTTTCTGTAAGAGTACCTCTGTCCTGGTCTCTCACTTGTAGTGATTGAATCTTCTCTCCTAGGGTCCTGAGCTCATACAGAAGGCTGGTGGGCTGCATGGTTTTATGAACTGGAACCAAAACCTGCTCACGGTGGGTCTGGAACCCTTGGTGGAAGGGAGATGGGACATTAGGAAAAGCAGTGTGTTTTAATGGAAAAGGACCCAAACTTAAGAAAGGAAGCCTGGATGGCTCCTGACTCCCTGTCTGAGCCTCTTAAAGGCTCACTTTATTATAATAAAAAAACAGGAAAAAATGATCTTTGAATTATCTGCCTCCCTGAATTGTCTTGGAGAAGCATTTTGTAAACTTTAAAGCGCTCTAGAAATGGGAATTGCTGTTATCGTTCCAGGGACTGAGAATAGTGAGATGCAAAGAGCCCCTGGATTGGGGGTTAGATGGCCTTCAACAAGGCACACACTTTCTGTTGCTCAGTGTCCTGTGTCCCTCCCCCACCCTCAACTGGTAAAATGAGGGGATTGGCTTTGATCATCTCCCAGGTTCTAGATCTGTCAACTTGTTTTTTCAATGGGAGAGTGGCAGATCCTTATTGAGGACTTGAGGTCAATAGGGAGTGTCATCCACAGGACAGTGGTGGCTTCCAAATGGTGTCCCTGCTGGCCCTATCTGAGGTGACCGAGGAAGGAGTGCGATTCCGTTCCCCATATGATGGAGCCGAGATCCTGCTGAGCCCAGAGAAGTCTGTGGAGATTCAGAATGCACTGGGTGAGCCCTGGCTACTGAAGAAGAGCTAGAGAGTAGAGCTGCTGGCCTTTCTTCCCAGGAAGCTGGCCTAGGGTGGGAGTGGGGGGACTGGGGAGCAGGAGGTTGTTTGTAGTGGGAAGAATTTGAAAGTGGATACCCTGGTTCAAATCTCAGCTCTGACTGTGGCTGTGGTTAAGTCATTTCTCCTCTCTGGTTAGCTGATCGGTAAAGTGGAGAATGCAATTCTTTCATTATTTACTTAATGGGCCCTTTCAAAGTGAAACGCTTAGTAAGTCTTCAAGCTAGATGGCAGTGTATAGAGTACTGGGCCTGGAGTCAGCAAGAATTGAGTACAAATCCTAGCTCAGACACCAGCTGTGTGACTTACCCTCAGTTTGCCTCAGTTGTATAATGGGGATAATATAACAGCACCTACCTTGAAGGGCTGTCATGAGGAACAAATGGTATGATATGTACCTGGCACGTAGTGGAGCTGTATCAAATCTTATCCCACCCCTGCCCATGTAAATATAAGGTATTTATTTGTAAGACACTCAAAAAGTTTTATTAATCACAGGGCTAAACTCTAGGAACATAAGGTCAAAAAAAATAAAAAAAGGATACAATCTCTGCCTTCCAGGAGCTTACTGAGAGGTATGATATGTAGATATATATGATACAACGTAGGGTGGGAAAATATTGACACAGTATATGAAAAGTTGAGAAGGATAAAATCACTCTCAGGGGAGAGTGGAGACTTGAGAAGACATCAGAAAGCAGACTTATTTGTTTTCCTCCTTTCCGGTTCTGTGGAGGGGGCTGATTTCTGGGTCGTTTTTTCCTAGATGTCACCATGTTCTAAGAAGAGGGTTGTCCTGATTGTGCCCTTCCCCGACCATCCCCGCAACAGTAGAGATTCTCTGACTTTCCCTCTCCCTTCCCCTCCTCTCCAGGCTCAGACATTATGATGCAGCTGGATGACGTGGTCAGCAGCACTCTGACAGGTTCTCGAGTGGAGGAAGCCATGCACAGGTCAGCGGTTTGCAAATCTTCATGGACTATAGAAATGTGAATTCTCATCATCTAAGTTATGGTTCTCTCTCCCCCCTCCTCCATTTAGCTCCTTGACCTCACCACAGCCTTTGATCTTACAGACCACCCTCTTCTCTCAGGGTATTCCTGACCCTGTTCTCTCCTGATTCTCCTCTCCCACTCTGCTCTTTCTCAGTTACCACTTACCAGGGTGGCATCTGAGATGACAGAAGGGGACATATTATGTGAGAATTGAAAGAAGATTTAGCAACGGATTGGATGGGTGGGGTGAGGGAGAATAAAGGAAGGCACTGAGTTTGCCAACTGAGGGAAATGGAGAGATGCTATCCTGGTTCAGGCCTTGTCATGTCTTGCCTTCTAGCTGCTCTCCCTGCCTCAGGTTTCCCCCTTCTGCGGTTCCATGTTCTCTACATTTTCCGAGGCGGTTTCCCAAAGGGTGGTTCTGACCCTCCTCTCTCTCTTTTTCAACTCCGTAAATTCCTCTTTCTGGCATTTAAAGGTCTTCACGAGCTGGTCTCTACTTTCCTTTCTTATTCTTCTACTTGTTTCCTTGCTGTTGCTCACCTGAGATGCTCCCTCTCCCCAGACTGATGCTTTTGGTCTGGTCATCTCCCACACCTGGAATGGTTTCCTTCCTCCCTCTTGCTCCTTGGAATCCCTGGTTTCTTTCAGGACTCAACTCAAGCAAGTCTTTCTCCATGAAACCTTTACCTGGTCCCCTTATTTGTTAGTTTGGATTCTTTTTGTATGTTTCCTGTATATATTTGCTTCTCTACATACTGTCTACTCTAGTAGAACATAAACCCTTGCAGGGCCAGCACTATTTTTTCATTTGTCTTTGTGGCCTCAGAACTTAGCATGGTACATAGTAGGCACTTAATAAATACTTGTTGATTGATTTCATCGAGTATTTGTTGACTGACTAGCAACAGAGACGTTACTGCTACCCCTACCCCTATGGAGGGTTCCGGTCCTCAGCCCCGTGCCCCTGAAGGCCAAAGGAGAGGCTGTAATCAGAAGGACCATTGCAGGTCCATCCGCTGGCTAGACCGGTGCATCTCGGCCAATCGGCGACCCGACCAACAAAACTTATTTGCCATCATCCAGGGGGGTCTGGACCCAGTTTTGCGGGGCAAGTGCCTTGAAGGTAAGTGAAGAGCTCATGCTTCCCAAGGACATTTAGGGGAGAATGGGACAGAGCAGAGGCTTCACCTGTTGCCTTTCAGAAGGGGGCCAGAGGGGTGGTGACTTGGCCCTTTCTCTGTTCCCTCTCCTTCCAGAGATGACCAAGAGGGATGTACCAGGCTTTGCCATTGGGGGACTGAGTGGGGGTGAGAGTAAGGAGCAATTCTGGAAGATGGTGACACTGAGCACAGACCGGTTGCCTCAGGAAAAGCCCCGTTATCTTATGGGCGTTGGGTAAGGGAGTGCCTGTTGAAGTGGAACCAGAGCCCTCAGAGTTTCTGGTCTGGCACAGAGACATGGCCCCTATCTTTAGGGGATACTTCCCGCTCCCATCTCCAGAGCAGAAGGAGGATAGGAAGCAGACCTGGGGAATGTGGGAGAGGGAAGGTCTTTGGCCTCTCTTGGGCATCTCTCTCTTCTCCTGCCCCTTGGGAGGCCCTCAGTTCCAGAACAGGAGCTGGGAGTGGGAGCAGGAAGGGCCTCTCTGGGGGGGTAGGAAGCAGGGGAGTTGGCATCTGTCTTATGACTTTTTTCTTCCCATTATCCCCCAACAGCTATGCCACTGATCTGGTAGTCTGTGTGGCCCTGGGCTGTGACATGTTTGACTGTGTCTTCCCCACACGCACCGCGGTGAGGCCTGGTGGGTGGGCTAATCCGGGTCAGAGATGGCTTTTGGGGAGTGGATGAGGACTAGGACCAACTCCCTTTATTCCTCCCTCCAGCGCTTCGGGTCTGCCCTCGTCCCCACGGGGAATCTCCAGCTGAAGAAGAAGCAATTTGCAAAGGATTTCCGGCCCATTGATGAGGCTTGTAACTGCCCTACCTGTCAGAGGTATCTTGGACACAGGGAAAGGGGCTGGTCTCTGAGCCTTCCGGGCAGGTGCTGACACGCTCTCCTATCATTCAGGCACACTCGGGCCTTTCTCCATGCCTTACTACACAGCAACAACACAGCTGTCTTGCATCATGTCACTGTGCACAACATCGCCTACCAGGTATTAGCTCATGACATCACAGAGTCATAAGTGTTCAGCTCCACAGTGTGGGGGTAGGGAGGAGGGATCTCAGGCATCATCTGTTCTAAACCCTTCATTTTATAGTTGGGGAAACCAAGGCTCAGAAAGGGACAAGGACTCACTGAAAGTCACAGAACTGGGGGAATCTCTGGGAGTGTGGATGGGAGGGGCAGTCATAGGATCAGAGGATTCAGAGTTGGAAGACAATTTAGAGGTCCGAACATCCCCCCGCCCATTTCACATTTGGAGGCACTGCTAATAATAGTAACTCACAGCGCTTTAGAGCTTTGAGGTTGCCAAGGTAGCTTTCCTCTTAACAGCACTGGGACATAGTGAGGACAGGGATTGCTGTACCCATTTTAGAGTTGAGGAAACTGAAGCCATTCCACAGTTAAGGTTCAGAGGCAGGCTGTGAGCCCGGATATCTGGATCTCCAGAAAATTAAACACTTTGTAGAGGGACAGAGGGAAGGACCCTGAGGAACATCTTGAAAGGACAGAGCGCTTAGAGGGAACTGAGGAAAGTCACATTGGAATCTTGGCTATGTGAGCGTGGGTAGATCCCTTCTCTCTAAACTATGGTGTTCTTACTGGCCAAGTGAGTTAATGACCTTTGCACAGGGCTGTTGGGAGGGACTTGCTATGGCAATCTTCAGAGCACCACATAAATGCCAACTGTTGCTCATGAATCATTGCTCCTAGGGCCCATTTCTAGTCCAAACTCTGCCCCCTCCAACCCTCATTATAGATGAAGCAGCTGAAACTAAGGACTTATCCAAGGTCACACAGGTAGTTAGGTACCAGAAGTGACATTGGAACTCATGTCCCAAGACTCATGTCTCCCCACATATGGGCTGGGGCCGTGACTACTGTCTCTCTGTTTTCTGTCTCCCCCTCTTCACTTACACACACACACACACACACACACACACACACACCCCACACCCCCTCCCCCTCCACCACACCACACCCAGTTGCGACTGATGGATGCTCTCCGGACCAGCATTGTAGAGCACCGTTTCCCTGATTTTGTTCGGGACTTCATGAAGACCATGTATGGAGAACTTGGGCGCTGCCCAGCCTGGGCTGTGGAGGCCCTGGAGTCAGTTGGCATCCCTTTAAACTGACTACCCAATCCAGTCTTCAAGTAGAGCCTTGCCCCTGATCTGCCTCCAGGAACTTTATAAAGCCAAGGCTGTGTGTGAAGGAGTCTCTATGTGTTGGCCTAGGCCTCAGAGTAAAGACTGAAGTGTTTTCTTTTTTATAATATCTTGGTGTTTGTGAAGGTTTCTTTGAGTTCCCCCCCCCCCAAGGGGAGATAGATGTGAGTCTGATGCTCCCACCCATAGCCACCCTACAAGAAGGCTATGTTTTACATGCTTTCACATGTTTAATTTCTCATGTATAGTGCTTCCCTTCTTAATGGCTAGGGAAGGAGTGGGAGAGAGAATTGGGAACTCAGAACTTAAAATGTTCAAAATAAATAAATGGTTGAGGTGGAGTGGGGTTGGGGGATGGAGAATATGATTGATGAAGCAAGAAATAAGGTCCTCATGGAGAAAGGAGGAGTTGATATTAAGTTGAAGGGGCTGGCTTGGACAAAGAAGATGCAGACGGGTTTTGAGACCTGAGGAGAGGGAACAAGGGGAGGAAGGGTCAGAGGCAGGTGTGTGTGGGAAGGGGGTTGCAGGGAGCTCATATCTACTGTCATCACACTTCATGGTAAGGTAGCAGGTAAGATCATCCTCAAAGGAACTGATGAAGAGGAAAAGTCTTGAACAACTGTGGGGAATTGACTGGGATCAAGCAAAGAGATAGAGGAGGTGTGCAGTGCAGCATAGGGAGACGGGACATCATGATTGTGTACAGGTAGCCCATTCCACGTGGCTTTGGGATCCTCCAGCCACACTGAGTGATTGAGGAGTTTAAGTGGAGGTGCATGGATTGTGGGGGTAACCCAGGGCTACAGATGAGCAGGGTAGGGATAATGATGATGATGGCTTGCAAGCGCTTTGCAAATAACTTTTTGAGCTTCACAACGCTGGAGGTGAGTGGGTTTATCCCCATTTTTTTAAAGCTGAGGAGGGAGTTGGGGAAGTGATTTGCCCAGAGTTGCATGGCTAGGAAGGGAATGAAACAAGATTTGAATGCAGGTCTTTGACTCTAGGTTCAGTCTCTCTCCACTGTGCTACTACGTAGTACAGTGAGATATGAGACCCCAAAGTGGAAGAGAATGTGTCATTTGATGGTATAATTTTTAAATGCATATTAAATATGGCAGCCAAAACTAGGTTGCATTTCTTGGTATAGTGTACAGGTACAGAGAGATTATAATTCTGCCTTTACATTCCGTCCCAGTCACACCATTTTCTGGGAATACTGTGTTCATTGCTAGATGCTATGTTTTAGGAGGTCTCAAGAAGCACCAGCTATGTGCATTGTGCCAAGCACTGAGGATACATAGAAAGGCAAAAACATACCTCTGCCTTCAAAAAGTTCTTGGTCTAATGGGGGAGGCAATGTGCAAACAATAGTATTCATACAAGGTGGACTGCAAATGGAAGGTACCCTCACAGAAAAGATATTAGCAGTAAAGGGGAGGAGCTGGAAAGGCCTCTTGGAGAAAGTTAAAATTTCAGCTGAGTCTTCAGGAACATTAGAAGGCAGAGGGGAATAGGGAGAGCATTCTAGCCATGAGGGATGGCCATTGAATAGGCATGGTTTTGGGAGGAGCATAGCATATAAGAAAGCAAAAAGATTGGTGTTGCCAGATTAGAAAGTACATGGAAGGGAGTAAAGAATGCTGGAAATGCAAGTTGATAAGCTTGCATTAAGGACTTACTATGTGCTAAGCATTATACTAAGTACTTGGGATACAAAGAAAGGTTAAGAAAACTCTAATGGGAGGAAACAGCGTAAAAATAACTATACAAACAAAATGCATACGATAAAGTGGAACTAATTGTAGATGGAAAACCTGAGCATTAACAGGAGCTGGGCAGGACCTTAGCTTAAAAAGACCAAGGTCTCTCACTGCATTTGGGGCCATCTCCAGTTGTCCTGATCGTCGGTATCTTGCCCCTGAACCCAGATGGCTCCTGAGGAGAGAATGGGGCTGGTGACTTTGCACAACCCTAATTCACTTAAATCCAATTCACTTACAAGTCATGACATCTTGCTGACTGGGAAAGGATTTTTCAGAAGGTACGATTTTTAGCTAGAACCTAAAGGAAGCAAAGGGATGAAGATGAAGAGATAGAGAAATCCAGGCTTAGACAACAGCAAATGCCACGAAATCAGGTCTGTCTTTTTGAGAAAAAGAAAGTCAATGTTATTGGATTGGAGTTTGTGGGGGTAAGGATGAGGAAAAGTATGGTGTAAGAGGACTGGAAAAGTAGGAGAGGGAAAAGTGACAGAGGGCTTTAAAAACCAAACAATGGATTTAATATTTATCCTAGAAGAGGGAGCCACTGAAGTTTTCATGAATGAATAAAACTCCAATGGCTACCTCTTAAAGAAGAGGAGGGGATGATATAGTAAAACTTGGGCATTAAGGAAGATCACTACTAGCTGAGAAGATGGACTTGAGTGGAGAAATACTTGAGGCCAACCAGCAGGCTATTGCAATGATCTGGGCATGAAGTGATGAGGGCCTGCATCAGGTTGGCCACTGAATGGAAAAAAGAGTGTATATAAGAGGGTGAAAGTTGGAACAACAAGACTTGGCAACAGATTAGATAAGTTGTTCATCCTCCATTTTCAAAGAGGACCAACAATGTATTTTGACTCATATGTTGTAATGCCAATACGATACTCACTGTGACCGCTATGGATATGCATGCATATTTCCAGGGTAAATTCGCAAAATATAAACTCTCTTTCTCAAAGATGAAACCAAGACATTTATTCAAGCACCAGAAAGCCAAATCCATCATAGTAACAAAGAAATCTATACATGTTATCAGTGCAGGGGGCACAGTTATCCCTAAGCCTTGCCTCTGTCAGGCCACCCCACAAACAAGCTCCTTTAGACAAAATCAATCCTTCTTTCACACTAGCTGTTCTGCCTGCTCTCTCTCAGGTCTGCCTCACTCTCAGCTCCATTCTTCCTGCTCATGCCAGTTCATCCTCTCCCTTCTGTCTCCCCCTCCCCTTCTTTTTTGGGTTTTCTGACTACATCTCTTTCCCTCCCTTCCGCCCTCCTCTTCCTTCCTTCCTTTCCTGTCATTCCCAAAACCTTAAACCCAATGTACTCTGAAGCCCATAGACTAGACTACAGTGAGTCTCTACCCAAACTCCACTTAATGACTGCCGTGGAGTGATTATCAGTAGTAAGTTTCTGTCCCTCCCATTGTTGATTTAGTTATTTTATCCCCTTTGTTCGTTCAAAGGGCCATTCCCTGACTACTTCTTAAAGAGGTGTATTCACTTAATAGGCATTATCTCCCACTAAGCGAGTACCTGAAAAAGCCTAAAAAGGCCAAAGTCTCCCATTGCATCCTGGACCATCTCCAGTCATCCTGATGACTATCTGGTCACTGGACCCTCAGGAGGAGAAAATGAGGTTGGTGACCTTACATAGTCCTCCCTCACTCAAAGTCAAGTGCAAGTCATGTCATTATTTCCTCTGATGTCATGGTCTTTGAAAACGCAAGGAAAACATGACAGCAACAAGAATCCTTCCTGCTCCACCCATTTGATAAATTCCACCACCTCTCAATGTGACTCAAGCTATGGGCTGGGCCAAAGCTCAAAGCAGGTCACAGGTTATTAAAGGGCAGGGAAAATCTAATTCCCTTACCATTACATGCATGAATTGATTTAAATGAGGCAGAATTGCACAAAGTCTCAGCCTCACATTATCTTCCCGAGTCATCAAAGTTCAGTGCAAGACAAAAATCAAAATTACTGGTGATGGCTGAGATACAGTGGATGACGTTGTTGTCTTTGATTCTTGACCGAGCTCTAAGTGCACAAGGCTTCCTTCAGTGACCTTCATAGTTGTAGGGACAAATTGCTCTCATCTGCCCATTCTGCCTGGAGTAGGTCTTCATATATTTGGGAGTAGACAGCCTCCCCCCCATTATGGATAGGTTTGAGATCCATCAGTTAACTTCAACCTGGTTTAGCCCTTTTGCTGGACTTTTATTGGGGGCTGACCACTGTTCATGCTACAGCTTCTTTGAGCTACAGGTGAGAGTTAGGTAAAGGTGGGCACTAAAGGTGGATGAGCAGGCCTGAAAAGGCTTGACGTGCCCTTACATCCATCAGTGGTGCTAGTCCTACTTATACACACCATATACCCTAATTAGATATGCAAGTGAGGAGTTGAGGATGTTCTGAGCCAGGGAAAATGAGAGGTTGGTGGTACCCTCATTAGTAACAGGGAAGTTTGGAAGAGGGAGGAGAAAAAAAATTATTTCATCTTTAACATGTCTATTTTGAGTTGTCTATGAGACATCCGGTTTAAGACATCCAAAAGGCAGGGGGAGATTTGAGACTGGAAGTCAGGAGGTTAGGTTTGTATAAATTGTATCGATATATCTGGGAATCACCTGCATAAAGATGATAATTGAACCCATGGAAGTTGATGATATCACCAGAGTTAATTTAGAGGGAAAAGAGAAAAGAGAACCCTAAGACTGTTAGACAGTTAAGATACTCACTGTTATAGGGTGTGACCTGGAGAAAGATGCAGCAAAGAAACAAAGAGTAGTCAGACAGATAGGATAAGAGAGTAATATGAAAATCTAGAGTAGAGAGGATCCAGAAGAGTACAGCTGGCAATGTCAGACCATTGAATTTGTCAATTTAGAAATCATTAGTAACTTTAGAGATGGCATTTTCCATAGAATGATGAGGTTGAAAGTCAGACTTCAGAGGCAAATGAGAAAGACAGGAAATGTTAGCACCTAAGGTAGTTGCCTTTGTCATCTGGATGATGATGTCTATATATGAAGACAATATACAAATTCCATGTCATGAAAATTGGTTGAAGAAACTGGAATATTTAACCTTTAGAAGAAATGACTCAAATGAGGGCAGTGGTGGTGGTTTTGGTAGCTGAAGAGTTGTCACATGGAGGAGGGATTAGAATTGTTTTGTTCAGAGGCCAATCAGTCAGTCAGTCATCAATCAACCAATATTTATTAAGCACCTATTATGTTCCAGGCACTGTGCTAAGCAATGGGGATACAAAAACGGGCAAAAGACAGTCCTTGCCCTCAGTTACAGTCTAATTAGAGAGACAACATTTACAAAAAGGATAAATATTTAGCAGAGGGAAGGCACTAGAAATAAGAGGAGTTGGTAAAGCATTCCTGTGAAAGATGGGATTTTAACTGGGATTCCTGGTAAGCTAGAGAAGATAGTAGGCAGAATTGAGGAGAGAGAACATTCCGGGCATGGGGGCCTTGAGCGGAGAGAGGGGCTGCCTTGTTCATAGAAAAGTCAGCAGGCCGGAGGCACGGGCTAGGACAGAGCTAGGACAGGGGTAAAAATTTCAGAGGTAAGTTTCAGCTAGATGTAAAGAAAAACTTCCTTTAAAAGTTCCGTGGTGCACTTTAAAGTTTACAAGCACCTTTTCTACATTAACTCATTCCTTTAAACAATCCCATCAGGTAAGTAGTTTTATCCCTACTTTTTACTTGAAGAAATACAGGCTCAGGTAGACTCTACTAATTAAAATTTTCCAAAAGGGGAGGTTGCCTCAGGAGGTAGTGAGTTCCCTCTCCTTGGAGATGTTTTTCCAAAGGCTGTAGGGCCATCTGTAGGAGGTGTTTTAGCAAGGATCATTGGTGGAGCACAGGTTAGACTAGATGATCTGTGGGATACTCTTCAAATCACGTTCTGTGATTCTTTGAAACAGCTATGCAGGGAGGGAAGTGAAGGCTGAACAAGGGTGATGGAATGAGGAAACAGGGAGGGACTGGGGATACTGGAAGTCTTGATGGACGATAGCAAAAAGCAAGTTCATGAATGAGGGTGTGGTGCATGATTTTCGAGGTTGTGTTTTTGTTTTTTGAAGTGGCGGGTGGACCTAACGTGGTCACTAAGAGAAGAACAGCAAGGTGCTTGGCTAGCCTGTGTCTCTATGTCTCCTTCCGGTCAGGGTTGGAAAGGCTACTCGGTGCGTTCTCCCTATAAGACACTAGATGGCTATCTGAGCTCAAGCTGCTCCTGCTTTTACCCCTCAGAGGGACCCACCAGCCCAGTCTATTCTTATCCTAGCACGAAGATCCTTGGCTAATGTATTGGTTTACCAAGGATTAACTACTTAGACCTCGGAGGATAAGGCACTTAGAATGTCAGGAAAGATGCCCTTTGGCCATACTCCCTCCCTCCCTCCACCTCCACTACAGACACCAAGGCAGTAATTCTGTATCTTCTTTCTTCCCTAGGGTTCTTTCCCAGAAGCCTGAATAGATTAATCAATATTTATTAAGAACCTGTTCCACCCAACCGGTTCACCTACCTTGGCAGTATACTTTCCAGGGATGTACATATTGATAATGAGGTTGACGCACACTTTGCCAGAGCTAACTCATCAGTGTATGGGAGGCTCCGAAAGAAAGGAACCGTTTTAGGAAGATCACCAGACAATGAAGTTCTTACTCGAAATAAACTGCCAAGTGTTCAAACTATGTTTTAGAGAGTGCAGTTCTGATGGACTGGCCACGTTCGAAATGCAAAACTTACACTTCCCAAAACGACTGTTTTATGGAGAACTCACGCAGGACAAGCATTCCCATGGTGGTCAGAAGTAGAAATACAGGGACACTCTCAAGGTCTCTCTTAAGACCTTTGGAATTGATTGTGTGACATGGGAGACACTGGCACAGAATCGCTCAGTGTGACGTGCCCAGAAAAGGTGCTGTACTCTATGAGCAAAGTAGAATTGAGACATTTCGAAAGAAATGCAGGATGCACGAATTTGGAGTATCCACCCCAAATGTTCACATGGATTATTTGTGCCCGACTTGTGGTAGAGCATTCCAAGCTCATATTGGTCTGATCAGCCACAGTAGGACACACTGAAAGTTGGCTCTAGCATAGTGATGTCATTTTGGTTCTAACCCTAACCCTTTGTTTTTAAACTTTTCTTTGATCTAATAAACAATGTAAATCACAATGTGTGGTTATTGGAATTTGTAGGGAGGTGATTAAGGGGGAACCTGGTTGGGGGCAGGAAAGGTAGGGGAAGGAAAGAGAGAGTCAAGGAAGTTAGCTGTTTGCCTCTTACTGGATGCTAGACAGTTATAGATTCTTTATGTTAGAACTTTACAAAGCAGAGAAAGGACATTTATGCTGTGAAGCCATTTAGGCAAAGAATCAGTATTAGGGTGGGGGTGAATTGAGGTGATTGAACAGCTGTGCTCACTATCCCACCTGGTATGTTTCTGAATGTATGCAATGTTTCCCCGTATAGAATACAAGCTTCTTGAAAGCAGGGATTGTTTCATGTGTGGTTAGTTTGGTTTTTTTTTTTAAATTTGTATTCCCAATGCCGGGCACATATTGTTCAGTTGTTTTTCAGTTATGTTCATGACCTCAGCTTTCTTCTTGACAGTCCAATGTGTTACATCTGGAGGAGAATAAGTCATTTAAAAGTGTTGTTGTTCAGTCTTTTCTCAGCTGTGTCCAACTTTTGGGGACTCCATTTGGGGTTTCCTTGGCAAAAATACTGAAGTGGTTTATCATTTCCTTCTCCAGGTCATTCTACAGATGAGGAACTGAGGCAAACAGGGTTAAGTGACTTGCCCAGGGTCACACAGCTAGTTAAGTAAGTGTCCAAGGCTGGATTTGAACTTAGGAAGATGAGTGTTTCTGACTCCAGGCCCAAGACTGTGCCACGTGGTTGTTCTCAGGCACACATTAGACAACATACACGTGTTGATTCACTGATTGATTAATTAGATGCATGATTCCATGTTATAAGGGGCCAGGGCCTTATGAATCCCTGTTTCTTATTGCTGTTAATTGTTTATATTATGGGAGATTGACCAATGAGAGCCCAGCTCTTATGGGTATTCAAAGAGTGTTCAGGTTGATGAAATATTCCATAGGGGTTTTGGCATTCTCAGCTATTATAAGATTATGATGAAGAAAGGGTTTTTTTTAATTGGTTTCTGAGCTGTAATTCAGTATACATACAAAAAACTCTTAACAATAATATTGTACAATGATCCAAGACAATTCCAAAAGACTCATGATGAAAAATGCTATCCACCTCCAGAGAAATAACTGATGGAGTCTGAATGCAGATCAAAGCATATTGTTTTCCCCTTTATTTTGTGTGTTGTTGTTGTAGTAAGTCTGTGTTTTCTTTCACAATATGACTAATATGGATATGAGGTAATTGAAGAATCACTGGAGTCCCCCAAATCATGGCCAAACCAAAGCCTTGGATACCATGTTTCAGGAAATAATAAAAGAATACTGTCCTGAATCAGAAAGCAAAGTAAAACTATAAAGAATCCACAGTCTAAAAGAAACTCCAAATTTAACATTCATTAATATGATAGACTTCAGAGCTTCCAGATCAAAGAATATGATTTCAAGCAGCTAGAAAGAAAGAGTTCAAGTACCAAGGAACCACAGTTAATATTAGATAGCAATTCCTATGAAAGAAAAAGAAAGCTTAGACTAGCTATACTAAGAGGGGAAAGAAATAAAATGACCAACAAGGATAATATCTTGAAAAGCTGATCATAAACCTATATGGAAGAAAATTAACCTTAACAGGATTGTAAATTTAGAGTTGGAAGGCATATCCTGGGTCATTCAGTCTACTCCGTTCTACAAAGTAGAAAATTCAGGTCTATGGAGGTTAAGTAACATTTCCACAATCTACAAGTAGTAAGAATAGAAGTCTGGATATGAGCTCAGATTCTCTGCTTCCAATATCTGTACTTTTTCCATTGTATGATGCTTTTTTTCATAAAAAGAATAGATGACTTATAAGCATTCCTGTTTGGAAAACTAGAACTGGGTAGAATCTTTGAAATTCAAGCAGAAGAGACAAAAGAAATCTAGAAAAGAAATATATTTGAAGAGACATAATAGTGATTAAATAGGTAGAGAAGAGATTACTATCCCTTTAGAATCCTACTGTTTTCAAAGGTCAAAGAAGGGAATTTAAAAAATGACAAATTGAAGACCTGGGTGTGAATTTTTCATTTTTCTGTTTGACTTTAAGAGAGAAAAGAAGACAGAAAATAAATTATGGAAGAAATAAGGACAAAGAGGAAGGAAATGATTATTTTTCATAATTGGAGTGCTTCAGAACAATATACAAACATAGAGGAAGAGGTTGAAGAAATAAGCATTTCATGAACTTCATTCTTCTAAAATGGGCAAAAAGCAGATTGAATAGATACATATATTCTATTCATCCTTCGCCATTCTCCCTGTACCATCTTTTAGTGATGGAAGAAATCTGAAATAACTGAGGAAACAAAGGTTCATACTTCCAAGTGTATTGATTTGTTAAGCAGTGCATTTGTCAATTGCATAACCAATTGGAATCAGGTCTCATCAGCTTGTCACTGCACCCCAACAAAGATTTTTATGCATTAAAAGCAAACAATTAGCAGGATATAAACTAGGATGAAAGATTAGGTAATCTACCTTCTAATTAGAGAAAAGATTAAGGACTTTCCAAGTTGGAAGGGGAAGAAACTATAGGTACAATTCCCTGAAATCATAAAAAGAGGTGTTCCATTCCTCCCCTCCCAAGTGTCTATATTCATTCAGAAGAACAGGGGAACAGTAGTTGACTGACCAGTATAGGGCCAGTTTTCAGGTAAGACCTATGGATTGCTTGAGATGTATAAGTGTGAGAAAACTCCTTGTATCAATCTTTGGCTCTGACTGGGTTTCTGGTTAGTTTAATCTGTTGTTAATTGGTTCTTCATTTTTGAAGACAACCTATGATGTCACAGGGTGATGTCTCCACGTGTGAGTGAATTGGATTTAAGTGAGACATGGCTGCACAGTCTTCAGCTTTACTCTGTCTTCCAGAGTCATCAAAATCCAGAGGCAAGATAAAAATCAAGATGACTGGTGATAACTGGAGTGCAGAGGATGACCTTGGTGTCTCTTATTTCTGGCCAACCTCTAAGTGCTCCACAGTGTCTGCTTTAGCCACTGTCTGTAGAAGCAAGCCATTCTTATCTGCCCATTCCACCAGGGAAGTCTTCACATGCTTAGGGTAGATATTCACCTAACTCATAGACAGGTTTGAGACCTGTTGGTTACCCTTAACCTGGTTATCCTATTTGCCAAGATGATTTTACCAGATTTACCAGGTTTTACTAGTGGCCACTGTTCATACTACAGCTTCTTGGAGCCACAGTTGAGTGATAGGTGGATACCAAAGACAGATGAGCCTCCCTGAAATGGGCTAAGCAAGCCCTTGTACCAGAGGATCTAGTCTTTGTTGATTAACCTCTCCAACTCCAGTATAAACATAGGTCCTTAATTAAGAGTCTCTAAGCTGCAGGTAGAGGTGGTCCAGCTTCCCAGTTATGCAGGGTTAGGTTCAAACAATGAAATAAAATTATCTCACAAGACAAAAATTGCACTAGACCCATAATCTAATAGAAAGGGAACTGAGCTAGATTTAGAATTGAGTTACAAAGTGAAGTCAGTGTGATTCACTCAATTCCCACCCTATACATACAAAGTAGATGGTATAGAAATACATTAATGTTATTTAGGGAAACAGGGGCAGGGAGAGAGATAAAGTCAAATTGAGGGAGGAACTGGAAAAGAAAACAAACAAGACATAAAGATCTGCGTCTAGACTGGACAAAGAGAAGAATGCGAGAGGGTCAGGATGACCTCATTTTAGATTAACAACAATAAAGAAAACTGTAGTAACAACAAAATAACACTTTAAGATTTGAAAAGCTCTTTATATGTGTTATCTCATTTTAGCCTCATAATAGCACTTTGAGTTATGTGCTAATGTTGACATCATCCCTTTTCTTCATACCTTCTTTTCCTTTGTACAAAGAGAAGTAGGGAATAAAGAGATACCACCATAATATGATTTGTTTTCCATGGAAAATACAGAGCATAGATCATTAGAACTGGAAGGTACCTTAAATCATGTAATAGCAAGGGAAGGGATCTCTGAACAAAGGACTTGGAAA
This sequence comes from Potorous gilbertii, assembly GCA_028658325.1. Taxonomy (NCBI): domain Eukaryota; kingdom Metazoa; phylum Chordata; class Mammalia; order Diprotodontia; family Potoroidae; genus Potorous; species Potorous gilbertii. The sequence continues at coordinate 183,871,876 of CM053773.1, read as the reverse complement.
CCCTTCATTGTTCTCTGGATTTTTTTTTAAATTTTGCATGCAAATGGAATCACTTTCCTATTTTATCCTTCAGAGAGTTTAATTTAGTACATTACTGAACATTCATGAAAGACTGTTAATTTTTGGATAGTCCAAGGACTTTGCTGAGAATCTTTAGTACACAACACTGGGGCCTCACTTGAAGTCAAGTCACCAGAGAGCTAGTCAGAATTGTAATATGAACATGTAACCTAAGCCCATTTGTGTAACTCTCTTTATTGGTGGTAGAGATCAGTTACTTAAGGCTCTGCGCCAGCGTGAGAGGTAGAACTGGTGAGAGTTCAAGAGAAAGGAGATTCTGGTGTTTTCTCCAGAGAGAAGATACTTGGTTCCAGGTTCTTTCTGGGGAAGAGGAAGACTCTGGGAACCATATCCCCAGTTTACTACCTTAGAGATTTCTGAAGAGCATGGAAACATACTTTCTTGTCTGAGCAGAGCTATCTCATTCCCAGTGGGAAAATCCCACAGAAGTCCTTCCGATTCACTGGGGACAGCACATAATTAATAAGGAGAGGCCTCAAAGGAAGTATCTCAGTGTCCAATTAAATTAAAAAGTTGTCAACATAGTGAGAAGTACTTAAACTTCTTACTACTTAGTTCTTACTACTACTTAGCACTTAAACTACTTAAACAGCTTGCCAAAGAAGTGAGAAGAAAGTCCTTGATGAACTTCTTGGATATAAGACACCAACTCGTGGACAAATTCAACCGAGGAATGTGTCTCCTTATAGCCCATGTGAAAAGCAAGATGAGCTCTGCCAAAGTGTTTGCTGTCTTTCACTTTTTAGAGAGTACAGCAAGTCAGGGAGAGGATTTCTCCTCCCATCCCCTAGCACTGGCAAAGACATCTTAGAGTAGAAATGCATGGCAATGCAAAGTAGAGAGTCCAGTTGCAGGTTAAGTAGTAGTCTATGAGAGGAGAAAAAGCCTGGCACTCGAGGCCAGGACTCCAAAGTTTGGGAGAAGGCAGGCCTTAGAACGGAGACCCCAGAGGAGCAGAACTTGGGTTGAGGGGCACTCCTCATTTTAGTGAGGCAGCCAGATGGAAGAATGGACCTGGAGGCAGAAGATAGGAGTTCAAATCTTCCCTCAGACACTTACTAGCTGTGTGATTCTAGGCAAGTTACTTTGCCTGCCTTACCCTCCTCCACTTTCCTTATCTGTAAAATGGAGATACTAATAGCACCTACCTCCCAGGGTTGCTGTAAGAATCAAATGATACAATATTTGTAGAGTGCTTGGCCAACCTTGAAGCATTATAGAAATGCTAGCCGTCATGACTGTCATCATTGTTATTATTTTTGATTTTTAAGGATTCTGGCCCTTTTTGAAAGCGTGAATATAAATAGCAGCTGTTTCTGTTTTGATCAGAAACCCTGAGGGTCTTCCCCTCCCAGATTGATTTTTTTTTTTGACTAGGTAAAAGAGGCCATTCTTTGCCTCATTTCTTACCTAGTCTTAATCACTGAATGACTGTTGCTTCAGTCAGACTGAGACCTGTTAAAGACCTTAGCTTAAAAAGGCCAAGGTCTCCTATTTGCATCTGGGGCCATCTCCAGTCATCCTGATCTATATTTTGCCACTAGACCCAGATGGTTCCACAGAAGAGAGTGAGGCTGATGACTTTGCATAGCCCTGCCTCACTTAAATCCAATCCACTTGCAAGTCATGGCATCACCTTCCTGATGTCATGGACCTCTTTGAGAATAAAGGAGAAACAACAGTACTCTAGGTCAGGATTTCAGTTCAGCACAAAGCTTGAAAGAGTAGAGGCTTTGATGGCCAAGTATCAAAGCCATCTACCTCAGCCAGAATCAAGCCCAGGATATCCAGCAGATATCACTCTCCAAAGGAGCCGTGTGAATACATCATGGGATGTGGAGGAGGAACTCTTCATCTCTAGGAGTATAAGTTGCTTTGACCAAGTGTGCTTTCCACTTGTCAACTCTAAGTGGGCCCACTCTTCCCACTGATGCTGTGTGTTTGTGAAAGAGTGAATTCCAGGCTTATGAAGGAGTTATTTGTTGCTACTGTTTTCATGACAACACAATATATGGACTTTGAGCTAATTGTGTCCTATGGCTGATTATTGAAGGTAAACACTTCAGTGGGGGCTTGTGAACTATAGTCTTGTATCTATAGAATACCTTGAATAACACTTTCCAAGGGTCACCTCCTACAGAACAAGTTGGTAGAGATACTCCACATGGGAATACTTCATCTAAGAAACCCTGCACTTAGATAAGCTTAGCCTGAAGTTATGTCTCTGTTCCTTGAAATTCTGAATCAGACCAATGCAAGTGGTATGAAGAAGGGACACTGGGACACAGACTCAGTTTTAGTCAAGAGGGAACACTTAAGCAGTAAAAGGTGAAACCAGAAATGTAAGGGGCCAGAAACACCTACAAACTTCAGGTTTGAGGGACTCAGACATTTTCACAGCTGTCTCCAGTAGTTATATGGTAGGAGGGGTGTTCCACGGTGAGAAGTTGCAGAGCAGGCAAGCCACAAGCCACAAGCCTTATAGGAGCAAATGACCCAAGAGTTAGAGAGTTTTTGCAACTGCTGTTAATTCTGAAAATACTAAAGAGCTAACACAGATTTTCACAACCACAGTTAACTCTAAAAAATAAAATAAATACAAAATAAACTAAAGAGCTAACAGTGGCCATAAGCAAAAAGTTTTTTTTAATCCGTTGGAGAAGGGAAACTAGACATATATGCCAGAAACTCCTTTAGAAGGAGATCCAAGCAGTGAGGCTAAACCTTGATGCACACACACACACACACACACACACACACACACACACACGTAAATATATATATTTTTATGTATACATACATACACATGTGTAAACATATATATATATATATATATATATATATATATAAGCATATATTTGTGGCTAGACAAAGAATCAAACAGTGAGTTGTAAAAAGAGTGGTGAGGTGCAACAACAACAGTGAAGTTTTTATTTACAAAAAGTTATTTATTTACAAAAAGTCCATTCATAGCAAGGTTTCATGTCTGGACCTCTTTGTGCTTTCCTGAGCTCAGGAACTATCAGTTTTGTGATTTAGTTGCATCAGAGTTCAGCCAGAGGGTGAATGCAAAGGATTGTTATGCTAAGTTCAGGACGCAGCTTGCTTGCTGGGCCTTAACTCTGGAAAACAGAGAATTTCCTAATAGTAAAAAGAGAGGAATGGTCTTGGTATGGGGATCCTATTTAGAAACACATTCCGTAGAAGGGTATTTTAAAGGCAGTTAGCTTTTAGCTTAGCTTCAGAAGAATAAATGAATTTTGAGAAGCAAAAAACCCCACCATACACTACCTAAAACTACATTGCCTTTCAAAGAGTAAGAAATTTGAATTGAAAGCATAAGACCTGGTCAAACTGGTTCACTTGGAGAGTAAAAAAATGTAAATGAAAGCGAGCAGATAGGAAGGAAAGAAAGGTTTTTCTCTAGCTTCTTATTTCCTGGAAAAATTGGAACTCTGGGGAGGGTTGGAAAGCAGAGAAAGTTGTAAGAGGTCCAATACTTTTCTACTTTTATAAGGAGATACAAATGTTTTCTTGCTATCATTACACTACTATTTGAAATCAATCAAATTTAAGGGAACCTAAAAAAGATAAAGTGGGAAACTTAATAAGTGAATGTTCCAGTGTTATATTTGTTTGCATCTGTTTCTTTTTCCCCTCCCATATTCTTTCTTCATTTGTTTTTAGTTTTCAACATTCACTTCTATATGATTTTGAATTCTAAATTTTCTCCCTTTCCCTTTGGGTCCCTTTCTTCAAGATGGCATACATTCTGATAAAAACTATACATGTACAATCATATTAAACATACTTCCCAATTAGTCATGTTCTAAAGACAAATTAAAACTAACGGGAAAAACTACAGGAAAGAAGAAACAAAAGAAAAAAGAGAAAAAAATGAGTATACATTGATTTGCATTCAGGCTCCATAGTGGTTTCTCTGAATGTGGATAACATTTTCTATTATGGATCTTGTATTACTGAGAAAAGTGGAGTCTATAAAAGCTGGTCATAACACAATATTGCTGTTACTATATACAATGTTCTGCTGGTTCTGCTCATTTCACTCAGCATCAATTCATGTAAGTCTTTCCAAGTTTTTCTGAAGTTCATCTGCTCATCATTTCTTATGGAACAATACTATTCCATTCCATTCATATACTGCAACTTGTTCAACCCTTCCCCAATTGATGGGCATCCCTTCAGTTTCCAATTCGTGGCCACCACAAAAAGGGTTGTTTTCGTCTGTTTCTATAAAAGTGTGGGTATGGAGGCACATAGGAAATTTTTATCAGCATATGCTTGCTCAATTATATATCCACTGATATATATTTTTTGGTCAAGTCAGTAAGAATTTATCAAGCACCTCCTATATGCCAGGCGTTGTCCTAAGCACTAGGGATACAAAGAAAGGCAAAAAAAAAAAAATTCTTGCCATTAAGGAACTCTCATAGTCTAACAGGGGAAAGAACATACAAACAGCTATATACAAATAAGATATATTCAGAATAAACTGGAGAAAATCAACAGAAAGAAGGCATTAGTAATTAAGGGAGATCAGGAAAGGCCTCTTGTAGAAGGCAGGATTTTAGCTGGACTTGGAAGAAGTCAGGGCACTCAGGAGGTAGAGATGAGGTGGGAGTGTTGTAAGCATGGGGGCAAGGAGGGACAGCTTCTTTTGTCCCAATAAATTTCAAAATGCTAGAGGTCCTCCATTGGATCAGGCTCTAATTATGTGTGTGTGTGTGTGTGTGTGTGTGTGTGTGTGTGTGTGTGTGAGAGAGAGAGAGAGAGAGAGAGAGAGAGAGAGAGAGAGAGAGAGAGAGTTCATGGGATTGGGATGTGGGGTGGAAAGACATTAAGTTTCCCTACGAGAACTTCGAAACAAACTATTGACAAGAATCAGAGTCAAGGGTTGTTTTAGAATTTGAGCAGTTAATTTTTCTTCCATGTGATTTAATAGAATTATTTTCTTAGTTTGAACATGTGGTCTTGCTCCCAGATTAGTTGTCATAAAGTTAGGACCAAATTTGTAGATTAGTATGTGAGGCTGTGGCAAGAATGTTTCTCCATACAGAGAAACCAGGAATCCCCCTTTCTCATGTTTTTCAAATTTTCTTAAATTTGATTGATTCAAATGGTAATGGAACAATAGTAAGAAAACATTTCTATCTCCTTACAGGAGAAGAGAGGTATTAGTTTAATACATTAAGGTAAGGTAATTGGGAAAATGACATGGAGAGCCTACTTGGGAGCTGGAATTTTCTGAAATTACATAATAAATAGGATGGTAGAGATAAATAATAAATAAATTGGATGGTAGACCTGTATTTTTTTCTCTTTTTGCTCTGACCCCATTGTTCTAGGTTATGTAAAGAAATACATAATCTGGCTGGAAAGATAGAAGTCCCATTTAATGTGTGACTAGGAGAAGGGTCACACCCAGGATTAAGAATGCTGACCAGTGGGATAGGAGGAGCCAAATTGGGAAGCTCAGGTTGTAGAATGACTTATTCTGCATGATAAATGATTTGGGCTGCCCAGCCAACCAACTCCTGGAGAAGGGAAATGGAGCACGCATTATGAAGCACTGACCAAATACCAGGCACTGTGCTATGCCACTTTACAAATATGGTTTGGGTTGATCTTCACAACAGCCCTGGGAGGTAGGTGCTTCTTATTTTCACTATTTTTGTAACTAAGCAGACAATGGCCAAGTAATTTGCCCAGTCTCACATAGCTAGGAAGATCTGCCAATCCCAGAGCCCTATTCACTGTGCCACCTTACTGCTCCCAGGGAACAGACTTTTCCCAATAACTTAAGCACAGATTGAGAGCTATTGGAGATATTTTGGGATTGCCAGAGACAACAGACCTCTCACAAAAGATCAGAAGAGATTGGATTTTAGGGGGAAGAAGCAAAGGGATGGGAAGTCCTGCTAATTGACAGCCAGTGCCTAATGGTTTAGGTTAAGGAACTAGTGAGATATCTCCAAAGAGACAATTGAGAACCCACACTGCCAATTTACCCAGATCTACCTTCTGGAATTTAACTTTGCACCATGATATGACCTGGCATGTCACAGATTCCATACCTCTCTCACCTGAGATCTGGAGGAAACATAGCACTGGGTATGGTTTGATGGCATCTCAAGCATTAAAATGATATTCTAGGTTCTCCACAAAGGGAACAGGCCACAATTAACCCCATATTGAGGACAGGATTAAACTACACCAGGACATAAATTAGAGGAAAACTATGGACATGATGGGAATCGGGTCTTGATATGTATAATGGGTTGTATTATGTTACTATTATATGACTCTCACACACACAAGGTAGTAAGACTGGAGATCAGTATGTAAATAGATTAAGCTGCTGTCCAAAGGTGTCCTAGGTGACACTTGATGTGTTGAAGTTGCAATAGCATGTCTCACCTGGCTTTATCCTGCTTTCTTCAAGCCTACAAAAAAGATGATGGTCATTTAATGAGCAAACCATGGAGGGTGTATCATATGTAATCTGTCCAGCAGGTGGTACTACACACAACTCACCAATTAAGTGGTTTCATCAGAGAGCAACTCGTGTGTAGTTGGGCCATCTCCAGTCATCCTGATGAATATCTGGTCACTGGACCCAGATGGCTCAGGAGGAGAAAGTGAGGCCAGTGACCTTGCACAGCCCTCTCTCACTCAAAACAAAGTCAAGTGCAAGTCATGTCATCATTTCTCTGATGTCATGGTCCTCTTTGAAAATGAAGGACAAACACACAAACCAATGTGTATTATTTCAGGCTTTCCCAAAGGCTGCAGTATCCCACTGCACACTAGATTTGGCTGCTCTTGGGTTGGGTTGATACTGTCAGATGGCGATGATATTAGTATAATACCATCTAGATAGGGCCAAGCAAGTAACTTAGCTGTTAGATTGTGACTACTTGGGCTGAATTGTGCAGATTACTTAGATTCTGGGCTTTTCTCAGAGCATGTCAGCCTGATGGGTCAATCTACTAATCTCCTTGGCTTGCTTGTCAATAGGCAGCCACATTTTTCTGTCACCTATAGTCACTGGCTGGGATGGGTGGTGCAGTGATCTTTTCAGCTGGAGTGTTTACTATGCTTTTCCAGATAGCACAATGATTCTCAGTCTGGTCTTCTTCTCTGTCTTAAATCCTCAACTCTGATGAGGTTTATCACTTCCAGGCAGAAAGTGGGAAAGGTTTAGTTTCTCATGTTAGACAAACTTAGTTATGATGTATACTATTTTAAAAAATATGTTTACATAGCCTCCTCCCTAAAATTTAATTCAATTTTTATATCAATATTTATTTAAAATATCAGTCCATAGTTTTCTTTCTCTGTTTTATCTCACCCTGCTTTAGGTATGAAGGCAATATTTGTCTCAGAGTTTGATAGTATCTTTCCCTATTTTTGTAAATAATTAATGTAACCTTGGAATTAATTGTTCTTTGAATGTCTGCTAGAATTCACTTGTAAATCCATATGGTGGGGGACTGTTTTTCTTTGGGATCGCCCTCATAATTTGTTCAATTTCTTTTTCTGAGATGGGGTCATTTAAATCGACTATTCCTTGTTTTGTTAATTTGAATGTTTTGTATTTTTGCTAGGAGTCATCTATCACATTTAAATTATCATTTTTGTTGGCGTATAGTAGAGTAAAATAGTTTCTAGTGATTTCCTTTATTCTTTATTTGCTGTGAATTCTTTTCATTTTTTTTATATCAGCAATTTGGTTTTTCTGTTATCTAACAGGTTGTTTGTGGTACAGTGCATGGAGTTTGGGGCCTGGAATCAGGAAGACTCCTCTTCCTGAACTCAAATCTGGCCTCAGATTTGTATTAACTGTGTGACCCTGGGCAAGTCGCTTAATCCTGTTTGGCTCCGTTTTCTCATCTGTAAAATGAGCTGGAGAAGAAGTGGCAAGCCACTCCAGTATCTTTGCCAAGAAAACCTTAAATGGGAATCAGGAAGAGTTGGACACGACCCAGAAACAACTGAACAGCAAACAGTTTGTTTAATTTATAACAAAACAAAACAACTCCTGGTATTGTTCACTAATTTAATGAGTTTTTTTGTTTTCAGTTTTGCTTAGATGGTCTTTGATTTTCAGGATTTCTATTTTTGTTTGTAATTGAAGTATTTGTTTTGTTGCTTTTACTGGTTTTTTAAGTCATTTACCTAGTTATTGATCTGTTCTTTTTCTCTTTTGGTGATGAAAGATTTTAGAGACATAAATTTTCCCCTGAGGATTGCTTTTAGCTGCATCTCCCAAGGTATGTCATCTTATTTTTATTGTCTTCTATGAGATTATCTATTGTTTTTAATAATTTTTATCTCCTACCCAAGAACTTTTTAGGAATAAGTTGCTTAATCTTCATTTAAGTTTGAATTCTTAATTAGAATTTTCATTACTCTGTGTTTAAAATTTCTGCTTTTCAGCATTTGTATATGAAACTTTTATGCCCTAGCTCACGATCCATTGATGTAAAAGTGCTTTTTGAAAGCACCATATGGTTTTGTTTTGAGATGTATATACTTTACGTACATACTTTATTATGTATTTAATATTTCCTGGAATCATTAAGTCCTGATTATTCCATTGCATTTTTTTAAGGTAGTTCATTACTTGGACTTCTACTTTCCATTCTCTTATATATTCCTCTTCCATTTTTTTTTCCCCTCAAAGCTCTTATTTTCAATTCTACTTTCCTTTTTTTAGGGGGAGGCAATCAGATTAAGTGACTTGCCCAGGGTCATACAGCTAGTAAGTGGCTGGATTTGAACTCAGGTCCTTCTGACTCTTTGGCTAGTGCTCTAGCCATAGTGCAACCTAGCTGACTCCAATTCCATTTTCATTTTAAAAAATGTTTTCTTTTATTTTTTCCAACTATTCTTGTTGTCCTTGTGGTTGTTATTTCCCTCTCCTCTAGCTTCATTTAGGCTTATTGTATAATTATTCTTTTCATCAGGGATTTCTTTTTAATCCACAGTTATTCTTCATTCTTTTTTAAATTCATCTTTTCTCTGACATAATTCCTTGTTCAATACTCCTAGTACTTTAGGTCCATGTGCCATGCCTCACACGGATTTTCCTGGTGCAAAATCTCTTCAGCGCCAAGGGTTCTGTATGGGTCTTTTTATCTAATTCTTAACTGTATGGAAGACCCTGCTTCTGTTACTCCTTAATTTTCCTTTGTTGGGTTGGGGGTTCCCATACAATCTTAATATTGTCATTTTAACCACACATATGAGATGAGGGGATAGGAAGCGGTCTAAAGTGCATCATGTCTGGTACTGATTCAGTGGCTCATGGGTGAGGAAGGATAGGAGCAGGAAGTGGTTTCATCCTAGCTCCTAATCTGGTCTCTTTTGTAACACTAGTTCTGCATGACAATTGCTCCTGCAATACTGAGTCCCATTTCTGCTTCAGATCTCCAGATCTGCCATTGTACCCCACCATAATCTGTTTCAGATCCTGTCACCATGGACAGCTATCTCAGGCAGTGAACTGCAATGTTGTCAGCAAAATGGTCCTGGAATATGGCATTTAGATATTTTATTTGTATATTTTTGAGAACACAATTGTTCTAAGATTGTTTTGCTGGGACAGGCTTTGGGTCTGTAGAAATTGGAGGTCTTTCAATTTTGTCATTTTAAAAGAATTTGCCCTGCCTTTGTATATTCTGCCTGATCTATTCTCCTTAGATAGCCCACAGCTTCATGGAGATTTCCCACCATCTTTTCTACTTCTTACAGTCTTCAATTCATCTTTATCTGTCTGATTTCCCATCTTAGAGGTATAAGATCTTCCTTTATAGCTTCCTCATTGTAACTTTAAGCTATTCTGGAGGTTCATGTTGTATGCCTATTCTCTCTTAGGTACAGTTATTTTCATAAGTATAATTGTTAGTGCAGTCTTCTGTTCTGAAAATTTTTTTCTCATATTATCTTGACTTGTAGCTTTCATTCCTTATACTGGAGGGACAACTCCCACCCTCATCCCTTGTTTCTTGCTCATTTCTTAAGTTTTTGTGCTAATTTTCCGATGAGATTTTTTCCACTTGAGAATTTTTTCTTTTTCTATCTTTTCTTTGTTCTTTTATTTTATTTGTTGCATTTGTCCTTGTTTTGATATGATATGGGGAGAGGGATGGACTGAGTCATCTTGTTGAAAGCCCAAAGAGAAGTCTTTTTCGAAGAATTCTCTCCAAGCCCACCATAACTTTATTATCATGTAGCTGAGAAAGGTGCAGAGAATGCAAAATCCTGCTATGCTTCCCCTTTACTGATTGCATTTGATTTAAAATATTGCCTTAAAGACTTCCTTACAGAAAGGACTCTTATACAAATGTTAAGATCATATGAGTTTTTTTTTCCTCTTTTATCATTTTTTTTATGGTTATACAATTAATTTTTTTTGGTAAATTTTTATTCATTTTAGACTTAAATGCAAAATGAGAAAAGAAAAAAAAAGAACATTGCCATGTACATAATGGAACAAAAGAGAGGATTCAATATAAAACAATAAATTTCAATTTCAGGAAAATTTATATAATAAATACTACACATGGTTTTTCAAGTTACCTAGCTTTTCTTTTGTTTTCTACTGTGTGCTTTTTACTTTATTTTTCGTTTCCCTTCTTCCGCCTTCTACCCCACCCTAAAGAAAGCTACAATAAACACAGATATATATGTGTGTGCATGTATATATATATATATATATATATATACATGAATATCTATAAACACACAAATATATATACATATAGACTGATACATATATACTCGTAAGACCATACTATGCATATTTCCACTTGTGATCTTTTCTGAAGGTGGAGAGTATCTTCCTCTATAGGTCCAAGTCTTTCCATGTTTTTCAGAATCAACCAGCTCATATTTTCCTACACCACAGCAATATTCCAGTACAGAGATTGTCTGTGAAAGTTTTTTCCCCCTTTTCTGCATTCCTTCTATTCTTGACTACATTGGTTTTATTTATATAAGAAAATTTTAACTTAAAATAATTGAAATTATTTATTTTCCACTTCAGCAATGCTCTCATAATGTAGTTTGAGGTGTGATAGTGCTGAATCTCCTTCTTTTATGTCTTTCCCTCCCTGGTTTCTTTGAAATTCCTGTCCTTTTGTTCTTCCAAATGATCTTCGCTTTTTTTTCTAATTTAGTAAGATGGTTTTTTAGTAATTTAATTGAGAAGGCATTGGATAAATATATTAGTTAGGTAAAATTGTCATTTTTTATTATATTGGCTTTATCTACCCACAGACAAGAAATGTTACACCAGTGATTAAATCTGACCTTATTTGTATAAAAAGTGTTTTATGTTTATGTTCATATAGTTCCTGTGTCTGTCTTAGAAGCTATACACTCAGGTATTTTATATTGTCTAGTTATTTTAAATGGTCAATAAAACAATATTGAATAATATTGCTGACATATGGTGTGGTTTCCCTATTTTTCTCTCCGAATTAAGTCTATTTTAGCTTTAACTTTGTCTGAGATCATGATTACTACCCTTGCTTTTTTTTCACGTAATAAACTCTATTGCTGTTCTTTATTTTATCTTTGTGTGTATCTCTCATTTTTATTGTGTTTCCTGAAAGCAATTTATTGTTGAATTTGAACTTTTAATCTGCTATCCATTTCTGTTTTATAGGTAGATTCATTCCATTCACATTCTAACCTATGACTGCTTGTGTATTTTTCTGTTTTTCCTCACTGTCCTTCTCACACTATTTGCCCTATCCCTCCTCATTCCTCTACTTTACTTCTACCTGCTAACTTGTCCGACTATACCTTAATCTACCCACCCCTCTAAGAGTCCTTCCCTTATCTTCTCCCCCACTCTATTCCCTTGCCCTCTTATTTCTTTCTGAATTCAGAAGACTTTTATACCCTTCTAGATAGATATGTCGTTTCCTCTTTAACCCATTTCCTATGAAAGTAAGGTTCTAGCACTACTCACCTTCTCCCCTACTAGTTTCTGCATCAATTCTTCTTTTTATGCCTCATTTGCATGAGATAAGTATTCTTTTTTTTATCTCTCCCTACATAGTTATTTTTCTTTTTAGAATCATCCTGTCACACACAGCTCAGTCCAGTTTCATTCAAACTATCCAAATAATGACAACAGTTATAAGAGTACTGGCAACATTTTCACATATAATAAGTAAGCAATTTGACCTTATTGAGTCCCTTATAATTGGTCCTTATAATTAAAACTTAATAAGGCTTACCTATACTTCTCTTGAATCTTATATATTGAATTTTCCATTTAGGTCTGCTGTTACTGTCATGAATGTCTGAAAGTCTTTCAGTCCATTAAATATCCATTTTTTTTCCCATTCAGGATTATATTTAAGTTTATTGGGTGAATTACTATTGTTCATTACTCCAGCTTTTTCTCTGAAATACAGTATTTTAAGACCTATGGTCCTTCAGCGTAGTAAGTCTTGTTTACTAGGTCTTGTGTAATTCTTATTTTAGCTCCCTGTTATTTTAATTATTTATTTCTTGTTATTTGCAATATTTTGTCCTTCACCTGGGAGCTTTGAAACTTGGCTGCGATAATCCTGTAAGTTTTCCTCCTGGGACCTCTTTAAGGTGGTGATCCATGGATTTTTTTTTCTATTTCTGCTTTGCCTTCTTGTTCTAGAACTTCAGGGCAATTTTGATAGTTTCTTGTAATATTGCATCAAGATTCTTTTTTTAATAATAATTTTTAGGCAGTCCGACTATTCTCATATTATTTCTCCTAATCTGTACTCCAGATCATTTGTTTATCCGATGAGATGTTTCACATTTTCTTCTATTTTTTCATTTTTTTAATTATTTTTGGTATCTTAGAATGTCATTAATTTCCCCTTGCCCAATTCTAGTTTTTAAGGAATTACTTCCTTCCATAAGTTTTTGATTCTTTATTTCAAGTTGGTTAACTTTCTTCTCATAACTTTTAAAAAATTTTCTTGGATTGCTTTTTTTATCTTCTAATTTTTCTTCGATCTCACTTATTTGATTTTTAAAGTCCTTTTTCAGTTCTTCCAAGAACTCTTTTTGTGCTTGGGACTATTTGATGTTTGTCATTGAAAAAAGAATAGCTTTTTTAACTCCATTATCTTCCTCTGAATATGAACTTTGATTTTCCCTATCTCCATAGTAGCTATCTATGGTTGGATTCTTTTTCCTTTGCTTGCTAATTTTTATTTTTTATTTTGTTTTTAGCAACTAACTATTAGCATAATCATGTTCTAGTCCCACACTGTGGGAGTTGATGCCCCAAGCCTCAGGGCCTTCTAGCTCTTATTTTCTAAGATCTGTCTTGGGACCCAACCTTAGGGGCTCCTCTCTACTCCTAAACCATGACTACGACCCCCAGCTACACTGTCCCACAAATGTTCTTGTTCCCTGTGGTCTCTCCTATGACTGCAAGATATAGCTGTCCTTTCTGCCCTGAAACTGAAAATAGTTCTACTCTCCTGGAAGTGTGCACAGGCAGCAGGGTCCCCACCCCTCTGCTACTATACACACCAGGTGTGTGCTACCTCCTTCTCCCACATCCCTGTCCCAGGAGGCATCTGACCAGTCTAATTGTGCTTAGTAACCTTTGGCAGTCCTTTAATCTTCTCCTACTCAGCCAGCAGTCCCTTTCATTGTCCAAGAGATGAAAGTTTCCAAGGCTGAGGCTGCCTCTCCACCCAGCTGCCCCCAGGGCTTACTGTTCACTGATTCTGCAGAGTTGTCCTGGAGGTGTTTGCACTTCACTCAGGCCAAACCTTCACCCCAGGATATTAATTCTTTCCTGAGGACTTCTTAGATTGTTTTATGACAGTTACTTTACCCCAACTTTTGTTCATTTCTGCTACTCTACATTCCCTCTGAGGCTCTGTCCTTCTTTGTGGAGAAAATTTGGAGAGCTAAAAATTTTCTGACTTAGTCTACCATCTTCCCAGAATCCTTTGTCTTTTACCCTTTATCAAGCTCATTTGAGTTTCCTTAATAACTTTGTTCAGTGATCTTTTGGTAATTAATCAACTAAGACATAAAAATCAACATAAGACATAAGGACATGTGTACTTATGCTCCCCAATGTCATGGATGATATTTTTCACAGAGTCCGAACAAAAGAAAGATTACCTATTGATGGTGAAACCCTCTGGATACTCCTGTTTGTAGATGGTATTATGCAGATTGCATCAGACCAGAGCATTATAGAGCCTCCTGAATTAAGGCTATGATTATTCCAGAGAGATTGTCTTAATACTCTAAACAGGAAAAACCAAGTGGATGAAAAATACCCATTGTCCAGTCTGTGATGTTTAGTTGGAGGTCAACCTTTAATTTAGTATAAGAATACACACACATATGTCTGAATGTGTGTGAGTATATGAATCTACATATGTGCATATGTATGTATATCAGTCATTTCAGTTGTGTCCAACTCTTCATGATGCTATTTGAGATTTTTTTGGTAAAGATACAAAGCATTTTTGCCATTTCCCTCTCTAGCTTATTTTTCTGAAGAGAAATTGAGGCAAACCAAGTTGACTGACCTGCCCAGAGTCACACAGCTAGTAAGTGTCTGAGGCTAGATTTGAACTCATGAAGATGAGTCTTCCTGACTTTATCTACTGCACTACCTAGCTGGCCATACTCCATCATATCCATAAAATAACATGAGAACTAGGGGAAGGGCCCTAGGCATTTTGTGCAGACTGCCTATGGAGGATCTGTGGGAGGATACAGATAAGATGAGAAGACTTGGATGGGTTGCAATCTTCCCTGTTGGAAGGAGTGCCTATGTTGTTGAGATTGTAGTTCTATGGAAGCCTGGAAAGAGCTGCTAGAGTTTGTGCACCACTGATACTTTCTTCAAGATCCCAGGGTCACTCCATACCATAGAAAGTAGGAGTTTAATGAAGGACTGAGCACCAGGCTAGCGAAAACTGCAGACACCTAATTTAGCTGCAACCCATGCCCATGCTGTGCCCTAATCTGTGCCTATGCCATGCTCTTTTACTTATCTAGTTGAATTATTATTATTTTTTTCCTTCCAGATGATGTCAATGATGATTCAAAGCAATCAAAAGATGATGTCATTTTTGGTGATTGCTCTTTTTCTTTTGGGGGAGAATGTATGCTTTCAAAGATGAAGGAGCCAGTGAGAAGATTAGAGGACTGGAAAGTACATATGGGTAAGTAGAATTTGATTTTTTCTTCTTTAGGGAGAGACTTTCTGGTGTTCATGTTGGCAGTTGGGAGTGAGCGACTGTGATCAGAAGGAGACTTCCTGCTCACCTGGGTAAGTGAATAACTGTTGAATTTAAGATTGGGAACTGCCAAGAAATGGCTATAGCCGCCATGCCCTGAAGTGACCAAGACCAGAGCAGGAAGAACCATGGCTAACCTCTCCACCTCCAGAAGTGACCCATTTTCCATGAGTTACACTGCTTTTGGACTTCTCTGAAACTCTCCAACATGCGCACATGCGCCTAGTACCTCTCTTCCCTCAACCTTTTTTTAGCTTTCTTTTATGAGTTGTCTTCCCCTATGAGATTATAATCTTCTTGGGGGCAGGGACTGTCTTTGCTTTTATTTGTGTTTATATCCCCAACACTTAGCACAGTGCTAGTAGGTTCTTAATAAATGTTTATTAATTGACTTAGACCCTAAAGTAGAATAATTGTTATTTTTATCACCAACATTTACATAGCACTTACTATTTTCCAGGCACTTAATCCTCACAGCAACCTGGGGAGATGATGCTATAATTATCCCCATTTTTACAGATGAGAAAACTGAAGCAGAGAGGCTAAGTGACTTTCTGAGGTCATATGTTGTATCTAGTAAGTATTTGAAGGCAATTTAATTGGGATGGCATTGACTAAGTAGATTAATTTAGGTAGAATTGTCATTTTTACTTCATTGGCTCCACCCACCCAGGAACAATGAATATTTATTTAATTACTTAATCTGACTTTACTTGTATAAAAAGTATTTTATAATTATGCTCATGTGGTTTCTGGGTTTGTCTTGTACATTCTATAATTATTTTAAATGGGGTATCTCTTTCTCTTCTGCAGGGTTTTATTGGTAATATATAGAAATGCTGATGATTTATGTGGATTTGCTTTGCTAAAATTATAATTTCAACAGTTGAATCTTGAGGATTTTTCAAGTATATCATCATATCATCTGCAAAAAAAGATAATTTTATTATCTTATTGCCCATTCTGATTCCTGCAATTTCTTTTTCTTCTCTTATTGCTATTGCTAGAATTTCTAATACAATATTGAACAATATTGGTGACAAATGGCATCCTTGTTTTACTCTTGATCTTATTGGGTAGACTTCTAGCTTATCCTTATTATGAATAATACTTGCTGATAGTTTTAGGTAGATGCTTCTTATCATTTTAAGAAAAAAATATACACCTATGCTTTCAAATGTTGTATTTTGCCAAAAGCTTTTGCTTCATTTATTGATATAATCATATGATTTTTGTTTCTTTTGTCATTGATATAATCAATTATGTTAATAGTTTTCCTTCTGTTAAACCCCCCTGCATTCCTAGTATAAATCCTTGTTTCTTATTCATCAACTTTGTGGTAAAGTCAGGCTCTGTTTCTGAGGTGTGCGAATAATATCTCAGCATCAGGTTTTTTATGATGTTATTTTCTGAGCTCTAACAGGGGCCTGACTTCAGGTACTCCTTTCTCCCTCGAGCCATGACCAGGGCTACCAGAAATGCTGTCATTGAAAATGCTCTTGCTCCCTGTGGTCCCTCCTGGGATTGCAAGCTTCAGCTCATCCCTCTGCCCTGGTACCAAAACCAGGGACCCTGTTGTCCTGTGAGTGATCACAGCCAGTAGGCTCTTGCCTCTCTGCTATTCCACTCACCAGCATGTGCTCACTCCTTCCCATTCATAGTCACAGCTCAGGATCCTGTCTGATCAGTACACCTGGACCCAGTATTCAGAGCTAGTGGAGTGTCCTGCAATCTTTTCTGGGTCAACTGTTAGACCCCCCACATAGTCTATGAGGTGAGAAAGTTCCTGAAGGTGAGGCAGTCACTCAATAGAGCTGCCCCCAGATCTTGTTGTTTGTTGATTCTGCAATATCTTCCCAAACATATTTGCATTTCAGTCAGGTCTAACATCCATCCAGGGAAGTTGGGTCTTTCCTAAAATTTTCCCAAATTGTCTTAGACATACAACAGCTTTACCCTGACTTTTAATTATTTCTGTCCCTCAAAGTTCACTGTGAGGTGTTATTTTATATTGTTTGTATGGGAATTTAAGAGAGCCAAGTAGTTTCCTACTTATTCTATCATCTTCCCAGAATCCTTTCCTTCCCACGAAGTTTCAACTTGTTCTAATTCTGGCAGAACCAAAAGCAGGGGAAAAGCCACAGTTACTATGAACTCTTGGCCCATGGAAGCATTCCCTTCAGCCTGAGGCCCTTGCTGTACTTCTGGAGGGAACTTGATTCCTTCTCAAAGGAAGGAGAGAGCACTTCAGATCCTCTTTCTGGTTAAGGAAACATGGTTCTTTAAAGAGCACCGTAGGTTTCACCAGGCTGCCAAAGGAAGTGACGCAAAGGGAGTTTCTGAGCAGCATCACTGTCTAGATGACATGTCCTTTTACTTCTTATACTCTTATTCCAATTCATCAAATGACCTTCTTTTTCTCTGGGTCAATGGATGCCAAGAAGAATATTCTCTGGAGAGCTAATATGGACCCACTATAAATGAATTGATGTATGTTTTTAATGAGCTTGGTTGAGAACAAGTAATTGATGTCAGATGTAAAAAAAGGCATTTGAAATTGGATCCAAATGTGGTGAGGAAATTCCTAGAGTCACTTGTGAATATCAGGCTCAGGCTGGTTATTAGGACTAGAAATTAGGTAAAGGTTTGAGTTGACTATTGGGTGAGGGTTTACATGAGATAGCAAGAAAGCAGTGGTGTACAAACCTCCTCAGTTGCCCAAGAGTCTTATCTAATCAGACACGGGATAAGAATGGGTCAAGCCAGTAGAAAAGTACAAACTTATGGGTTTGTAGTTCTATATTTTATGGACATTAGGACTATTGGACTTGAAAATATTGGAAACCTATCAGTATAACTACACTATTAAACAATACATTTAAAAAAAATCACAGTTATCACACACTCCCTTTCAGATTTCTTTCCATATACTTTAAATGTATTATGCATGTAATTAGTTATTTGTAGAATAGCTAAGTGGTACAATGGATAAAGTTTGAGACCTTGAGTCAGAAAGACTCATTTTCCTGAGTTTAAATCAGGCCTTAGACACTTTCTAACTTTGTGATCTTGGGAAAGTCACTTCACCCTGTTTGCCTCAGTTTCCTCACCTGTAAAATAAGCTGGAGAAGGAAATGGCAAATAACTCTAGTAGTATCTTTGCCAAGAAAACCCCAACTGGAGTCATGAAGAGTCAGACATGACTGAAATGACTGAACAACAAGTTATTTTTGTATGGTGTTTCTTCCATTGTAATATATGTTTCTTCAGGGAAGGAATGGTTTATTTTGCTTTTCTTTGCGACTTGACATAGAACTTGGAATATCATGAGCACTTAATAAGTGCTTGCTCACCAACAGTATTATGAGTGGCAACATCCTAAAATTATGGGGGCAGGGTCA
The DNA here is from genome assembly GCA_028658325.1 of Potorous gilbertii. NCBI lineage: Eukaryota > Metazoa > Chordata > Mammalia > Diprotodontia > Potoroidae > Potorous > Potorous gilbertii. Next base: position 183,853,089 of record CM053773.1, on the reverse strand, counting down.
TTTAAAATTGACAGAGAAGGTTCCAGATTCAAGGAATTCATATGGATCACAGATTTTTTTTTTGCTTTCATGAGTAATATAGTCCTAACTATGGTGGCCAGAGTGGGTTTACTTTGCTCAGTCATCACTTGTAGCTGTGTACCATTGTGGTCAGGATCTGTCTAGGTGTTTATAGCCTGAAGTCTCTCTGATTGAAAAAAAGCAAGATTATACCCTTTTGGGTGACTATCCTAGATATGTGCCAGAGAAACTATATCAGGATAATTTGGTTAGTCACTCAAGTAAGGTGTGACTTGGGCAAATCAGATATTGATGTCTTGCTGTATGATTGCTGTAATAACACACTCCCTTTATGTAGTCTTTTTTTTAAACAAAATAGAAGCATGTTTTATTTCAATCCTATTGGGGGGGAAAAATTACAAAATGAAGTAAGTATCCTTTACATACATGATATCAAAACCAACTTGCAAGGAATAATACTCATCTTTTCTCTGCTTTCTATCCACAAAGGTCCAAGGCTGGTTGGAAAGAGAAAATGAGGCAAGAGTTAAGACCACTATTGACCCAGTAACGTGGCCAATGCACCAAAAGATGGGAGAGAAGACAATAACCCAGGAAGGAAGCCTTGGGTTTTAATTGCAGAGGGTGGGGTGAGGTGGAAAACCTTTAGCTTAGCAAGAGTTAAAGTTAGCAGGGATCAGGGTTCTCCTCATAGGCCTTGTCTCTTTATAGGTGACAGACCAAATGGGATCAGATAGCTCATGTAGCGTATGATGCCTTTGACTTTCTCAAACTCTTTTCTTTGAGTTTGGATGATACAGAGCAGGCTTTCTTCTCTCCCTTCTGGAAGGTAGCTGAGCTAGTGAGTATACAGAATCCAGCTCCAGATCTTGTATAATGTCTAATCAACCTACAGTCTGACAACCTTCTAAAGAGGCAGAAGTCAACCAATGAGACTGGCCTTGTGGTTTTAAGGAAGAGCTAATTCGGACTATTTCTAATGAAGTCCCTCAGTTGTCATGTGTGTACACATACTTGGTATTGCAATCAATAGGGACCAAAGAGTCAAGAAAACTCCCTAGAAGGCCCATGAGCTGAGCTCAAAGAACAAGTAAGACGGTTCAGCTAGGATGTACAATATGTAAGGGAGAATAATGTAAAATAAGTATGAGAAGTTAAGCTGGCACAAGATTGTAAAGGACTTTAAATGCCAATTATAGAAAGAAATATTTTATTTTAGAAGCCATAGGGAGTGACAGAAGTTTCTTGAGAAAGGTAGTGATATGATTAAATGTGTACTTGAAGAATTCTATTTTAGCAGCCATGTGACCACATACTAGAATCGTTGTAGAGAAGGGAATGGATATGAGAGATGTGGAATGGAATTCAGGAAATTTGGCAATAGACTTAATATGGGGGAGGTGAGGAATAGTGAAGTATTTATGAGGTTGCAAACCTGAAGGGCTAGGAAGATAGTAATATCCTTATTGGACCTAGAGAAATTGAGAGGGATGATTGCTAGTTTTCTCATTCTCCCTCAGGAAGCAATAGAAGTTTGATCCCAGATGAAAGTTTAAGATATTAATTTGCTCACCTTTCCCCTGGTTCAAATTTTGGCTCTGGGCTGACTAAATAAGTAGATACCTAGTATCTAGATACAGTAAGGCTGGGTATTTAATTTTGTGAGTCACTGGTCCTGATTTGTCATAGTTCAATGGTCAAAAACAGTTTCCTCAAGTCAAATAGCAAAATCAGCTTAGGGGTGTCACGTCAGGCACAAGAAGTTCAAAGAGAGGCAATCTAAAGGCATCTGATGAGGGTCTGATTCACAAAAGAGCTAAAATGACCCCTGGAGCTATGGGTTCATGTCTGAGATGGATCTGCGTTCCACAGTATAGGAGTGAAGTTGAAAAACAAGGTAATTCAAGTTAGAAGCCGGAATTTCAGAATTCAGGATCTTGGAGGTAGAGCAGTCAAATCTGCAGTGTGGATGGCAGAAATTTAGTGCAGATGGAGATCATGGAGGTGAGATTAATAAAATTATGATGAAAATTACTAAGTGTATTGAAGTTACCAAGGGTGATGCCTAGGTGTAGGAGGTCAGAGGAGGTAACCTATCTCTCTCTTTTTTTCCTCTCTCTATGGTTGTTCCTTAACTTCCCTCTTGATTTAGCACCCAGCACTCAATCCTGTCCCCTAGTTATGAGAACCTTTACTGCTCTCAATCCTGACATGACTTGTTCTCCTTACCCTTACAAACACAACCCTTGGACAGCATTTCCCCATGAAGAGTGGCAGTGGTGGAAAATTCTTTTGCCTTGCCACTCCATGCCAATCTAGGAACCCTCTTTCCCAGAACCCATTTTTGTCCCTCCATTTTTCCCCCACAAATCCCATCTGTTAATAATATACAGGCCAAAAAAAAAAAGTGCTCCAGATTGTTTACTATGGTGGACCAGAGAGTGGTGGTGCCATTCTCTTCTTTTTCAAAACAATTTCTCCAGCCCTTTCCCTCTCTATTATTTACTCTTCCTTAAAGACACAAAGACACCTTTATGTTCTCAAAGATACCTTTATGCCCTGTTCCTACTCCATCTAGCCCTGCACATCTCCCATTTTGCTTCAGGATTATTTATCCCACTGGCCACGACACTTGATATTGTGGGCACCAGATTCTTCTCAGTTTGTCCCCATCCCAACTAGAGGGGAGAAGGATAGAGAGCTGCTAAGGCTCATGAACTTTGCACAGCCCTCCCCTACTCAAATCAAAATCAACGCAAGTCATATCATCATTTCCCTGATGTCATGATCCTCTTTGAAAACAAAATTCAAACACAACAACCTGGGGTCCCTAACCAAGAGTAGACTACACTGACCTCTAAATCCTGCCGTTCCTAGACCACCGTCCACTGTTCTCATTGCCCACCAGATTCTGCTGAGTCCAAGCATTTTTTGCTTTCCAGACTTGACAAGACCTCAGTGTTCTTTGGAACCCACTAACCCTCCAGAAATTAGAGATCCTGTGGACCCTCCCACCACCCCAAATGTGCCTTAGTATACTCTGATTGTCTATTTCTTCCTTACCTATGCATTTTCACTGTTTTGCCTTACATCCCTAAATTACTGGAAAGATGATTTCCAGGTTCCAAAATTATTGAGGAGCTAAATTCAGTCCAAGGAAAGTAGTTTCCTTTCTGGAACTATAGGTAGCATATTTCTGTTTCCTAATAAGGATGAGCTCTTTGATCTTACCATTCAGTCAATTGTTGTCTGAGAATAGATAGCATTTATATAATTTTAAGTTTTGCAGAACATTATATTTGTTATCTCATTTGATCCTTCCAACTACCCTATGAGGCAAGTACTTGTATAATACCCACTTTGCAAATGAGCAAACAGAGATTGAGAAAGACTAAGCCACTTGCCCAGAGTTAAACAATTAGTAAGTGTTTGAGGTAGATCCAAGTCCAACTTTATCCAAGGATAATCCTTAGGGCTTGAGGCTTTCTATTACTAGAGCTTATGAGCCTCCATTTGGTATGCTCCTCTCAATATCAATTACCAGTTATTATTTCTCCACATTACTTAATGAAGTAATGTCAACGAGCTTTTACTAAGGGATATTGCCTGAAAAGGTACTCACACGTGTTTGGAGTACCTACTGCACCTTAGTTGCCTTCCTTCCTCTGGTTGGAAAGTGTGGAGGGTAGATACTGGAGAAATCTTCCCAGATTTTCAACTACTTAAGAAGGAGGACCAAGGAAGACACCTCTTTCCATTTTCCACCCGACTGAAGGACTTCAGTGTTCCTCCTCTCTTGCCAAGTATTTCCTTTCCAGCATTTAGGTTCTTTTTATATATTATCTCCACTTTCTTCCCTTCCCGCATTAGACTATGAGCTCCTTGAAAGCAGGCACTCTTTTGCCTTTCTTTGAATTTACTATCTATCTATCTATCTATCTATCTATCACAAGGACTGTGGCGCAACCCTCTACCCCACTACTGAACATGTACTCTCTCTCCTCTATATCAGTCCCTGAGGAGAGTGAACTTACAGTCACCTTCCCAACTTGGGGATGAATGGTACTGCCTTTGGAGTCTTTTTCTCCCTTCCAAAAGTCCTCATCAAGTTCATTCCTGGGTGTGGCATAGTTGATGAATGAGTTTCCCTCCTCCTTGCAGGATATGGTGTCTTAGTTCCCAGTCAATTCACTGCTAGCCTTGATCAAGCAGGTCACTCCTTGGGGCTGACACCTCACCAGAATTGGCTACTGCTGATGCAGTCTCCATCTGCTAAAGGCGACTTTGATGCCTTTGAGATCTTTAGAATCTCATAGGGTTGTAACCTGGTACATTTTTGTCTCCAGGGTGAGAGACAGGGAAGGAAAGAGAAAAATATTTTTGAGGTACCTGCTATGTGTCAGGTACTCTACTAAGCTCTTTATGAATATTATGTCGTTTGACCCAATAGTCATCTCCGCTAAAATCAGGAAAGACACAGTCATACGGCAGCTCTTTATGGAGATCATATCATTTACTTGTAGGTGACAGGCAGGCAGTTGTTGTTGATACCTCTCTCCTCACAGAAAGGACCATCATATTTCTTCTTTTTCACTCAAATATACCAGGGAAGAAAGCCTTTTGTGTGCTTCCAGTTCTAGCTCAGAAGCCAACTAGAAGGAACTTTGTCACCATTCTACAAGTGCCATTCAGGAAGTCAGAGAACACCTCTACTTGGGGAGGGAAAGGGTCTCTCCATCATGCGTATCTGAAAGTCGGCTCACCAAACTTCTGTGTGGATTGCAGGATAGTGGATATCACTCATGCTCTAAGGACTGGGCTCTTATTGGCCAAGTCCCCCCAAACACACCTCCCTCCATTAAATTAATAGCCTTTCAGTTGCTAAATCTGATGGCCTTTCCTCACTCTTCATCCACTTTGAGGTCTCTGCAGCCTTTTCTTTACTTTTGACCACTACCTTCCTGACCACTCTCTCCTTGGGCTTTTTGCAACAACACTTCTCTCCTGGCTCCTTTCATGCTTGTCTGGTTACTCCTTAGCACTTTTACTTGAGTATAAGCTGTTGAGTATACGTTTACTTGAGTATAAGTCATCTCTTGTCTCCTCAGAGAACATGTTCCTTGGGGCTGTGACCTGAATCTCCTCTTTTATCTCTCTCTTATCAGGGCTCTTTTGGCAACCTCATCAACTCCTATAAATTGAAGTTCCATCTCAACGCAGATGACTCCCAAACTTATATATCTAGCATTAATTTCTCCCTTCAGCTTCACTCCCATAGCATCAAATGCCGTAAGGAAGAAATATCTCCTCTCTGAGTTCATGTGGTAGGTAATTGCTGCCAAATATATTTTACTATAATGCAGAAATTATAGAGTTAAAAACCTAGATATTATTATGCTTAAAGACAGGTTTTGGCCTCAGAGAAAACAAATGACCTAAACAGTCATTAGGATTCTGAAAAAACTTCTAGGCAAAATTGTATGAGAATGACGGGGAAAGAAGTTTTGGGTTTTCTTTTTCTTTGTTTCCCCCTGCCCTCCCCGTGGGGAAAGATGAAAGGTAGAGAAAATAAATGCTTACTGATTGAAAAAACTCAAAACCTTAAATTAAAAAAAAAAGACATTGCCTACATAGAATATCATTTTTGAAGCTCTGCTTGTTCCCTAGACCCTGGACAAATTACTTAATCTCTGTCTGCCTCAGTTTTCCAAACTGTAAAATGGGGACAATAACAGCACCTACCTCTCAGGGTTGTTGTAAAGATCAAATGAAATAGTATTTGTAAAATATTTAGCACAGTGCCTGGCATATAATAAGCACTAAATAAAGGTTTATTCTCTACCCCCGCTCCCATACTTTTATCCAGGATCCTCCAAGGGCATGTATGTATTTATTTTCATAAAAGTTTTGTATGATTGGGAAAACAAACTTGACTAATCTTGATGTTTTTTCTTCAAGTAAGTGACCTGATTGTGCATAAATTCAGAAACAATGTCTTCACTAGCAGTTAGTCTGTTAAAAAAAAATCAGCTTCATTTCTCATGATATTATGTGATGCTTGCCACTTTTGTGGCAAGGCCAGTAAAACTTCAATTGTAAATAATACCTGGTCTCTGTAGCTATTTACTCCTGTATGTAAGAAAATGGTTTTTTTGACTACTTTTATAACTGCAAATGCTAGCCACCTTCTATGAATGTAGATGAACTGATATTGCTTGCTATAAAACACATACATGCATACTGAGGTCAAGTGGGTTGTGCTTTAGCCCCTGACCCTCAGGGTCAGGTCTGTTACATTCTCTCTTCCCCACTCCCTCCTTCTCCAGCATCCTGAGGGGATTGGAAGGTCTGTTCTGCTATTGGCTTGCTCTCCCATTGACTGTTTTGCCTCCATTTTTAGGGGGGTAGTGACTAGCACGCAAATCCCATTTAACCACTTAACATTGGCTTTGCTTTTACGAAGGAGTACTTACTTCAAAGATACAGGAAGAACAAACATATATACCCTTCATTCCAATATCTTCAGGGCCTCAGTTCATTAAGGAGAAAAGAGAGATTAGGGCTACAATTTAATTGAATTTCTTTATGGTGTTAGTTCCAACATATTCAAGTTCAAGCTCTCCCTCCATCTTCCTTCCTCAATCCCTCCCCCCAGTCCCAGGACCCTGACTTTTCAAGGCTTCCCTGCTAGGCTGTCTATAATATCCAGCCTGGAATGCTTGGTCCTAATTCCACATGGCCCAAGGTCCCTAGTTGAGGATTCCTCCCAACCTAGAACTGAAAAGGACAAAGGAAGCAAGATCCAAACCCAAGCCCGTTTCTTGGAGTTCACATGGCTTAAGGGATGGGAGAGGGCCCTTAGTCCCTCCCCCCTTTTCCTACTTCATCAACTTAGGGTCAACTAGATGGTGCAGTGGATAGGGCACCAGTGCAGGAGTCAGGAGGACCTGAGTTCAAATCTCACCTCAGACACTTGACACTCACTAGCTGTGTGACTTTGGGCAAATCATTTAACCCCAATTGCCTCACCATGGGTCATCTCCAGTCATCCTGATGAATATCTGGTCACTGGGTTCAGATGGCTTTGGAGGAGAAGTGAGGCTGGTGACCTGCACAGCCTTCCCTCACTCAAAACAAAGTCAAGTTCAAGTCATATCATTATTTCTCTGAAATCGTCTTCTTTGGCAATGAAGGACGAACACAACAAACTTCATCAACTATAATGAGTGAATGAGTCCTTCACCCATAGATTTATAAATGCAGTAAAGGAGAGATTGTGTTTAGTGAGGTAATTTAAAAGATACACAAAGTTCCAGTTCCAGCTAAAGCCCCTAATGGAAAAAGGTTACTCTCAACCACATAATAGACATTCTGATGCAGAATGTCCATAAATGCAGTTGTCTTGTAGCTCAGGATTATATCTCAAGTGTCTCCCATTTGAAGGCTACCATTTTTGGTGGCCTGATTAGGTGTCAAGCCCCATTACACCTATTTGACCTATTTTTTCCAATACTAAAGAATCCTTGCCAAGTCCCCTTGCTCTCACTCCATTTGGTTAGCATTCCTATGTAAATCCAAGAGGAAAACAATAATCCTTGGAGGATCAAGCCTTAAGGCCATTACCTTTGGCAATTGGTTAAGTCATTTAGACACCCACCACCCCAGATATGCTTTAGGATACTCTGTCTATTTCTTCCTTACTTATGCATTTTCACTGTTTTGTCTTACATCCCTAAATTGCTGGGAAGATGACTAAGTTTCCAAAACTGTGAGAAGCTAAATTCAACCCAAGGAAAGTACTTTTTTTTTTTGGTACCTAATTCCTATAAATAGCGTATTTCTACATTCCTAATAAGCATGAGCTCTTTGGTTCACCTTAAGTTTGCAAAGCACTACATTTGTTGTCTCATATGATCATCACAAGCCTATGAAGTAGATACGTATATTATACTCATTTTACAAATGAAGAAACAGATTCAGACAAAGTGACTTGCCTAGAGTTAACAAGTCCAATTATTCACTGTGGCATCTTGTTGCCTAAAATTCTTGGGCACTGGAAAACTGAAATATCATTGTGTACCTTTTTTGGACAGAAAGAAAAAGCTTGTGAACCATTGTTTTGTGGGGAGGGGATAGGGAAGGGAGGGGGAATGTTGAGCTACTAATCCCACCAATTAATATAAGTGATGGTAATCTCTTCTCTGACTCTTCTAAATGGAGACACCGGGCCTATTTGTTGCCCAGGTGGCTGGTGAAAAGCCATTTCTGATGCTGCAACTTTCCCCTGAGATCCCTGGAGAACTTTCCACATGCTTTCCCCATTAGCTTGCTAGGATGTTATTGACCTTTTCCTCACTCCAGATGTGCCCTCTTCCCCTTCCAGCTGTCCCATATGAGTGGTCTTGAATAGTTGGAAGAGACCCTATCCCAGACACAGGACTGATGGGCCATTTATCACCTCTCTAAAAATAAAGTTCATTATAAAATTTGTAAATTTTATTTACAATCCAAGAGGGAGGGTATAAAATTTATGTACATGGTCTATTTCTCTCATGGGTTTGGCATTTTGTCAAAAAAATTACTCATTTAAAGGACAACTACTGCTAAATGTGGGAAATCTTTGACCTTTCTTGCTTGTTAGTCCTTAGTCATGTTTCCCAACATTTCTATCATTGTATTCTTGGGGACCCACCTTGACAGTAAAGTCATCAAATATTTGTGGAAGAACAATTCAGTACTTTTTGTCATGTTTGTCCGAAATAAATTTATTAATTAGCTAAACGTAAACATCTCTGGGTGGGGGTCGGAGGTGGCAGAGAGAGAGAGAGAGAGAGAGAGACAGAGAGAGAGAGACAGAGAGAGAGAGAGACAGAGAGAGACAGAGAGAGAGAGACAGAGAGAGAGAGACAGAGAGAGAGAGAGACAGAGAGACAGAGAGAGAGACAGAGAGAGAGACAGAGAGAGAGAGAGAGAGAGATTGAAAAGGACATAAATTTCTCCTGCTACTGAAAATCTGACTGCCACCACCATTTTTACTTACAATTTTATAACCATGAAACAAAGACAAAATCCCACAGTAAGATAAAATTAAATTACAAAAGCAGAATTACAAAATTTGGCTTTAGGAATTTAACTGAATTCTACTAAAGAAAATTTAGTGTTAGCAGGTAAGATTTTCATCAGAAAAAAATACTACAAAAATTTTAGTTATGAGAAGTACTCCTTGGAGATAATGTCTTTTTGGAAAAGGGAAGCCTGGTCCAGGGGATTTCAAAACAAAGGGATACATCCACTGGTTACCATGGGGAAATCCCTTTATCTAGCCTTGGTTTTGGGCAATCTCATCTTCTCCCAGAATTTAATTATATTCTATTCAAATATAAGGGAGGAGTGAAGATTTAGTAAATTGATCAAGTTACTCCACCCCATTGAAAGTAAGTCAGAAGATGTTCAGCTACCTTACTGAGATGAGACCATTCAATCAATGAAATATTTTAGATTAAGTGTGAAAAATCCTTGGATGAACTGGAGTGAGGTTGACCAGAAGACTGTTCAGATTTACTGAGTAAAGTCATAGCCTGTTGGTCTTCTATTAAATAGCAAATCAATGGAAAATTGGGAGACTGAGGAATCTAGAGAGATTATTGTCAGTCTAGAAGCAAGTAGCAAAAGGGAAAAGAGCTTTATGGAAAGAAGAGAAAAAAAATCTCCAAAATATTGGAGAATATTAGCACCAGAGATGTTTGGAACTTGTCCACATTAATGTAGTGATCTCAGGAAAGAGGTAGCAAGAATGTAAGTCATATAGTGGTGGTAACTGATCACTTTGCAAGGTATGTACAAGCATATATACCCAATCAGGACCATAAGACTTCCATGGTTGCGAAATATTGTGGGAGAACCACTTCTCAGTGTATGGATCCATTTGACTCCAGGCAGAGGCTTTGAAAATACACTGCCCAAAGAAGTGTTAGTTTTGGTTGACTTTAAGAAGCCTAGAACAATGCTTTACTGCCCTCAAAGGGACCTACAAACTGAACATTTCAACAGCACTTAATGAACATATAAGGAACAATGAGAAGAAAAATCTAAACGAAGCCAACATATGGTTTTCCTGGTACATGCTTGCAACTCCACCAAGAATGACTCTACTTCCTTTACATACTACTTGACTATAACCTATTTTGTGATGCTTGGACATGACACCTACCTACCTATTGATTTGTTTTTTGGATCTCTGGAGAGACTCTAGATACCTATAACCAGTATTTCTCTCAGCTGAGAAAGAAGCTAAAGGAAGTTTACTACCTAGCTATAACTTCAGTCAAGGGGAAACATGCAACTAAATGATATCCAAGTCTGTTATCGAGGTCTTTAACAAGATGATCATGTTCTGTTGAGAAACTTTAGTATTCATAGAACACTGTAGTTAGTAGACAGATGGAGAGGCAGTCCACATTTAGCAGTGAAGAGAATAGACAAGTTGCTTGCTATTCTTTTGGAGACAACTTGGGTTAAGTGACTTTCCCAGACATCTAGTAAATGTCTGAGGTCAGATTTGAACTCAGGGCCTCCTAACTCCAGGGCCAATACTCTATCCACCGTGCCACCTTGCTGCCCCAATATGTTTGCTTTTCAAAATAGACTCAGGCTGGTGGGGATGCTACAAAGGTGATCCTCCTTACAATCCAAGAGGGTGGGGACATCTAGAGCTGAGTTGGAAAAAAATAGAAAGAGAAAGTAGTTTTGAGCGATGGCAAAGAACAGGTTTATTATCAAGAAGGGTGTCTTCCCGGCAACTTGAACCAGAAGATGATAATTGTGTCACCACTTTTACCTTCCTCTGATGCATTACTCTACTAGTCTTCGAATCTGGGAGGGAGAGAGCTAAAAGATCCTTTAGTTTCCAGTCTGGTTTGTGGTATTGAGAATGTCAGAGGCAACAGACAAATGGCCCTTGAAGAGATGTGCTAGAATTGCACAGTTTTCTGGCTCAGCCTCCTACTGACTACTGTGTCCAGATACTGTGTCAGTCTTTATTATAAATATGAAGCCCTCTGCATTTTTACTAAAGAACAATAAGGTGAAGAGAACTCTTGCAGATGTCCCAAATAGTACACAAGGTAGTATAATATGGGTGAGGGCATTGCATTAAACATCTGGCCAGTTATATCTGTCACCATGAAAGAAGCAATGTAGTAAGTGGAGAAAAAGGTCCAGCATTCAAATACATTTTAGTTTCCAGCCTTTTAATCTTTGGAACAGTAATAGGAAGGCTCTAAAGATTAGGAAAGTCATCTGAGATCAAGCTGGTCCAGATTAAAGGCAATTGGATTTTAAATATAATGTTATTGTGTGTGTGTTAGCTGGCCAGAAATTAATCTATTACCTTTGACCATATAAAATAGATATTCTTAAGCTATATACAAATTGTTCCAGAATAGTTATTGCTCAGCTGAACTTACTTCCTATTCTTTGTTCAATCAAATAAACCTCAAGATGTGTTGCAACTTCTGTTCTCAACCCTTTTTTTTTTGCATACTACAGTTACGTGGTTATAGAAGCTATAAAGTTCACTAATTCCCTATTCCATGCCAAATACTTAATATTATTCCAAAATCACTTGAAAATAGACTAGACACTTTCAGAGTCTTAATCTTTCCCAAATGAGAATGGACTGCTCAATCCTACATGCATCCTCTCCCAGGATCCCTAAATAAGAGCTTAGACTCCCTTCTTGGGCCGTAAACCTGGAAGATGTGTTGTGAATGGCTGAGTTTCTATGAAAGCATATGGAGGGAAAGGAGAGAGGGAGAGAGGAAGGAAAAAGGGAAGGAAAGAAGAAAGAAGGAAGGAAGGGATGGAGGGAGGGGGGAGAAGGGAAGAAAGAAAGGAAAAAAGGAAGGAAGGAAAGTAGCATTTATTAAATACTTACTATGTGCCAGGGCTTGTACTAAGCTGGAGATACAAGTACAAGAAAAAAAGAAAGACCATTCCTGCCTGCAAGGAGCTAACATTCTAATGGGGGTGAATACAACTGCAGAAAAGGGAGCTAAAAAAAAAAACAGAAGTGGGGAGGGATGAATGTACTGGTTGAGAAGACACAGTTTTGAAGCCTGGAAGTTGAGATTAGAGCCTGAAAGAGAATGACGGCAGGCTAGCCTGAGCCTTTCCACAAGATGAAAGTCCCCGGAAGAACTTACCAGTAGGAGAAGGGGAAATGCCCAAGGGGTGAGAAGACCAGGGTTGGTTGTATGTTCCTTGGTAAGGAGGTCCCAAATCCTGAGAGAGGGCTCAGGATGAGACTGTAATTCAAGAAGTCAGGAATTCAGAAGCAAACTGGGAGAGGAAACCCTTTTTAAAGGGAGGGGACTCATTGTCACTGACTAGGCTACTGGGATTTTTCTTCTGGATTTCTCACCCATGCTGAACCTCATTTCTTATACTGGGCTCCTGTTTTCCAGACTTGTAGAGCTCTGAGTTTCTCTTCAGTAAAACTGAAAATATAAAGAAATACTGTTTTCTTCTAAAGCCCCTCCAGACAACTAGGAAAAAGTTGGTTGGAAAGGTAGGTGATAGATTGGAGACAAAAACACTGTTGTTTTTTTTTTTTTTTAAAGGAAATGGATTAAGAGGTGTACTCAAACTTTTAACAAAGAATATCTCCTGTCTTCTTAGCTTCATTACCTCCCCACTCCTGGGCAGTGATTGGCACCACAATTGCATCTTTCTCTATTGAAAACAAATTTTGATGTCTCTCAAAGGGAGGAGGTCTTTTGATTTATCCCAGGACTGGGAGGAGTAGTCCAGAATGGAATGGACTGGTGACATTGATATTCAATTATTTTAGAATGTTAACCCCAAACTTTCTTAACACATGAGAATCATCTGCATCCCCTCCTTCTTATTCCCCTTTTCCCCTTTTCTTTTTTTTCTTCTGTTTCCCTGTTGAGCTAAATGCATTTCCGCACCTGTTTCTTTATAGGTATCCTGCCCTCCTTTGACCAGTTCAGATGAAAGGGAGGTTCGAGTGTTTCCACCTCCATCTCCCTTTCCTCCTTATTTATGTAGTCTAGTCTTCTACTTAAGCACCTTGATTATGTGAGATAATTTCCCCTACACATCTCTCTTTTCCTCCCTAGTGTATTTCTTTCTCCCTTCCTTTCTTTTTCTTATTTAAAGATCATTAAAATATGATAACACCACTCCCATCTCTTCTGTCATTTGATTCTATCTGTGATCTCTGGTGATAATAGGGTTCTGAGGAGACACATGTAATCATTTCCCTGTATTAGCATGAAAACAGTTTATCCTTTTTCCTTTAATCCCTTATGATTGCTCACTTGTATTTATCTTTTTCTATTTTTCTTTACTCTTGCACTTATATTTCAAAGTTTCTATCCAGCTCTGGTCTTTTCATCAAGAATGTTTGGAGCATCTCTATTCCATTAAAGAACTATACTCCTCTCCTCCCCTACCTCCTCCAGTGGGATTACTTTTATTTTTATTGAATAAATTATTCTTGGTTGTAAATCTTTTCTTTTGCCTTTCAGAATATCGCATTCTAATCTATCTGCTTTTTATTGTTTATTTATTTTAAGTTTTCAACATTCATTTCCACTAAATTTTGAGTTCCAAATTTTCTCCCCATCTCTCCCCCTTCCCCTCCCCCCCAAAATGCCGAGCATTCTGATTACCCCTTCCACCAATCTGCCCTCCCTTCTAACCCCACTCCCTTCCCTTATCCCCATCTTCTCTCTTTTCTTGTAGGGCAAGATAAATTTCTATACCCATTACCTCTATTTCTTATTTCCCAGTTGTATGCAAAAACAATTCTCTACATTTGTTCCTAAAACTTTGAGTTCCAACTTCTCTTCCTTCCTCCCTCCCCACCCATCCCCTCTGAGAAGGCAAGCAATTCAATATAGGTTATCTATGTGTAGTTTTGCAAATAACTTCTATCGGCTTTTAAATAGTGGTAGCAGCTAGATGTTGTGTGGTTCTGACTGTGATCCTTGGTACCTGAATTCTTTCTCTTTGATTCCTTGTAGTATTTTTTTTTCCTTTAACCTAGAAGCTCTGCATTTTGGTTATGCTGTTCCTAGGAGTTTATTTTGGGGATTCTTTCATGAGGCAGTCAGTGTATTCATCCTATTTTCACTTTGTCTGCTGGTGTTTTGTTTCATGATTTCTTGAAATATGATGTCTAGCTCCCTTTTTTGGCTATAACTTCTATGTGATTTTTAAATTATTTTTCCTTGATCTATTTTTCAGGACAGTTTCTCCCCAAAGTTTACTAATTTATTTGTTTTCAGTTTTCAACATTCACTTCCATAAATTTAAAAATTTCTCTCTCCCTCCCTCTCTTTCCAGGACAGCATGCCATCTTATATGAACTCTACACATACATTCCTATTAAACACATTTTCACATTAGTTATTTTGCATAGAAGAATTATAATGAATCGGAGAAAACAAAACATAACAAAAGAGAAAATAGTCTGCTTCATTCTGCATTCTGACTCCATAGATCTTTCTCTGGATGTGGATGACATTTTGCATCATGAGTCCTTTGGAAATGTTTTGGGTCCTTGTATTGCTGTGAAGGGCTAAGTCTATCAAAAACAGTACTCATACACTGTGACTGTTATTATGTATAATGTTCTTCTGGTTGTGCTCGCTTTACTCAGCATCAGTTCATATAAGTCTTTCCAAGTTTTTCTGAAGTCTTCCCATTTGTCATTTTTTATAGCACAATAGTATTCTATTACATTCATGTACCACAACTCATTCTGCTATTCCCCAATTGATATTCCCCGATTTCCAGTTCTTGGCCACCACAAAAAAAAGATGCTATAAATATTTTTGTACATGTGGGTCTTTCCCCCACGTTTATGATCTTTTTGGAATACAGTCCTAGAAGCAGTATTGCTGGGTCAAAGGGTATGTACATTTTTATAACCCTTTGGGCATGGTTCCAAACTGCTCTCGAGAATGGTTGGATCAGCTCACAGCTCCATCAACAATGAATTAGTTTTCCAATTCTCTTGCATCTTTTCCAACATTTATCATTTTCCTGTTTTGTCATGCTAGCCAATCTGTGTGGTATGTCAGAGTTGTTTTGATCTGCATCTCTCTAATCAATAGTGATTTAGAGCATTTTTCCTTATGACTATGGATAGCTTTAATTTTTTTCCTCTTGAAATTGCCTGTTCATATTCTTCGACCATTTATCAGTTGGGGAATGACTTGTATTCTTGTCAATTTGACTCAGTTCTCTATATATTTTAGAAATGAGGCCTTTATCACAGACACTAATTGTAAAAATTCTTTTCTAGTTTTCTGTTTCCCTCCTAATCTTGGTTGCATTGGGTTTGTTTGTGCAAAAATTTTTCAATTTAATGTAATCAAAGTTATCCATTTTGCATTTAATGTTGTCTATCTCTTGTTTGGTCATAAATTCCTCCATTCTCCATTAATCTGACAAATAAATTATTCCTTGCTCCTTTAATTTGTTTATAGCATCAGTCTTTATACTTAGATTGTATACCTATTTGAACTTTATTCTGGTATATGGTGTCAGGTGTTGGTCTATGCCCAGTTTCTGCCACACTATTTTCCAGGACAGTTTTTCAAAAAAAGAAATTCCTTATATTTTCTTCTATTTTTTCAGTTTTTTGACTTTTTTTTTTAATATTTCTTGTTGACTTAGTGAGTTGATAAGTTTTATTTGGTCCATTCCAATTTTCAATCAATAAGTTTCATGGGTAATGTTTTGAACCTCTTTTTTTTCCCCAAGCTATTAATTCTTTTCTCCATAACTCTCATTTGTTTTCCAATTATTCCCTGTAGTGCTTTCATTTCAATTATAAGATCATTTATAACTCTTTTAAAAACCCATATATATGTATATATGTATGTACACACACATAGCAGTCTTCTAAATGCAGAAAGAAATAAAACACTCAGGATTTAGGGAGGGGGGAGAGATAATGGAGGGATCTTCAGAGGGGAGGGTGAGGGAATAGGTTAAGGAAGGGTATAGAAAAGTATTTAGAAATAAACAAGAATAGGAGGATAAAGCAGGGATCCTGGGGGGAGGAATAGGTGAAGTAACAGGAGAGCAAGGTAGCAGGTAGAAATAAAGTAGAAGAGCTAAGAGATACAAACAAAAATAAAGACCAGGAGTAGAATTTGTTGGGGGAAAAGGAGCAGGGGTGGTAGTCATCATCTTGGACAAAGTTAAGACTAAAATAGATTTAATCAAAAGAGAAACTATACTATGTGTCAGCCAAAACATTGTTTTGGACTATTTAAAACATCTAGTCAGTATAAGGTTTGTATATATACTGTCTGTAAGTATATTGCTGTCTGTGGTGTAGGAAATGATGAGTTGGTGGACTTGGAAAAACATGGAAAGACTTGGATTTATGAAGGAAGAAGTTATCCACCCTCAGAGAAACAGAGGATAAATATAGTATTGTCTTATATAGATGCATATGAATGTATATGTCTATATATGACTATGATTATTGATATCTAAATGTATATGTAAGTGTATGTATGTGCAGGTGTATGTGTGTTTATGTATTACGTATATCTTTGTGTATTTGTGTCTAAGTATGTATGTGCACACATATGTATATATAAATGTATGTATATATGTGTGTATATGTCCACACTTAATTGTAGCCTTCTGAGGGAGGAGGAAGGGGGTAAAAAATAAAAGTGCCCAGCAGAGAACAAAAGAAAACTTAGAAGGAAGCAAAAAAAAGATGGACAGCTCTCAACACAATGCATACTATTTATTATATAGACTTTCTTGAAATGGAAATTTATTGCTCTATATTTTGAATCCTCTCTCATGTTTTGCTGTTCCCATGGCAATGCTCTTTTCCATTTTCTTGTTTTGTATTATTTTAGTATTTAAGTTTATTTCTTTTTTCTTTTCTTATTTTGTATTTAAGTTGAAAATAAAAACAAACTTCCTGATCAGCACTCAGTTGGTGTATCTTTTTAGGTGTTTGTGGAGTAGTTGTAAGGAGGAGCTGTGTCATGCTGCTTCCTTCTACTCTACCATTTTGCTTGGTCTCTGAACAGTGACTTATTCTAATTGTACCAAGTACTGGTCTCTTTCTAGGATTTTATGTATATTTTAGACTGAAACTGCAGTATTGTTATTGTTCTGGAGATATACAATGAAATCTCACCTCTCCATTTATGTATAGCATTTACTATGTGCTAGGCATTGTGCTAAGCACTTTAAAATTATTATCTCATTTACTTTTCATTTAATTCCCTTTAATGCAAGGGAAGTAGGTGGCTCTTATTATCACCGTTTTTCAGATGAGGAAATGGAGGCTAACTGGTTAAATGACTTGCCCAGGAAGTGTCTGATTTCAGATTTGAACTCAGGTCTTCCTGACTCCAAGGCCAGTGACCTATCCACTTCAGCACCTAGCAACTCTGCCTCATTTACATCCAATTCACACACAAGTCAAGACATCAACCTGTGATGTCATTGGTTGTCTTTAAAAATGGAGGAGAAGCAACAGCAATACTCAGTTTTTCTAGATATTGGGAATACTCAGTGCTAGTCAGGGCTCTAGGTTGTTAAATCTAAGTGTGTCCAATTTAAAATAATCAAATAGGGGACCACTTAGAAGAATGAGAGTTGTAGGAAGTGACAAGTTGTTAAAGAAAGGAAATTAATTTTTTAATACTTAGAATGGCATTCACAATTATAACCTTTCCCATTTCTAGATTATATAATAACATAACAACAAGAACTCATCCCACTTAGATAATCTCTACCAGGAACTAGGACTATAGTCCATTCCATGACATTCCATGATACACAGTATCATTTTAAAGAATTGTAATACAGTGATATCATTATAAAGAACTATATAGTTATCAGTTGTTGCTGCTCCTATTACTTTTTGTCCTTCATTCTTGAAGAGAACCGTGACATCAGGGAGGTGATGCCATGACATGCAAGTGAATTGGATTGAAGTGAGGGAGGGCTGTGCAAATTCACCAGTCTCTCTCCTCCTGAGTCATCTGGGTCTAGTAGCCAGATATAAAGCAGGATGACTGGAGATGGCTCAGGATGCAGCAGGGGACTTTGACGTTTTCAAGCTAAGATCTTTAACAGGTTTGACTGAGGCAGCACCTATTTAGTGATTAAGGCTTAATAAAAAAAAATGAGGCAAAGAATGGCCTTTTGAAAAAAAAATAGATCTGGGAAGGGAAGACCTCACAGTTTCTGGCCAAAACAGAAACAATTGTTATTTACATTCATTCTGAACCAATCAGAGACCAAACAGTGACCAAGTAGGGACCAGAGTGATTTGGGGTTAAGACGGGTCTTCAAGAGTAAAAAAATTGAAAGCAAATATGACTTTCAGTGGTAATAATTTATAATCCAGTAATTATGGATATATTATATCCCAGGATGCGCACTTACCAAATCTCTTCTTAGAACACTTTTCTATGCATTGATATATTTCATTACAATGAAAACAATTAGATGCTTCAAAATTAGGTAACACTAGATTATATACTGGCAGCTAAGTCTTTTCCAGTTTCCTCCAGAAAGGCATTTATCAGAATTATCAACAAAGAAATTAACACACACAATCCTTCTGTCCTGGAGATGGTTCACTACTACATGAGTCATCTTTTGTCAGACTGGCAAATTCTCTTCTTTGGATAGGGGAGAAGGAGCAGATATAGTCGCCCCGTCCTTTTGCTACATGTTCCATAGGAGTAAAAATTCTTGTACAGTGGAGTGTAAGATGGAAGACCTTGGCTTTTGGCAATAGTTATGGTGGTTAGCAGTATCTGGCCGCAATGTCTTTCAACATTTTTTTAGGGATGGGGTGGGGAGAGATTCCTTTGGAGCTTATTTTGGCCGTGGAGCAATTCATCCTGAAGACATATATACTACAACAGGAATACAGTCATACCTATAGCATTTCATTGTTTGAATAAAATCAATACATGTTAATAAATAAAACCCTCCAGAATGTATATTTCCGGGTATTTTTTATTTCCTTTAATTATTTGGGACACTGCACCTTTCCTACTACAACTTTTGGTTAACTTAAAGTCTGTCTTAATATTAATCTCACCTGAGCCAAACTTATTTCATAGGATATAAAAATTTACTTAGAGCCTTAAACATTTCTTAGATAAGAAGCTGGAAGAAGAAACTCAACTGTCCCCAATTCCTTGGCAACATGGAAATCCTCCTCCTCAATCAGCCTACTTGGGAATCTGTAATCTGTAATCTGACTAGTTTTCCTGTGGAGTTTGTTTGATGAGGTTTGTTTCTTTAGGCAATGTATTGGATTATGACTCTATTTAATTAAATTTGTTCAGCTATATGACATCAAAGGAAGTATGGGGTTTTGAATCTATCTTCTCTTTGACTTTTATGACCCAAGAAGAATGTTACTATTTTTGAGTCATTTCAGTTGTGTCTGACTCAGTGACCCTGTTTGGGGTTTTCTTGGCAAAGAAACTGGAGTGGTTTGTCATTTCCTTTTACAGGTGAGGAACTGAGGCAAACAAGGTTAAGTGACTTTTCCTGAGTCACACACTGGGAAATAATTGTCTGACACTGGATTTGAACTCATGAAGATGTCTTCTTGATTCAAAGTCCAGTGCTCTAGCCACTGTGCCACTTAAGTGCCCAAGTAGAATGTATGATTGCAATATGTAAAAGAATTATTTCTCTGTCACTCTGTTGTAATTTATCAGATTTTTCATGATTGTTTAGGTTTTCTTTGAGGCCAGAACCTACACTTGAGCATAATCATAAAATCTAGGTTTTTACCTTTATAATTTCTGCACATTTCTGGTGGCAGTTACCCACCACAATAACTCAGAGATGAGTTATTAACATGTGCATGCTGCTTTTTTTTAAAAATCTTAACTGGTTTCCCAACATTCTGTTAATTTCAGGAGTGTGTTGGAGTCAGCTCTTAAATTTTCAGTGTGAGCATTTACACTTCAGAAATTGACAAATGTTACAAATTAGGGCTTCATTTGTTGTTTTGTTGATTGCTTAGACTTAAGAAAGTGATGGAGAGGGGCAGGTAGGTGGCACAGTGTGTACAGTACCTATCCTGGAATCAGGAGGACTTGAGTTCAAAAATCTGGTTTTAGACACTTGACACACTTACTTACTAGCTGTGTGACCCTTGGGCAAATCACAACCCCAACTGCCTTGCCTTTCCCCCTCCGAAGAAAAGTTGTTAGCCATGTCTGACTCTTTGTGACCTCGGTTGGAGTTCTCTTAGCAAAGATACTGGAACAGTTTGCTATTTTCATTTCCAGCTCATGGAATATGAATAAGGAAACTGAGGCAAACAGGGTTAAGTGACTTGTCCAAGATCCCATAGGTAGTAAGGGTCTGAGGTTGGATTTGAACTCAGGTCCTCCTGACTCCAGGTTGAGTGCTCTATTTACTATGCCATCTAATTGCCTCCAATAGAGGGCAAACAATCATAATATATTAGTCCATTTGAGTTATACATTAACGTATAGAAAGATGGAGGGAGGTGTACAGAATCATCGTGCACTTACAGAAACCTAGTGATGAAACACATGACTAGGGAAACTCTGTGCCCAGGGCAACTCATACATGGGTGACAGGCAACTCATGGACTACAGTCCTAGATGTTGATAATCTCTTTAATGAGATATTCTGCACCACAAATCATTTGATTTTTTTTTCTAAATCCAGCTAATCAGGTGTGTTCTCTATGGGCTATGAACGATTTTCCTTTCTCAAGCTATAAAGGACAGTAAAGGGTAACCAGTTAAGCCCAAGAAGGCAATGCTGCTTTCCCCCAGCTAATTCTTCAAATAGTAGAGCACTTGTTTTTCTGCATTTGACCTTCAGCAAAGCAACATTTCTCCAATCAACTCAGCTCACAGAATGGTGGATGGAAAGTTTATTTTCTTCTCTGGAGCCATAGAAGACAGTAAAGGACAATGCAGACAGTGTTTAAGGGAAGAAATCTATGCCATCTTCACAAAGGAGGAGAGTCATGCTTTCTTCTAATCAGCTTCCAGAGCCTCCATAGCACACCTTTAATGAGCTACCAGTAGTTACAGAGTCTGGCATCAGTTGACTCTCAGCCAACTCAGAAGAAGTTATTCTAATTTTCCAATTGATGAGGGGTAGGATGGGGCTGGGCATCCTGGTATTTTCTCCATTCAGGTGGCTTCTGTGTCTTCTCCTTCTGCCTCCTCTGGTGTAAGGGCTTGCTGAACATTTTTCAGGGCTGCTCATCTACCTGCCACCCAACTCTTACCTGTGGCTCTAAGAAGCTGTATCATTCATAAAGACCACATCTTGTAAAATGATCTCAGAAAATGGGTAAATTGAGGTTGATTGTAATTAACAGACTTCAAACCTGTCAGTGAGTTAGGGGGCTGTATAACCCAAGCATGTGAAGACTTTCCTCAAACAGAAAGGGCTGAGGAGAACAATTTATTCCAATGACCATGAAGGAGGCTGAAGCAGGTGCTGTGGAAGACTTGGTCAGGAGTCAAAGGCATCAAGGTCATCCACAGCATCCAGACCATTGCTGGCCATCCTGACTCTTGTCTTGTTACTGGATTTTGACGACTAGAAGAGATAGTGAAGCTGACAACTTTGTGCCACTCTGTCTCACTTCAATCTGATTCTTGTCAAGTCAAGACATTCCCCTGTGATGTCCTGAGTCCTCTCCCAAAGGGAAGGACAAACAACATCTTCTCCTATAGTTTCCACTTTCTGAAATCAGGGTCTCCTTATGACACTGCCAAGGAGGCAGGGTGCTGCTCTACCATTCTTAGAAAAGGAACAAAAGATTACTGGTACAGAATATTCCATTAAAGAGATTACCAACATCTATTGTTTAATTCTTATTGAAGGCCTAAATAGTTTCCAGTGAGAGAACTCTGGTCAACCTAGGATGGACTTCTTCCTGAAAAGGCAGATGATCAGACTAAGAAGAAAATACCTGATAAAATCCATTAATAGAAGAATGTCTGAAACTGCAAGTCTGGTCATGTGATATCCTTCCCTACTCAATAAATCTATTGTGTCCCTATCACCTCCAATCTCAAATATAAAGTTTTATTTCGTTCCCTTCCTAACTTGCAAAGGGCAGAGTCAAAATGGTGGAATAGAAGGAAACAACGCAGCTGAGAGTCAGATCTGAACATCTTCCGAATAGATCTGTAGAATACAGCAGAATGAATCCTGATGGAGATGGTCAGAAAAAGTCACAGTGAGTATTTTGTGTGGCCCAGGTCAGCAAAGAGAGACAGAGAGATCTTCCCACACTAGGGATAGGGTTGGGGCAGGAGCACATGGCCTGGAGCACACTAGCACACAGGGGTAGATTGTACACTGGCATAAAAGGAGGCTCCAAACTCATACTGAGGCACCCCCAAACCACAATGGGACACTTTGACCCATTATCTAGTTTCTGGTTGCAGATTCATCATAGTGTAAGAAGGGGACCTTTGCACAGTGGTGATCTTCCTGGAAGGGAGGTATTGGGAAATGTACCAAGAAAGGAGAAAGTTCAGAAGCTAACAGCAGCAGCAGGAGGGATGTAGCTGAGACCTCAGGTGCCTCACTTTCAGCATCTAAACTGCCTGGAGAGGAGTAACCAAGGCAAGAATTCCAGACCAAAGGAGAGGCTACAACTCTGCCAGTGTGAACCAACAGAACTTTCTAGTTGGCTGATGGGATAGAGTCTAGCAGCAATCTATTCTTGCATAGACCCAAATACAGGTCAGGAATATTCAGAGCTCAGACCAGCAAGGCAGCATTCAGATGTTGCCCTGCATCAGGCCACTCTGAGAGCATTGAAAATTTGTGGGTCCCTTGGCTGTCCCTGAGACCCTGGAATAACGCAAAATTCAACATCCCAACAAATATCCTTTGGCTGCCATTGCTCAAACTCCATTCACCATACCCCACCAACTGCTCCCTTATTTCTATCTCCCGCAAATGTTCCATTCTAAAGCTACCCACCCCTTCCACAGTGCTCTCAGGAATGCCTGCTCCATAGCAGGCATAACTAGTTTTTATTATAAACATTTTCGTTTCTTGCTCCCTCTACCTTCTTGCTCTCATGAGACATGGCTTCCTCCTGAAGATACAGGTTCCCTGACTGCCCTTCACTGACAGAAATTTTCTTCATTTCTCTGAAATCACTCATTATGTTAGGAAGAATTGGCATATTCCTTGCTCCTCATTGTCATTTCCAACTCTTTACCATTATCATTCAGTAACCTTCTGTCCTTTGGTATCCATCCAAGCCATATTTATCATCTAATCAAGATTTTAATAGCTGTTATCTACCAATCTCTAAGACACTCTGTGTGTTTGTCCTTCATTGCTGAAGAAGACCATGCCCTCAGAGAAATGAGGACATGACTTGCACTTGACTTTATTTTGAGTGAGGGAGGGCTGTGCAGGTCACCAGCCTCACTTCTCCTCCAGAGCCATCTGAATCAAGTAACCAGATATTCATCAGAATGACTGGAGATGACCCAGGATCAGGCGTTTGGGGTTAAGTGACTTGCCCAAGGTCACACAACTAGTGAGTGTCAAATGTCTGAGGTGAGATTTGAACTTAGGTCCTCTTGAATTCTGCACTGGTGGTCTATCCACTGCACCACCTAGCTGCCTTCTTCCTCAATGAATTCTGTGTCTGACTTACAGTCTCTCTCCTCCTCTCTCTCTGAGGGCAAACCCTGCCCTAATGCCAGGGGACTTAAATATATGTATATATACATATATATATATATGTATATATACATATGTATGTATGTATATGTATATATTGATAATCTCTCAAACTACTTTCCCAGTTTTTTAAAATAATTAATTAATTTATTTTTACTTTTCAACATTCATTTCCATAAGATTTTGAGTTCCAAATTTTTCCCCCATCTCTCCCCTCCCCACTCCAAAACACCACAAATTCTGATTACCCCTTCCCCCAATCTGCCCTCCCTTCTATCACACCCCTCCCTTCTCTTATCCCTATCTTCTCTCTGTTCTTATAGGGCATGATAGACTTCTATACCCCATTACCTGTATTACTTATTTCTCAGTTGCATGCAAAAACATTTCTCAACATTCATTCCTAAAACTTTGAGCTCCAACTTCTCTCCCTTCCTCCTTCCCCACTCATCCCCACTAAGAAGGCAAGCAATTCAATAAACACTATATATGTACAGTTTTGGTAAAGATTTCCATAGTAGCTGTGTTCTGAAAGACTAACTGTATTTCCCTCCATCCTGTCCTGTCCCCTATTTATCCTATTCTCTCTTTTGACCTTGTCCCTCCTCTATAGTGTTTATTTCTAATTAGTATCTCTTCCCGTTTGCCCTCCCTTCTATCATCCCCCCCATCCCACCTCTCCCCTTCTCCCCTAACTTCCTGTCATGTAAGATAGATTTTCATGCCAAACTCAATGTGCATGTTATTCCCTCCTTAAGCCAAATGTGATGAAAATAAGCTTGACCGTTTCCTTCTTACCTCACCCACTTTCCCCTTCATTGAAAATGGTTATTCTTTCCTGTTTTATGAGAGACAATTTGCCCCATTTCATTTCTCCCTTTCTTCTCCCAATATATTCCTCTCTCACCACTTAATTCTATTCTTTTAGATATCATTCCTTCCTATTCAACTCATCCTGTGCCCTCTGTCTATATACATATGTGTATACTCTCTGCAACTACCAACCCAAATACTGAGAAAAGTTTCAAGAGTTACAAATATGATATTTCCATGTAGGAATGTAAACAGTTCAACTTTAGTAAGTCCTTTATGATTTTTCTTTCCTGTTTATCTGTTAATGCTTCTCTTGATTCTTGTGTTTGAAACTCAAAATTTTTATTCAGCTCTGGTCTTTTCATCAAGAATGCTTGAAAGTCCTTTATTTCATTGAATGACCATTTTCTTCCCCTGAGGTATTATACTCAGTTTTGCTAAGTAGGTGATTCTTGGTTTTAGTCTTAGTTCCTTTGACTTCTGGAATACCATACTCCAAGCCCTTCAGTCCCTTAATGCAGAAGCTGCTAGATCTTATGTTATCCTGATCGTATTTCCACAATACTCAAATTGTTTCTGTCTGGCTCTTTGCAATATTTTCATCTTGACCTGGGAACTCTGGAATTTGGCTACAATATTCCTTGGAGTTTTTCTTTCCAGATCTCTTTCAGGAGGTGATCAATGGATTCTTTCTATATTTATTTACCCTCTGGATCTAGAATATCAGGGCAATTTTCCTTGACAATTTCATGAAAGATGATGTCTAGTCTCTTTTTTTGATCAGGTAGTCCCATAATTTTAAAATTGTCTCTCCTGGATCGGTTTTCCAGGTCAGTTGTTTTTCCAATGAGATATTTCAC